>JAPVLO010000254.1:1200000-1800000 GCA_027257055.1 Cephalopachus bancanus
ATTCAGATAGACAACCTGGAAAGTCATGCTGGGCTGCCCACACCTGGCCCAGTCCTCTAAGCAGTTCCTAGGCCTACATGTTTGTTTCTAGCATCCTTTCCTTAGATTTGATAAACCTGAGGAACTGTCAGGGCGTTGACAGAAACTTTGGCCATTCCCTCACCCTCTCCAGTTGTTTTAGGCCTTGGTCCCCAGCTACCCCTTCAGCCCCAGGGGAGGCTATTCTTAGCCAATCTGTGGCATCAGCAGTCTATTTCAGATTTCTTAACTCGAGGAATATTTGAGTGCTTGCCGTGTGCTGAGTCTTATGCTTGTCTGGGGTTTACAGGATTAGTTTCTGCTCTGGAGAAAATCATAGACTGGAGAGGGAGACAACATGTAGCCCAGGGACTACAATGCTAGGTGTACTGATTGGGTTGTTTCAAAGAAGAGAGCTGTGAGGACGAGAAGGGAGGCAGGACAGGACTTGATCTTACTCTCTGCTGGGGGAATTGGGGAAGTCCTGTGAATAAGAGACTTGAACTGAGCCCTGGTTTTCATTCCTCCCATAGTATCTGAGTCCGTTACATTTCAATACATCTGTTGTAAAGGGTGCATAGGAGACAGAGCATCTGAGAAAATCCTCACTGAAAGGAGGTACCTATATAAAAACCTAGAATAAACTTACTCTAGCATAGTCTTTTTACCTCAGCATACCATTTTTGCTTAGACTTTACCCCTGACAATAGCACAGGTTAGACATAGATAGATAAATTTCCAATAGGCAGGTTTTAGGAAGCGTTTGGGCATTTTACTGCAGAACAAGCTGGCAGCCTACCCCCCCCTTGGCAAACCTCCATCAGATGCAAAACAAGGACAGAGCCATAGAAATGACAACAGACCACCTTTTGGTCAAGGAGTTTGTGGATTGCAAATGACTGACAAGTGTCTTGCAGGAAAAACTCCTCCCCTTGTCTCCCACAACCAAGGCAGCAATCATGTGACTAACCCACCCATCTGCCTGCTGTCACCTGATGTCAGTATCTGCACTTACCTGCCCCTTTGTGATGACAAGGAGCAGACCACCACCCAATCACCTTAATGACCTTCCCTCATCCAAGGGAAATGGTTAAAAGGATTCAACCACAAACAGTCATTTTGCCATTGCCTTGCTAGTCTCTGTTGTGGCCACGTGCTCTCTGAGCTATGGCTGTCGCCATGTTTCCTGGCTATGGTTTCCTTCCCTGCCTTGGGGAGGTGAATCTCCTCTTTCTTTCTCTTTTTCTAAATTAGTTGTTAAATAAACTATATTTCCTAGTCTAACTTCTGTGCAATTTTTTGCATCTTTCATGCAGCATCAAATCACACGCCAGACATCCCACACCCACAGCGGGCCTGATCTAACATTCTGGAGGCCCTGCTGGGGGTGTGCCCTAACACCCACTCTCCCACCCTACTATTATGGTGGGCTGTCCCTTTTCTTCCAGGTAACACGTGTATTTTCATCAAGAACACTCATTTATTAACCCATTACTGTATGCTAGGCTCTGTTCTAAGCACATCACAAAAGTTAACACATTAACTGCACAAAAATCCTAAGAGATAGTGAGATAATGAGATAGTGAGATAGTGAGATAGGGATCTGGCAGGACTAGTTTTCCAAAAGGCCCAGACCTCACTGACAAGATGGGATGTGGTGAAAAGACAGGTCAAAGTCTTCCAAGACCAAATTAAAACCAAGATGGCATCAGAAGCAACCTCTGCTTGCCCTTTTAGCTTATTATATGCTAATTATAATATATTAACATGCTGAACAACCCTCCCACCACCACCATGACAGTTTACAATTATCATGGCAACTCTGGAAATTACCTTATATCGTTTAAAAGGGGGAGGAACCCTTGATTCCAGGAACTTCCTGTTCCTTTCCTGGAAAATCCATGAATAATCTACCCCTTGCTTAGTATATAATCAACAGATAGCTATAAAAGTAAAACCCCAGCAATGTATGGTCACTCTTCTTCCTGTAGACCAGCCCCAGCTTCTCCGCCTATGGAGCAGCCTGTTTTCCATCATTTCAATCAACTTATTTCATTTCACAACTGAAACCCCATCCGTGTACTTGGGTTGCTCTGCCTATGGCTCCTATTCTTGAATAAACTTACTTTTCGCCTCCTACTTACAGTTAGTTCTTGAATTCCTTCCTGTGTGAGGCCAAAAACCCACTTAGCCACTAGGGCTGAATCCTAGTTCTGGGTGTCACCTGCATCAGAAGGGCTGCCATTACCCCTGTTTTCTAAATGAGGAAACTGATGATACCATCAGTTTCCTCTGCCCTAGATTCCACCTGAGACCCTAATTCTAACATTCTGGTGACTAGTTAGCATCTACAACAGTGGAGATTCAGGGTGAGTCTATTAATACAAATTTCTGAGCTGGTAAGAGGAGAGAAGGGTGGTGCCACCAAAGAGGAAAGAGACAGGGTTGGAATGAAGGACCACTCCTATTTACTAAGTGCATGAAATAGTGCAGATATTTGCCAGATGTTATCATATTTAATCGTCACTTCCTCCACTGCCTCTCCTTAAGGTAGGAACAATTGTCCTTTTTATCCAGAGGAAGAATCTAAGACCAGAAATTTGCCCAAAGTCACAACTATTCAATGTCACTGTCAGAATTGGAACCCAGGTTAGATTCCAAAGATTAGGTCTTTCTCTACTCCATGCTGCTGCGTTGAATAGGAGAAAAGGGGCCGTTTGGTGTCTGAACTGAGAAGCCTAAATCAGTGCATTTGATGCCTCCGTCTCCTTGCCCCCGCCATACATACATCCAGACACTGGTGGCTTTTACATCCTTGCATAATATCCCACAACACCAAGCATGTACTTTGTATCTGACATCTTTCTAGGTCCTGGAAGTACAGCAGTGAATAAAAGTCAGACATACTGGTCTTAATGGAGCTATCATTTTTTTGTTAGATAAGTAAATATAGTTTATTTAGAAAGTAAATTAGAGAAAGAGGAGATTCACCTCTCCAAGGTAGGGGAGGGGACCAAAACCCGGAAGCATGGTGACAGCCATAGCTCAAAGAGCACATGGCCACACCAGAGTCTAGGACGGCAAATGGCAGCAATGGTCATTTTAAGCAGTGGTGGGGGCAGACAAATCTAGCAAGTAAGCAAAACAAACAAACAAAAACAAAGCCCGTTCGAGACCCACCTGGACAACTTGGCGAGACCTCATCTCTACAATAAATCAAAAATTAGCGCGTGGTAGAGCGCGCCCGTAGTTCCAGCTCCTTGGAAGGCTGAGGTGGAAGGATTGCCAGAACCCAGCAGGTTGAGGCTGCTGAGGCCGGGAGCGGGCACTGCACTCCAGTCTGGGCGACAGAGTGAGACTCCAACTCAAAAAACAAACAAACAAACAAACAAAAAAACAAAGCCCTCTCTGCTCCCCAGTGAATCTCAGGTGCATTGCTAGAGGGTGTAAACATCTCCCAGGGATTCAGACCAAAGAGCACACTGAAATACTGGTGCCTGGATTAAGAAAGTGAGTAACTTTAATGACTGGGTAGCATATCGTTTTGCAAGTTAGATGGCTTCCAAAGATCTGTTTTCAACAAAATTGGATATGGATCTCCTAGAGCTGGTGGGTCATTAAAATGAGTTTTGACTATAATTAATATATAATTTTTGGCACATTATTTGGAGTAAATTCAAAAGAGCTGAATGGTATTGCTAGCAAAACCCTTTTCCATTCCCATGTATTTTGTGCAAATAACTTTTCTTAATCAAAAAAATAGGAATAGAATGATGCAGGACTCACTGAGAAAAATTATCTACCATCATAACGAAATGCACCTGCAATAAAATTTCATTTATCAGAAATGATGCTATATGTTACTTTGATTAATCATGGAACAATAATACTTACAATGATAGGTAAGAAGTTTTTGAGGATTATGATCCCAGGAAAATGTTTTTACAAATTAAATTTCTATGTAAATACACATTTGTGTGGCAGAGAAATATGACAGGATGATCAATAAAAGATTTTCAAGCATAAAATTATATTACCTGACGATAAACTTCTGTAAAGGTAAAATGGAATAAGAATACAAGTTCAAGGAGAAAAGGGAGAAATGTAAAATTTCTTATAGTTAAGAGTGCTTTTACTTTATATATACGTATATATCTATATAAATGGATGATGGCACATAACTCATTGCTATAAATACTTAAATTCCATTGGCTGGCATTCAAAACTGTGAGGTAACCGTTTTATTTTAAAATTTCAAATTCTTTTCCAATCTGTATGCCTTTTCTTTAGCTTTCTTGTCTATTCACCATGGGTACAACCTCCAGTACAATACTGAATAGGAGAGGTGAGAGTTAACACCCTTCTCTTGTTGCTGACCAGGGGGTAAGCGTTCAGTGTTTCATCATTAAATATGAAGTTAACTGTGGGCATTTTATAGATGCCCTTTATCTGCTTAAGAAAGTCTCCTTCGGGCCGGGCTCGGTGGCTCGGCCTGTAATCCCAGCACCTTGGGAGGCCAAGGCGAGTGGATTGAGCCTGCGGGTTCAAGACCAGCCCAGGCAACTTGGTGAGACCTCGTCTCTTCAATAAATAAAAAAAATTAGCAGGCCTGGCAGTGCATGCCTGTAGTTTTGGCTACTTGAAAGGCTGAGGCGGAAGGATTGCCTGAGCCCAGCAGGTCAACGTTGGGATGGCCATGAGTGTGCCACTGCACCCCAACCTGGGCGATGGAGTGAGACTCCAAAAAAAAAAAAAAAAAAGTTTCCTTCTAGTCCTTAGTTTTTTTAGTGTTTTTTATAAGGGTAGTTTTAAAAATTACTTTATTATTGGGCAGTGTTAAGAATTTCAAAAAATTATTTTAGTGGATAAGGGAGCAAAATTCTTGGAAGCTCAAGTTCAAGTTTCTTAGATGCCCTGTCACTGCTATTTGTTACCCCCAGTACCAAACACAGTGCCTGCACAAATAAGAGACCCAATAAACATTTGCAGAGGAAACTATCTCCCACCCCTCCTCCCTTGAATTTTTGCTAATTTAATTTTTTTTTTTTGACAGGGTCTTACTCTGTCATCTAGGGTGGAATGTAGTGGCATGATCATGGCTCACCTCAACCTCAATTTCCTGGGCTCAAGCAATCTTCCTGCCTCAGCCCCCGAGTAGCTGGGACTACAGGCATAGGTCACCACACCTGGCTGATTTCTGCTTTCTGTGGAGACAGAGTCTTGCTTTGTTGCCCAGGTTGGTCTCGCACTCCGGGTTTCAGACGAGCCTCCCTCCTCAGCCTTCCAAAGTGCTGGGATTACAAGCATGAGCCACTGTACCCATCCCCCAACCCTTGCATTTTATATTGATACTTCAGTCTATGATGTTTATGGCTCCCCCCACATACTGTGCTGTTTTCTTTGACTGAAGTTTTCTCTCCTCCCCTCTGTGTGCAGCTGATGCTTATTCATACTTTCCAACTCTGTCCAGTTCTCACCTTATCCAAGAGATGCCTCTCCTCACTCCTCTTCAAATCCTGAGTTAAGTGGGCCTGTTTTTAGTGCTCTCGTGGTACCTTGTGCATCTACCATTGTGCATTCTATTTAGTTATTTATTTATCCATCCCCACTGAACTAGTCAGGTAACCAAGTGTGTGATCAGGAGTAAGAATTCCAGAGCCCAACTGCTTAGATTCAAAACCCTACCTCTTAGTAACTTGCATGATCTTAGTTGTAGCTCAATTTTCTCATCTGTCAAACAGAGATGATAATAATAGTACCTATCTTGTAGGGTTTGAGAGTTGCGGGACAATAGTGTCTACTAAACAGTAATAATTATTAAGAGTTAGCTATTAAGTCCTACAGAGCAAAGTCTATATTTTTTTTTAAATTCTCTGCTTCTCACAGCTTTTAGTCTAATGTCTGGAATGTAAATGTTTGGCAGAGGATGAGCATTTGAAAGAAGGAAAAGGGCCAGGCTCGGTGGCTCAGCCTGTAAGCCCATGCTTTGGGAGGCCGAGGTGAGTGGATTGCCTGAGCCCATGCCGAGACCTGCCTGGGCAACTTGGCGAGACCTCATCTCTACAATAAATCAAAAAATTAGCCGAGCGTGGTAGCGCGTGCCTGTCATTCCAGCTACTTGGAAGGCTGAGGCGGAAGGATCGCTGGAGCCCAGCAGGCGAGGCTGCGGTGGCCGGGAGCCACTGCACTCCAGTCTGGGCAACAGAGTGAGACTCCAACGCAAAAAAAAAAAAAAGAAAAGAAAGAAAGAATTGCCCTCTCGAGACCCACCTGGGCAACTTGGCGAGACCTCATTTCTACAATAAATAAAAAAATCAGCCGGGCATGGTAGCACGTGCCTGTTGTTCCAGCTACTTGGAAGGTTGAGGCGGAAGGATCGCTGGAGCCCAGCAGGTCGAGGCTGCGGTGGCCGAGAGCGGACACTGCGCTCCAGTCTGGGTGACAGAGTGAGACTTCAACTTAAAAAAATAAAGAAAGAAGGAAAAGAAAAAATGATTCGACATTGCACAGCAGGCAGAAATCAGTTCTCAAATGTGTAAACCATGTTGTCTATTTCTTTTATGTATTTAATTAATTAATTTTAAAAAATAGAGACGAGGTCTCCCTATATTGCTCAGCCTGCTCTTGAACTCCTGGGCTCAAGTGATCTTCCCACCTTGACCTCCCAAAGTGCTGAGATTACAGGCTTGCCACCACACCTGGTTCACATTGTCCATTTCTAGGTATTTCCCAAATTGACTTCACTGTGACCCTGAGTCCAGCAAGCTCAGGCAGTCATATAGGTCCTCTCTCTAGAGTCACATAAGAGTCTGGGAGGTTTACACCCTGCTCAGAAGACAGGGAAAATACTTTTTTTTTTTTGAGTTGGAGTCTCACTCCGTCACCCAGGCTGGAGAGCAGTGACATGCACACGGCCACCCCAGTGTTGACCTGCTGGGCTCGGGGATCCTTCCACCTCAGGTCTCACTATGTTGCCTAGGCTGGCTTGAACTCCTGGGGCTCAAGCAATCCTACTACCTATGCCTTCAAAGTGCTGAGATTATAGGTGAAAGCCACCATGCCCAGTCCTAGATTGCTCTTTTTTGGGGGATGTGTAATATACCAAAAATTTGTGTAATAGATGTTAGAAAAGGGCTGCCTTTGGTGAAATCTGGTAGTTAATTACTCTGAGCTGCTTTGTTGTAGCCACTTTTGGACTAGAATATTTGCTAACCATTTCCAGCATGGGACTTACTGTTTAGAACACAAGCTCCACCTGTATATAACTTTAAGCAACTGACACCTACAAACGTCATCCTGTCTTTGCCAAAAGTTAAAAAAAAATTTTTTTAATTTTAATTTTAGAGTTATGGGGTACATGTGAGGATTTGCTACATAAGTGAATTGTGTATAGGTGAGGTTTTGGCTTCTAGCAAGACCTCTCTCCCCTAGTAATGGACATAGTAACCAAGTATTTTGTTTTTAAGAAGTAGATGAGCTGGGCACAGTGGTTCATGCCTGTAATCTTAACACTTTGGGAGGTGAAAGTGAGAGGATTGCCTGAGCCCACAGGTTCGAGACCAACACAGTGAGACCTCGTCTCTACAATTTAAAAAAAAAAAAGCTGAGTGTGGTGGCACATGCCTGTAGTTCCAGCTACTTGGAAGGCTGAGGCAGGCAGAAGGATCGCCTGAGCCTAGCAGGTCGAGGCTGCGGTGACCATGAGTGTGCCACTGCACTCCAGCCTAGGTAACAGAGTAAGACTCCAACTCAAAAAAAGAAATAGATGTATTTCTTTAACATCCCCCCAAAAAAGAGCAATCTAGGGCTGGGCATGGTGGCTTTCACCTATAATCCCAGCACTTTGAAGGCATAGGTAGGAGGAATGCTTGAGCCCCAGGAGTTCAAGACAGCCTAGGCAGCATAGTGAGACCGCATCTCAAAAAAAAAAAAAAAAAAAAAGAAGCAATCTGGAGTTCAACACTAGGGGCATGTAAGACAGTTTTATAACATATTCCCTCTATGTGAGTTGCCAAAACAGAAACACGCAGGATCCTATTAAGGTTCTGAAAGTACTAGAAGAGTTTTCTTAAATATCCTTACCTAGGCTGGGTTCGGCGGCTCAGCCTATAATCCCAGCACTTTGGGAAGCCGAGGCGAGTGGATTGCCTGAGCCCATGAGTTCAAGACCAGCCTGGGCAATTTGGCAAGCCCTCGTTTCTACAATAAATCAAAAATTAGCCAGGTGTGGTAGCATGAGCATAGTTCCGGCTGCTTGGAACACTGAAGTAGAAAGATTTCCGGAGCCCAGCAGGTTGACCTGGAGTGGCCATGAATGTGCCATTGCACTCCAGCCTGGGCAACAGAGTGAGACTCCGACTCAAAAAAAAAAAAAAAAAAAGAAAGAAATCTTTACCTAGAATATGCTTCCCTTGCCTTGATTCCAAGGACAAATGCCAGAGCATTTTAAAGTAAATTATAATCATGTAAGATGAAGTGTCCTAGGAGGCTCCCAGACCAGGCCAAGATGCTTTGCTATACTTGGCATGTCCAAGGGATCATGCAGACTTGGACAATAAAAACAATGAATTAAAGGTCAAAAGTACTGGCTGGCTGCGGTGTCTCAAGCCTGTAATCCCAGCACTTTGGGAGGTCAAGGCGAGAGGATTGCCTGAGCCCAGGGGTTCGAGACCAGCTCGGGCAACTTGTTAAGACCTCATCTCTACAATAAATCAAAAAAATTAACCTGGCATGGTAGCACATGCCTGTAGTTCTACCTACTTGGAAGGCTGAGGTGGAAGGATCGCCTGAGCCCAGCAGGTCAAGGCTGTGGTGGCTGTGAGTGTGCCACTGCACTCCAGCACTCCAGCATCCAGCCTGGGCGACAGAGTGAGACTCCAACTTAAAAAAAAAAACTTATGGAACAGGTCATAGGAGCTGTTTTTTGTGCCTGGCTGCTAATGAGTGTAGAACAAACGTGTATGGCAGGGCATAGTCTGAAATCTGTTTTCTTTATACCCTGGGAGTGAGGCTGAGAAGGAGGCAAATCCTTACCCTGTCAAACGTCTCTGGCAGGCATCGCATCATTCCCAACCACAAAGAACTCGGAAGGCCAGGCGCAGTGGCTCACACTTCTAATCCCAGCACTTTGGGAGGCAGAGACGGGAGGACTGGCATTGAATTGACTTGAGCCCAGGAGTTTCAGACCCACCTGGGTAACATAGCAAGACCTCATTTCTATCAAAAAAGAAAGAAAAAAAAGTAAGGAAACAAAGAAGGAACTAAAAGTTGAGCATGGTCAGCTTAGGTCAGTTTGCAACCCTTTGCTGCCTCCCCAGAGCACTTCTAGGGAGCAGAGCAAGGGCCCCACCTGCCTCAGGAATCCCCAGTCTCTATGACCTCCTCATTCTTAGAGAATTCCCTGCCCTAGCTACTGCCTCTATTCCCACCGCACCAACCCAAGGCCCTGACTCTTTTATATCCTCTACCTAGCCCCCCCATGCCCCGAGCCTTTTACCCTAGCACAACTTCCTTGTGAAACTTAAGCTTTTAGAGAATGAAGCCAGAAAAAGGGTTATCTCCAAGCAGTTTTGGTTGTCAGGCTTCTCCAGGGATCAAGGCACCCGAGAGGTGGACTGACCTGCTTGGAAAGTGCTAGCTGCTTTGGGTGTATGGACTGCCCAGACAGGCTGTGCTGGATATTCTGTTTGGTCCTCTGGTTCCACTCTCCGCCCTTCTCCACCCTGCTTTGTGCCCTGGGAGACTGGCTCATCTGGAGGGCATCACCCAGGTTTCCTTGCCCTCTAACTTGCAGCTAGGTTTAGTCAAGGGGAGGCGCTAGGCTGAGAAGATAAGAGAAGGAAGTTTGGTCTCTCTCTGCTCTCAGCTGGATGCAATGGCTCATGCCTGTAATCCCAGCATTTTGGGAGACTGAGGTGGGAGGATTGATTGAGCACAGGAGTTTGAGGTCAGCCTGGGAAACATAGCGAGACCTCATCTCTACAAAACATAAAAAAGTTAGCTGGGCATGGTGACATGCGTCTGTAGCCCCAGCTACTGGGGAGGCTGAGGAGGAAGGATCTTCTGAGCCCAGGAGGTTGAGGCTGCAGTGAGCTAGGATCATGACTCTGCACTCCAACCTGGGCAGCAGAGTAAGACCTTGACTCAAAAAAACAACGTATTTCTCTGCTCTCTCCTTGCAGGGCTCATCAGAGGTCACAGCTGCCACCAGGCAGCCCTTTCTTATGCTACAGCTCTGATATGGGCTGAATTGTGTCTCCTAAATAAGATATGTTGGTGGAGTCCTAACCCCTAGTACCTCAGAATGTGTCTTTAGTTAGAGGCAAGAGGTAATCAATTAAAATAAGGTGATCAGGATGAGCCTCAGTCCAGTATAACCAGTGCCCTTATTTTTAATTTAATTTAATTTATTTATTTATTTTGAGTTGGAGTCTCACTCTGTTGCCCAGATTGGAGTGCAGTGGCCACTCCCAGCCACTGCAGCCCTGACCTGCTGGGCTCTGGCGATCCTTCCGCCTCAGCCTTCTGAGTAGCTGGAATTACAGGCACGTGCTACCATGCCCGGCTGATTTTTTGATTTATTGTAGAGATGAGGTCTCGCCAAGTTGCCCAGGTGGGTCTCGAACCAGTGGGCTCAGGCAATCCACTCACTTTAGCCTCCCAAAGCACAGGATTACAGGCTGAGCCACCGAGCCCAGCAAGTGCCCTTATTTTTTTAAAGGGACATTTAGTAGTTCAAGGCCAGTCTGAGCAACATGGCAAGACCTCATCTCTACAAAAATTAAACAAAAATTAGCCGGGCATGGTGGAGCATGTAGTCTCAGCTACTCAAGGAGCCTTCTGGCCAGGAGGGAGTCTCTTCATGTCCTCTTTCCTGTGTGCATGTCTTTCACTGTGTCAAGGTGCTGGCAAGGAGAAAGTCCTAAAAGATTCTCTCTTTCAGAAGGACCTAACTGCTAGCACCTTGATTTCAGACTTCTAGTCTGTGAGACAATCCATTTCTGTTGCTTAAGACACCCTGCTTGTGGTACTTCGTTATGGCAGCCTGAGAAAACTAATATAGCCTCTCACTAGGTTCTGGTAACACCTTCCTTTTTTTCCTTTTAGGCCTACGGGTGGTAAAAGTTCCAGCTGTTGATCATCCTTGTTGGTTTCCCTTAGCCCTATCCACACCTCCATCCCTTCATTAAATTCTTTTCAATTAGCCTTTTACTATTTATTTTTCACTTTTATTTTTTGAGAGTTGGGGTCTCACTTTGCCACATAGGCTGGAGTGCAGTGACACGATCAAGGCTCCCCGCAGCCTCCACCTTCTGGACACAAGGCTCCTTGAGTAGCTGAGACTACATGCTCCACCATGCCCAGCTATTTTTCTGATTTTTTGTAGAGATGAGATCTCTTGCCATGTTGCTCAGACCGGCCTTGAACTACTGTACTCAAGTAATCCTCCCACCTTAGCCTCGCAAAATGCTGGGATTACAGGCATGAGCCACCGTGCCTGGCCTTCCTTTTATTTTTTTATTTTTTCTTTGAGTTGGAATCTCACTCTGTCAACCAAGCTAGAGCGCAGTGGCATGCTCATGACCACCTCAGCCTCGACCAGCTGGGTTCAGGTGGTCCTTCTGCCTCAGCCTTTCAAATAGCTGGGACTACAGGGGCGTGCTATCACGCCTGTCTTATTTTTTTATTTTTATAGTAGATGCCAGGTCTTGCCAAGTTGCCCAGGCTGGTCTTGAACCCTGAGTTCAAGCAATCCTCGCACCTAGGCCTCCCAAAATGCTGGGATTACAGGCTTAAGCCACCTCACTCGGCCTCCTTTTATTTTTATTTTAAATTTTTTTAGAGACAGCACTTCATTCTGTTGCCCAGAACTATTCTTTTGAATGTGCCATGTGTTTCTGTGTCACTTAGGCCTAGAATACAATTATATTTTCCCAATATACTTCACAAAACTACGTACCACAAAAGCAAGAGTAAGTTCAGTTGGGGTTCTCCAGTTATGTAGACAGATACTGGAAATCTTAAATAGTTGAAAATAAAGGATCTATTTGTACTTTTTCCTGTTCATTTCATCTCACAGTATGTAGAAGAAGCCATAAAGGGGTGTGCTACTTTCTTTTTTTTTTGAGTTGGAGTCTCACTCCGTCACCCAGGCTGGAATGCGGTGGCACACTTACGGCCACGCCGGCGACGACCTGCTGGGCTCTGGCGATCCTTCCACCTCAGCCTTCCAAGTAGCTGAAACTACAGGTGCATGCTACCACGCCTCGTTAATTTTTTATTTATTGTAGAGATGAGGTCTTGCCAAGTTGCCCGTGCTGGTCTTGAACCTGCGGGCTCAGGCAATCCACTCGCCTCAGTCTCCCAAAGTGCCAGAATTACAGGCTGAGCCACTGAGCCCAGCCAGATGTGCTACTCTCAGTTGAACTCTGATCAAAACTTTGGACAAAGCATAACAGTTTGTAATAATCAAGGCAGGGAATATGTGGGGTGAGGAAACATGGGAACTCAACTTTCGGTATTCAGACTTTAAAAATGTCAAAAAAGTATTGGGGAAAATCCCAGGACAGTCTTTTTTTTTGAGTTGGAGTCTCACTCGGTCGCCCAGACTGGAGTGCAGTGGCCACTCCCGGCCACCGCAGCCTCAACCTGCTGGGCTCCGGCGATCCTTCCGTGTCAGCCTTCCAAGTAGCCAGAATTACAGGCATGCACTACCACACCCGGCTGATTTTTTGATTTATTGTAGAGATGAGGTCTCGCTGCCCAGGCGGGTCTCGAACCCGCGGGCTCAGCAATCACACTTACCTCAGTCTCCCAAAGGCGCGGGATTACAGGCTGAGCCACCGAGCCTGGCTCCCAGGACAGTCTTAAAAAGAAAGTTAGCTAAGAGGAATAGGATCTTTTCAGAAATTGAATTCTTATTTATTTTTATTTTGAGAGATAGGGTCTCACTCTGTCACCCAGCTTGGAATGCGGTGGTGCAATCCCAGCTCACTGCAGGCTCAACCTCCTGGCTTCAAGTGATCCTCCTGTCTCAGCAGGATCTATCACACCTGGCTAACTACCACTTGAAAGAATAAAAAGACAGCTGGACAAGGTGGCTTATACCTGTAATTCTAGAACTTTGGGAGGCCAAGGCAGAAGGATCACTTGAGCCTGGGGGTTCTGTCAAGCATGGGCAACATAATGAGACATCATTTCTACAAAAATATTAAAAAACTAGCTGCATGTGGTGGAGCACACCTGTAGTCAAAATTAGCTGGGCATGGCAGCATGCTCCTGTAGTCCCAGAAACTCTGGAAGCTGAAACTGGAGAATCACTTGAGGTCAGGAGGTCGAGGCTGCAGTGAACCGAGATCATGCCACTGTACTCCAGCCTGGGTGACAGAGCATGACCCTGCTTGTCACCCAGGAGCAAGGTAAAGTTCTGAAAAGGCCAAGCTCTGTGAACTCGGAAGGCAAAAAAGTTATTTTAAAGTTATATTTAAAGCAAGATGCACAAAAAAGAGAATGACTTTAGAATGGGGGGAAACAAATCTCCTAATCCAAACACTTATAGAGCTCTTAGAAAAAGTGTGGAGAACCAAATCATGATGGGATGATGAGAAAATGGAGAAAAACAGATGAAAAAAGGGAGAAATGATCAATTCTGGGAACTCAGTCCGGTGAACTTAACATTGACTTAAAACATTCTCAAATGAGTTATTAAACAGATGGCTGGTAAGCTCTTAGAGAAGCGATAGTCACCAAGAGTCAGAGTAGGAATGACTGAATCATGCCAGGCTGAACATCTTCCTTCTTGATGGATCTGCAGTAACCCATCTGGATTCAGCACAACTCTCATATTATCCCTCTCAGTCTCTTTCATCCTGACATTTCTCATAAACTGCAGATCACTTATTCTTTAATTAGACAAATATTTGAGCACCTACTTAGTGCCAGACATTGTATAAACACTGAGGATACATCAAAGAAAACTTAGATAGGGTCTCCACCCTTATAGTTTACTTCCTGGTGGGCAGTACTTTCCCAGTTTGGGGATTTTTCCTAGCCACCAGCTCTCTAAGCCACATGTGGTTTTTCTGAGCTGGCATAGTCCTCAGACTCCAGGGCTTCGCTGTCTGCACCAACTTTTTGTTTTCAAGTTGAGAGTATGGAAGAGATTGAGCGGCATTTGTCCTTGGCCAATAGATGCTGTCCTCTTTTGCAATCAATATGTTCAGAAATGCTATCATTCAGGTTCCATGCAACAGGTATTAATTATCTAAATTCAGATTTGGCAAACCTACCTTTGCAGCCTCACCTTCTATTTTCATCCCTTCAGTCATGACTAGCCCGGATCCCAGCCCTTACCCACAGGTTTCCACGTCTGTGCTTTTTTGCTCAACGGATTTTTCTAATTCAGGAATGCCTGACATCTCCTTCTCCACCTATGGAAACCCTACACATTTCCCAAGACCCAGCTGAAAAGCTGCCTCCTCCCTGGCTGAACTTAATTAATTACTTTGCTCAGTAAGTCCTGCCCAAGCCCCAATGCTTGGGCCTGTGCTGCACTATTGCACTCCCATCTTCCCTTCTTAATCAATTGATGACTTGTCTGTCTTCCCCACCAGAGTCTCACTATTTCCTGCAAAGGTCTTCAGAGTTTCCACTATGTCCAGCTGCAGCACTTTATAACTGGTGTTGGCAAACTAAGGTCTGAGCTAAGAATGGTTGAAATGATCAAAAAAAAAAATCAAAAGAATATTTCATGACTTGTGAAAACTGTTAAATTCAAATTTCAGCGCCCATATTTCAATAAATCGTTATAGGAACACAGATGGCCCATATTATCTATGACTGCTTTAGAGCTCTAGTGGCACAGTTGAATAGTTGAGAGATCTTACAATCCACAAAGCCTAAATATTTGCAGAAAAACTGCTCACCCTGCTTTACAATAAAGGTTTGATGATTGAATTTCTGGGTCAGTCCACCAAGATTCTGAGCATATATCCCCTCCAAGTTTTTGTCTTTGTATAGTGGAGACAAGTATCTTGCCTTTAAGTTGCATAAGCGTCAAATGAAATAACGCACTTAGAAAAGTAAAAAAAAATTCTATAAATAACTTTATCATGTACTGAAACGATGAAGTGGTAAAATGAGAACACGTTAAACATTTTTATTCTTCCTTCCCCTTCCTTCCTTTACAGTTTCCATTTAAACTTGAAATTTTAAAAGATAATTCACTTTTGATATTTTTACTTTTAAAGTGATGATGGGGGTCACAGGTTCCTTCCTTCCAGTCTTTTTGTGTTGCTCCCACTTCCTTTCCCTCACATGCAATTTTCCCCCCTTTCTTTTTACATCAGGATCTCAACTGGTTCTCACAACAGTTGGGGCATGCTCGATGAATTCATTTTACAGACCAGGAAATTGAGGCAGATTCCAGTCGACTCCGAACCTGACTAAGCACGCAGGGAGCCCTCGATGCCGCGCTCTGCGCCTTTTCTAAGGGGATACCAGCAAACAGAACAAAACTAGTCCTGCCAGGTTTCCAGGCTTGGCTCTCAAACTCTCCCCCACCTCCACACCCGCGGTCCTCCCTCCCCGCTCCCTCCCACTGCTTACCGCCCCCACTCCCCGGGAGCAGGTGGTAGGTTCCGCGCCCGACGCGCCCAGTGCGCAGGCGCGCGGCGTCGCGGGGCGGGGGCGAGGCGGGACTGGGGGCGGGGCGTGCGCGGGCTGGGTTTGGGGCCGCGGCGGGAGCCGGAGTCGCCGCCACTCGAGTGCGCAGGCGCCTGGCGGTTACCGGTCTCGCCATGGAGCGGAAAGGTGAGCTGTGGAGCGGCCTCTGCCACGAGGGGCAACGGCCGCCGGGGCGAGGCCCGGGTTGGGCCCCGGAGCTCCGCCGAAGCGCCGCGGTCCGGTCCCCGGGCGTGCGGCGCCCCTGCGCTGAGGTGGCGCCGCCCCTCACCCCCCGCCTCTGGGCTGCGGGTCCGCGCCCCTCAGCCCGGGCGTCCTCGGGCGCCGGCCGTCGGCGCCCCTTGTTCTCCGCCAGCCCAGCTGGCGCCCTGGGGCTACTGCGGGGCCCGGCCCTAGGCGGACGAGGCAGACCCCCGCCCGCCGCCCCCCGCCCCCCGCCCCGGCCCGAGACCCTTCCGGCGCATCCCTCCGAGCCGCCGCTCTGCGCCCCTTGGGCCGCCAGCCCCCCAGCCGGCCACCGCGCTGGAGCCAGCGCGCTCGCCCCGCCGCCGCCCCTCGGGCAGGCCCCGCCGCCGGGCCTGGCGCCCCTGCTGGGTCTCCACCCACACCTTGGTCGCCTCCTTTCCTCCACATTCGCCCTTCATCCATCCCTCTCTCCTGCAGTGCTTGCGCTCCAGGCCCGAAAGAAAAGGACCAAGGCCAAGAAGGACAAAGCCCAAAGGAAGTGAGTCTTGTACCCCAACATCCTATTCTTTGGATTTCCTTCGGCACCTCCTCTGCTCTGGTTTCATGTCTCGAACGTGCACCGGGTTTGGGCCCCCCGCGGCCCCAGCCACATGGCCCTCGGGCGGCTTGGAGGGTCGCTCTCCAGCGACCATGTGGAAGAGAGCTGCTGTGGCTGGACGCCAGGCCTGGGTCTTAGCAGCCCCGGGCCTGCTGGAAGGGGCTGTTGGAGGAGGACCGGAACCCGCCCGGTACCTTTCCTCCCGACTCCTCGGAGGAGGCACAAGCTCCCCTAGCTTGGACTCCCCACGCGAGCGGGTAGATCATTATCAGTCTGTGAACTCTGATCTCTTTTTCTTACCTGCTTCCCAGCGTCTTAACTTGGCTCGCTCGTCTGCACGGTAGGCCCTCAGGACATTCTCGAATGAGTTTTTCCGTGTTTACTTTGGGGTTTTACCATCCGCTCGCTCCCTTTCATAAACGAGGGCACGGAGCTTTCCCCGGGTTACTCAGCTTCCTGAGCCTGCAAGGTGCATCGCCTTACTTGCAGTGTGCGGGCAGACCACTGTGTATACTGTCGTTATCTTCTGCCTAAACCTCAAATCTTCACACTACTAGATGCTGGAAGATAACCTTCTGGAATGGGCATCACAGTAGTAGTGGGAGAGCTCTTTAGCTATCGTTGGTGATTCAGGTTTGGTGTATTAAGTGCCACATGTCCAGTTTTATCAGCAGGATGCAAGACAGTTTAGCGCTATTGCAGCAAACACAGAAGTTGGTCACAGCCTAGTAGAAGCTCGGGTAGCGGGCTTTGGCAAGTGAGGCTTGGCCTTAAGAACTTGGAATCTTTCACTAAAGTTAAATTGCAAAAGGTCTTGGAAATCAGCTCCTAGACAATTTTATTCTGCTAAAAATCCTGCATTTAGTTCTTCATTGTGGGTGCCTTGTTTTCTTTACACTTTTTCATTTATGTGATGCTTTGTGGTATTGTGTATTGTCTAATTCTCTCTGAGCTGATAAAGCACATTTCAGAGGCCTTCCTAGGTCACCCTACTGAATGAATGCGTACCAGATAGTGTGTGTGTTTTGTATTTGGAGGCTACCTAATGTTTGGGGAGAGCACATAATGACATCTGTCTTTCAATAGAACTAAAGTGGTAGGTGACCTCACCTATTGCTCCATTTTCTATTATCTGGCTTATGAAATTTATTTTGTAAGTGCTTGGTGACGAAGGTATGTGTGAGTTTGTGTGTGTGTGTGTATTTACCTCGTGATTATCTGTATATGGATGGTTCCAAACCAGTTTTTAATCTTAGATTGTTTAATGGAAACAGCAAGGAACTGACCTGATTCTAGTATGCAGTAGGAATTTAGATGTTACTTTTCTCTGTGCCTTAGTTTTTGTTTTTGTTTTTTGAGTTGGAGTCTCACTGTGGCCCAGGCTGGAATAGAGTGGCATGCTCACAGCCTCTGCAGCATCTACCTGCTGGGCTTAGGTGATCCTTCCACCTCAGCCTTCCAAGTAACTGGAACTACTCCCCGCTGATTTTTTTTTTATTTATTGTAGAGATGAGGTCTAGCCAAGTTGCCCAGGCTGATCCCAAACTCATGGGCTCAAGGTATCCTCTTGCTTCAGCCTCCCAAATTGCTAGGATTACAGGCGTGAGTCACCATGCCGGCTTGTGCCTTAGTTTTGATATTCCTTGTGGAACTGATACAAATGTGTTAAAACTGTAAATTTTCTGTTGATAGAAGGAAGTGATTTCTATTATTCACTGTATATTTAAGAAGTTCAAGTCTTTCAAGCCATCTGTCCACAGCTTTCTTACCACTTGAAAATTAACTCTGATAGCCTGAATCAAGCTATAATTTGGGAGGTAAATGTGTATAGATGACCATTTACTTTATTTTTAAGTAATAATAAATTTTAAATTATTTAAAATTATTTGCATTTTAGCTGAATAAAATTGTCTAAGAGCTGATTTCTAAGACCAGATAGTCATTACTTTAGATGATCTATTTAGACTATATGCTTTATTTCTTTTTTTTCATATAATATAAAAATTTATTTTGGACATTTTGCAGAGTTATCA
This sequence comes from Cephalopachus bancanus, assembly GCA_027257055.1. Taxonomy (NCBI): domain Eukaryota; kingdom Metazoa; phylum Chordata; class Mammalia; order Primates; family Tarsiidae; genus Cephalopachus; species Cephalopachus bancanus. The sequence continues at coordinate 1,218,517 of JAPVLO010000254.1, forward strand.
TTACATTGCTAAGCTTGCAACCTCCCCCCCAGTTCTTGGATCTTACAGATGACCTGTGCAAGTATGAGGCTCTAAATCTTAGCTAACATTAGCTTCAGAGTAAATCTACCTTGGCAAAGCAACCCATAAATCTGTACTGATATGTTTAATTTAATATATTCATATAATGTCTGTGATGGGATTTGGTTCCTGTTTAAAATGATGCTGTAAAAGAATAGCTTTAAGAGTTGATAACCTCTCTGAGTCACAGATAATTTTCTTGGTTTCTTTTCCTTTCTTTCATATGCTTTATTTCTAAAGCCAGATATATGTACTTTGTATTATCTGTTACTCCTCCGTTCACTACTGCGGGTAACCTTGAGTAATTTGTGTTCTTAATTATTTGCAAGTGTGGATTTCAGATACTAGCAGCTATTTTCCTGAGTATTTCATGTTGAACAACTTTAACTTCTAAAAATATGTGATTGAACTGCCCCCATTTACTTGTAATTTGGAGGTGCTTTTTTTTGTCTTCAATTAATAGTTTTCCTTTATAATTTTACTTTTCTTTCCTTCTTTATTTTTTGATTGTTTCTCCAGCCTCCTTTTAGGTAGCTGAATTGTCTAATTAAGTTGGTTAGAGTACCATATCAGAAGTTCAAGCCCCACCTTACTAAGGTAACTTGACTCTGTTCTATGACTCCTGGCTGCACTCCTGATGACTTCCAGTTATTTTGCAAAGGCAAACTGCTAGTTACCAGGAGATTAGTAAGGAAAAGGGTTGGAGGAAGGAGGGAAGCATACCATAGTTGTTCTTTGGAGATATATGTGTTTTTAAATTCTGATTTTGCTACTTTTTAGCAAACTGACCTTAGACAAGTTAGTCAAGGAAATAGTTCTGTGTTTTATGACTAGCATCTCAATCATAATGAAAACTGACCGGGACCTAAAGATACAAAAATCAAGCACTTAAATGAAAAATTTTAGGAAGTTTTGGAAGTATAATGGTAAATAGCATCCCTGGCAAGTTAGTTGTGGTGTGGTACAGACAGCAGGGATTTTTCAGTCCCTGATTTTGAAGATCCCAAAACTAGAACTCACATACTTGAAATAATGTGCCCAGGATCATAGAGCTTGTTTTAGAAAAACCAAAACTTGGAATCCAGGGCTCCTGCCTTCCAGCTCAATGTTTTTTAGAGTAAATTTCTGTGGATTCTTTTACTCATCTGAAAGATTTGACTTGGGATTTTTAGTTGTCTTATTTGAACAATTCCTTCTTCATTTCACTTTTTCAGACACTATGTTTTTATTTACTAGCATTAACTAGTTGGTGATAATCTCCATTTTACTTTACAGATAAAGAAATTGAGGTCTGTCAGATTATTTCCCTAGAAAATAAAATTGTAAAGCTAGCATTCAAATCCAAGTCTGACATGCCCCAGAGCCTTAGTTACTAATCATACTGTCCAAGTGACAGTTACTTTTGGTGTGTCTGAGGCCAAATGAGGTAAAAGGAGAGTAAAAAGAGACTTCTGAATGAGGGCCTGAGGGATGCCTGGAAGTTTGGGTACCCTTTCATGACCCCACTGTCTTATGTCTCTGAAGGAGCACAATGTTCTATCTCTCTTCAAGCATTTGGCTTTCAGTACTTGTACCAATAGTGTGAATTTTTATCAGTGTGTCATAAGCTTTTATAATTTTACAGTTTATATCTGCTTTTGAAATTGTTTCTATGGAACATAATTCCAGAAAGGATTTTTATACCTAATAATTTTACTACCCTTAAGTTAGTTTGGTCACTAATTTTTACTTTATTTGTAGTTAAATAACTTTATGGACTTAGTATAAATTTAGTAGTAAGATTATTTAATCCAGCTGGGGAAATACTTTTGCTCATTTTAGTACTTACTGATCTGTATAGTTAGAGGGAAGACAGTGTTTTTAGTTTAATTTTCCCAAAATGTAAATTGTTATATTGAAAGTTTACAAGAGAAAATAACTTAAAATTTCTAACATTTTTATTCAGTAGGAAGTAGAGCCAATAAATTTGAAACAGTTTTAAAAAATGAAATGGTATTTAATGCTTTTTAAACTTAACAGTACACCTTGGAAATTGGCTCTATGTTAGTTCCATATAGTGCAGCCTTACTATTTTTTTAAGGTCTACTACCTTTTTCATTAAGTCTTAGAAATAGTTCCATATCAGGACAGAATGGGTAACCTCATCTAACATTCCGTTAAATAGATATAATTTATTTTAGTTCCTAGTAATAAACATGTGTATATAAGCTTTAGACAAAAATGGAATAATTGAGCTTACTTTTCCCCATCTAACATTATCATGAATATTTTTATAGCATTAAATACTACACTGTTGACCCTTTCCAATTTTTCAGTTAACTCAGAGTTACAGTGAATAATCTTTTGGTTAAATTATTGCTCACATCAGTGATTATTTCCTTAGGATAAATTCTTAACGAGTGATAGTACTGGTATGTATATGTTAAAGATTTTTAGTTCACATTGTCACAGTTTTCTCCAGAAAGATTTAACCAGTTTAACCGTTATTTATTAAACAAATCGTTTTTTAGTACCCACCATGTCCCAAGCACTATTTTCCATCCTTGGGATTCAGCAGTGAAAGAAAAAATATCCTGGCCCTCTCAACATCTTTATTTTAGTGGGGGGAGGGGGAGGACAGAATAAACAATGGACATAAATAAGTAGATTACATAGTATATTAGGTTATAGTGGAAAAAACAGAAGAAGAAAGAGGGATAAGGTTGCAGGGATTTGTTTTGTTTTGCTTTGCTTTTTGAGTCAGTCTTACTCTTGTCAACTGGGCTGGAGTGCAGTGACACGCTCACAGCCACCGCAGCATCGACATGCTGGGCTCAAGTGATCCTTCCACCTCAGCCTTCTGAGTAGCTGGGACCACAGGCATGTGGCACCATGCCTGGCTGATTTTTTGTAGAGACAAAGTCTTGCCATGTTGCTCAAGTTGGTCTTGAACTCCTGAGCTCAGGCAGTCCTTTCATCTCCACCTCCCAGAGTGCTGGGATTACAGGCATGAGCTACTGCACCTGGCTGGGTTGCAGTTTTAAATAGGGTGACGGAGGCCACATCGAGAAGGTGACATTTGAACAAAGATTTAGAGGAGGACCGCTCCAGGCAGAACAGTGGGAGTGTCCTTGCATCTCCTGTGGAGTCACTGGCACTGAAAAATCTTTCCAGATCTGGTAATCTGCAAAGTAACTTGTTTTAATTTTTTTGCCTATTTAAAATATTGAATTGTTGACCTTTTTTTAGATCTTAAGAGCTTTTTTTTTTCCTTTGAATCAGAATCTCACTCTGGTGCCCACGTTGGAGTGCAGTGGCATGCTCAAGCTACCACCGCCTCAACCTGCTGGGCTCAGGCAAACCCACCTCAGCCTTCTAAGTAGCTAGAACCACAAGCGCACACCACCATGAATGGCTAATTTTTTTATTTATTGTAGAGACAAGGTCTCCTCAAGTTGCCCAGGCTGGTCTCGAACCCCTGGGCTCAAGCAAATCTCTCACCTAGACCTCCCAAAGTGCCGAGATTATAGATGTGAACCACTGCACCTGGCCAATCTGATGAACTTTTTTTTTTTTTTTTTTGAGTTGGAGTCTCACTCTGTCACCCAGACTGGAGTGGAGTGCACCTCGACCTGCTGGGCTCCGGCGATCCTTCCACCTCAGCCTTTCAAGTAGCTGGAACTACAGAAGCACACTACCACGCCCAGCTAATTTTTTGATTTATTGTAGAGATGCGGTCTCGCCAAGTTGCCCAGGCAGGTCTTGAACCCTCGGGCTCAGGCAATCCACTCACCACAGCCTCCAGGCACGGGATTACAGGCTGAGCCACTGAGCCCGGCTGAAGAACTTTTTAATAAGGGTATATCCTTTGTTATGTGGCAGATTTGTACTGCTTAGCTTGTTATTGACCTTTTACATTTCATTTGAAGTGTGATTTTGACACAAAGTGCTTTTTTTTTTTTTTTTTTTTTTTTTAGTTGGAGTTTCCATCACCTAGGCTGGGGTGCAGTGGCACACTCATGGTCACCTACTGGGCTCTGGTGATCCTTCTGCCTCAGCCTTCCAAGTAGCCAGAACTACAAGTGCATGCTACCATGCCCAGCTATTGATTTATTATAGAGATGAGGTCTCGCTGAGTTGCCCGGGCTGGTCTCAAACCTGCGAGCTCAGGTAGTCCACTTGCCTCGGCCTCCCAGAGTGTTGGGATTATAGGCTGAGCCACCGAGCCCGGCCCACAAATTATTTTTTTAAAAATGTGGCTGATCTGTTCCTTTGCTTTTTACTTGTGAAATTTTTAAGGTCAACTGTTACTTTTTACAAATTACATTTTAACTCTTTGTGTAATAACTGACAGAATATTGTATGATAATTCGTGCTTTATTCCGTGAATAAAGCACTGAACAGAAACAAAGTAAAAATAAAAAATTGCATTTTTTAATTGCATGTGAGCCCATTGAATATAACAGTATACTTGCAAAATTGCATTTCTAAAACCCCTTTTCTCAAAAATATTGTCTTCTTCCTCAGTAAGTTCATGTGTTGATAAATTTTATTTACATTAATCTTTCTACTATAGTAAGACTTGCCAAATTACCGTTGTCCTTTGATTACATAAACTAGCAACTTGATGAAGTGCTAAAGAGAGTAAGACTGAGTGCTTAGGAATGTCTTCATTAAAAGTGAAGAACAGACAGATGATCAACTTGAATCAATTTAGACCTTGTGAAATAACTGGCATGTTTTTTGTGGGTTTTGTTTCTCCCCACCTTAGGTGGACATTTGCTCATGCTCCCCAAATGCTCTCTCTATCATTAAATGGTAGTTTGGGGACTTTTTTTTTTTTTTTTTTTTGAGTTGGAGTCTCACTGTCGCCCAAGCTGGAGGGCAATGGCACACTCAACAGCCACCACTGTGTTGACCTGTTGGGCTCCGGCAATTCTTCTGCCTCATTCTTTCAAGTAGCTGGAACTACAGGCATGCTACCGTGCCTGGCTAATTTTTTTTTTTCCTTTCTTTCTTGTAGAGATGAGGTCTCGCCAAGTTGCCTGGGCTGGTCTCAAACCCATGGGCTCAGGCAGTCCACTCGCCTTGGCCTCCCAAAGAACTGGGATTACAAGCTGAGCCACCAAGCCCAGCCTGGGGACATGTCTAACTCAACTAAAGTATTACAGGCAAACCTTGGAGATGTTGTGGGTTCATTTCTAGACCACCTTAGTAAAGCAAATATCGCAACAGACTGAGTCACACAAATTGTTTGGTTTCCTAGTGCTATAAAAGTTATGTTTGTACTATACTGTAGTCTTTTAAGTGTGGTAGCGTTATTTATTTTTTTTAAATGTACAGACCTTAATTTTAAAATATGCTTACCATAAAAATGTGAATGATCATCTAAGCCTTCAATGAGTCATAATCTTTTTGCTGGTGGAAGCTCTTAATCTTAATGTTGATGATTGCTGGTGATTGGACTGGCTGTGGCAATTTTTAAAAAGACAACAATGAAGTATGCTGCATGTATTGACTCTTCCTTTTACAAAAAATTTCTCTGTAGCATTCATAGCTTTTACCCACGGTAGAACTTCTTTCAAAATTGGACTCAATTTTTAAAAATACAACTACAATACTATGACGCCTAAATTTTTTTTAAAGCAAGTCCTTAATATCAGATATCCGATTAGTGTTCAAATTTCCCTGCTAATTTTGTTTGACTCAGGATTCATAAGGTTCTTATGTTGCCGTTGTTTGAAAAGTCTCTCCAGTCTTTATTCTACTGGTTCTCTGTAGTTCTTTTCCTTGCAAATTTGTTTTTGCCAAACTACTTCATAGGTGGTGGTTATACTTCCATCAGAAGGTACCTGTTCTTTGGTTTGTTTGGTTTTTTTGTGGTTAGTGGCTATTGATCATTGCCTAGGTGAATTAATTTATTTAGAGTTTCATAATAATAATCTATTATTATTTAATTAATTGTCATACCTTGTATAAAGAGAAATTATCTCATAACTTTGGTTACCCAGAAGGACAGTTCCTAGCATCCTCCAAAGTGACTAATAAAGCTTTATTTGATTATAAACTCAAAGATTTGAACATATTTATGGTTCGATCTATTGTAGAGTTTTTCCTACCATTTTATGGAGGCATACATACCATAAAACTCACCCATTTTGAATGAGCAAGTTAGTGGTTTTTAATATGTTCATAGAGTTATGCAACCATTACTACAACCTAAGTTCAGAATGTTTTCATCAGCTCCCCAAAAACCCCATACCCATTAGCAATCATTCCCCATAACCCCAGATGCTACCTCACCTCCAATCCTAGGCGCCACTAATCTACTTTGTGTCTCTATGGATTTGCCTATTCTGGACATTTAATATAAGTGGAATCATACAATAGGTGGTCTTTTGTGACTGGCTTCTTTTACCTAGCTTAATTTTAACGTTCATATATGTTGTAGCATGTGTAGTTGTTGTGTTTATTGATTGTTCACTCTTTGACCAATTGTAGTTTCTTTGTGATGAAACCTGAGTCTGTTTGACTCAACCTGAGATATATTTGACAGCTTTTTTTTGCTATCTGCTGTGAGGGTATGTCCAGACTTATCTTGTACATTTTCTGCTCCAGGCCAGGAAATAGCCCTTTCTCCAAGAAGCCTTTTAGTGGGAAATGGCACTTGGAGACCATAATCTCAGTGTTTAAGGAGCTTATTACTACTGAATTAGTCATTGTTTTTAGGCCTATTCTGTGATTAAAGCTAAGAAAATATGTTGTGTTTTTTTCTTTTAAAGACAAATGATGAGTTCACATTATACTTAAAAACTGAATTATAAGACCTGGGGACTTTTCTTCTTTGATTTTACATCTCACCCCTTTCCTCCATTCCAAAAATCCCAGTTCTCAACAGCACCCATGATTCCTCATTTTCTTCCTCAAATGTCTCAGAATGACAAGCTAGCACTAACGATTACTAAAGAAAGCTGATAGTTTTTGTTGTTCTTAGGGTGTATTTCACAAGGAATGTAGGGTCAGATTACGAGGTTTGTTTTTTTTTTTTTTCAGTCAGAGTCTCACTCTGTCGCCCAGGCTGGAATGCAGTGATATGCTCACAGCCACCACAGCAACCTTGACCTGCTGGGCTCAGGCGATCCTTCTGCCTCAGCCTTCCAAGTAGCTGGAACTACAGGTGTGCACCACCACAGCTGGCTTTTTTTTTTTTTTTGAGTTGGAGTCTGTCGCCCAGGCTGGAGTGCAGTGGCATTCTTACGGCCACCCAAGTGTCGACCACTGGGCTCAGGCGATCCTTTTACCTCAACCTTCCAGGTAGCCAGAACTACAGGCGCATGCTACCATGCCCAACTGATTTTTTTATTTATTGTAGAGATGAAGTCTCGCCAAGCTGCCCCAGGCTATTCGCGAACCCATAGGCTCAGGCAGTCCCCTCAAGTCGGCCTCCCAAAGTGCTGGGATTACAGGCTTGAGCCACTGTGCCCAGCTGCCTTAAGAGTCTGTAATGAAGGTTAACAATATAAATAAACCTACTGTCTCAGGCACCTTCTCTTAAAGTGATAGCAGTTAGCAAGTTGTGGAAGAGCCCTGCAGTTCTATGGGCCTCTTAGTATGGAGGATTAACTTTGGAAATTCAAAAAGACCCACAAGATCACCTGTGAAGACCTTAGTGTCCAGTTTTTCAACTGTTTAATAAGGAATGACTTGAGAAAGTTATTAGAAACTACAAAATAATTTAAATACACGTTGTTCGTTTTCAGATAACTGTAGTAGCAAAACAATTCCACTGACAAAAAAGTCAGTTGGCAGGTGCTAGATAAATAAAAATCATGTTCATTTGTATCATGGAGTGCTTTTAGTTATGTAAAGATTAAGTCCAAGCCGGGCTCGGTGGTTTAGCCTGTAATCCCGTGCCCTTGGGAGGCTGGGGGGAGTGGATTGCCTGAGCCCGCAGGTTCGAGACCTGCCTGGGCAGCGAGACCTCATCTCTACAATAAATCAAAAATCAGCTGGGCGTGGTAGCGCGCGCCTGTAATTCCGGCTACTCGGAAGGCTGAGGTGGAAGGATCACCAGAGCCCAGCGGGTCGAGGCTGCGGTGGCCTGGAGCGGCCACTGCACTCTAGTCTGGGCAACAGAGTGAGACTCCAACTCAAAAAAAAAAAAAGATTAAGTCCAAGTGTAATTCATTGCTATTGGGTAATGAGTTTATTGGTGTTTAAATGCCTTGAACAATATTGATGTGTGTTTTAGGATAGCATATAAAGAAGTTTCAGAAATTTTAATATACATTTTAACTACCAAATAGTGGTGAACAAACATCAATGCTGTAAAGTTTGTTACTGGTACAATTAGTCATGTTAATAAACTTTACTATAACTTAATCTATCCAAATTTTATTAATTTATTTACTTTTCTTTTTTTTTTCTTTTTGAGTTGGAGTCTCACTCTGTCGCCTAGACTGGAGTGCAGTGGCTGCTGCTGGCCACCGCAGCCTCGACCTGCTGGGCTCTGGCGATCCTTCTGCCTCAGCTTTCCAAGTAGCCGGAATTACAGGCATGCACTACCATGCCCGGCTGATTTTTTGATTTATTGTAGAGATGAGGTCTCACTGCCCAGGCGGGTCTCGAACCCACAGACTCAGGCAATCCACTCACCTCAGCCTCCCAAAGGCGTGGGATTATAGGCTGAGCCATCGAGCCCGGCTTCTACCCAAATTTTAAATGCCATGTTCTGAGTGTCAGCATTTTAAACAAGGCTAACAGTCATTTTGGGAGGTATTCTTATGAACTTTTATTTCCTAAAGTACTAAGGTAGTTTTATTTTGTAACTGATTATAAATGTACCTTATGGGCAGTTATATCTGTCCTCTCATTAACTTTGCTTTTAATTGTAGTGCTACTCTTCAGCCTGTGAACAACTTTTCAGTGTGCTTCCACCAAGTGACTAAATCACAAATGCCAGATTCTCTCCATTCTGTCAGCACATGAACTTGATGGCAAACTTCCTTCTACAAACTATTTTGCCTTTTAGAATAACAGGAATTGTATTTTACGTTTTTCTTTGCTAGAATGAAGAATATAGTGGGATTAAATTAGGTAACTGGTACTCATATTTCAAGGTGGAAGGATAATATAGGTATATGCTCATCATATGCTGTTTATCAAAAAGAACCTGACCTTTTGAATCATGCAGCCCCTGGTTTCAGCCTGTCTCCAGCACCCTTGGTAGGTGAACATGGACCATGGCTTTGACTTCTCTGAATCTGAGTTACCTAATCTGTAGATGGCAAGGCCCTGAGGATATAATGGCATGTGAGTATCTAACTCAATACTGAAATGAAATAAAGTGCCCTGAAAACTGCTTCCTTCCTTACCTTGGATTTATCTTTTACTTTTATGTGGCATTCCTTAATACTATTCATGTTTCAAACTAATAGTTTTAACTCATTTGTTGGTATTTCATTTTCATCTATATTTGTGTGTGTGTGTGTGTGTGTTTTAGGTCTGGTTTGGAGTGTAGTACCTAAAGATCAGGGATGGGTTATATTTAATTATTTGCCTGTAACAACTGATAAACTTAAGTACTTAACTTTTGTTTTGATGTTGTTAAACCCTAGCTCCAGTTTAGGATTTCTGGGTTGGGAAGCTTAGACTACTTTTATGTATATCTCAGAAGTTAAGTTCAGATAAAATTAGATATTTAAAGGATTATGTCAATTTGCAAAGGAAAAAATCTTTCAGGAAAAATGTATATGGAAAAGGTAGTGGGAGAAATTTAGCATTTCTTGAGTTTCGTGTGTAGGTGCTGGAACTTAAAATAGTATCTTGTTAAACCTTTGCATCATATCTAAGTGTGATATTCTAGAAGGGATACAAAGATGACTAGAACCTAGTTCTTTCCCTCAAGGGACTTAGGGTTTCTTAATGGAGTAAATCTGTTTCAGGCTTCTTTCCTTGCCTTGTAGATGGCCATCTCCTTGTCTCTTCACATCATCTTCCCTCTGCATGTGTGTCTCTCGCTACATTCCAATTTCCCTTTTTTATAAGGCCACCAGTCATATTGTATTAGAGCTTATCCTAATAACCTCATTTTAACTTGATTACCTTTGTGAAGACCCACTCTGTATCCAGTTAATACCACTGCCTGAGTTGCTAGAAGTTAGCATTCCAACATCATTCAACCTGTAACACAGGCCTCAGAAAACAGTTCGAGGTTCCAGTGAGCTGTGAGTGTGTCTCTGCATTCTGGCCTAGGTGACAGAATGAGACCTTCCCTGTGAGGTAGGTATTATTTCTGCCCTCATTTTACACTAGCAGTTTATCCAAAGTCTTGGAACTATAATAAACTGTGGAGTCAGGATCAAACCCAAGTCTCCTAGCTCCAGAAACCTTTGCTGTAACTACCTCTGCAGTGTCTCTTGCATCTCTGCTTTTGATTTATCAAATCTTCTTGGCAAAGAAATTTTTCTAAAGCACTTCTTTTGTAGGGTCACTCTAATGACTTCTCTTCCTTCTATGTAAAATGTTTCAGTGCTTGACATTTAAGGCTCTTCACAATATAGTTCCGTTGGGAGACTAGTTGAGGGTGGGAATGTAATGAACTTTAATTGAAGAATGAGGAGTAAAAACTAAAGATGAAAGAGAAATGCCTTATATGTATCCCTGCTCTGGGCATTTAGGATATGGCAATGAACAAAATAAAATCTGCCCTTAAGAAACATTCTGGGAGTGTTTAGAGGAAAACAGTAAAATGTCAGGTGCTGAAGAAAAATAGCAGAGTAAGGGGAGTGGCAGAAGGCATGTGACAAAGACTCCTGTTTTATATAGGAATGTCGGAGAAGTTCTCTGAAAAGATGACACTTTAGCACAGGCCTAAGGAGATAAGTGTAGAAAGATGGGTTGGAGGAGGCAATGAAGAGTCAGATAATGTAAGGCCTTGTAGGCCATTGCGAAAAAAATCTATTTGGAGTATAGTAGTTGTCTGATATTTGTGCTTTATTAGAGATCGTCTTTTTTTTAAAAAAGTATAATTGAGTCTAAAAGCATACTGTCTGTGGAAGTGGGGACTGATGGGATTAGGAGAGCACAAACAGAGTGCCATCTAGCGGCTGTTTATCATAAATATAGAGAAAATAAGAACGCTCTACAAAGGTTGTGTTGCCAGCTAAGTCCAATAAGTAGAAAATATACATGCATGAAAAAAGTCGTAGTTTATGAACCATTTGAGAGAAGTTACAGACATATTTCTTAACCCCAAATATTCATGTATTCCCTTAGAAAAAGGGCATCCACTTATATAACCATAATATAAAATATAATGACCAAAATAGAAAATAAAACATTAACCACAGTGTTGTTATTCTAAATTGTATTCACATTGCCAATTGCCCCAGTGACCTTTATAGAAAAGAAATTGTTTGTTCTGGTCTAGTATCCAATCACACTTCATCCAACCTTTCTCCCATGTATAGGCATTTAGTTTTTCTTCTCTTTTCCTTTTTTTTTTTTTTTTTTTGAGTCTGGGTCTCACTCTGTCATCCAGGATGGAGTGTCATGGCAAAATCACAGCTCATCACAGCCTCAACCTCTGGACTCAAGTGATCCTTCTGCTTTAGCTTCTCGAGTAGCTGAGGCTACAGGTGCACACCACCATGCCTGGCTAATATTTTTGATTTTTTTTTTTTTTTTGTAGAGATGAGATCTCACTATGCGCCCAGGCTCTAACTCCTGGGCTCAAGCAATCCTCCTGCCTCAGCCTTCCAAAGTGCTAGGATTGCAGGCATGAGCCACCACACCCAGCATTTAGGTTGTTTTCAATATTTTGCAATTACAAACTGCTGCAATGAATAGCCATGCAAATATATTTTTTTTAAATTTTTTTATTTTAAAGATGTGGGGTACAATTCAGGGTTAGGTATACACATTTTCATTACGCAGGTACCCTTGTTGATGAGGTGTGACTCCCCTCCCCCAGCAATTTCCCACTACTGCCAATCTCTTTCTTGAAATATTATTATAATTGTTCAAGGTCCGCTTATAAGTGAGAACATATGGTACTCAGTTCTTTGTTTCTGTGATAGATCACTCAGTATTATAGACTCTAAGTCCATCCAAGTTGCTGTGACATTTATAATTTTGTCCTTCTTTAAGACTGCATAATATTCCATTGTGTATATGTACCACATTTTTTATCCAGTTCAGTTTCAGTGGGCAGCACAATTGGTTCCATATTTTTATTATTGTAAATAATGCTGCAATAAACACGCACATGCAGGTATCTTTTTCCTAGATTGCGGGGTCATATGAAAGGTTGATTTTTAGATGTTTTAGGAATTGCCAAACTGTTTTTCACAGAAGCTGTACTAGTTTACACTCCAAAAGTGTAGAATGATTCCCTTTGCCCCGCATCCTCTCTAGCATGTGTTGTTTTTTGAGTTATTGACGATGGCCATCCTGACTGGAGTTAGGTGGTATCTCAGTGTGGTTTTAATTTGCATTTGTTTGATGACTAGTGAGGCTGAGCATTTTTTCATATATCTGTTGGCTGCTTATATGTCTTCTTTTGAGAAGTGTCTATTCATGTCTTTTGCCCACTTTGTAATAGGGCTATTTGTTTTTTTTCTTTTCAGCACGTTTAAGTTCCTTGTAGAGATTGAATGTTAGGTTTTTGTCAGCTACTAATCAGTTGTAGAGCCTGTATGTTCCTTGTAGAGCCTGGATGTTAAGTTCCTTGTAGAGCTTGGATGTTAGGCTTTTGTCAGCTAATCAGTTTTGTCAGCTAATCAGTTTTTTTTTTCCAGTCTGTGGGCTGTCTCCCGCTCTCTTGATGGTTTCTTTGACTTTGCAGAAGCTTGTCAGTTTGATGAGGTCCCACTGGTCTGTCTTATCTCTTACGGCATGGACACTTGGGGTTTTGATCAGGAATTGGTTGCCTGAAGGGGTCCAGCCCCTTGTCGGGTTGTGAGCTTTTCTGAAGGAGAGACGGATAAGCGAAAGGCGAAAATCTTATACTCGGACACCTGCTTTCTGAACAGATGACATCTTTTATTAGTTAACAAAGTTTTTATACCATTTGTAAAGGGGCAAGACAAAAAAAATTTCTTTACATATATATCCTTTAAAGTTACCACCATCTAGCAGTCTTTAGAAGAAACGAATAAGCCAAAAACACTATCTACTTTCAGTTAATGAGTCTTGAGATAAGTTTAAAAGGAGTTTTACTTAAACTAAACATAATGCATACAAAGTTTACATCACTTGTCTAATTAAAAAAGTCTTAAAATCACTAAGACAAAACTATAGATTGTACCTAGTAATAGTAGGAATATGAAGCCCATTAACTTGACCAAACAACAGTGGCTAGCATTTAAAGAATAACTATGAAAGTCACTTACTGTGAAAATACATATACTAATCTTTACTCTGAATAAACATATAAAGTGAACTAAACATAATGAAATAAAACTAACACAACTAAAATTATTATGGTTGCATAATTGTTAATGAGCTTTTAAGTTTAGGATAATGGTGATTTGGCTGTTTTTTCTTATGTTTGGCAACCTCCTGGAAAACATCTTTGTCTTAAGATAGGCACTTGAGCAATTATTATTATCTTTGAGGCACCAATTTTATCATTGTGTGAACTTAAACTTATGAACTTAAAACAATCTTCAAAGTAGCTATAAAACACTAAACTATAGCATTAAAACTTAATTAATGACTCAAAGTAAAAACCTTGTTAAACAACCAGAGCCTAGTAATTTTTGTCAACCCTCATACATACGTATATTGATAATATAAACTTGTATGATATTACATTTACCAATTACAATTAATACATGGATAAAACAATTATCATGTCTAGAATAGCACTGCCAGCAACTCTCTTCAAAAGAGTCCCAAATTACAGTCCTTGAAGTGCTTCAAGAAAGTTCTCAGGTGCACAGCTCTTTATGTAGCAGTTTTTCTCTTTTGGGCTTTTACGACCTTCAAAGCTTTGTAATCGCCTTTCTTGTCCAGGTGTCTTCGTTATTTTTCCCTTATCCAGCAGTGTTTATTTCTAAAGAAAACTCAAAAGAAGCTTTTAATGACATTTCCCAGGCCCCCAAGGTTGTTTTCTGTATTTAGTTAATTATCATCAAAGTATCTAATTAGTATATTATGAATTCAGTGAAAACCCACTCTATAAACATTTACGTAAAATTTAACTATAGAATTAAGTAAAAACCTTAACGATTAATCTTTATCCTAAGTCTGTGAAGACAGTGTTATAAATCACCTACATAACTCCTAGATAAGTGTTAGAACTTACAATGAATTCATAATGAACTTACTGTAAACTTGTGCTTTTATAAAACCTTATGTCTAAACACTAAACTGCATAATTCTAAATCAAATAAGGAGTGAATATACTAATATCATTTTTTATTCAAGCAATATCTAGTAACTTATAACCAAGTGAAAGAAAGCATTCTTGATGTGCTTCAGAGTTTAACCCTTGCATATGTTAGAAAAGGCCAAGCGACATAGTGGGAAAATGGAAAAATGAACCATGACATTCTCAGGTTAGGTGTGAGTACTTTGCATAAACATGCCATTTTCTTCTTCCACGACTACACAGAATTTCTTCAGCCGTATCAAACAGCAAAGGTGGAAGACAGAAGGGCCTCAGCTTCCTGGGCTCGCCCTGTGGCCGGGGTCTTCGGCCCACCAGGACCCTGTCAATCAGGTGGACCTCCAAGGCCAGCTCCCAACAGTTGCCAGTTCCAATTTCCATAAGGATATCTCCTGTACTTTCTTGGGTTCTTCTAGTTTGAGGTTTTACATTTAGCCCTTAGATCCATTTAGGGTTGATTTTTGTATATGGTGGTAGGTAGGGATCTTGTTTTAATCTTCTGTCAGTGTTCCAAGCACCATTTACTGAATGGATTCTCCTCTCCCCAGTGGTTAAAGGTGCAAATGTATTTTCAAATTGCTGGAGGTGTATTTCTCAGGGTAGATTACTAGAATGGGATTGCTGAGTTGAAAAGCAAACACATTTATTTATTAAATATTACTAGATTTTCTTCCAGCAGAATTGTACTGTTTGCATTCTCATGAGCCAGTGTATGAGAGTCCCCATTTCCCAGCAGCTTCACCAAGAGAATGTGTTATTAATTTTTGGCAATCTGATAGGTGAGAAATGACATCTCAGTATTTTAATTTACATTTCTTTAATTATGAATATGAACATTTTTCATGTGTTTGGGGATCATTATCTCTTTGTGATTTATCTGTTCCACACTCAATTTTTTTATTTGAAAAAACTTTAAAACCTAGAAAGAGGTTAAAAAAATAGTATGATAACTTGTAATTTCCTTCTGTATTCACTAATTGCTGACATATTGCCATATTTTTTTCCTTTTCTCTATATACATTTAAAATATACAGTGTGATGAGTTTTGACCAATGTATGCGTCCGTGAAACCACCACCATAATTAAAATACAAAAACAGAAGTTTCCTCAGGCTACTTTGTGGTCTATCTTGGTCCTAGGCAAATGACTCATCTGCTTTCTGACATTACAAATTAGCTTACATTTTCTAACATTTTAAATAAATATAATGATAAAGCATGTATTCCTTTGCAGTTGGCTTCTTTCATGCAGTATAATGATTTTGAGATGCTTTCATGTTTTGTATGCATCAGTAGTTTGTTTTTATTGCTGCGTAGTATTCCAGTGTATAGATATACCACAATTTGTTGAGCCATTCATCTTTTAGTGATCATTTGGATAGTGTCCAGGTTTTGGCCTTTATTGATAAACTTGTCTTCATAGTAATTTTGTTGCTGAGCCATTTGAAAGTTGCAGTGGTCATGACATCATCCTAAATACTTCAATATACATATCCTAAGAATGCAATTTTCCTTTAATAACCACAATACCATTATCTCACCTAATAAAATGAATATTAATTCAGTATCACCTTATGCTAAGACTATATTCTGATTTTTCCCATTGCCTCAAATGTGTTTTTTATACCTTCTTCCTTTTTATACATCCAGAATTTAGTCAGGGTTCAAGCATTAAATTTGGTTCTGTCTCTTTAACTTTTGAACTCTGCTTTGCTTTCTGTACAAGGATGTATTCCAGGATCACTACATGCTTTTCTTGCTCCAGACTGTAATCATCTACTTCTCCAAAGAACCTCCTTATCACTTTTTAGTGAGGGATGATATTTTGAAACCAAGGTCTGGGTGCTAATTCTGCTCATTGCTACTAGGGTTCCATTGTTTCAAGGCTCTTTCAGGAAGATTTATCCTTTTTTTGTAGGAAAAGCAAGGATATATATATTATTTCTTCAGTTTCCTTATACATAAGGTAGCAAGCATTCTATACAATTTCTTTTGTAGAGTGTTTTTTTTTTTTTCTCTAAACAGTACATCCTGGAAATCCTACTCCATATGAGTTCTTAGAGTTCTTCATTCTTTTTAATGACTCCCAGGTGTTTTCAAGTTCTTACTTTCCTTAAAACAAACTCTAGCTAGGCGTGGTGCCTCATGCCTATAATCCCAGCACTTTGGGAGACCAAGGCGGGACAACTGGTTGAGCCCAGGAGTTAGAGATCAGCCTGGGCAACATAGCAAGTCCTTGTCTCTACAAAAAAGTTTTTTAATTAGCTGGGTGTGGTAGCATGTGCCTGT
The DNA here is from genome assembly GCA_027257055.1 of Cephalopachus bancanus. Taxonomy (NCBI): domain Eukaryota; kingdom Metazoa; phylum Chordata; class Mammalia; order Primates; family Tarsiidae; genus Cephalopachus; species Cephalopachus bancanus. The sequence goes on from JAPVLO010000254.1 coordinate 1,235,239, forward strand.
AGTCCCAGCTACTCAGGAAGCTGAAGCAAAAAGATAATCTGAGCCAGGGAGATCAAACCTGAAGTGTCTGGGCAGCAGACTGAGACCCCAGCTGAGAGAGCAAGAGAGAAAGGAAGAAGAGGGAAGAAAGAAAAGAAACCAGAACTGGAAATTATAGTTTATACACATATATATCATGGTGTGATTGATGCAAGGAAGGTGACTAGGAACATATCAGTATAGTCGTATACAGAGAAACGACCTGTCCACTTCCATGCTTTAGGTTATAAGTACTTTAGATAGATTATACATATATACATACTTTTGATAGCTAGCTAGATAAATGGATAGATTTTTCAGTGCTTCCCTGCTTTAACCAACTTTTTCACTTAACACAACTACCTTAAATTATAGGGCTTTTGCCATCCTTTGAGAACCAGTATTTCCTCATCAGGTTGGCAAAGATCAGACTTGATAATACATAGTATTGAATAGAAGTAGTCATACATTGCTAATAGGAATGTAAACTGGCATAGCACAATTGTGCTAAATTGTCCTTCCTACATGCTATGCCAGTTTACATTCCCATTAGCAGTGTATGACCTATCATTACTTAAAGAATGATTTCCAAAATGTCACTAAATGAAAAAAAGGAATGCTTTGAACATTATATTATTGCTAACTGTTATTATTAGTAGTAGTAGTAGTATTAGTATTATTAGTATTAAGCTGGGGTTTCACTCTTTCGCCCAGACTGGAGATAGTGGGGCAGTCATGGCTCACCACAGCCTCAGCCTCTTGGGTTCAAGTGATCCTTCTGCCTCAGCCTTCTGAGTACCTGAGACTATAGGTGCACACTACCACTCCCAGCTAATTTTGGGTTCTTTTGTAGAGGTGAGTCTTGCTATGTTGCCTAGGCTGGTCTGGAACTCCTGGGCTCAAGCATCTCTCCTGCCATGGCCTCCCAAAGTGCTACGATTATAGATGTGAGCCACCACACCTGGCCATTAACCATTTTTAAAAACTAAGCATGTATATATGCATACACACACACACACACACACACACACACACAAGTGTGTAGAATGATTTAAAAGAAATGGACTTGTGGTGCCTTTGGGGAAGGGAAAATGAGATTGGTAAACTAGGTTGAGAGACAGTCTTAATTTTTACAGTGAATAACAAAAAAGCCCAAAGTAATAAGGGCGTTAAACTAGATAGAAGTTCATTTCTTCCCAATGTAAAACTCTGGGATATATCCTTAGTTGTTTACCGTGACTCTGCTCCATGAAGTTTCAAGGATCCATGCTCTTTCTAGCTCATTTCTACTGTCATCCTAGATTTTGGCCAGAGTCCTGAGGCCAAGATAGCATCTATGTTCCAGGCATGAAAAGGAACTTAGGTTCCAGTTGTTTTTTGAGGGTTTTGTGTTTTTTAAATCACATGGTCATAAACAACTGCAAGAAAAACTGGGAAGTAATGGTCTCTAGCATTCCATGTGCCCAGCTTGAAAACATATTACTGTGGAAGAAAAGGAGAATGGAAAGTGGTATAGCAGTCTGCTACAGTATCTCTTTGTACTGGTTTAAGTTTTTGTTGTATACATATTTCCTATTCAAAAAACAAGTAATAAGTAGTTTAAAAAACTAAAATACTTTGATAATGTCATCCTGTGTGTTTAGTCTGAAGGTTACACGTAATCAAAATCCATTTTAGTTAACTAATGTAGTAAAGCTTAATTTACTTTAGAAATTCAGATATACCTCAATTTCTTTGAATTGCTTCTGCTTTAATCTATCTGAAATCATGGGAATTTCAAATGATCAAAGGACACTAAATTTTAGATTTTTAAAAATTGTTTTGTAGAAAGTTTTTCAGATGATTTATTAAAAGGAATCCCTGCTGGGTGCAGTGACTCAGTGCCTGTAACCCCAGCATTTTGGGAGACTGAGGTGAGAGGATAGCCTGAGTCCACAAGTTCGAGACCAGCCTAGGTAACAAAGTGAGACCTCGTCTCTACAAAAAGTCGAAAAATTAGCCGGGTTAGTGGCGCATGCATGTAGTTCCATCTTCTCAGGGAGACTGAGGTGGAAGGATCGCCTTTGCCTAGAAGATTGAAGCTGTGATTAACCGTGATTGTGCCACTGCCCTCCAGCCTGTTTGAGGGTGAGACCCTGACAGGAAAAAAAAAAAAAGTAATCCCTCAAGTGATAAAAACTCAGCAGAATTTCAAACTTAAGAATTATGAAAAAGATTTCTGTAATGTGTTCATTTTGCAGAGCCTTGGGCTGATTCATGTTTTGCTGTTACTAGTCTTGTAGTGACCCATTGTTTGTGTTTCCTCATGGGTTCTTTGCAAATTAAATGCTGCTGCCAATGACCAGGTGTTGAGAACTTTTTTTTTTTTTAGTTGGAATCTCACTCTTGTCACCTAGGCTGGAGTGCAGTGGCATGCTCACAGCCACCGCAACCTCCACCTGCTGGCTGGGCTTAGGCCTTCTGCCTAAGGTTAGGCCTTCAACCTTCTAAGTAGCTGGAACTACAGATGCATGCCACCATGCCCGTCTAGTTTTTTTGTGTGATTTATTGTAGAGACAAGGTCTCACCAAATTGCCCAGGCTGGTCTTGAACTCCTGGGCTCAGGTAATCCTCTCTCCTTGGCCTCCCAAAGTGCTGGGATTACAGGCTGAGCCACCACGCCTGGCCAGCGAGAACTTTTAATAAGCAAGGAGAATCCTTTAATTTCTTGACTTTGGATGCATGCTGGGATAGCTTTAGTTTCTTCTAGGGGAAGAGGAAGGAAATACTGTGCTTTATTTTAAACTCACTTCTATTAAGATAAAATTTACAAGCAAAGTAAGCTCATTTTAAGAATGCAGTTTAATATATTTTGACAAATGTATGCATCCATGTCCAGTCAAGGCTAGAGCATTCTCACAACCCAAGAACTTCCAGTCTGTCCTTGTCTTCTTTCTGTTACTGCAAATTTGTTTGGCTGCTCAACAATTCCATATAAGTGAAATCACATAGTATGTACTCTTTAGTGTCTGGCTTATTTTGCTCAGTGTAATAGACTTTTAGATTTGTCTATTTTTGTTGCATGCATTAGTCATTTATTTATTTTTATTGCTGAATAGTAAGCTGTTTCATGACTACACCACCATTTGTTTCCCTCCAGTGGTATATATATGTGTTATTTTCTGATTGAGTCAGTTGTGAATATAGTTTCTGCTGGGCACAGTGGCTCATGTGTGTCATCCCAGCACTTTGGGAGTCTGTAGCAAGAGAATTGCTTGAACCCAGGAGTTCGAGAGATCATCCTAAGCAACATAGTGACACCTTGTCTCTACATAAACCAGAAAATTAGCCAGGCATGGTTGCACACAGCTGTAGTCCCAGCTACTCTGGAGGCTGAGGTAGAAGAATCCCCTGAACCCAGAAGATTGAGGCTGTGATGAACTGTGGTCATGTCACTACTCTCTAGCCTGGGTGACAAAGTGAGACCCCCAGCTCAAAAAATTAAAAAAAAAAAAGTTTCCATGAATTAATGTACAAATCTTTGAGTGGACATATTTTTTTCTGTTTCTAGGATTGGAATTGCTAGAATGTGGTTAAAGACTTTAATTTTATATGAAACTGCCTGCCAAACTATTTTCCAAAGTGACTGTACCATTTAACGTTACCACCAATACTGTATGAGAATTCCAGTTCCCTCACATTTAGTTTTTCTATTTAATATTTTTTTCATGACGACTAAGCACTTGGAGTGTTTACCAACTACTTTTATGTCTTCTTCACTGAAGTGTCCAAATCTTTTGTCCATTTAAAAAATTGGGTTGTGGCCAGGCACAGTGGCTTGGCCTGTAATCCCAGCACTTTGGGAGGCCGAGGTGAGAGGATTGCCTGAACCCAGAAGTTCGAGACCAGCATGGGCGACTTGGTGAGACCTCATCTCTACAATAAATCAAAAAATAAGCCAGGCGTGGTAACGCACACCTGCAGTTCCAGCTACTTGGAAGGTTCAGGTGGAGGGATCGCCTAAGCCCAGCAGGTGGAGGCTGCAGTGGCCATGAGCTCTCCAGCCAGGGTGACAGAGTGAGACTCCAACTCTAATATAAAATAAAACAAAACATTGAGTTGTTTGTTTTATTAAGTTGTGAAAGTTCTTTTTACGTTATGAATATAAGTCCTTTGTCAGAGACATATATGTAGTATTTTCTTCCCATCTGTGGCTTGCTTTTTACCTTAAGGGTTTCCTTTGAAGAACAGAGGTTTTTAATTTTGACAAAGTTTAGTTTGTCAATTTATTTTTCCTGTAGTGTTTTTTATTTTTCCTGTGTTTTTTTATATTTTATGAAATCTTAACCTGCTCCAGTGTTGTGAAGATTACACTCAGATATATTTTCCTCTGGAAGTGTTACAGTTTTAGCTTTTACATTTAGGGCTGCAGCAAGTGAGAGAGGAAGGGAGATACTGTGTTTTTGTTTTGATTTTTTTTTCCCCCTCATAAAATGCAGAGAAGTATATAAAGGTTTTTTTTAAAAATCTTCAACCTTCATCTCTGCTCCCTTGAAAAACCACAGATTGGTTAGGTGGTATTGTTTAATTTCTGTGTACATAAAAAATATCCACATTAACATATGGGTGGTTTATATAGTTTCTTCTACCCATAAAAATGATGTAAACTCTACCCTGATGTGTTTGTTATAGACGTGTCATGAGTTTACATGTAAATCTTTCTTAATCCTAACTGGTTTTTCGGTATAACTTAATATATCGAAATTTAAGTTATCTCGAATTTTACAGTATTGCAAATAGGACTAACATAGATATTCTTGAACACATATTTTTGGATATTTTGCTGTTACACAAATGTTTCTGTACTATGGATTTCTGGTCAAATGTTACTCCATTTAATACACATCTTTTGATACAAACAGCCCTTGTAATATTAAACCAGTTTACTTATGTACTGTAGGTGTGAGTGCTTGCTAACACTTTATATTGTTAGCATTTTTAATATTGTTACCTTTATTTCATGTCAGTATGTTAGGTAAAAATGGTCTCAATTTCTCATTTCATTTTCTTGGTTACAGAGCATTTTTTTCTCTTATTAGCTATTTTTCTTCATAAACTAGAATTAAATTCTGTTACTAGCCATTTTAATACCATCCTTAAAACAGCTGTGTCTAAGATGAGGATTTTAACTTTGACCAAAAGTGATTAGTTTTGGGGGTTTTGTGTGTGTGTGTGTTTCTTTTTAGTTGGAATCTCTCTGTTACCCAGACTGGAGTGCAGTGGCATGCTTACAGTGATCACAGCCTCGACCTGTTGGGCTCAGGTGATCCTTCCTTCTCAGTCTTCTAAGTAGCCGGAACTACAGGCACACGCGACCACACCTGGCTAATATTTTGATTTATTGCAGAGATGAGGTCTCACCAAGTTGCCCAGGTGGGTCTCGAACCCACAGGCTCAGGCAATCCTCTCACCTCGGCCTCCCAAAGTGCTGGGATTATAGGTGTGAGCCACCATGCCCAGCCGTGATTAGTTTTTACATCCACAATTCTGAGTACTAATTATGACTGAGGAATTTTTAGAGGCCTCTTTATGCCACTTGCCTCATACTGTTAGTCTTCATTGCTCAAAAAGACTGTTCCCCTGGCCAGGAAAAGTGGACCCAGATGATGGGAAAGTGGTTGCCAGAGGGATCACCTGCAGCAGTGATGGTGTTAGAAAGCAACCTTTAAGCCTGAAGGTACCTATGCAGTGGTGAAACAAGAAAAATTCGGTGGAAAGGAGATGACAGGCCCTAGAAAAAGCATGACAATTTTTCTCTTAAAGAAGTCAATGAGAAAGCATTTCTTTTCATTAAATCAGTAAGTCAGGTGAAGTCTTGATGTAAAATTTCAGGATGCTTATAATTTACACGTATTCATAGGCCAATTAAATTAGTCTACCTAGTTCAGTAAACATTTGAATGCCTTTGAGATAGAAGGCAGCATGCAGAACAAAACCCAAAAAGACAAAATTCCTGTGCTTGTAAAAATCATAGCTTAGTTTCAGATTGGTAATGGAAAGAAGAGCTATTATTCAAATTCGTATGGTTAAAGTTGTTCATCACAGAATTGCTTATAAAATGGAATACTGGAAACAACCTAAATATCTAAAAAAGTAGAAATAAATAATGCATCTTTGTGTGGAATATTCATGTTTGTTAAACATTTAGTGACTAAAATGTTTAATAAGGTAGATATATAAAGCACAGATAGTTTTATTCAATCCTAATACTTTTTCACAATTTTTTATTATGTAAAACTTTAAAAATGCCGAAAAGTCAAAGGACTACCATAATAAGCAATGTATGCTCAGCCATGTAGATGTATTAGTTAGATATATATGTATTAATATTTGTTTTTGGCCTAATTATGGAAGGGAAGTTGCAGATATCAGACACTTTATCTCTAAGTACTTGAACTTACTTCTCCTAAGGATGTTATTCTTAGCTGTGATAATAACATTATGGTTAACAGTAATTGCTTAATATCATCATATAGCCAGCATATATTCATATTTCTTTAGTTGTCTTATGTCTTTTGTGTTTTAAAAGTCATGATTCTCCGGGCTCAGTGGCTCAGCCTGTAATCCCGCGCCTTTGGGAGGCTGAGGTGAGTGGATTGCCTGAGCTCGCGGGTTCGAGACCCAACCCGCCTGGGCGGCGAGACCTCATCTCTACAATAAATCAAAAAATCAGCTGGGCGTGGTAGCGCATGCCTGTAATTCCGGCTACTCGGAAGGCTGAGGCGGAAGGATCGCCGGAGCCCAGCAGGTCGAGGCTGCGGTGGCCGGGAGCGGCCACTGCACTCCAGTCTGGGCGACAGAGTGAGACTGCAACTAAAAAAAAAAAAGTCATGATTCACCAGTGTTCCTACATTATATTTTGGTTTCAGATACTTGTTTATCTCTTAAATAGTTTTCCTGCCCTTTCTTCCTTCCCCTCTTATATTACATTGAATTGTGTATGAGATCAGGTCAGTTGTTTTGTAGAATATCTCATGCTGTGGGTTTGTCTGTCATCACGGTGTTGTTTAGCTTAGCCCTCTGTCTTAGATTAACTAGATTGCAATTAAATATTTTGATGAGGATATTCAAGCTGATGCTGTGTACACCATAATGTAGTATATTCATAATGCAAAATTTGATCATATTATTAATAGAATCTAGTTTTTAAATAGTTTTTAAGGTAAAACTTTCTGTTATAGTACATATCCCTTTGGATTAAATTAGAAAACAATAACATTTTGGATCTAATGGCTTTTCTGTCCCCCAAATGTGAGAACAACTTTTGATTTTGTTGCATACTTTCTCCTTCTGGGCTGCAATTCTCAATACTGAAGCTTATAAAGAAGTAGACAGAAGTAATGCTTTATTTCTGGATCAGCAGTGCAGTTTTGTTCTGTATTCCCATGTGCTTGGGTAAAATACTCAAAATAAATTTTCCTTAGTTATTACATAAAGCAACAGTGGACTTTAATAATCTTGTGACCTTTGAATTAGACTAAAACAAGAAAGTTTGATCTTTTTTATTCTACACTAATTTGAAAAGTATTTAGATGTATGCAGTTTTTAAAGTTAGTCTTTTTGTCGTTTAAACATACTACTTTATAATTCAGTCTGTCTTTGGGGAGTGGAGATATAACATGGTGTATGAATAGAAATTTCTAAACTTTATTTCTTTAGAATGCAAAAACTCTCCTAAAATGGGAACTGTTGCTTTCCTTTTCTGTGAGGTTTTAGGCAAAATGTAGTAGTTTGAAGCCAAAGAATATTTTAAGGTTGTTATACTTTAAATAATAGCAGTCATGAGTGAGTTTAATATCTACAAATGAAATAATAAAGGAAAAAGTTACATAATAAGAATAAAGTTCAGACTTTTTTGTTTTCTGCAGTTATTGAACAGCTTCCCTTCCTTGATGGAAACAACAGAATTGTGTTTGCCAGCATGCTGTTGCATGATAAGCATCAGGCACAAATAGATTGAGCACAAAAAAGCTACTTTATAATAACAAGGGAACAAATTCATCTGTATCTCAATGTCAGAGTACTTTCATATACATCATCACACAAGTTTTACTGAACACATTAAATAAATTTTTTTTAATTTCCTTCGTTTTTGACAGGGATAGAGATATAATCAGTGTTCCTTATAAACTTGGTGCTTTTGTTTTTCTGATTTTATAGATGAGGAAATAGAAGTTTAAATTACTTGCCTCAGGTCACACAGGGAATAAGTAGCTAAACCAGGATTGACCCCAGGCAGTTATTCCAGAGTCTTTGCTCTTCTTTGTTTACAGCCTCTTTCAATGACAGATGATATGTGATTGGCATTGAGGTACTAGAAGAGGGGCGGCAAAAGGATACATATAAATCTGTGGAATTTGAGGTCTTACAGTCAGTTCTCATAATTCAAGATAAAAACATTTTTCCTACTTATCTAAATTGCTGTGAATTCCCTGATATGAGTTAATTTTATTGAGACTCTGAAGATGCAGGGATAATGTTAATTAACTCTTTTTCTTCAAATGTTTGTGGTAGTTTTTGTCATTTTTGTTTTGTTTTGGAGAATCTAAACTAGAGCTAGAGCTCAGAAGACTTTAAGAGGGAGGTCTTAGGGAAAATACAGACAAGAAGGCATGCTTGAGACACTTGGAAGAACCTGGCAACTTGGTAAATTAACTTTTTAAAAAATATAGCAACTTATACTAAGAAATGCATTACATAGAAACATTTTCAAGTATAGTAAACATTCATAATGGAATATATTGATCAAGGGACCTAAGTAGATAATCCTTTTAGTATTTATGGTTTTTACCTCAAATAAACAAATTGATAATCAAATTTGAATAAACAAATGCAGGTGATTTATAAAGCTAATACATTTACTCAAACCTCTTGTCAGACATTTGGGTTTCTAATTTGTCCTAAGAGAAATTACATTCTTGGTATTACAAAATACATAGTGGAACTTTTTTTTTTTTAATTTGGAGTTTCACTCTCTCACCCAGGCTGGAGTGCAGTGGCACACTCACGGCCACCGCAGCCTCTACCTGCTGGGTTCAGGCAATCCTTCCCTCTAAACCTTTCAAGTAGCTAGAAAATTAGCCCCGCTAATTTTTTTATTTATTGTAGAGACAAGGTCTCGCCAGGTTGGTCTCGAACATGTGGACTCAGGCAATACTCTCGCCTCCGCCTCCCAAAGTGCTGGGATTACAGACATGAGCCACTGTGCCCGGCTAGTGGAAGCCTTTTAAAATAAAAGCTGCACAGTCCTCTTTCCTACCTTTTCCCCAGTCATAACCCTACTTCCTAAGGCAACTACTTATTATTTTTGTTTTGTTCTTTTAGTTAGATGGACATGCACATCTCCAGCATGCTTATTGCTGTTTCTTGATTCATCAGCTTTAGCTGTGACCATGAATTTCTCCTAGGATTGGGGAAGATTTAGTTAACTTTTCCTACTGCCAGTCTCTCTCCCTTCCTCCAAATAAAGCATTATATTTCGACCCAGTTTTTTTCACAGCTTTATTAAGATATAATTTACACACTATAAATTGACTTATCTGAAGTGTGCAGTTCAGTTATTTTAATGTATTCACAGAGTTGTGTAACCTCACCATAGTTTAAATCTAGAACATTTTCATCACCCTTCAAGAAAACCCCAAACCCATAAGCAGTCACTCACTCACCATTTCCAGACCCTGGCAACCACTAATCTGTTTTCTGTCTCAATGGATTTGCCTTTTCTGGACATTTCATATAAATAGAATCATATCATTTGTGGTCTTTTGTGACTGACTTATTTAATATGTTTTCAAGACTCACCCATGTTGTAGCAGGTATCAGTACCTCATTCCCTTTTAAGTATCGGTATACTACATTCTGTTTATCCATTTAGCAGTTTGTGGACACCACTCTAGAAATCAGTTCACATTTTATTTTACAGTACATTCATATAAGTTCCTACATGTTCCAAGTTAACCAAATCGCATTCAGGTTAGCACTGCTGGTAGCAAAATCATACAACTATTGTATTGTGAACATCCATGAACAACTTAGTGTGAAACACGTTTTCATCTCTCTTGGGTATATACCTAGAAGTGAATTACTGCATCATACTGTAATTCTCATGCTTAACGTTTTGCAGAACTGACAGTTTGTCAAAGTAGTTGTACCATAACTTTAATATACCTTGAATAGGGAAATGTCAAATTGTTTTTTTCTCTGTTCTCACACTACAACAATCCACACAGAAAAACTTCTTTGACCAAGTGTGTGGGATTATTTTTTCACCTACACACCAAGTAGTCATTTCTGCCACAGGCACCAGTCAGGTGTCCTATAATTCAATTCACTTCTAACCCTGTCTACCTGGAGATCCTACAGATTGAGAACTCACCCTTCAAGACTGCCCCCCACTTCCAAAACCAGTTGCAAGTCCCAGCCGGTTTTACCTGTGCTTCTGACTGACCCACTATAAATCGGTTTTTCCACGACCCCCTCCTTAGGTTGGATTAGTTGTTTAGAGCAACTCACAGAATCCAAGGAAACATGTTTACTGGTTTATCATTATAAAAGATACTGCAAAGGATACAGATAAGTAGATACATAGGGCAAGACTTGGGGGAGGTGTGTGGAGTTTCCATTCCTTCTCTGGATATGTCACTCCCTAGGAACCTCCACATGTTCAGCTATCTGGAAACTCTCCATACCTTGTCCTCTTGGGCCTTTTATGGAAACTTCATTGGATAGACATGATTGAAGCATGAACCACCATACAGAAATGTGATTGGACAGAAGGGGTATGACTTAATAGACTGAATGTGGAAACTCAACAAGGGCTGTCTGTTCAGATTCTTCTTGGCCTCTCTGTTCAGTATTCCTTCCTGGGGGTCTAGGGCAGGACTCCTTCTGAAATGGGGCTCTTACTGACCCACTATCACACAAGGTAGGTGGAGAATTTCTTTACTGGAAGGAGGGAGATTAGATTACTGCCTTGGGGGGAAAAGGAGCAGGTGAAAGGAGGGCAGAAGAAGGTCAGAGAGAGAGAGAGAGAGATTCTGTTTACTGGGGCTTATTTTTAAGGCCTAAAGAGCCCCCACTTTATAACAAAAGACCATAACAAAAGCTATGGTAGTTATAAGGCAGGAACCATGAACAAAAAACCTGTATACGTGATATATATCATATCATATGCCTCAACCTTTATTTTTGGTTTAATCAATATAGGCAGTTTAACTGTGTGGTTTTTTTTTTTCTCATATAAATATTTTTATTGTATTTTATTTTTTATTGTAGATTCCGGGAGTACATATGCATGTTTGTTACATGGACACATTATGAGGATTGGGTCTCAGGTGGCCCATTCCTGAGATGGTGAACATTGTGTCCTGTAGGTAGTCTCTGAACCGTAACCCCTTTCCCCGCCCCCTTATTGGTATCCCCGGTGTCTATTATTTCCATCTCTGTGACCGTGTAGCTCCCACACATAAGTGAGAACATAAGGTATTTGGTTTTCTGTTTCTGAGTCAGTTTACTTAGAATGATGATCTCCAGCTCCATGCATATTGCTGCAAAGGATATGATTTTATTTTATTTTTTATGACTGCGTAATATTTCATGGTATATATACCACATTTTCATTATCCACTGATCAGTTAGTAGGCATTTAGGTTGATTCCATATCTTTGCAGTTGTGAATTGTGCTGCAGTGAACATGCGCATGCAGGTGTCTTTTTTTTTTTTTTTGAGTTGGAGTCTCACTCTGTTGCCCAGACTGGAGTGCAGTGGCCGCTTCCGGCCACCGCAACCTCGACCTGCTAGACTCCGGCGATCCTTCCTCCTCAGCCTTCCAAGTAGCTGGAATTACAGGCATGCGCTACCACGCCCGGCTGATTTTTTGATTTATTGTAGAGATGAGGTCTCGCTGCCCAGGCGGGTCTTGAACCCGCGGGCTCAGGCAATCCACTCACCTCAGCCTCCCAAAGGCGCGGGATTACAGGCTGAGCCACCGAGCCCGGCTGCAGGTGTCTTTTTTATATATCAACCTCTGTTCCTTAGGGTAGATACCTGGTAATGGGATTGCTGGACCAAAATAGTAGATCTACTTTTAGTTCTGTGGGAAATCTCCATACCACTTTCCTTAGTGATTATACTAATTTACACTCCTACCAACAGTGGATAAGTGTTCCCTTTTCTCTGCATCCACACCAGTATCTATTGTTTTTTGATTTTTTAATAATGGCCATTCTGACTAGTGTAAGTTGGTGTCTTATTATAGTTTTAATTTGAATTTCCTTGGCTACGAGTACTGTTGAACATTTTTTCATATTTGTTGGCCATTTGTATGTCTTTTGAGAGATATCATTTCATGTTGTTTGCCCACTTTTTAATGGGGTTATTTACTTTTTACTTGCTGATTTGAGTTCTTTGTAGGTTCTGGGTACTAGTCCTTTGTCAAATGAGTAGTTTGTGAATATCTTCTTCTATTCTGTAGGTTACCTATTTGCTCTGATTGTTTCTTTTGCTGTACAGAAGCTTTTTAGTTTAATTAAGTTCCACTTATTTACTTTGGTTTTAGTTGCATTTGCTTTTGGGGTTTTAGCCATAAAATATTTGCCTAGGCCCATGTCCATAAAAGTTTTTCCTTAGATTTTCTTCTATGATTTTTATGGTTTCTGGTCTGACATTTTAGTCTTGAATCCATCTTGAGTTAATTTTTGCATATAGGGATCAAGTTTTTTTTTCTGCATGTAGCTGTCCAATTTTCCCATCACCATTTGTTAAATAGGGTATTCTTTCCCTAGTGTATGTTTTTGTCTGCTTTGTTTTAGATCAGGTGGTTTTAATTTTGGGGGGTTTTTTCTGGATTCTCTGTATTGTTCCATTGGCCCGTGTGTCTGTTCTTGTATCAGTACCATGCTGTTCTGGTTACTACAGCCTTGTAGAACAATTTGAAGTCACAAAAGACTGTAACAAAGGTTATGGGAGTTATGAGGCAGGAACCATGTTTGAAAATGTGTGTGTATCGTAATATCATGCCTCAATCTTTATTTTTGGTTTTATCAACTATAGGCACTTTAACTTTGTAAAATGAGAGTATTGATGGACCTGCCCTTCATCTCTTCTCTCTTCCACCTCTAGCCCCTAAATTCTATCTTTATAATCTTTACAGTCTTAGGATAATTACTTACATTCTACTCTGTAGCCACAATTAAGTATTTTGTCCTTAATTATTTTGTGCTTTAGGTTGATTTTTAAAGTAGAAAAATCAGTAATCTACATTTATGTTATTTTGATTATCTTGTGCCTGTAATTCCATATCCATTTTTGTTTGACTTTGTTTCTTGGAATTTTTATTACTTTCCCCTCCTTGTATTCTATTTTTTAAAACTCATATTGCTAGATTATTCCAGTGTCTCAAGCATACTTTCTTTTTCTTTTCTTTTTTTTTTTTGAGTTGGATTCTCACTCTGTCATCCAGACTGGAGTGCAGTGGCCGCTCCTGGCTATGGAGCGGCCATCACAGCCTCGACCTGCTGGGCTCCAGCGATCCTTCCGCCTCAGCCTTCCAAGTAGCTGGAATTACAGGCATGCGCTACCACGCCCGGCTGATTTTTTTTGATTTATTGTAGAGATGAGGTCTCGCTGCCCAGGTGGGTCTTGAACCCGCGGGCTCAGGCAATCCACTCACCTCAGTCTCCCAAAGGCGCGGGATTACAGGCTGAGCCACCGAGCCCGGCTAGGCATACTTTCTTGTCTGTGTTTTCTCTGTGGGACCTCTCTTAGAGCCCTCCGGTCTGGCTTCAGTTCAGATTAGATTATATGCATTTTAGGCCTTCTCTACAGTTGTTCTCTTTGAACTTCTTGGGGTGGGGGAAGGGTCTCTTCTGTTTTGGATCTGTAAAATAGAATCTTATGGATCCTATGTTCTCTTTCTCAGTTTTGCCACGTTGTTTTCCTGTCCTCAAGTAACTTCTTCAGACAAGATGAATGAGAGATGTTTCGTGTTCCTCCATATTTGAAAAACTTAATTCCGCTCTCAAATGCTGTTGAGAGTTAGATTAGGTTAAAAATGTATTTTTTTTTCCCCCTCAGAATTTAGAAGTCATTGCTTCATTGTCTTTTAGTATCCTGAGTTTCCGATGAGATATTTGATGACAGTCTAATTACTGGCTTTTTAACCTGTTTTTTTTTCTTTTTCCTAGAAGCCTTTAGCATCTTAACATTAGGATTTTGAAATTTCCCCAATAACAGTTGGAGATTCCATTCAATCTTCAGAAATTTCTTTTGTTTCTTTAATCATTCATCTCCTGTAGGTGTCTTTCTGCAACTCTCAATATTCATATGTTGAAACTTCTGGATTGATTGTCTCATCTCTTTGGGCATTTATTATCTCCATAGGTGACTTTTCCTAAATTGAGGGAACTCTCAGCTTTATTTTTCTAAGACTTTTTCACTTTGGGCACTCATCTTTAGAGCATCTTATTCTGTTTAGAAATCTGCATCATTTAAGATCTCTCTACTCATATTAATTAGTTTTAAGTTTTATCTTTTTCCTAAATGCTTATTTTTCCTCTAGGGTCAGTTTTCCAATTGTTTATCATGGTCTCTGTCTTTAGGGTTTGAGGCTCTCCTCAAATGTTTAGTGATTCTTAGTCACCTTTCATATTTTTGGATGAGACATTGGAGACCTGATTGAGAGCCCTGTATCCATAGCAAGGCTTTCTCTAAAGTAAATAGGTAGGGGAGTGTCTGTGATGCTGAGCCCCACTAAATGCCTGAGTCTGGAAATTTTTACTGTGGGGTATCATCGTCCACACTAACAGCCTTTGTTCTTTTCTAATTTTATTTTTGTTAGAGAATAGACCTCCTTTTTTCCCTTTGCAGGATAAATACCAGCCTGTCAGCTGTGCAGTGTAGGGTGTCAAACTCATTATACAACCCTTCAGTTAATCTTCCTTTTGACCATCCCTTTTCTCTACACCTGTATATCCAGGATTTTTAAAATCAGGCAACACAGCTTTGTTATCTCTCTCTTCCACATCAGTTTACCTTCCTTTTTGTTGTTGGTTGCAAGAACTTTGCTCTTTCTTCCTGGCTCTGCATCCTTGTGGATTTATATCTTTATTCCTTTTTTTAGTTTTATTGACTTTGAGCAAGGAGATAATATAAATGCACACATGTAATCCATTATCTTAAAGTTTTTGTTTTTAGCTTTTTACTGTAGTAGATATTATAACTATCATTGCATCTAAATCTTTATGTATACATTATTTTTTTAACAATTAAAATTTTGTATTATTTTGAAATAATTGAAGATTCACAGGAAGTTGCAAAGATAGAGAGGTACCAGGTATCCTTCATCCAATTTCCCACGATGATTACTTTACTTCTATTGTCACTGTAATACAGTATCCAAACCAGGAAATCAACATTGATGTAAAGTGTGTATATCATCTCAATTTTTAGGATAAACATTTAGAAGTGAAATAGTTCAAAATTGTTGTGATTATTGACAAACGAGGTGTGTGTCTTTATTTTATTTTATTTATTTTTTTGAGTCGGAGTCTCACTCTGTCGCCCAGGCTGAAGTGCAGTGGCACGCTTAACGGCCATCACAACCTCAACCTGCTGGACTCAGATAATCCTTCCATTTCAGCTGATCCTTCTGCCTCAGCCTTCCAAGTAGCTGGAACTATAGCCATGCACCACCACACCTGGCTAATTTTTTTATTTATTGTAGAGACAAGATCTCGCCATGTTACCCAGGTTGGTCTCAAACCCGTGGACTGAGGCAGTCCTCCCACCTCCATCTCCCAAAGTGCTAGGCTTACAGGCATGAGCCACCGCACCCAGCTGATGTGTGTCATTTTTAGATGCTTTCTATTACAAGTAACCAAATCTAAACTCAGGCTATATCCAAAGATTAATAGGTAGGGAGCTGTCTCTGAATGAATCTCCATAGATTTGCATATCTTTTTCCACCCCTAGACAATTAATGTTTTAGCTTTATTTTCCTGTATTTTGACTGAATTCTCAGACGTTCTCTCCCTACTTGGCGGCAGTCATCATCTTTGGCAACTCTTTTGCTCTTAATGCTTAAAAGATTTTAGAAATGGAACTCCTCCTAGCTTCTATCATTTCCCATCAGAAGGGTTCTAATTGATCTTCTTGGATCATGTATCCATTGGTATAGGGGATGGAGTAGATAGGGTCATGTTTTTTGCAGTCTTGCCAGATTGTAGAGGGGCAGTTCCTGAAAGAAAATCATGCTGGAAAGAAGATAAAGCTTTTCCTTTCCCTCTCCCTCTCCCTCTCTCTCAAAATACTGTAAAATTTCCACACCACAGTTGACTGAGGGTAACTATGGAAAGGAATGCTATGTACCCTACTTTCTTTTTTGCTTAAACCTTTAGAAGACAGAATAAGTGTCAGAGCCTGAATGCAAATTCAGATTTTTCTGCCTCCTGAACTTCTCAGAGCACAAAAATTGTGATAAAACTACTTGGTGACATATAGAGAAATAAATAAAAACTTTTTAGTGCACTCTAAAATAAGATCATTTTTACCTGTCAAATAAGCCTAAGTTTTCTGAACTTTGTAGTCCTTAAATATAGTGTACTTTTTGTGACTGGTGGGGATGTAACTCAATACAGCTCTTTTGGAAAACAATCATACTACATAGCAGTCCTTTAAAAGCATTCATGGCCATAGACAGGAAGGAAATATTCCAAAATGTTAATAGTTACTCACATTAGGACTGTCATGTAACAAGTGTTTTACATATTTTCTACGTTTAACATGTTGTTATAAATAAGGGGATCATTTCTACCCCTATATAGTAGTTTAACTTTAGGGAAATAATTCTAATTACAGAATAAAGATTATCCAAGAATATATAACAGCTGTGTGTTTAGTAGTGAAAAAATTAGAAACAAGTTAAATGTTCAACTGAGCAGAATGTGCCAGAGTGATATTTCTAGGGAAATCATGTTAAGATTAAAGAGATTTCATAGAAACAAAAAAAGAGGTTTATAATAGAAAAAGCAGGATACAAATTTGTTTATATAGTGTGTGATGACAGATAACTATTTTTTATTAAAATAAAATAAAATACTGGAAGAAAACCCAGTAGTTTTATCAGTTGTTGTGTTTGGATATTGAAATTCAAGTAATTTTCCTCTTTTTGTACTTATATATATTTTTTCAGGATTTATTTAATTATCCTATACTGACTTTTTAAAAAGTAGTGTTTTCCTAACATGAGATAAGGCTGTAGCTAATGTTTTCCTAGACTGCCATTGGTAATACTCTGTTTATATTATCTGAAAGTTTGGAGGAGGGATTTGATAATGATATTTTTTTGAAGCCCTATTTTCTTCTGCCCAAATGGAATGAGCATGTTTGTATCATTTTTTAGATCTGAAACTCAGCATCGAGGCTCTGCTCCCCACTCTGAGAGTGATCTACCAGAGCAGGAAGAGGAGATTCTAGGATCTGATGATGATGAACAGGAAGATCCCAATGATTATTGTAAAGGTAAGTCTACAAGAAGATATACTAAGGCATAATCCATCTATTTGCAGTTTTTCAATTGGATGTTTGATCTGTTAGCATAAACACAGTTTTAGTGCTTTCTGCTTATCACCTTTCTCTTAAGACATAGGAAATAGTATTTGTTCTGGGTTTGACTTAATTTATCAATGCTTAATCTTATGTTAAATGTTTTTACCTTTTTTCCTCTTTAAAAATGGTAGTACAAGCCAGATGTGGTGACTCACACTTGTAATCCTAGCACTTCCTAAGGAGAGAGAATTGCTTGAGCCCAGGAGTTTAAGACCAGCCAAGGCAACATAGCAAGACCTCTTTTCTACAAGAAGTCAAAAAATTATCCGGGTATAGTTGCATGTGCCTATAGTCCCAGCTACTCGGAAAGCTGAGGCAGAAGAATCACCTGAGCCCAGGAGGTTAAGGCTGTGGTAGGCTGAGATCATACCACTGTACTCCAGCCTGGGCAACAGAGTGAGACTCCAACTGGAAAAAAAAAATACATATTTACCTTATAAACTTTCAGAAACAAAAGATTATAAAAGCCATCTACAATGCTATCACCCACAAGTAGCCAATATTTTGGTATGTAGATTTTTACAAATGACCTTCTTACTACTTTTTTCTCATAGTGACAGCTGAAATTAAATTTAATTTAACTGAATTACCAATACTTAAATTGTGTCATCAGGTTGCCTGCTATCGTTTCCATTTCTTGATGAGACTTTCCAGAATCCTTGAGTGGGAACATATAACAAAATGTGTCATACCATTTAGGAGAAGTACTTGATCCCTCTTACTCTCAGCCGGCAAAGATAAACATTAAAATGGCTTGATTCCTGCCACTGTCAGCAACCTTTTCAGACCTTTCTGGTTTTTGTTTTGTTTTTAAGAAATAAGTTCTCTGTTTTCTTTTTTTTAGCTAACAAAATAAAATTAATTATTCTTACTCCTAAAAAATATCCTGAGAACGCAACTATAAATAGATTTATATGTTTAGATAAAGCCATTAGGTATTAAGGGATAAGAATATTGTGATATATACCTTATTTCTGTTTGTGTATGAGACTGTTGTACAAAGCTTCACTTGCTCAATCTAAATCATTAATCTTATTCACTAAGCTTTTTTGTACTATGAGTTTAATAATACTGTGAGGCCGATTTGATTGTTAAGATTTTCTTCTGTTGAATTGCTTGTTTAGAAGAAACTTTTTATTTGATAACACTTATACAAATGTTGATAAATGGTGTATAAGGTACCTTTTCTTATTATTTACGTGACTGTCTCTCATCCTGGCTTTTCTGATTATATTCTTGTTATTTCTTTCAGGAGGTTATCATCTTGTGAAAATCGGAGATCTATTCAATGGGAGATATCATGTGATCCGAAAGTTGGGCTGGGGACACTTTTCAACAGTGTGGCTATCATGGGATATTCAGTAAGTTTAGTGGTCCTGCAAAAGAATTAGTTTGATGATGCCTAAATATTGTTGTCCAATTTTCCAGACATATCCAGGCTTTAGTCTGTCTCTAGCCTGATTACTTGATCAGATTTTTTTTGTTGTCAATAGTTTTTATAGTTCTTGGACAAATCACTTTTGTCTTATGAAAAATATCTGCCTCTACAAAAGAATGTTTAAATTAGTATCAGTAAAAATTTTATATTTATTTATTTATTTTATGGGGGTGATTTTTATCATTTTGTTTTCACCCAAATAATTCTTCTGGCTTCTTATTGGAAAGTATCATGACTTTTAACCTTTTGGCATTTGCCATACAGATATACAGGATACTTCCAATTTGGTAGGGTCTTTCCCCTTACTCCTGTTTTGCAGTTTTGCTTCGAATTCAGGGAGATTATTCAGAAGATGCATTTTAACGTAGGGAAAATGTTTAATGACTGAGATTATCCGAGATAGATTTTTCTTCTTCCTGTAAATCTGGCCAGTTAGTGCTGTTAACAGGTACAAGTGATCCCATAGAAGTAGCTTTTTTGGCTGCAGGGAAACATGAAATCAAAATTTATATTTTCTCACCATCCCAAATATAGCTAAGCTTCCTAAAGTAAGGGTAGTATATTTAGTCTTAATTGCCTATATTTGCTTTCCAGGGGGAAGAAATTTGTGGCAATGAAAGTAGTTAAAAGTGCTGAACATTATACTGAAACAGCACTAGATGAAATCCGGTTGCTGAAATCAGTGAGTATTAGATCTTATGTGTGAACTGTGAAGCATTATAAATAAATACAGTTTTATTGAATTGGACATACCAAGTGTGGTAGACCTAGCATGGCCAATTTTTTTCTCTGACGTTCCAGTATCCTTAAAGAATTAGAGGAAGACAATATTTGCACATTCCTTGCACTTGTTAGGATACTGGTGGAATATGCTGTGATTAGAATTCTCCTTATACGCATGAACCCAAGAAACTTTCATATGATCAAAAACGTTCATTGAGCATGTTGTATGTGCCAAGACAGAACTACTGTAAACATTCTTCTTTCCTTTTGTGGCTAAAAGGAAAGTTTTGTGAGTAAATTTATAACATCTTTTTTTTATGTTTTCAAGGGTGTTATACATAATATAAAAATAAATGCTGTATTTGATTCCGTTTATATCTGGAAACAGGTAAATTTTGTCAAAAACTTAATTTCAGTTTTACTATAAATTAGCAAGTGTCAGTGTGGTAGAAGGAACTTAAACTCAACACACCTGGATTTGGGTCCAGCTTTAGCCTGATGTAGCCTCCACATCATAATTTTTTTTCTTTCTGAACCTTGGATTTTTTAATTTATAAAATGATATTGTTGGATCAGGCAGTCTCTAAAGCAGCACTTTTAAATTTCATTTTCTTTCTTTCTTTTTTTCTTAGACTCAGGATCTTGCTATGTTGCCCAGGCTGGCCTTAAACTCCTGGCCTCAAGTGATCCACCACCTCCCAGTTAGCTGGGATTGTGGGCATGAGCCACAGCATTTGACTAAAGGCAGTACTTTTTAAAGTGTCAGTTTGTGACAAGATGAAGAGCCTTGTACCCAAAAGTAAATCAACAGATTGATTCCTGCACTGAGGAAGTTTTTCTATGAAAAAATGTCTGCTGCATAAACAGCTGTGGTTAAGCGTGACAGTTGATTTGCATCCTGCAGAAGCTTCTTAATTCCTCCTAGCCTGGTAGCCAGCAGTTAATTTGGAAGCTGCACTTTGAGAGAAATCAGTAAGCAAAATTGTTGAATTCGAAAAATAGTCTCAGTTGATTGTATTTCCTTTTGTGAACTATTTAAATTCTTTCTCTACTTGAGCTCCTGAAATTTTAGTATATTTTAAAAATAGATTTGTATGAGTTGTTTCTTGGCATTAATTTGTTTCAGGTATTCCTCCTCAACCATTTGGCTTATTTGCTTGCTTTTGCCTATTGCTAAGTTCTATCTCTTTTCCACTACAGGTTCGAAATTCAGACCCTAATGATCCAAATAGAGAAATGGTTGTTCAACTACTAGATGACTTTAAGATATCGGGAGTTAATGGAACACGTATCCTTTGAAGACCCTGAGAATAAATAATGAAATAACTTTATCCTAGAGAAAGGAGTTGGATTTGGGCAAATAGCACTGGTGTCTTTTCTCAAAGCAAGCTATCGTAAAATGACCTTCTTTTAGTACACTTTTGAACACAGATATGAATGATGTCTATTTTTATGTGGCATAGCTTTTTTCAGAATATTGCTTTAGAGCTTTTTGTTCCCTTTTCAGGCAAATTAAACTGAAGTCAAACTTTTTTTAGAAAATAGCCTTGTATTATTAAGTAAAGATTCTGTGATCTTTATCAGTTAACACCGAAATTTTAAGGGAAGTAATTTGTTACGAAAAATAGTGGGTAAGCCAGGTATGGTGGCTCATGCCTGTAATCCCAGCACTTTGGGAGGTGGAGGCAAAAGGATTGCCTGAGTTCTGGAGTTCAAGATCAGCCTGGGTAACTTGGCAAGACCTCGTCTCTGTAATAAATAAATAAAAATTAGCCGGGCATGGTGGCACACACCTGTGGTTCCGGCTACTTGGAAGACTGAGGCAGAAGGATCGCCTGAGTCCAACAGGTCAAGGCCTGGTGGCTATGAGCGTGCCACTGCACTACAGCCTAGGCGACAGAATGAGACTCCAACTCAAAAAAAAAAAAAGAAGACTAACACGTTTTTTTTTTGTTTCTTGTTTTTTGTTTTTTTTTTGTTTTTTTGAGTTGGAGTCTCACTCTGTCGCCCAGACTGGAGTGCAGTGGCCGCTCCCGGCCACCGCAGCCTCGACCTGCTGGGCTCCGGTGATCCTTCCGCCTCAGCCTTCCAAGTAGCCGGAATTACAGGCATGCGCTACCACGCCCGGCTGATTTTTTGATTTATTGTAGAGATGAAGTCTCGCTGCCCAGGCGGGTCTCGAACCCGCGGGCTCAGGCAATCCACTCACCTCAGCCTCCCAAAGGCGCAGGATTACAGGCTGAGCCACCAAGCCCGGCTTTAACACGTTTTTTTAAGACCTACACAGGGCATTAGATTGTTTCTCTCTTACTTAATCTTGTAATGTTTGTCACTGTGCCAGATTTCTTTACTAATTTGGGAACGTTCCAAATAAACTGTAGAAATATTATAAATAATCTTTCCTGTAATGCTGAATACTTTTATTTGACCTAAGTAAGAAAGCTGGTTTTTTTTTTTTAACTATAGCAGTATCTTAGTAGGTTTGAATTTTAATTTCCAAGATATTTTTTCAGACATTACTGGATGGTTTCTCTGTAGCTTCTGTTCACTGATTCCCATTTCTTATTTTCTGCTCTTATCCCAAGCCATTTCACCCTTTCCTTCCTTCTTATTATCTCCCAGCTGTCTTGACGGCCATATTATTTGCTGCTAACAGAGATTAAAAATTCAGAGTGCTGTGTTAAGGGTTAATGGCTTATGTCATTCTCTTTCCCCTAACAAAGGGATAGGGCACAGCACAGCATACCCACACAGCACTATACATCCACATACTTTTTGTGTGTCTGGTCATACTGCTTTTTCTCTGGTCACCATCCTTTCCATATTAAAATATAAAGGACCCCCGAACTAGAAAGTTCATTACTGTAGACTTCTATATAAACTGGTTCGCTTTACTTCTATGGGAGGTGAGGGGAGAAGAGTGATTAAGAAGGGATAGCTGGCTTCTCTATATGTTGACGTGAGCCATTGAGTCATTATTGGCTACCTATATGATCTGCTATGTCCTTAGGATACTTTTCTACTGTGTACTGTCTTGTAGCTAGCTCTTCTTGTTCATAATGTCTCTAAATGTACTTACTCAATAATGTTTCCAGCTCTTTGTTATTTTCTTTACACCATCCCGCCAGGAGATTTTTCTTTTCATGCATCCTTTTGATTTCTATTTGTAGGTCTTCTTTCACCCAAGCTATTTAACTTTCTTTTTGCTCTGTAACCAGTTGATTATGATGTTCTATTCAGGTTTTTATTTTATTTTTAAGGTACTAAATGTGTTGTCATTTTTATGTCAGCTTACAAATTAAAACATTTTAAAATTATAATGCTTCTCTCAGCAAATAAGAGTTAAGCAGATTGAAGCTAGAAGCATAAGAGAATAGCTTAAAATTCTATCTTATGTTCAGTTTTTTTAGCACTCTACATATTTTTAAAATCTTGTTTGGTAAATTTCTGACATAAAAAATAAAATAACTTAATAAAGTCCCATAGATTCATTACCCATTTTAGGAATTGTCAACTTATAACCAATCTTGTTTTGTCTGTACCTCCTGATAATTTTATAGCCAGTCTTGAATATATTATTATTATTTTTTTTAATCAATATTTTTTATTATGGTTTTGTGAGGTACAGTTAAGGGTCAGGTGTACAATTACGTTTCATTCAGGCACCCTGTTGATAAGAGGTGTTTCCCCTTCCCCAGACAGATATTTGCTAGTGTTAATCCCATCCCCCCCATAGTTTCCCAGTACCGTCAGTCATTTTCTTATAGTTTGAATATATTATTTTGTCCATAATTATTTGGGGATATATTTCTAAAAGGTAAAGACTTTTAAAATATAACTTCAGCACAGTTACCAAAAAAAGAAAAAAATTAGGACCAATTTTTAAGTCATAAATTTTTCTTTTCTTTTTTTTGAGTCAGAGTCTCACTTGTTGCCCAGACTGGAATGCAGTGGCACACTCACAGCCACCGTAGCCTCAACCTGCTGGCCTCAGGTGATCCTTCTGCCTCAGCCTTCCAAGTACCTGGAACTACAGGCATGCACTACCATGCCCGGCTAATTTTTTTTGTTTTAATTTATTAAAGGTCTTGTCATATTGCCCAGGCTGGAGTCACAAATTTCTGTAGTCGTTTTAATCTCTCTAGATGTCTCTTTTTTTCTTTCTCTTAGTTTATTCTCTTTTTTTGTCTGATTTTTTTGTGTGTGTGGCAAAATACATATGACAGAATTTACCATCTTAACTGACTTCATTTGTAATGTTGTATAGTCATTACTACCATCTATCTTTAGTTTTTCATCTTGTAAAACTGAAGCTCTGTACCCCCTGTCTGTTAGATACTGTTGGTTAACTCCATTGTTTTTGTCCTGTTTCCTTACTTACCTTCTGTTTGCTTGTTCTCTCTGTTATTAAGAGTGTAATACAAAGTCTCCAGCTATTCACAGTTTTTGTTTCATATGTTTTAATAGGTTTGTAAATGTCTTCACTTGTGTTATAGCTTCTTGGCAGATTGAACTTTGTTAATATATTTGTTAATATATAATGTCCTTTGTCTCTTGCACCTTGTTTTGATTTAAAGTCTATTTTGTCTGATATTTGTATGTCCAATCCCAATTTATTTTGGTTACTGTTTGCAGGGAATCTCTTCTGTGCTTTTATTTTCAGTCTGTCTTTGAATCTAAAGTGAGTCTCTTTTAGACAACATATAGATGGTTCATATCTTTTTAATTTATTCTCCCATTCTCTTTCTTTTGATTGGAGGTGTAATCCATTTACACTTAAAGTAATTGCTAACAAGAAGGGATTTCTTTCATTTTACTGTTTGTTTTCTATATGGCTTAAAGCTTTTTTGTCTAATTTCCTGCACATTACTGTCTCCTTTTGTGTTTAGTTGATTTTATTGTAGTGAAACATTTCAGTTTCTTTCTCATTTCTTTTTGTATACATTCTATAGCTATATTATTTGTTTTTACCATGGATTACATTTGCCATCCTAAAGTTGTAACACTCTAATTTGAATTTATACTAGCTTTACTTCAGTGACATACAAAATCTCTGCTCTTTGATAGCTCCCTACTTACTGATTTTGGTTGTTATGTTACAAAATTATATCTTTAAACATTGTATGTTTTAAAACATAAACTAATAAAATCCTTCCAAAAGAGTAGTCTCCTAAATTATGTAGAAAACAATATGGAGTCACAAACCTAAGTTATAATAATACTAGCCTTTAGACTAATAATTTTTTAAATGTATATCTTAAATTATGTAGAAAACAAAAAGTGGAATCTACAAACCATTGTTATAGTAATATTAGCTTTTGTAGTTGCCTATGTATTTACCTTTATCTTTTATGAGATTTTTATTTCTTATTATGGCTTTGAGTTACTATCTGGCTTCGTTTCATTTCACTTTGCAGGATTCCCTTGAGTGTTTCTAACTCCCTGAGCTTTAGTTTAAAGACAGATTTTCTGAATATAGGACGCTTGGTTGACATTCTTTTTCTTTTAGCACTTTGAATATATTGGCCCACTGCTTTCTGGCCTCCAGAGTTTCTGATGAGAGCGAAATTTGCTGGTAGTCTTATTGAGGATCTTATTGAGTATGTGAAGAGTCACTTCTCTTGATACTTTTAAGATTCTCTTTGTCTTTCAAAAGTTTGATTATGATGTATCTTGGTGTGGTTCTTTTGGGGTTCATCTTAATGCCTATTGTGGTTCTTGGATGGTTATATTCATGTTTTTAATCAAATTTGGGAAGTTTTCAGCCATTATTTCTTCAAATATGCTTTCTACTCCTTTTTGGTTTCTTCTTCTGCGACTGCCACACTGTATATTTGGTCTACCTGACGGTGTCCCACGGGTCTCTTAGGCTCTTTACTTGTCTTCAGCGTTTTTCTTTCTGTTCCTCAGCCATTATCATCTATCTCCATTGTCTTAACTTCAAGTTAACTGATTCTTTCTTCTGCCTGCCCAGATCTGACTTTGAATCCCTTTAGTGAATTTTTCACTGCAGGTATTTTTCAGCTCCAGATTTCTTTTTAGTTTTTTTGTTGTTCTGTTTTTTAATCTCTGTTTATATTTTCATTTTGTTCATATATCATTTTCTCAACTTTCTATACATCTTTTAATTCTTTGGTCATCTTTTTTTTTTGAGTTGGAGTCTCACTCTGTCACCCAGACTGGAGTGCAGTGGCCACTCCCGACCACCGCAGCTTCGATTTGCTGGGCTCCGGCGATCCTTCCGCCTCAGCCTTCCGAGTAGCCAGAATTACAGGCATGCGCTACCACGCCCGGCTGATTTTTTGATTTATTGTAGAGATGAGGTCTCGCTGCCCAGGCGGGTCTCGAACCCGTGGGCTCAGGCAGTTCACTCACCTCAGCCTCCCAAAGGCGCAGGATTACAGGCTGAGCCACTGAGCCTGGCTAATCTTACTTAATTTCTAACAGTTTTTAATGACATTGACCTTTTTCTTTTCTTTTGTTTGTTTAAGAATACAGGCAAGCCAGGCACAGTGACTCACGCCTGTAATCCCAGCACTTTGGGAGGCGTAGGTGAGCGGATTGCCTGAGCCCAGGGGTTCGAGACCAGCCTGGGCAATTTGGCAAGACCTTGTCTCTACAATAAATTTTTTAAAATTATCCAGGCATGGTGGTTCCAGCTACTGGAAGATTGAGATGGAAGGATTACCTAAGCCCAGCAGGTCGAGGTTGCAGCGGCCATGAACATGTCACTGCACTCTAGCCTGGGCAACAGAGTGAGACTGTGACTCAAAAAAATATATATAAGCTAGTTGTTTTGTGCTTTAATTTGAATTTGTCTGATTGTTTCCTCATGATTAAGTACAAGTATCATTTTTGTCAAGTATGCCACATGGATGATGTTTTGTCCTTCTCAGAGGGCACATGAGATGAATTTTTGCTCATCACTGTTGATGGTAAGTTTGACCATTGAGTTAAGGCAGTGCCTTTCAGATTTTCCTGTTGTAAAAGGACCTTGTTCTTTTTATAGTTAATAAGCGATATTTTGACATTGTGGCAATTTTTTTTCCCAGTAGTCTTTCACACAGTGCTTTAGTCTTCACTATTTCTTACCTGAATCAGTAATTACTATAATGCCTATAAAATGATGATTTTCTGTTTCTGTCATACTTTGTATATTTATTACTTGGCTTTCTTCTCTAAAGTGAAAGACATTTTTCTTCCTTCCTCCTCATACTTACCTTAGTGTCACTGTGAACTCATTCTGTTTTTAATTTGTATATTACCTTATAACTTCATTCTTTAACATCGTTTCCACGTTGACTGGTGGCATCCTCTTCAAGACAATTCCTATTTTTTCTTAACATGTTCTCTTACGTGTTGGCACAGCAAAGTGTTCCAAGTTCACCCTGTATTTTGTCTAGTAGCCTTGGATTTAGCTATTTTTCCAAGGAACCCAGGCTTTCTTTTAACAGGGAGTCTTATTTAAAACAAAAGTTTGGGCACTAGGTCATTACTATATATGTATGTCTTGACTTTCCAATATATGTAGAGGCTCCTGGGTATGGGAGACATCAACATATTCCTAAAATCTCTGCAGTGCCCTGCACACTAGTATGCTTTAACCAATATGTGGTATGATCAGGACATCATCATGAAGAGAATACATGGTGGCACTAGAATTAAAATTCATTTTGTAAACTACAGAGCATAAAGCTAGTCGGTTTTCTATTTCTTAAAATGTGTTGGAGTTTCCTTTTTTTAGGCTAAGTTTTATACATTGCCTTCCATAGTTGAGGAAGAATTTGTTTTTCCTTGCTTTGAGACTGTGAGATTGGGACATTAATTTTCGTATTAGAGAAGAAACTGATTGACCTCAATCCAATCAACACCTTGAACCTGGCGCTTTTGCTATTTGCATATGTAGATTTCACTTTTCCTTTTACCACTGAATAATGTACATAATTTTAATGATAATTTTTATTGTAGCTCCCTGTTTCACGGATGCTTTTATTGACTACAGCATTAGACTTTGAAACTTCAGAATATTGACAGCTAATATTTATAGCTCTGTAACTTTTTATACTGAAAGAAAATAAGACATAACATTTTCATTGAGCTGGAGTTCACAGCTTGTTTTGTCCTGTTCTTTTGTGCCTTTTATTCCCTCCTTAATGTGCTTCTAGATATCTGCATGGTATTTGAAGTTTTGGGGCATCATCTGCTCAAGTGGATCATCAAGTCCAACTATCAGGGGCTTCCACTGCCTTGTGTCAAAAAAATTATTCAGCAAGTATGTATCTTAATTTTGGCCATGTGGTGTTTTTCTTCATTTCTTAAAGTATCAGGAGTTTCCTATTTTCAGTAGAATTTTTATTTTAAATCTAGGCTTTCTTAATTGCTAAAATTAAATGATTTTATTCAACCCTTATGATATACTGTATTTATTCTGCTTTTACATGTTTTAGCATAACCATTTAACCCTGGATTTGTCTCCTATAATAATTATTAGAAGAGGCAACTGTATGAATTGGAGCTCGAGTATTTCCTAATTTTCTAAATAACCTTCAGTATACAGTCTAGAATTTTATCATCAGGAAAATATTAATACTTCAAAGAGCAAATAATTTTTTTGGATAACTCTTAGAAAGAGTTCCAAACTGGGCAGCAGGAGACCTCAGTTCTTCATCAGTGAGAAAGAAAATTTGAATTAAAAGATAGCTAAATTTGTCATCATGTATATTTCAACACCTAAAGGGTGTGTTGAACATTTATTCTCATTCTTTAAAATTTATATAGTTAAAGAATTATCTCCAAACAGAATTAGCTTCGTAAAACTTAAAAGAATTTTTATTACAAATTCTTGCCTTTGTTCAGAGTTTACAATTAATCTTTCTGAGAAAGTTTCTTTGTGCCCTAAAAGAAAGTGTTTTATTCTCTATAGAAAACAGTCTTTTTTATTTTTTTAACCCTTTGCACTCGATCATACTTTTTTTACAAAATAGTGAAAAAACTAATCACTTCATATTAAATAATATAGCGTTGGAACCAATTACTTTATTGTAATGATGTTTGACTTATAATGAAATTTTGCTCATTGAGGAACTTATTTATGACAAAAAGAATCAAAATTTTTATCTTACATTTTTGTACCATAGTGACATGTGAAACAGTCACCAACCTGCATTGCAGATTCATTAATACATAGTGTGCAATAGTAATTTGTTTCACGTCTTCCATCTGGTGTTTTTCTCTTTAAGTAGACAATGTAGTCTCATTTTCTTCCTCCCACATTAGTAATGCGTAATTTATTGTCTAGTCTGTTGTTTGAAGACAATGTGGAAAGACATTTTGTACATGACACCAGCTGATTTTTTTAAAACATGTATCTCAGTATATATTCCATCTCTTTATTTGCTTTTCATGAAATTTGAGTGGAAAACTTTAAGGAAACATACATTTTTGAAAAACCTGTGCTGGCATAAGTTTGTCCTGTATAATCACCAGCAATCTAATAATACATGAGCAGTGTGCTAGATTTACCAGTGTCCCCTGGGAGGGGACATATGAGTGCAAAGGGTTAAAAAATGTTGTGTTATAATTTCTTCTCCAGAAAGATTTGTATTTTGTGTTTACAAGTCTACTGCTCTCTTTCTATTCAGGTGTTACAGGGTCTGGACTATTTACACACCAAGTGCCGTATCATCCACACTGACATTAAACCGGAAAACATCTTGTTGTCAGTGAACGAGCAGTACATTCGGAGGCTGGCAGCAGAAGCAACGGAATGGCAGCGATCTGGAGCTCCTCCACCTTCCGGATCTGCAGGTGTGTGTGCGTGTGTGTATTTTCTGGGGACTTTGCTCTTATTAGAAATTAAAGGAAATCAGCCAGGCTCGGTGGCTCAGCCTGTAATCCCGCGCCTTTGGGAGGCTGAGGTGAGTGGATTGCCCAAGCCTGCAGGTTCGAGACCGCCTGGGCGGGTAAGACCTCATCTCTACAATAAAATCAAAAAATTAGCCGGGCGTGGTAGTGCGCACCTGTAATTCCGGCTACTTGGAAAGCTGAGGTGGAAGGATTGCCGGAGCCCAGCAGATCAAGGCTGCAGTGGTCCAGAGCGGCCACTGCACTCCAGTCTGGGCGACAGAGTGAGACTCCAACTCAAAAAAAAAAAAATTAGAAGAAATCTATGGTCTTATTCTATTGCTGAGGAGTTAAATAAAAAAATAAACACTAACTCAGTCTTTTTTTTTTTTTTTTTGAGTTGGAGTCTCACTCTGTTGCCCAGGCTGGAGGGCAGTGGCATGCTCACAGCCACCACAGCCTCGACCTGCAGGAATCAGGCAATTCTTCGGACTCAACCTTCCAGGTGGTTGGAGCTACAGGCATGCATCACCACGCCCAGCTAGTTTTTTGACTTATTGTAGAGACGAGGTCTCACCAAGTTGCCCAGG
Organism: Cephalopachus bancanus; assembly: GCA_027257055.1. Lineage (NCBI taxonomy): Eukaryota > Metazoa > Chordata > Mammalia > Primates > Tarsiidae > Cephalopachus > Cephalopachus bancanus. The sequence goes on from JAPVLO010000254.1 coordinate 1,265,494, forward strand.
CTGGTCTCTAACCTCTGGGCTCAGGTAACCCTCTCACCTTGGCCTCCCAGAGTGCTGGGATTACAGTCTTGAGCTACCGTGCTCAGCTAACTCAGTCATTTAACAATAAAATATTTTAGAAATATTATCCTTCAAGATACTTCTTTGTTCTCATTCTTGCTCCCATTTGCAAGGGAGAAAACTAGATAGTATTGTGGCTTTCAGGTATAAACATGTATGTATATTATAAAAAAGAATTTGAGCTGGGCTCGGTGGCTCAGCCTGTAATCCCACTCCTTTGGGAGGCTGAGGTGAGTGGATTGCCTGAGCCACGGGTTCAAGACCCGCCTGGGCAGTGAGACCTCCTCTCTACAATAAATCAAAAAATTAGCCGAGCGTGGTAGCGAGCGCCTGTAGTTCCAGCTACTTGGAAGGCTGAGGCAGAAGGATCGCTGGAGCCCAGCAGGTCGAGGCTGCAGTGGCCAGGAGCGGCCACTGCACTGCAGTCTGGGTGACAGAGTGACACTCCAACTCAAAAAAAAAAAAAGAATTTGTATTGTATAAAAGGATTTTTTATATATTTACCGCTTATTATGATCACACATGCTCTCTTATGGATCAGTGATTTGCAGAGGGGCAAGATAACATTACTATTAAGAGCTTGGATTTAAGCCGTGGAGTAGACAGACCTGGTTTGAATTCTGGCTTCATCATAGGCTGGAAGACCTTGACTGAATTATTTGACTTCATTTTTCCTCATTCAGGAGTTATTGGGATTGAGTTTTATGGTAAAGCAGTTAATAGTTTGCCACACAGTGTTATGTGCTAAATAAATTATGGCAACTTTGATTATGATGATTTTTTTTCCCATTTGAGATACAGATTTTAGTTTTAATAGTTTAAGCATATTTGAGAGACTTTCTTGACCCCCTCAAGTTGAAATATCAGTTATCATAGACCTCCTCTGAAAAGGAACACTGGAGATGGGAAATGAGAAGTTGTTCAATGGGCATAGTTGGTGTATTGTGAGGTGAAAAGGTTCTAGGTTTCCTGTTATACAACACTGGGAATAGAGTTAAGACCACTGAACTGTACATGTAAGAATGCTTAGGAGGGTAAATTTTATGTTATGTTTTTAAGCCACAATTACAAATATTTTAAAAAGAGAGGAAGACTGAAGAGCCCATCTTCCACCTAAGCTAAACGATTATTCCTGACATGCTGTATTGTAAATTACTGTAGCTCTTGCTGTCACCCCTTTTAAACTGACAAGTCCTAGGTAGGGGTGAAGTAAGTTCTTTTTCTATTTTGAGCAGTATGTGAGAATAGAAAATAGGTGATTTTAGTAGCTTTAGTAGTGGAAACCAGAAGTGGGAACTTGGTTTTTTGCACATATTGATGCAGCCTAAGGAAGAATTTAATTTATTTAAATTTTAAGTTTGGAGCCAGGCTCGGTGGCTCAGCCTGTAATCCCGCACTTTGGGAGGCTGAGGTGAGTGGATTGCCTGAGCCTGCGGGTTTGAGACCCGCCTGGGCAACTTGGCGAGACCTCATCTCTACAATAAATCAAAAATTAGCTGGGCGTGGTAGCACGCGCCTGTAGTTCCAGCTACTTGGAAGGCTAAGGCAGAAGGATAGCTGGAGCCCAGCGGGTTGAGGCTGCGGTGGCTGGGAGTGGCCACTGCACTGCAGTCTGGGCGACAGAGTGAGACTCCAACTCAAAAAAAAAAAAAATTTTTTTAAGTTTGGCAACTTCTGTGTAAATTTTTTTCTTTTAAAATATGTGGCCTCCACGTAAGTCACTTAAAAACAATAGTTTTTTTCCTACAATGTACACTATACAAGAAAGACTTTCATTCTGGTAGGATGTCTTATCTGAGTCTTAGTTTATATTGCCTGCTGAATACCAAGATTTTTACTTAGTTTTCTTTTCTTTTCAGTCAGTACTGCTCCTCAACCTAAACCAGTAAGTATAAAGGTGTTTCTATATCTAGTGCTGATCTATGGGCTGTGGGCATGGATTCTTCTGTTACCAATAGTCAGTTTGTTTAGAGTTTGAAAAGCAAGGGGGGAAAAAATTCCTGCGCTTCTATAGTTTTCTCCAATAAATTCCCCTGCATCGTCAGTAAGTTTTTGCTGGTGTGGCATCTATAAATGTCTGAGTGTAAACCAGCCCCACAGGCTGCTCAGAAGACCACAGTTTATTGTTAATTCTGTTTTTATTTTGTTTCATAAGAGTATCCACGTCTTTTAAGTTAATGAAAAACGTAAGTGCTATGTTAGGGAAAGAGTGAAATTTCATTAGGAAATAATTAAAGTTAATAGTTATCTCCAACTAGGGGTAATGGATTAGCCACCTGAAGGCTTTATCTGTTTGTAATCTCCGCCCAGGCTGACAAAATGTCAAAGAATAAGAAGAAGAAATTGAAGAAGAAGCAGAAGCGCCAGGCAGAATTACTAGAGAAGCGAATGCAGGAAATTGAGGAAATGGAGAAAGAGTCGGGCCCTGGGCAAAAAAGACCAAACAAGCAAGAAGAATCAGAGAGTCCTGTTGAAAGACCCTTGAAAGAGAACCCACCTAATAAAATGACCCAAGAAACACTTGGTATAAATAGAGCATCACAAAAATTACTTTATGGCACATTTTAATATTAATTTATGATTGTTAATAGTAATATAGTGGTTTCATGCATACCGCACATCTCTGGGGGTGTCCTTTTAAGGTTACAGATCTTGTCATAGACTTTAGGCAGGTAATATTAAAATGTAATTTCTAACTTTTCTCAGGAAATGGAACACAGACTTCATTTAGCAATTGGGTAAGGATAAAAGTATTTGCCCTTCCATAAATAGGTTTTAGATGTTTAGTCATGTTTTTATGCCCCTCAGTGTAAGTTTGAGAAAATGTTTTAATCTTGTAAGAAATGTTTGTTCTTTCATTCACACACATACACATACACCCTTTTTTGTTTGTTTGCTCCTTAGAAGAGTCAAGTACCGTTGGCCAGGATCAGACACTTATGGAACGTGGTGTAGAGGGTGGTGCAGCAGAAATTAATTGCAATGGAGTAATTGAAACCATTAATTATACTGAGAACAGTAATAATGAAACGTTGAGGCTTAAAGAGGATCTACATAATGCTAATGACTGTGATGTCCAAAATTTGAAGCAGGAACCTACTTTCCTAAGCTCCCAAAATGGAGACAGCAGCACATCTCAAGAAACAGACTCTTGTACACCTATAACCTCTGAGGTGTCAGATACTATGGTATGCCAGTCTTCCTCAACTGTAGATCAGTCATTCAGTGAACAGGACATCAGCCAACTTCAAGAAAGCATTCGGGCAGAGATACCCTGTGAAGATGAACAAGAGCAAGAACATAATGGACCACTGGACAACAAAGGTACCTGTGCAGATATATTTCCCCAGTACTCCTTCCCTGCACAACATGAATTTCTAGACTAAAAATACTATTGTTTTTGTAACTATAACTTTACAACAGATGTCTTAAGTTACTTTCGAAGTGTAAATCTGTAGCTGACTTTAACTTTTCTTCGTAATATACTGGGTGCACATCATTTTATTTGTTGCTGTGAGGACAGAAGTTTTCAATTGTAGAAACTCAAGGTGTTGCTGTGCTCTTTTTATCTTGGAAAATTTATTGTAGGTTGTCAGTTGGGGGCCTGAACATATCGCTCTCACCTTGGAGAGCTTTATTACCCTTGAGTATTTCTATGTTCATTTAACAGTCTTATTAATGATGCCTGTTGTCTATAGGAAAATCTACTGCTGGAAATTTTCTTGTTAATCCCCTTGAGCCAAAAAATGCAGAAAAGCTCAAGGTGAAGATTGCTGATCTTGGAAATGCCTGTTGGGTGGTAAGTTAAACTCATCTCAATACTGTAGTTCTGTGTTTGTTTTATTTTTGAGTCAGGGTCTCACTCTGTCACCCAGGCTGGAGTCCAGTGGCAGGATCATGGCTCACCACATCCTTGACCTTCTGGGCTCAGGGGATCCTTCTGCCTCAGCCTCCTGAGTAGCTGAGATTCACACCACCATGCCTGGCTAATATTTTTGGTTTTTTTGTAGAGACCTAGGTCTTGCTGTTTTACTCAGACTGGTCTCAAACTCCTAGCCTCGAGCAATCCTCCCACCTCCACCTCTCCAAGTGCTGGTATTACAAGCATGAGCCACCAAAGGCCAATGCTATGTTTTGAAGTAACTGAGAGAATGAGTGAGAATTTCGACTTAGTTATGCTAAAATAAAGCCTCTACACTTCTGTACTCAGATTGACACATAGTACTTTAGTGAATACTTTTTCACCTCTTTTTATTTTTAACCTTTTATTATGGAAAAGTTCAAATATATTTACAAGAGTAGAAAGAATGGTGTAATGAAACAGTCTTCTACCTTACCTCAAGTACCCATCACCCAGAATCAATAATGTCACCTCCTGGCCAATCTTGTTTTATATGTATCCTCATTCACTTTCATACTCTCAACACTTACGTTCATACTCCTCTCCTCCTGCCTACCCATTTTCAAAATTGGCATCTAACTTATAAACTATAACCGCTTTTTTCTTCCCTTTATTCACTTAATATATTTTGGACACTTTTTTTTTTGGAGTTGGAGTCTCACTTTGTCGCCCAGACTGGAGTGTAGTAGCCGCTCCCAGCCACCGCACCCTCGACCTGCTGGGCTCCGGCGATCCTTCCGCCTCAGCCTTCCAAGTCGCCAGAATTATAGGCATGCGCTACCACGCCCAGCTGATTTTTTGATTTATTGTAGAGATGAGGTCTCGCCTGCCCAGGCGGGTCTCGAACCCGCGGGCTCAGGCAATCCACTCACCTCAGCCTCCCAACGGCGCGGGATTACAGGCTGAGCCACCGAGCCCGGCTGGACACTTTTTTTTTAATCAATGAAGAATTTAAATAAACTTCAGTTGGTAACATAGTATTCCCTATGTTAAAAAAAAAAAAAAGTTATCACAAAAAGCTGACCAAAAAAAATTTTTTTTTTTTCAGTCTGGTGTCTGTGTTGCCCAGGCTGGAGTGTAGTGGCACGATCACAGCTCTCTACAGCCTCAACCTCCTGGGCTTAGGCAGTCCTTTGATCTCAGCCTCCCAAGTAGCTGGAACTATAGGCGCATGCCACCACGTCCAGCTACTCTTTTTTAGTTTTTTGTAAAGATGAGATCTTGCTATGTTAGCCAAGTTAGTCTTGAATGGCTAGGTTCAAGCAGTTCTCCCACCTTGGCCTCCCAATGTGCTGGGATTACAGGCATGTGCCAGTGTGTCCAGGCAAGAATGTTTGAGCATTAATCTTTGTTTAGTTGTTCTTAGGACATGTCCTAGATATGGAATTGCTAAGTCAAAAGTTGGATGCTTTTATAAATGGCCTTTTGATGTAAAGTGTTATATTACTTATTTTTACAGATAATTACTATTTTTATGTATAATGTCATATTACTCTCCAACATCAATTTAACAAATCAGAAAAGTGTTTTTCTTCTCTATCGTAAAGCAAAATATGGAATCTCATTTTAATTGGCACATTATTTTATTAATACCATTGTTTTTTACTGTGTATCTAATTAAGAAGGTTTGGGGTTTTTTGTTTGTTTGTTTGTTTTGAGTTGGAGTTTCTGTCACCCGCAGCCCCCACCTGCTGGGCTCCGGCGATCCTTCCACCTCAGCCTTCCAAGTAGCTGGAACTACAGGCACGTGCTACCACACCTGGCTAATTTTTGATTTATTGTAGAGATGAGGTCTTGCCAAGTTGCCCAGGTGGGTCTTGAACCCTCAGGCTCAGGCAATCCACTCACCTTGGCCTCCCAAAGTACTGAGATTACAGGCTGAGCCACCGAGCCCAGCCTGGGGGTTATTTTTAATGGATGTCTTTTCTAAATCTAAAGTAGAATAATTTGCACATAAATGACACTACTTCAAACAGCCCTATGTTTTGTAAAAGGAAATGGTTCAGACTTCAGAAGTGCCTCATTTTCAATATTGATTCTAGAATATTGTGATAACCTTTTAGAAAAAAGTCAGAGCTTCACACTGATTGATAAGAATGTGGAACAGCTTTCCGGGTAATTAGAATTACTCCATCACACTGTCATCTGGTCCTAGCCACCATAAACAGGGGGAGGGACCCCCCCAAAACCCAGAATTTATTTATTTAAAAAGTGTGTATTATATACTTAAACTTCAGTCACCTTCAGAGTGGTCTCTGTTTGATGTAATACAACTATCAAGATGTTTTTTCTGCTGCTCAAAACAGTTTTTGAACTCATCAATTCTGATGCCTTTTAGTGCTTCTGCCATTTTTTGTTTCACCTCTTCTACATCAGCAAAATGTTTCCTTTTGAAAACTTTTTTCATCTGGGGAAACAAAGTTGCTTGGGACAAGATCCGGTGAATAAGGAGGGCAGGGCACAGGGGCCATGCCAATTTTGGTCAAAAACTGCCGAACACTCAGTGCAGTGTGGACAGGTGCACTCATAAATCACCAATCATGAAATGGGCAAATATGTCGAAAGATTCCCAAAAAAATTTCAACAAAGCCGAACACAGCCTCTCACAGCAATGCTAGCTGGTACACTGATGCCAATGGGTTCTTAGAACACTTACCTAACAGGGGAAGCCTGTACTACAAAGGACCCACCCTTCAAAAGATAATTCCAGGTTTTTTGAGGCCCTCCCTCTTATTTTCATCTGGATGACTGCAAGTATGTCTGCAACAACTCCTCACTTTCTGCCTTCTGCTGCCCTTGCTCCCTATAGACTTACTGCCAACACAGCTATCATAAATGTAAGTCAGGTTATGTAGTCTCTACACTTTGCAGTGGCTGCTTTCAGAATGCCTGTCACAGTCCTTACCATGGCGCTCACATGCGTGCACACACACTTACTGTTTCCTCTGCCTGTAATCCTCTTCCCAAGATAATGTGTGTCACTCACTCATTTTCTTTAAGTTCCTATTCAGATGTCATCTTATCAGGGAGATCTTCCACTGAACAACTAACATAAGTAACAACCACAACTCTAGACACATACCCCTTTTATCATATACATTCATGTATTTTCTTGCTCTTCCCTTCTCCCCTTAGTTTTTTCTCCATGATACTTAGCACAGTCTGATAATATATATTTATTTGCTTAACATCTTGTATCACAAAAGAGGTTTTTTTGTTTACTACTCTGTTCATAATTAGTGTTTAGAACAGTACCTAGTTCATAGTAGGTGCTTAGTGGGCATTTTAGTAAAATTTAGTAAATAAAATTGTTGAGAATCACTGGCTCTTTACAAATATTACACTGTACAAATATCAAATGCTTGTCAGCTTTCTGTCTACACCATGTTTCAAGATTCTATACCTTTGTGATTGGAACACCTTCATGCATGCTTTCTTACCATGTGGCACAATTTTCTTTATACAGAAAGTATTATCTTTCCTGTTTTTTTCTTTTACTACAGCAGAAATAATCTGTCTTCAACTATTACTTGCATGTCTTTTTTTTTTTTTTTTTGAGCAGAGTCTCATTCTGTCACCCAGGTTGGAGTGCAGTGGCACGCTCATGGCCACTGCAGCCTCAACATGCTGGACTCAGGCAATCCTTCTACCTCAGCCTTCCAAATAGCTGGAACTACAGGTGCACGCTACCACAAAATTTTTTAGTTATTGTAGAAACAAGGTCTCAAATTGCCCAGGCTGGTCTTGAACCCCTGGACTCAGGCAGTCTTCTCACCTTGGCCTCCCACAGTGCTGGGATTACAGGCTTGAGCCACTATGCCGGTCCCTGCTTGTCTTTTTTTAAATGTATTCATTCAGTCTATTTTCTGTTGCTATAACTGAGTACCATAGACTCGGTTATTTATAAAGAAAAGAAAGTTATTTCTTAGCATTCTGGAGGCTGAGAAGTCCAAGGCCAAGGGGCCACATCTGGTGAAGTCCTTCTTATTGAGTCACAATGTGGTGGAGGATGTCACATGGTGAGAGGGGTAAGAGCATGCCATACTGGCATTTCGTGTGATAACTCATTCCCTGTGATAACCCATTAATCTTTTAATTCATAAATGCATTAACCCATTCATGAGGGCAGAGCCCTCAAGCCTCTTTCACCTCTTAATGCTGTTACATTAGGAATTAACTTTGTACATGAGTTTCAAAGAGGACTAACATTCAAACCATAGCAGAGTGTCTCAGCTAAAATGACCTCACATTCTTTTTATCCATTCACTCATTCAGCAAACATATCGGCACATACTCTGACCTGGGTACTGGGACAGAGTGGTCAACAAGACATGAGTATACCACCCTGCTGGATCCTTATCAGATCTCACTTCTTGATGTCTTCACATCAGCATCTCACATTTAGTAATGGAATTTTACATGGTTTTTTTAAAAGAACTTGATTTTTTAAAAATATAGCTAATCCTGGAACAGCGTGGTTTTGAACTGTGTGGGTCCACAGATTTTATCAACCAAACACATATACAGAGGACTGACTTTTCGAATACTTGGTTTCCAAAGGGCTGACTGTGGAACTTGAGTGTTTGCAGATTTTGGCATATTTGGGAGATCCTGAAACCAATCCCCCAAGTATAATTACAGATAACTGTACTAAACTTTTTTTGCTTATCACTCATGATTTACATAGTGTAGAGACAGTTACAGATCTCTAATAAATAACATGGTTATATTATTCCTAATTGTTTTTCTAATTTGAGACTCTAATGCTATCCTCAACTGAGCAGAACATATCTTCCTTTTCCTTTGTGCATGTTTCATTTGCTTAGTTACCTTTGTACTGTTTATCACTTAATTCAACTCCATACTTGTACCCAGTGGTATTAATATATACAGATATATTGGGTATTCTTTCAAGTTCCTCTTTCTAAAGAGCCTGTCCTAGTACCCTACTGTAGTCTTCTAATTAGTATTCATCTGATTGGGTTGCCCTGTACATATATTCAAGGCCTCTGCCTCAAGTTTCTTTTTGACTCTTCCAGTTGTCTCTCATATGTAGTCATTGAATTTTTAAATTCTGCTTATTCTTTCAGTGAATGTCCTTAGATTTAATTTAACTCTTTCTTCTCCTATTTCCACAACCACTGTTTCACATTGTTATTACCAAACCTAAATCTGACCACCAACCAGAGGATTAACAGAATGATGTTCTCCGATGTCATGTCAGTCTTCTTAACAGTACATTGTCTTACTCAGACATACAGTGGCACGCTCATATCTGCTAGGTGAAATCCAAACTCTTTAACCTAGCAATTAGTTTTATTTGTCTTTAACAGGTGTCTTTCTGTGCCTTTATTGGGGATGTTCTTTCTACATGGAGTACTTTTTTGCTCTTTGGTCAAACAGTCCAGTACCCTTTGGATCCCTTGGTCTATACTGCTTTTCTTTTTTAAGCTCTTATTTTTTATTTTTTAAATGTGTATTACAATTCAGGGTTAGGTACATACTTGGTCATCGTATAGGCAAAATGTGGGTGCCCCTCCCCTCCCCTAGCAGTGTCCCACTGCTGCCAATCCCTTTTTTATAGTATTATGATAAATGTTCAGGGTCTGCTTATGAGTGAGTACATAAGTATACTGGTTTTCTACCTAAAGCTTTCTCTTCCTAATTTAACCTCTTCACAAATACTGTTCCATGGTTTTAAATTTCAGCTGGATTAGGGAATTGTCTTTCACACTTTTCTATACACATTTTCATATTATTTGAATTTTTTCTGTATATGACCCCATACTAAGCTTCTTTAAAATTATTTATTTATTGTTTTATTACAGAAAAATTTAAACATATACAAAAGTAGAAAGAATAGAATAATGAACTCCGTGCCATTATACTAGTGTCATGTGGCAATTATAAATTCATTGCCAGTCTACTTTCATCTGTATCCCAACCCTGCCACCCACCCCACATAATTTTGAATTATATCCCAGGCATTTTATTTTCATTCATGAATATGACTTTCTAAAGGGTAATTATTTTTAACTGTGACACTGTTGTCACCTAAAAAAAAATTAATGCAGAATTGTGCGATATGTCTCTGAAATTTTGCTATGAAGTTTTCTCCCTTTTTTTCATACAATTTATTTGTTAGCAAAACTCCAGTTGTTTTGCTGATTGCATCCCCGTGGTACTTAACATGTTCTGTTTCCCCATGACTTATTTCATATTATTATGAAGGGAGTAAACTGGGTAGGAGAGAAGCTATAAGTTTTTTCAAAACTTGAAACTTACATCTTTTATTTCTCATAATGAGCACATAGCCAGGAACAGTTTGAAGTGAGCCTAAATTAGTGTTGTTTATTTGTTGAAGTGTAATTCATTAATTTTAGACAATCTAATTTTTATTTAGGGAAATAGCTTTCCATATCTTAAAAACCATGTGTTATTTCCTAACTCTGTGAATCTATATTAAGTTTAGACTCATTTGTTTGCAAAAATAATTTTGAATAGCTGTGTGTAAGGCAAAGGGTTGTTTGGAGCTGATAGCATAAATATGATTTTTAAGGGGCCGAGTGTGGTGGCTCATGCCTGGAATCTCAGCACTTTGGGAGGCTGAGGCAGGAGGATTGCTTGAGCCCAGCCTGGGCAACATAGCAAGACCTCGTCTCTACCAAAAAAAAATAAAAAATTAGCTGGGCATGATGGCACACACCTATAGTCCCAGCAACTCAGGAGGTTGAGATGGAATGATTGCCTGAGCCCAGGAGGTCGAACCTATGGTGAGCTGTGATCATGCCACTTCATGCCAGCCTGGGTGACAGAGTGAAACCCTAACTAAAAAAAATAAAAAAGATATTTAAGAAGTAAGCTAAGTGGGCTGGGCATGGTGACTCAATCCTGTAATCCCAGCCCTTTGGGAGACCGAGGTGAGAGGATTTCCTGAGCCCATGGGCTCGAGAACAGCCTGGGCAACTTGGCGAAACCTCATCTCTACAATAAAATTAACCAGGCATGGTAGCGCATGCCTATAGTTCCAGCTACTTGGAAGGCTGAGGCAGAAGGATCACCTGAGCCCAGCAGGTTGACGCTGGGGTGGCCATGAGGGTGACACTGCACTCTAGCCTGGGCGATGGAGTGAGACTCAAAAAAAGAAAAGAAGGAAAAGGAAATAAGCTAAGTGAAATGAATGAATTTTAAAATATTGTTTCCTTCTTCATTTTCTCAGCACAAACATTTCACTGAAGATATTCAAACAAGGCAGTATCGTTCCCTGGAAGTTCTAATAGGATCTGGCTATAATACCCCTGCTGACATTTGGAGCACGGCATGCATGGTAATATTTTTTCCCCTTGGCCTTCATTTGTTAGGTAGTATTTAACATACCTTGCCCTGTTTGCTAATTTCACTAGATCGACAAATTAACAAGCAGAAAAAGGACTTATCATAGGTGACTTATCACAGGTACTCTAAATCCTGTATCTGGAAAGGTCTGAATTCACCAGCCTGTTACAAATATCTGGCATTCTTTCTGGTTACTTCCAAGTTCCTGTCAGGTAAAGGAACCAAATACTACAGATTTTTGGAGGGTAAAGTTGAAAACAATTACTGTCAGGTGTTAGTGATTTTGATTAGGAGGCTATCAGTATCCTTCCCCTTTTAGCCCTGATCTATTTCAGATGAAGGAAACCCCTAGAAACTGCTTCATTCTGTACAACTGAGCTTCAGTTCAGCTCCTTGACATCTTTGCGCCTCACAAGATGTGAAACCCAATTATCCACAGATTCATAAATTGCTACTTTGTCTCTGGAGCAAGCAGCTACTCAAGTGGTCAGATTTAGTTGGTATTAAATGATTTCTGCCGGGTGCGGTGGCTCTTACCTGTAATCCCAGCACTTTAGGAGGCCAAGGCAAGAAGATTACCTGAGCCCAGGAGTTCGAGACCTATCTGGGCAACATGGTGAGACGACTTCTTCTCTACAATAAGCCAAGTAATTAGCCGGATGTAGTGGCATGTTCCTAGAGTCCCAGCTATTTGGGAGGCTGAGGTGGAAGGATTGCCTGAGCCCAGCAGGTCAAGGTTACAGTAGTCGTGATCATTGTACTCCAGCCTGGGTGACGGGATGAGACTTCAACTCAAAAAAAAAAAAAAAAAAAAATTTTTCCCCCAAGAGTATCTTCATGTTGAACTATGTTGCATTGTTTCTTGAAATGGACTATACTCTTTAAGATCTTTACTTTTATCACAGTTTATAATTGTGTTCGTTTACCTGTATCTATTCTAAATTATGAGCACTAATCAGTCAGGAATCATGTCTGTTATGTATAACTGGGCGTCTAGATTCATTGTCTGACATATATTGAGTGGGTGCTTGCAATGCAATTTTGATTCTACCCAGAGTTATCGCAGACTTCATAGATTAAGGGCGTGGTTCCGCACAAGACTGCCCTCACTTCAGGCATCAGCCTCAGGTCTCTGTCCACAAGCCACTTGCATTTCTAAACAGCTGGCTACAAATTGGGGAGAAGGATCCACTACCTCCTCAGAAAGTGCTAAACTTACTGTTACAGTTTTATTATAAAGAATACAAATCAGCCAGGCTCTGTGGCTCCGCCTGTAATCCCGTGCCTTGGGAGGCTGAGGTGAGTGAATTGTCTGAGCCGGGGTCGCCTGGGCAACTTGGCGAGACCTCATCTCTACAATAAATTTTTTTTTTAAATTAGCCGGGCATGGTAGCGTGCTCCTGTAGTTTCAGCTACTTGGAAGGCTGAGGCGGAAGGATTGCCGGAGCCCACCAGGTCGAGGCTGCGGTGGCCAGGAGCGGCCACTGCACTCCAGTCTGGGCAACAGAGTGAGGCTCCCACTAAAAAAAAAAAAAAAGAATACAAATCAAAGCAGGATACATAGATTGAAGTCTGAGAGAGGGTACTAAACATGATGCTTTTGTGTCCTCAGGACTCATCACCCTCCTGGCATACTGATAAGTATCATCAACAAGGGATGTTCACCCAATCTAAGGATTTACAGAGTGTTATTATGATTTCATTAATTAGATGTGATTGATTGAACCGTTGGCCATGTGATTAAACTCAATCTTCAGGCACCCCTCCTTCTCTGGAGGTTGGAAGTCAGAAAGCCTTAATCCTCTAATCATGTGACTGGTCTTTTCAATATGTCCAGCCTTTATCCTGAAACTCCACCATGAGTCACTGTATTATTATAAACTTAGGTCCACTGTGAATAACAAAAGCACTCCTATCTCTTGGAAATTCCTAGAGTTTAGAGACTTCCAGGAAATAGGGACAAAGTCAGACAGTTTCTTTATTATACAACAGTGCTTAATAAATATTTATGTACCATCAAATGAATGAACAGAAACATGTTATACTCTTATTTAAATTAACATCTAATATTCAGACACCTCTGGGGAAAACATGAGAAAGCAGAAGGATAATAGTTCCAACCTATTCAATTCATAGATTTCTGAAAAACTTTGTCTTCAAAGATAGTAGAGTTAAAGCTATTTTGTAAATGTGGCATGACCTTATAAAGCACTTTGTTATGGCTTCTCAATGATCCATGAAGGTAGTAGACTGTCTGAAGTAAGGTTTTAGTATTACTGCATATGATGATAGAATGATGGAATAAAGTCCAGACTAGCCACATTTTAAAGCTTTGTATTTTGAGGATTTGACTTATTTGCTAGAGAAAATCATAAATAGTAGAGATGCCACCAATTACAAAATATCGCTAGTTTATAGATGGCATCTGATTTAAAATGTGAATTCATTAAGATGTGATTCTTAATAAGTTGTTTGAGGACAGTAGGTCCTGCTTGACATTTAACATAGTATTTCTTTTTTTTTTGTCAGTTGAATTCTCACTCCATTACCCAGACTAGGAGTACAGTGGCACGCTCACGGCCACCCCAGCGTCAACCCGCAGGGCTCTGGCGATCCTTCTGCCTCAGCCTTCCAAGTAGCCAGTACTTACAGGCACGCGCTATCACGCCTGGCTAATTTTTTGAGTTATTGTAGAAATGAGGTCTCGCCAAGTTACCCAGGCTATTCTCAAACCCCTGGATGGGCTCAGGCAGTCCCCTCACCTCAGCCTTCCAAAGTGCTAGGATTATAGGTTTGAGCCACCACACCTGGCCATAACATAGCATTTCTAATGTCAGACTTAAGAAGTAAGGCAAAAAGATAAAGGTGGAAATTAATCTTGTCCCACAGTTCTGGATCCACTCACATGTCAGAATTTTCCTGACTAAGATGGAAAGCATTTATCTGACATAAGACAATATCAAAAGAAATCGAGCCCCACTTGTTCCCTCGATGTCTCTAACTTTACCAGTAGACATAGAAAAACAAAATGTTGCTTTAAATTTAGTCATACTCAGAGTAAAAATCCTAAACATCGAAGTGCTTGGAAAGATAAATCATCCTGCATTCAATATAATTAATGAAGAAAAAATTAGTACCTTTTCTTAGAGGTAAAAAAGGCAAGTTAAAAATTACCTATCACATTAATGATTGAGAAAAATTAGAAAGACAGTTATAGAAAAGGAAAATATCTGTGAAGGATGTTAAGAATTAACAATCTCCAAACTTTAGGGTCAGGACAGGTAGGACCATAACTGGCAGGATGACATTTTCTTCCTCTCTGGCATTTGAACATCCTGCTCTACCCCTGTGGAGAAATGTTTGTAGTCGACAGTTGTCTTCCTTTTCAGGCAGATTCCTCTCTTGAAGTGATTGCTTTCTGGGATATGTGCCTGTCCTTTTTATATTTTGCTTATTGAAATTCAGGGCAGGATGTGTAGGACTACCACTGGTACTTGTGGAGGACTATGTGAGTGCAACTGCAAGTATTTAGGAAATATTTAGGAAATTGTCTGCCCCAGAAATTGGCCATGACTAATCAAGAGAATCTTAAGAGATAAAACTAGAGAATATGCAGTAATCCCTCTATCCTTGCCAGATTGTTTCTAGAACCCCAAATGGATACCAAAATCCCCAGATGCTCAATTACCTTACATAAAATGACATATTTTCATATAACCTATGTAATCATAGCCTTTTGTACTTTAAATCATTTCTAGATTACTTATAATACCTAATGTAAGCTGGGCCGCTATGGCTCATGCCTGTAATCCCAGCACTTTGGAAAGCAGAGGTGAGAGGATTGCCTGAGTCTACAGGTTCAAGACTAGCCTGCGCAACTTGGCGAGACCTCATCTCTACTATAAATCAGAAAATAAACTGGGTGAAAATTAGCTGGGTAGTGTATGCCTATAGTTACAGCTGCTTGGAAGACTGAAGCGGAAGGATTGCCTGAGCCCACTGGGCCGAGACTGCAGTAGCTTTGAATGTACCACTGCTCTCCAGCCGGGGGTACAAAGTGAGACTCCTACTCAAAAAAAAAAAAAAAAAATATATATATATATATATATATAATGTAAATGCTATGTAAATAGTTTTATACTGTGTTTTTTAACTTGTATTTTTTTCCCCTGAATATTTTCAGTTTGCAGTTGGTTGAATCTGAGAATATAGAACCTGCAGATACAGAGGGCCAACTATAATTTGATTCTTGCTCAGGTGTCTTAGTATGGGAGTGAATTTTTGGGAAATGGAATTTAGAAGGAGGAGGGTTTATCCATAATTTTTATCTGTCTAGAACTCAGGTTTGTGGGGTTTTTTTTGTTGTTGTTGCTGCCAGTGTTGTGCTAAACAAAGGTAATACAACCACACAAAAAGTATAATCCTTCACAATTTGTTTCTATAATAAAATTGCCAGGGTCTGTTTCTTTACTGTACATCCCTGCAGTTGGTGTGTGCAGTAGTATCTGGATTCCAAGACATTGCTGCTCATGAAGGTGAAAAAGAACTGGGCATTTGCAGTACTCAAGGGTCGGCGGTGATGAAATATACAGGGAATCAAAACAAAACATTCTAAACAGGGAATGAAGCAGGAGGAATTGAGGGAACCAAACATTTGCTCCATAGGAATGACAGAGTTATAGTTGATTGACTACAGGACCTTCATTGTAACCCCAGTTACACAATTAAGAGGAAGGCTTTAAGCTGATACCAACTAGAGTGCCCTAAACCCCTGGGGAAGATAGTTTCTGTTTGATCATTTATAGCTTGTACCTATCAGTTCACATAGCTGTATGTTGGATTTTTTTTTTCTTTTTTAGGAATACTTTGATTACCAAAGAAAAACTAAAGCTTTAAACTCCAAGTTTATAGCAGTACCTTGCCCTTTTTGTTTGTATCAATTAATAAGAACTTAAATAGATAGGCTCTTCCTCTTAAAAAGGACTTGGTTCTTAGCCCTCGTCTCTCTTCCTGGGTGATCTCATTAAGTCTCATGGCATATCTAGCCTCAGCTTCTCTCTATACTTAATCCAGCTTTTTATGTCCACCTGTCAACTGACAACTTTATTTGGATATCTGATAAACATCTCAATGTAACATTTTCAAAATAGAAAACTTGGTTAACGTCTACATCCTGGTTTTGTAAATGATCCCCCTGCTCACTCAGCCACTCAGACTAAAAGCTCAGAAACTGACTCTTTTAGATTATTTCTTAATTATTTTTTCCTTTCTCTACATCTAGTGCATCAACAGGTTCTGTGTGTTCTGCATTCAGAATATATCAAATACCAACCACTTCTTACCTTCTCCATTAACCCAGGGCATCATCTTTCACAAATGGACCACTACAGTGACCTCCTAATTTCCTTTCTCTCCTTCTGTTTTTCTCCCTGCATTACATAGAAGCTGGGTGGTCTTAAGTGTTAATCAGATCATGTTACTCTCCTGTTTTAAATCCGTTCATTGCATCTATTCCACTCAAAATCCTGTTTTCTTTCTCTAGTCTTGTCAAGCTCATTCGTACCTTGAGTCCTTTGGGTGTGCTTTCTCCTTCACTTTGTGCAGGTTGTGATTCAAACATAACCTCTTCAGAGACACCTTCCTGACCACACTATTTAAAATACCCCCAACTTTACCGATTTTATTGTCATAGAAAAAACAGTTTTGGGAAGAATGTATATTCCAGTGCCTGAAATGTTTGTTGTTTTGCTTGTTTACTTTCTGTGTGAGGCAGGGACTTTGTGATTTTTAAATTGGGGGGAGGATGCAGCAAGCAAGCATGGTGGCTCCTGCCTATCATCCCAGAACTTTGGGAGACCAAGGCAGGAGAGTTGCTTGAGGCAGGGAATTTAATACTAGTCTGGAAAACATAGTGAGAACCCATCTCTACTCCCCCAAAAAAGTATAGAGTAAACAGGAAGGGGGAAACTGAACTCTGGAGTTGCCCAGATCCCTTTTGTTATATGGTATTTAGATATGGTGGTATTCACTTTTTCATCTGCCTCCTGTCTATTGCAGTCTTTCAACTTCACAACTCTAGTCCTAGAACATTGTTTCTTAGTTGTTAAGACATCTTTCTTTACTTCATTTCCCTGGTGTTTGTTGTTTATAGAGAACTAAACACTAGAACTAGGTATGTAATTGTGTCACTTCTCCATATCTGAAAGCAGTAAGTAGACTTCTAAACAAAATTTGAACTTAACTTAGCACATTGAGCACATTTGCCTCTCCAGATCTCTACGGGGAAGGAAGCAACAGGACTTTGCCCCTAACTTCTTCACTATATGAGACAGCAGATGGGCAGCCCATTGATACAGATGATGAACATGTTATCTTAGAGAAACTGCTCTTAGCAGAATGTCCTCATTTTCTCTTTGGCACTTGTTGACCACATATCCATGTTGCCTATAAAATGCTAGGTTACCTTATAAGCTATATCTGTATTCCTTTCTGCCACCCAGCTTTTACAAGTTATTTCTGGACCCAAATGTAATTCGTCTGTTTAAATTGTTATTGTTTTAATTTTCCCATGCTCTTTTTTTTTTTTTTTTTGATTTAGAGTCTCACCCTGTCTCCAGGCTGGAGTACAGTGGCACACTCACAACCACCGCAGCCTCGACCTGCTGGGCTCAGGTGATCCTTCTGCCTCAGCCTTCCAATTAGCTGGAACTACAGACGCATGCCACCATGCCCAGCTAACTTTTTTGTGATTTATTGTGGAGACGAGGTCTCTCCAAGTTGCCCAGGCTGGTCTCGAACCAGAGTGCTGGGATTATGACTTGAGCCACTGCGCCCAGCCTCCCATGCATTTTTAATAGACTTTTTAAGAGTAGTTTGAGATTCACAGCAAAATTGAGTAGAGTTCTCATATACTCCCCACACACAGAGCCTCCCTCACAACTATGCTGCTTTAATGTGGGACATTTGTTATGAGCAGTGAACCTACCTTAACACATCATTATTACTCCAAGCCCATAGTTTACATTAGGTTTTGTACATTCTATGATTTTTGACAAATGTATATAATGACATGAGTATCCACTATTGTAGTATCATGCAGAATAGTTTTACTGCTCTAATAGTCCTTTGTTCTCTGCCTGTTCACCCCTTCCTACCTCCAATCTCTGGCAACTACGGATATTTTTACTGTCTCTATAATGTCATGTAGTTGGAATCATACAGTATATAGCCTTTTTAGGTTGGCGTCTCTCACTTAGTAATAGGCATTTAAAATTTAAGAATCTTTCATGTCTTCGTAGCTTTATAGCTTATTTCTGTTGTCTAGATGTTTCAGTATACTGGATTTTATAGTGATTTTATTTGTGTCTGTCAGTGTGACCCTGGCTGACTTAGAACAGGCTTTTTAATCAGACTTAGAACAGGCTCTTTAATCAGTGTGAGACAAGCACAGAAGTAACCATTGGAAACCCTGGATTCCAGGCTGGACTTTGCTTTTCCATTTTTGCCACTGTTTTCTCATCTGTGTAGGGAAAGTATTGAACTAGATTTTTTTTCTTCTTCTTTTTTTTTAAATATTCCCCATAAGACCAGAGAGACAAGGTAAACAGTATTTTCTATTATAGAGTTCCTGCTTATTTTCAAATTTGATATTGTTATCCTTTGGTTTTGGGTTTTGATGTTATTATTTGTCAAATAACAAAAGTGGGGGGGAAATACTTAATATTGAGTCAGGTAGCAGTAAGCTTGCCAAAAGTCTTCTTTTATGTGTTATATGCTGTGTTCTTTTTCTTAGGCCTTTGAACTAGCCACAGGCGACTATTTGTTTGAACCTCATTCAGGGGAAGAGTACACACGAGATGAAGGTGAGTCCCCATGGATGTCGGTGGTGGTGGTTACACTTTGCACATATGGCTAACATTGTTTGTTAATGTTCTGTCATCCCAGAACTTTGGGGGACCAAGGCAGGAGGATTGCTTGAGGCAGGGAGTTCAATGCTTAGTCTTATTAGTATGTGAAGTATTTTAAATCCCAGAAAAAAATATAAGATATTGAAGAGCTCTGTCAGAGGATTAGGCAAAAGGCCACAGTTGACTAAACTGAAACTTCTGTTTGCCAGGCCGTTTTTTCTTCAACATCGATAGTTATCTTCCTTTTTGTTTATATCAGTGACTTGTCTTTTACCCACTTTGAATTTACCTGTTTATCAACCTGTTGCTCCAAGTTATGCTTCCAACTTTATCTGGAAGTCAGTAAATTTAATATGCACGCACACTTATTTAAATGCAGAGACTATATCCTATTTATATAAGTTCTGCAACAGTTAGCATTCTTTTTGGCTGAATGTGGTGGCACATGCCTGTGATCCCAGCACTTTGGGAGGCCCAGGCAGGAGGATTGTTTGAGCTCAGGAGTTCAAGACCACCCTGAGCAACATAGTGAGACCTCATCTCTACAAAAATTAAAAAATGATCTGGGTGTGCTGGCATGTGCCTGTAGTCTCAGCTCCTACAGAGGCAGAGATAGAAGTCCAGAAGGCGCCCAGGAGGTTAAGGCTGCGGTAAGCCATGATTGTGCCACTGTACTCCAGTCTGAGTGAGTGAGGCCCTGCCTCAAAAAGAAAAACTAGTTTTTTATTTTCAAGTGATATTAACATTTATAATTTCATTTTAAAACAAAATACACTGGATCTGCATTTTGTGATAGCCAATGAGAAAAGGCCAATCTATCACTTACTCCATCTGAGAGGCTATGGAAGGCAGACAGCTGAATGTGTCTTATTTTTTTTATCATGGTGGCATCCAAATGACTAGATAAATTAATAATTTGAATGAAAAAAAGAAAGAAGTGTTTTACCTTTTTTCTGCAGCTGAGGCAGCTTTTGTTTTGTTTGTAGGGTTAGTGAGGATTTTTTTTTTTTTTTTTTATGAGTTGAAGTCTCACTCTATCACCCAGACTGGAGTACAGTGGTACGCTCCCCGCCACCGCAGCCTCGACCTGCTGGGCTCCAGCGATCCTTCCGCCTCAGCCTTCCAAGTAGCTGGAACTACTGGCATGCGCTACCACGCCTGGCTAATTTTTGATTGATAGTAGAGACGAGGTCTCACCAAGTTGCCCAGGTGGGTCTCAAACCCGCGGGCTCAGGCATTTCACTCGCTTCGGCCTCCCAAAATGCTGGGATTGCAGGCTGAACCACCAAGCCTGGCAATGAGGATTATTTTGAGAGATCACTAAGAGCATATATCCCTCCCCATATGGAGAACATGTCTTTTACTTTCTGTGCTTTCCGTGGGTCTTCAGGAAATTAGTTTTTGTGCTCTGTGGAACCACGAATGCTCTTTATTTCCCAAAATGTGGTCCCCTGGTATATTAATAGGTAATGTTAGTAGGACCGGCTAATATTCCTAATGAATACTGTGTGGAAAATGCTATATTAACTAATTCCCATTAATGCCTATGTTGACAGGTATAGTTTAGACATGTTTTATATCTGTAAGCCCCATTTTAGGAGATAATATAATACTAGTCTCTGCTTGCTGTTTTTCTGAGTTATAGGTTTAGGGTTTATAGGCTTACAGTGTTGTAGAAATGCCCTACTATATTTGTTTGGGAAGGTAATTAATTTTTTCCCTTAACTTCCTAGGCACTCCATAAATATCAGTGTGTGGTACAGAACACATATAGTGGCTAGAATTTTTTTGATTTGGATCTTCTGCTACCAAACCTGAAAATTGAAATATAGATGAAAAGTTCCAAATAAGGAGACAAGGGAGAACCATCTTTCCTAGATATTTAGATTGTAATTTATTCTATCCTGTACCAGTCAATAGTAATAGTCCTTAGTGCAAACCTCAGCCCCCCGGTACTACTACAAACTACTGCAGTTTGGCCTGTAAGAGTAGGAAAAAGCAAGTCCTTATCCCCTAACTGGGGTGTGCCTCGTTTGTCACAAGTCATAGTTGGACTAGAACCTGAGTATCATGTCCTCTACTTTGAGTTTCCACAGCCCTAACTCTTGGGATATGGCTTGATACTTTTGCCTGTTATTAACTGATAAGCCAGAAACAGGTTGCTGAAATTAAATATAAAATTACCATCTCAAGGGAATCCCTTGGTATAGGAAAAATAGTAAAAGAACCAGTACTTTGCTTGGAAGTTTACAGTATGAAAACTGTATTCTTTTATTTTTTTTCTTTTTTTTTTTTTTTTTTTGAGTCGGAGTCTCACTCTGCCGCCCAGACTGGAGTGCAGTGGCCACTCCTGGCCACCGCAGCCTTGACCTGCTGGGCTCCAGTGATCCTTCTGCCTCAGCCTTCCAAGTAGCCAGAATTACAAGCGCGCACTACCACGCCTGGCTGATTTTTTGATTTATTGTAGAGATGAGGTCTTGCTGCCCAGGCGGGTCTCAAACCTGTGGGCTCAGGCAATCCACTCACCTCAGCCTCCCAAAGGCGCGGGATTACAGACTGAGCCACCGAGCCTGGCTTCTTATTTATTTCTTAGTATTTTCATTTTGGTGGTGGTTGTTAGTAAAGACACTTCTTTTCAGAATAAATCAACAGAAATTTCTTGGCATCTAGGTACTTGTTACCAAAACATAAATTCAGTGAAAACTGCTCAGAGATTGTCATGAAGTCATGAATGTAAAGACCTTTTTAAATGATACAACTTGTTCCTTTATAAGTGAAAGGCATACTGGCTCAAGCCTGTAATCCCAGCACTTTGGGAGGCCAAGGTGAGGAGCTTGCCTGAGCCCACAGATTTAAGAACAGCCTGGGCAACTTGGCAAGACCTCGTCTCTACAATAAATAAAAAAATTAGCTGGGCGTGGTAGTGCGCACCTGTAGTTCCAGCTACTTGGAAGGCTGAGGTGGAAGATCGCCTGAGCCCAGCATGTCAGTGCTGGGGTGGCCATGAGCGTGCCACTGCACTCCAGCCTGGATGACAAAGTGAGACTCCAGGTCAAAAAAAAAAAAAAGAAAGGCGTGCAACCTGAGACCTTTACAAATTCTCAGATAACATGGATGTCTTTAGCATGTGATTTCTGCTTTAAGATATGTAATTGGAAGTTTTTAATTCCTTTTTACTCTTAATGATTCTATAATTACAGGATTCAAGTAATTTATAAAGCTTTTTTCTGGCTAGGAGCCATCATTTTTTAAAGCTTCTTTACATTCTTAGTTTCTGTCACCTGCAGAGTGAAAAAGGTGATAAAGCTACCTGGTTGTAGGCTCACCTCCAAACTAAGAGACTACATACCTCCCTGGAGCTGTTCACAGTCCATAGTCATGCTGACAGTTACCAGTTGCTCAACTATATGGCCTGCAGATAGTTGAGCAATGTTTCTTTTTTTTTGAGATGGAGTCTCACTCTGTTGCCCAGACTGGAGTGCAGTGGCTGTTCCCGGCCACCGCAGCCTCAACCTGCTGGCCTCCGGCGATCCTTCTGCCTCAGCCTTCCGAGTAGCCGGAATTACAGGCATGTGCTGCCACACCCGGCTGATTTTTTGATTTATTGTAGAGATGAGGTCTTGCTGCCCAGGCTGGTCTCGAACCCGAGGGCTCAGGCAATCCATTCACCTCAGCCTCCCAAAGGCGCGGGATTACAGGCTGAGCCACCGAGCCCAGCTTCTTTTTTTTTTTTTTTTTTGAGTCGGAGTCTCATTCTGTCACCCAGGCTAGAGTGCAGTGGCATGCTCACGGCCACCGCATCCTTGATCTGCTGGGCTCAGGCGATTCTTCCACCTCAGCCTTCCAAGTGAAGTAGCTATACTTTAAGTTTTCCATGCCTCAAAAGGTGTACATGGAAGCCACCAGACAGACACCAGAGTCTAAGTGGTTTTAGCCGGGCTCAGTGGCTCAGCCTGTAATCCCGCACCTTTGGGAGGCTGAGGTGAATGGATTGCCTGAGTCCGCGGGTTCAAGACCCACCTGAGCAACTTGGCGAGACCTCATCTCTACAATAAATCAAAAACTAGCCGGGCATGGTAGCGCATGCCTGTAATTCCAGCTACTTGGAAGGCTGAGGCAGAAGGATCGCCGGAGCCCAGCAGGTCGAGGCTGTGGTGGCCGGGAGCAGCCATTGCACTCCAGTCTGGTGACAGAGTGAGACTCCAACTCAGGAAAAAAAAAAAAACAGTGGTTTTAAGCCAGGCGCAATGGCTCACACCTATAATGCCAGCACTTTGGGAGGCCAAGGTGAGAGGATTGCCTGAGTCCGTGGGTTCAAGACCAGCCTGGGCAACCTGGCAAGACCTCATTTCTACTATAAATCAAAAAATTAGCCGGGCATGGTGGCGCGTGCCTGTAGTTCCAGCTACTTGGAAAGCTGAAACAGAAGGATCGCCTGAGCCCAGCAGGTCAAGGCTGCAGTGGCTGGGAGTGTAACACTGCACTTCAGCCTAGGTGACGGTGAGACTCCAACTAAAAAAAAAAAAAAAAAAGTGGTTTTTAAAAAAAATTAAAAGCATTGGCAAGTCATGTTTAGATACTGGTTTTTATTTCATTTGAGTTCTAGCTCTTACTAGCCCTGAAACTTCAGGTAGATCATTTAGTCTCTCCAAAGTTCCATTTTCTTATCTTTAAAATAGGGTATTAATCCTTGGGCTGTTTTACGGGGTGATTGTAAAAACTCAAATAATCATATGTGAAAGCTTTGTCATGAACATTCTTATATAACGTAATATTATTACTGCTTGAAGCCCAAAGCAATAATATAAATAAATAACAGTTCTAGAATGCCTAAAGCATATTAAGACAGTTTTTACCTTACCTAAAGAACCTATCTGAACCTAGATATATGGACAAGTTAGAAGTAAAGATGTTGTAGACAAGCCTCCAAAATCCAAAATGGGACTTGCCAGCTACCATCAGGTGACTAACCACCTGGAATAATTCTTGGCCTTCCCACTCTCCCCTTGACTATCCATGGTTTTATTTATAGTTACTTTCAAACAGTAGTCCTTGAAAAAATCTATTCATAGAAAAACCTCTTACAGTTTGTCCTTGATCATGTTCTTCTTACCCTTCTATTTTAGACCACATTGCGCATATTATAGAGCTGATAGGCAGAATTCCAAGACGCTTTGCCCTCAGTGGGAAATATTCACAGGACTTCTTCAATCGCAGAGGTAGTATTGTTAACATGAGTTTTCATCTAGGCCCCAAGGATACAACTTCAGGAAAGCAGAGCATTCACACCAAGATCCTTTTTAGTTATCACTAAAGTCCCACTGGAATGGGCATCTGATGTTTTTATTTTGTGGACTCTCCATTAGATGGATAGAGTCCTCCTCTTCACATTTAGGACAGAAAGCAAACCTGAAATGCTTTACAAAAAGGTGTGCATGCTAGTCTTTCTGCTATTCTGGAGCTGCATTTGTTACTCCTGTTATGTATATTCTTTTTCCCCCCCTCTTGAAATGTTTGAAACATACAGATCACATTGCATTGATCATAGAACTTCTGGGGAAGGTGCCTCGCAAGCTCATTGTGGCAGGAAAATATTCCAAGGAATTTTTCACCAAAAAAGGTAAAATGAATGTGTTTATTTCCAGGCATTAAGGTGTCAAAAATGTTTAAAATGAAGAGGTAAGTATATATCCCCAGTATCCTACAGTGGAATGAACTTAACTTGAATGCTGAACTGTGACTTAGCAGAGAAGTGGAAGTGTGATGTTGAGCATAGACTGGAGCCAGACAGTCAAATTCTGTCTACTCCACCAACTGTGTGACCTTTGACATAATTTCACAGTGCCTCAATTTGCTGATTTCCAAATGGGGATGATAGTAATATATACGTCATATTAAATTTGTTAATATGTTTATAGTACTTGATACATAGTTGGTTAGTTACTTCTGTTATAGCACTTCTGGAAAATAAGCACATTTTTGCTGTCATTTAATCTAAGAACTACCAAAAGGCAAGTAGTTTTAATTTAAGATTCTTACAGTCGGGACTATTTCTCACTCATCCTTATATCCCAGCAACACCTAACACAGTCACTCAAAACACATCCATCATACAAACCAATTTACACTTTTTAGTTTCATAAGCTTGTTATTACTTATTAACAAAAGAAACAAAACTATGACTTCAAATGTTTGACTTGGTGTAATGTTTCGTATGCATTCCAAAAACTGAAATGTGAAAACCTGACTTAGATGGCTCTAGCAAACTGTCACTTTTTCCCCCATTGTGCTATAGTTTTTTTTATTGCAACCTCTACAAAAGTGCCCCCAAAAAATATGTACTCACTGTCCACAAAAGAGACTTCAAATTAGTGTCATAGATGAAAAAGATTTTAAGCAATGATTGCTTTAATAAGTCATTAATAATTGACTGTCTTTAAAAAATCATTACTTCTTAAGAAGCAATTAGATTGACACTCCAGAATACTATGGGATATGATGCCACTACGTAGGTTTTGATTTTTTTAGTTTTGTTGCTTTTATACATGTTTGACACGATGTTATCTCTTTATTTTTAAATTACTCTCTCCCTGTGAAGCAACATTTACTGGACTATTGAGCAAAAATAAAGAGTACAAGCAAAAAGTATTCTCGGTATGTGATGCTAAACTGTCTTGGCACACCATAGAAGACCATTTGAGGATTCAGGCACTTAATATTTATTTTAGTGAATACCTAGTTCCTGATTGGCATACCCAGTTTGATTGGGACAAAAAAAAAAATCCTGGAATGGGGAGAAAACAAATTGCCTTAAGTTTTTGGAGGCTTATGAAAAATAAAGGCACTTTTTGAGAAATATATCATTTAAAAAGTGCTTTGTGAATGGAGGATTAGATTCTGATTGCAAAATTTGATTCTTAATAAACTACCTGGATTAATTTCTGGATTTCCTTAGAAGATCTTGTCGCTTATCACTTTTGGTCAGTGGTTTTGTTTTTTGTTTTTTTTGTACTGTCTTCACCACAGGTGACCTTAAACACATCACGAAGCTGAAACCTTGGGGCCTTTTTGAGGTTCTAGTGGAGAAGTATGAGTGGTCTCAGGAAGAGGCAGCTGGCTTCACGGATTTCTTACTGCCCATGTTGGAGCTGATCCCAGAGAAGAGAGCCACTGCTGCTGAGTGTCTCCGGCACCCTTGGCTCAACTCCTAAGCCCCTGCCCAGCTCCGCAGCAGAGATCACACTGACCCTTCGCCCTCCCTCCAACCATTTTCCTCTTCCTTTTTCAGGGTGAAGCTCTTCCTCCAAGGGTTTCTAGATTTTTTTTTTTTCAGTCCAACATGTTCATTTGGGTTTGCTTACTTGACCTTGTGGAGATCCCCACAGCCATTGGGCATCCTAGGTGAATTTGGCCTTGGTTGGGCTCTGCCAAAGACTAATGGACTAAAATATGAAACAGCCTCTTGCCCATACCCCTGCCTTTCCATTAGGACATCCTTTAAATTATAAGCATCCTTTTTAAAAAGAGCTATGAAGAGGTATGAACCCATCCTTTTTATTCACTGACTCTAAGAGTCAATTTTCTAGTGCATATCCTATTGCCAGCATAAGGATGAGGAGGGGAAAGGGTATTAATTCTGTGTACAACAGAGACATTAAACTTGATATATCTGGGCTGTATCATTTTCCGGATGGTTTCTGTTCTCCATGTTCACATTTTTTCCTGCGACTCTTAAACTACTTTTTTTAGTGAGCTGAATAAACACCAAATTTGGGTACCATTTTATCACCGTTCAAACTACTCTCATATTCCTTTTATCTTTTCATAACTCTAAGATCCTTGAATCTTGAGTCTGATATTTAATGTAAACAAAAGCGGAACCATTGAATAGTAATTTCTTAAGAACTTCAGGTGTTCTTTTCCCGTGTCTTCCTTTACCCTAAGACCAGAGTTATTTTCATTGGCTATTTTGTTTAATTTTTTATTTGTTTAATCCCTGGCTGGCACTTTACTCATTGCACTTGAGTTTATTGCCCCATAACTAAAGATCAGGGTGACTCAGAAGGACATCTGGTTTTAGAACTTTCCTGTTTAAGAAGAATATGCCCTAGGGTTCTGATTCTTTTCCAAACAGTCCCCTACTTTTATTTACAACTTTTTCTTTACCTTATCCAAAATTCTGGCCTTGAAGCAGTTTCCCTCTTTGGCTTTGCTTTTCTCATTTTCTCAGCAGCTTGCAGTCTTTAACGTATTCCAGATAAAAGAGCCAAGGGGAAGGGTGGGATGGCACTTTTTTTGTTGGTCTTGTTTTTTTCTGTTTTGTTTTTTGGTTAGTTGGTTTAAGATTTGCCATTCTCTGCTGCTATTTCCTTGTATAATACAAGTTTTTAACCATAATTTTGAGATGTACTTGAGGACCTTTTTTTTTTTTTAAATGAGAAAAGACTTTGTGAATTTTATTTTAGGATGAGCCTCTCCTAGACTTGCCCTAGCCATTACATATTCCTACGGTAATATTGAAAAGCAAAAGAGGGGCAGGATTGGGATCATAGCCGTTTGTTCAGTATGGACCAAGTGTCCCTTGAGGATTGCAGCATTCTCTGGGAGTGGCTATAGAACTCTAATTTATAGACAACCAAGGAGGTACAACTTGCTCTGCTAGCAATCTACCAATGAGACTGTTGGGTAGCTGCCTTTCTATATGGGAGATTGGAATCCAGTTTATGTCATTTATCCACCCACAATGACAAAGGAAAAGTGTTGCCATTATGCAATCCTTTTAACTCATAAACATGTTACTCTGAGTAACTGACCAGCCATTCATTGGATCCTTGATTGGTACTTCTGAAATCAGTCATGTTCCTGTAGAAAGAGTTTTAAGTCAGGCTGTCTATGCACCTATCAAGAATAAACAGAATAGATTGTATTAAACAACGGCAGGGAAATCCTTCAGCAACTCTAATCCACTTTGGGTTTTCAGCTGTATTTACATCTGAAGCAATAGACTAGAACTGAATTATCTTCTACATTGTAAAATCACAATTGTGGAGTAACAGGAATTCTGGTGATAATAAAAGGTGAAATAACAAACACACACAAACACAAAAGACCCTATTTTAATAATTGACAGGAAATTTTAATAGAAGCTGTAATTACATCTTGGAATCATTTACCACCCAAATAAGGGCTTTCCCCCCTACCACTTAAGGAGCCAGATGAATTAGAAGATGTGGAAAGAGGCAGCTGTAGAACTTGATCTTCCAAGTACCCCACGTACCTTTATTGAGCTTAATTATCATACTGTCAAATTACCATGATCTCACTAAAGGATTTCTATTTGCTGTCAGTTAAACATAAATCCCTGAATACATTTTTATTCTTTCTACTGAGTGCATTGTCTGTTTTCTTTGTAAATGCAGTACAATAAACAAATTATTTAATAACCTACATGTTTTCAGAAGATTTCTGTTCATTTATTGTCTAAGTTTGTCTGCTCCAGGCAGTTGTAGGAAAGGATTGGTTGAGTATGCTTTTTGAACTTAAATATGCAATGAAACTATCCAAATTGAACACTTGACATTTTGTGGGGTTTGTAGTTTTGCTTCTGGCTTTTAATTGGGAGTGAGGGCCAGGTGCAGTGGCTCACGACTGTAATCCCAACACTGTGGGAGGCAGAGGCAAGAGGATTGCCAGAGCCCAAGGGTTCGAAACCAGCCTGGGCAACATGTCGAGACCTTGTCTCTACAATAAATCAAAAAATTAGTGAGGTGTGGTGGCTCATGCCTGTGGTTCCAGCTACTTGGAAGGCTGAGGCAGAAGGATCACCCAAGCCCAGCAGGTCGAGGCTATGGTGGCCATGAGTGTACCACTGCACTCCAGCCTGGGCAAGAGTGAGACTGACTCAAAAAAGAAAAAGAAAATTGGGAATGAGGTAGAAGTAGCAAAACACGTTTTAGAAAATCGTTATTCCCTGCATTCAGTAGCATTTTTCCAGAACATTTGTTTGGGACCCCCCCCAAATTGCAAATGCAGAATGTGCAAAATGCAGAAGACTTGGGAATGTAAGCTCTTGCTAAGACAATGACATGATGCATTATACACAGTTTTGCAAACACTTGTCTGATTCATTTCTGAGGATAATTTGTTGGAATGTCCAGGCCTGAGAGTAAGCACATATTGCCTAACATCTAGAAAATTATTGAACAGTTTTTCTGTGTACCAGGTGTTTGAATGTTGCCTGTTGTAATCTCACTCATTCCTGATAGCTAGTTTGTCCAAAAACAGAGAGTATCTTTTAATTTGATACTGAATTATTAGTGAAGTCATAAACTTGTTTCATGGATTTTATTGGCCGTTTGCATTTTTTGGTTATTTGCCTCACCCAGCTGTCTTTTAGAGTGCTTCCCTGTTTGATGACTTGGTCAAGACTTGTTATATATTGCAGGTAATGAGTGTTTGTCATTGTTGCTTAATATATTTGTCCAGTTTTTAAAATTTGCTTCTATGGTACTTTTAAGTGTTATTCATATAAAGTCTTTCCCCATCTACATCTGAACTACATAAACTTCTGGTGAATTTGTTTCAGGTGTGCAATACTTTAAATATATATATTGTTTTTATAGTGTTGACCAAATGTAATCCGTTGGTTTCATTAAACCAGTAATTCACTAGGCTGGCCAACTGAGGCAGGCCCTGCCTTGTGTTAAGTGTGTGGACTTATAACTCCCAACGTTTTGGGAAGATTTAATGCTGTTGTTGGAGAGCTTGAAGTTACCTCAAAAGAACCAACAAACAGGTTGAGTTACAAGCCCCACCTTTAATTATTAGTTGCTGGACCCTGAGTGTCCACAGGGAAACCATTTAGCTGCTCCAGAGCAGGCCTGGGTTATAAATGGAGTTTATTACTGCTTGTTCTTTTATTCTGAAACCTATGGTCTTCCAGTTCAGCCCTATGAAGAAACTGCTTTGTTCTTAGACTACTGTATCACAGAAAATTGGTGAGTTACTAATAGTAGAATCTGTACTTATGTTTGCTTTGAAATAAGGCCTGACACCAGAGGAGCTTGAGTAGTTAGTGCCTTGGGAGTCAGCAAAGTATTGGTAACTTAAAACTCCTTTACAAAATCTTCAGAATATGAATATGGAAATTCAGAATATTAATATAGAAAGATGACTAAACCTTGAGGCCAACTGGGTGCAGTGGCTCATGCCTGTAATCCCAGCACTTTGGGAGGCTAGGGTGGGGAGAATTGCTTGAGCCCAGGAATTTGAGACCAGCCTAGACAACAGAACGTAGTGAGACTTCGTCTACAAGAAATAAAAAAAATTAGCAGAGTATGGTGATGTGCACCCGTGGTCCCAGCTACTGTGGCGGCTGAGGCAGAAGGATTACCTGACCCCAGGAGGTTGAGGTGAGTCATGATGGTGCCACTGCACTCCAGCCTGAGCAGCAAAGGGAGACCTTGTCTTAATAAATAAGTAGAATAAACCTTGAGGCTTACTGAGAAGGAAGTTTGATTTTGTGTTACTAAGGGTATTTTCTTAAATGGAGATTTGTATCTCCCTGTAATCTCAATACTTTGGGAGACCAAAGCAAAAAGATTGCTTCAGCCCGGGAGTTCAAGACTTCATCTCTAAAAAAATTGTTTTAAACTAGTTAGGTGTGGTAGGCGCACACATGTAGTCCCAGCTACTTGGGAAGCTGAGGTGGAGTGATCACCTGATCCCAGGAGGTCAGGGCCACAGTGAACCATGATGGTGCCACTGCACTCCAGCCTGGGCAAGAGACTGAAACCCCGACTCAAAAAATAATATATGGGAGATGGAAGTTTGGGCAGATAGATTCAAATAAATAACATTTGGAGTTTTAGAAAACCACATGCATGATATGCATTTAAGTTCTTGCAAAAAAATCCACACCAAGTAATACCAGGTAAATATCCCAGTTAAAAAGCCAGAAATTTTAAGGTCATGTTAAGCATTTAGAGTTTTGACCAGGGAATTAAGCAAGTTTACCTTAGAACCTAGTTCTCTTTGTTGACTGTACCACCATTCCTTGTAAAAGAAGGAGGGTTTCTAACACGGAGGTCCAATTTGATGTTATATCCTTCCAGTTGATTGTATCTCCCAAGTTTACTTTTTATACTAACCTCTCCCTTTTGTCCTTAATTAGATCTAGTTTTTGCCCATTTTAATACATGTCAAGCCTTGCCCTCCAAGATGGCAGATCTGGACTGTGAACAGAAGTGGCTGCAGTTTGAGCTGTATTCTTAATACCTCTGCTATTAAGATGACATTGCTTGCATTGGTTGCTTTGGACTCACTAAGTATAGAAGAGAGAGTGTGGTTAATGTTGGAAATAAATGTAGTAAACCTTACTGTAAGCCCTCTGAGGATAGAACACGAAAGAAGCTGGATGCAGTGGCTCAAGCCTGTAATCCCAGCACTTTGGGAGGCCAAGACCAGCCTGGGCAACTTGGGGAGACCTCATCTCTAAAATAAATAAATAAATAAATAATCATAAACAAGCCAGCCAGCCAGGTGTGGTGGCGCATGCCTGTAGGAAGGATCACCTGAGCCCAGCAGGTCGAGGTTACAGTGACCATGAGCATGCCACTGCACTCCAGCCTGGGTGATAGAGTGAGACTCCAACTCAAAAAAATAGTGGGATAGATTTTCAGAACTGGAGCCCTGTTTTCATTTTCATCAACTTAATTTATTACAAGACAAACATATCCATCGAGACTACCAGAATCTAATCTTTCAGTAAAGTATTGTGATAAATGCCCTCTTCAGCAGAAAAAGTAGTATGAATAACAACTTTAAAAAACAACCTTTAAGGTGATTCTCACCTCCTGGCGTTCCATCCATTTGCCTTGGTGTAGGCTGGACTCTGACTTTAAGTTGGGATCTCGCTCTGTGAGGCAGCTACCACAGTCTCAACCTGCTGGGTTCAGGAGATCCTCCTGCCTCAGCCTCCCAGGTAGCTGGAACTACAAGCATCCCACCACCCCACTAATTACCTGATTTATTGTAGAGTTGAGGTCTCACCAAGTTGCCCAGGCTGGTTTTGAACCCCTGGACTCAGGCAGTCTTCTCGCCTCTGCCTCCCAGAGTGCTGGGATTACAGGCATGAGCCACCGCGTCTGGCCTCTGTGTGGCCTTTTTATCGCCATGTTTGGGAGCTGGGCCAGTGAGGGTGGGGGGCAGGTGAACTGAAGATGCCCCGCGGGGGGGGATGTCTGAAAAATCCAACCTCTGTTGCCCAGGCTGGAGCGCAGTGGCACAATTACAGCTACCTCAACAGCTACCACAGCCTTGACCTGGGTGGGCTCAGGCAATTCTATATCAGCCTTACAAGTAGCTGGGACTGTAAGTGCATGCTACCATGCCCAGCTAATTTTTTGTAGAGATGAGGTTTCACTATGTTTCCTAGGCTGGTCTCAAGCTCCTGGCCTCAAAGTGCTGAGATTACAGGCATGAGTCACTGTACCCGGCCATTTTCTTTTTTGTTTTTGTTTTTTGAGTCAGTGTCTCGCTCTGTCACCCAGACTGTAGTGCAATGGCACGATCATAGCTCACTGCAGCCTCCAACTCCTGGGCTCAAATGATCCTTCTTGCCTGCCTCAGGGTCCCAAGTAAACAGGATTACACGCATGTGCCACCATGCCCAGCTAATTTTTTGACTTTTTTTTAGAGACAAAGTCTCACTATGTTGCTAAGGGTAGTCTCAAACTGCTGAGCTCAAGTGATCCTCCCACCTCAGCCTCCACTGGGAGAAACAAGTTGCTGTACTGGGATTACAATCGTGAGCCACTGTGCCTGACCTAGGACATTGACTTCTAACAGAATAGGAAACAAATGATGGGAGGTCACTTCTGAGACAGTTACAAAGGCTGTGTCTTCTGTCTGTGTGCCCTCTCTTGCTCTGTTTTGCTCTCTTTGGGAACCCTGGTCCTGGGTAAGCAAGCTGCCCTGTAACTAGCCCTATGAATAGAGTAGCAGCCAGCAAAGGACTGAGACCCTCAGTCCCAGCAACCTGTGAAACACTCCTGCAAACAACCACTGAGCTTGGAAGTGGTCCAGCACAACTGCGGCCTGTGAAAAGCCTTCAGGCAAAGACACTTAGCTAGGCCTTGCTGGGATTCCTCATCCACGGAAACATATATATGTTGTTTTAAGCCACTGCATTCTGGAGTAATTTGTTATTCAGCAATAGGTAATGAATACAGGGTTGTAAGGTAATGAGCATTTAGGATATCCTTCAAGTTCGTATTTCCAGGGACTAGTCATTGTGAAGCTTGAGCACCACAGCTGAGACAAGCTAGAGGGGAGGAAAGAATAAGGTGACACGGTAAGAAAAGTGCTGAGTGTATCGGTTTTTATCATATATATGCGGGAGGGATGGGGGTTCAGAAAAAACTGTAAAAAGTTATGTATTCTTACATGTTTAAATTTCATCCGTCTTCAAAGTACAAGACTTGTCCATTTTGATGACTTTTAGTGCTTCTGCCTTTTTTTTGTTTGCTTGTTTCACCTCTTCTACATTAGCAAAATGTTTCCCTTTCAGAACTTTTTTCATACAGGGAAACAAGTTGTTGCTGGTGAGATAGGGTGAACAGAGAGGGTGGGGCATGGAGGTCATGCCATTTTTGGTCAAAAACTACAGATCACTCAGCACTGTGTGGGCAGGGTGTTCATGTAAATCACCCGTCATGAAATGGGCAAACGTTCAAAGAATCTCCAAAAAAAAACTGAAGCCGAACACAGCCTCTCACAACAACTAGCTGGTACACTGATGCTGATGGGTTCCCAGAACACTTACCTAGCTGGGGGGAGCCCGTACTGCAAGGAGCCCACCCTTCAAAAGATAATTCTGGGTTCATTTTTGATTTCCAGGTACTTTCAAAGAATT
This sequence comes from Cephalopachus bancanus, assembly GCA_027257055.1. Taxonomy (NCBI): domain Eukaryota; kingdom Metazoa; phylum Chordata; class Mammalia; order Primates; family Tarsiidae; genus Cephalopachus; species Cephalopachus bancanus. The sequence goes on from JAPVLO010000254.1 coordinate 1,299,611, forward strand.
TCAAAGTAAAGGCACTTGAAAAAAGCTGAAAAACAGGCCGGGCTTGGTGGCTCAGCCTGTAATCCTGCGCTTTGGGAGACTGAGGTGAGTGAATTGCCTGAGCCCGCGGGTTCAAGACCCACCTGGGCAACTTGGCGAGACCTCATCTCTACAATAAATCAAAAAATAGCTGGGCGCATGTCTGTAATTTCGGCTACTTGAAAGGCTGAGGCGGAAGGATGGCCGGACCCCAGCAGGTCGAGGCAGCGGTGACCAGGAGTGGCCACTGCACTCCAGTCTGGGCGACAGAATGAGACTCCAACTCAAAAAACAAGAAAAGAGCTGAAAAACAACTAGATATCTGAACCAAAATCATTATTGTTATTAGGCTGAAATCTTGAGTTGCTTTGAAGATAAAGCAAAAGATGAAATGGGTCATTTGACTCATCAGATTTGCAGGTCCTTCCCCAGCACAGGTCATTAGTGAATATTGACTCCTGCTTTGGGGAAACTCACTATTCTAGCTGGAACAAGGCAGGTGCACTTCAAGCCCCCTCCTCTCCACCCCCCCATAGCTTCTGTGGACCACTTAGGTTGCCACTTCAGTGAGAAATACTTTGAGGGTAGAGTAACTTTTGGAAACTCTTCTTGTGCCTCTCTAAAAAGTAGATTATGAGAAATAAAGTTAGAAAAGTCACTAAGCTACAGAATTTGTCAAATTCTGTCATTCATCAAGCTTGCATAAAGTAGGTAACTGACTATGGATTAAATGTGCAAAAGTGCCAGAAAAAAAGTGTACGCATTTTAAGTAATGTATGTACTTTCGAAGTTGAATTACGGTAGCAATGTATATCATGTTCGCTCAACCATGTTGCTGTCATTTTCTTAGTCCTGCCTATTGTGTGGTACCACTAGCATTTATTAGATTAACACCATCTTTTGAGCAAATGACATACTTAAAATGTGTATACATTATTTTGATGCCCCATGTATATATATTTTTTTGAGTAAAAGGTCTCACTTTGTCGCCCGGACTGGATTGCAGTGACCCAATCACGGCTCACCACAGCCTCTACCTCCTGAACTCACGCCATCCTTCCACCTCAGCCGCCCGAAAAGCTAGGACTACAGGCATGCGTCACCACTCCCAGCTAACTGTGTGTGTGTGTGTGTGTGTGTGTGTGTGTGTGTGTGTGTGTGTAGATGAGATCACTTTGTAGCCCAGGCTGGTCTCAAATTCCTGGGCTCAAGCAGCCCCTGCCCTGGCATCCCAAAGTGCTGGTATTACAGGCATGTGCCACCACACCCAGCTAGATTTAGTAATTTTTATCAGCAAGAGGAAATATGAATGTGATACTTTTTGTAAACCAGCTGCTGTAAACAGACTAACAAGGTCAAATGCCATTACAGAAGTTCCCACACCAACTCTTCACCTGTGACGATGCTGGGAGATCATTCCTTGCCTATCTGAACTGAAGAGGAAAGAGTGCACTGACTGTCAGGGTGCACTGGCCAAACATACACATGACAGCCACAGAGATCTAGCAACAAGACTCATCTGCTTAGTGTTCACCCCTCTCTGCCTGTGAGAGAATTGTGCCCAGGTATTTTCTTTGCTGAGTAACTGCAAGTGGACAGAGACCAGAAAAAAACACCCATTCACTAGGACCATTCACTGCAGATCATCAACAAAACCTTGGGTTTTTGTTTTTTATTTTAAGGATGTGCAGTACAATTCAGGATTAGATATATAAATGGTCATTGTACAGGTAAAGTTTGGACCTTACTTTGATCCCCTCTTCACCTGGTATGAGATCAGGGACCCTTATTAAGTGTACCCCTTGCCCCCACAGTTTTCCACTACTGCCAATCCCTTTCTTATAGTACTATGATAATCGTTCAGGGTCCGTTCATGATTGAGAACATGCGGTCCTCCGTTCCTTGTTTCTGTGATAGATCACTGAGTATGATGGACTCTAAAGGAATCCAAATTACTGTGAAGTTCATAATTTTGTCCTTTATGGCTGCATAATATTCCATCGTGTATAGCTACCACATTTTTTTTTTAATCCAGTCCACTTTTGATGGGCAGCGTAGTTGGTTCCATGTTTTTGCAAACTTGTTTCCATGCACCATCCCCCCAAGCAGAAAACAACCTGGAGAACCTATCTTTGTTTTGGCTTTTGCTGCAGTGAGCTAGTAGTATTAACTAAGTATTAACTCAACTTAGTATTAACTAAGTTGAGTTTCCTCAGGAAGCCACCTGAAGATGCACCATTTAGTACAGTTTGTCCTCTGTATCTACAGCTTCAACCAACCACAGATGGACAAGATTAAAGAAAAAGCAATGAAAAATAACACAATAATAAAATTTTTTAAAGTGAAACAACTACTTACATGACATTTACATTGTATTAGGTATTATAAGTAATCTAGAGATAAAGAATACAGAAGGATATACATCGGTTATGTGCAAATACACCATTTTAAATCAGAAAGGGGCATCCATGGATTTTGTTATTCACAGGGTTCGTGGAACCAATCCCACAAGAATACTGAGGGATGACTATATGCCAAATCCAAAGTCTTTGGCAAGAAGCATGTATTCCTATAACAAAGTACGTACTCGAACATAAGTAACAAATATCTGCCGGTTCTGCTTTAGTCAGTGAGGGCACTATAAGGAAATGTGATATTTGGTTCCCGGGAGGAAAAATGTCAAATTAGTCTCAAGAGACTAATCACGCTATCATCTTTATAAAACTTCCTGGTGGATGTTGAAGGATTCAGGTTCTGATGGCCTCTCCATTCCTTAGCCCCTTCTGAGCAGTAATTTTAAAAAAACCCAAAGGTGAGAAGAGAGAAGCAAAGGATCCCCTAAACCTAGAGTGACCCAGCAGGCTTCCGACCACCTCTTCTTCAGTAGCCCATTTAGAGCTGTTTGGGCGACTCTGTGTGTGAGCTATGAGAGGCCTGGGAGGAGAGGCCTCCAGGGATGGACTTATCTAGCCCTCTGATCTTACAGAAGAGGGGCCTCTGGAGGGTTGAGTGATCTGCTGGTGTGAGGGGCTGAGAAGAACGTGTGTGTCCCCAAAGAACAAGCACTCCCCACACCACCCAACCTCTGAATATCTTCAATGTGGGTCACCACGGTTTGGCTTCACCTGAAGGAGTATCCAATAAGAGGTCTCATCTCAGTAGACTGGCTGGTTTTAGTCCTAAAATTAAAGACTGCAGGCCTCTAGTGGCCAGGGACAAAGAAGCTCAGAACAAGCTCTTCTCTCTGAAGAATTAGATTCCCTAATTTTTCATTGGGAAATAAATGACCTGTGGGATAAGAAAACAAAACAACAAAAGATAGTAAGATTATAATACTTGACATTTTAAAAATCACTTCCCCATGTATGCTCAAGTTTTGACTTCAATCATGTCTACCCAGACATACAAATTTCCTCATACATATGTAAGATTGCTTTGACTGTTCATCAAGTAAAAATGTAGTCTTTTAAAACGTAGCGGGGAAAAAAAAATGGCAGACACAGAGGTATAGTTGCCCTTTGATTCACTAATTCCTCTTGAGAACTTATCAACAGAAGCAAAAAGTTTTATTATCTATGATAGCAACCTTAAATATCTAATAACCAAGGTCTGGTTTTTAAAATTGCAGTAGTCCAGGCTCAGTGGCTCAGCCTGTGGTCCCAGCACTTTGGGAACCCAAGGCAAGTGGACTGCCTGAGCCCGCGGGTTCAAGACCAGCCTGGGCAACTTGGCAAGACCTCATCTCTATAATAAATAAAAAATTAGCCAGGCGTGATAGTGTGCACCCGAAGGCTAAGGTAAAAAGGATCGCCACAGCCCATCAGGTCGACGCTGGGGTGATCATGAGTGTGCCACTGAGCGAGACAGAGTGAGACTCCAACTCAAAAAAAAATTTGCAGTATACCAGTGCTGTGGCATTTGTGACCTTGAAAAACTTTAATAATGAACATTGCAAAAACATGAGAAAAAAGGTTAAGCTCTAATACTTTGCTATTTAACATGTGATCCTTCTTTGACAACATCACCCAGGAGCTGGTTAGAAAGTGCAGGGTGTGTGGTCCGTTTCTCACTCCACCCATGGAATCAAAAATCTACATTTTATTTTTTATTTTTATGTTTAATCTCACTCTGTTACCTAAGCTGGGGTGCAATGGCATGATCACAGCTCATTATAGCCTCAACCGCCTGGACTCAAGCCCAGCTGGTCTCAGGTCTTGAACCCCTGGGCTCAAGCAATCCTCCCTTGTCTGCTTCTCCAAGTGCTGGGATTACAGGCATGAGCCACCACGCCAGGCCAGAATCTGCATTTTACACAAGAACCCCAAGTGATCATATTCACATTAAAGTTTGAGAATCATGCTCTACTAAGTGAGGGGGGGAGGTAACAATTTGATTTATAATAATTCAAAAAAATATGTGGTGAAGAATTGGAAGATACTTAGTAGTTTAAAGAGATAAACCCTCCTACCCACACAAAGTGCTTGGTCCTCAATAAATGGCAGTGGTTAGGTGACACTATCGTGGGGCTTTTCTTTTTTTAGTTCATTTCTTAATGTGCTCATTAAACTACATTTGGAAATGTAAAAGACAATCAAAATTAATGTGTTGTGCTTCTTTTTGAACTGGACATTAAAACCGGTTAGCTGGCTGGGCGTGGTGGCTCATGTCTATAATCCCAGCACTTTGGGAGGCTGAGGTGAGAGGATTGCCTAAGCCCATGGGTTTAAGACCCGCCTGAGTAACTTGGTGAGACTTCATCTCTACAATAAATCAAGAAAAATTAGCCAAGCGTGATGGCGCATGCCTGTAGTTCCAGCTACTTGGAAGGCTGAGGCGGAAGGATCGCCTAAGCCCAGCAGGTCGAGGCTGTGGTGGCCATGAGTGTACCGCTGCACTCCAGCCTGGGCAACAGAGTGAGACTTTGGCACAAAACAAAACAAAACTGATTAGCTTCCTATTTTTCTTTTTTGCCTCAGCTATTGGGAAGCATAGAGCTAAATTTAATAATACAGTAACATCATTAGACTAGCTTTCTTTAGTATTTGTTTTTCTCCCGGCCTGTGACTTTTATTTTCTATTTTATTAGGTTTTTTGTTACGTTTCTTACAAATCGCTTAAAATTCTTTCTGAAAATAAAGGTCCAAATTACAATAATGACTTCTAAAAACAGTCTGTTCTTGTGTGCCAGGCTCCTCAAGAGATGTATGAAGCCTGTTTTAAAGTATTTCCTTTCTCCCTGTTCTTTTTCCCCTTCTCAAGATGCCACTAAAACTAAAGGCTTCTTGCTTGCCCCTCTCCCCAGTGATGGTCTCAGCTCCCGCCCCTGTGGAGCCTTGCCTCTATCTCCCCAGGCAGCATCCAGCCCTGCAGCCCAGCCCCTTGAGTCGTTCTGCCTTACTGAGGATTCAAAAAGGAAGCAGATTGCCCAGTCCCTCTAAAGGTATGCAGACCACTCTCCAATAGAATTACTCACCGACCCTTCCGTTGCTGCTTCAGACTTCCTCTGTAATGGAGAGAACAGTATGTGTTTATAACCAGCCTTGTTTTTAGAATAATTCCCTACTCACTACTCCATCTCTAAACTAGATCAGATTCCTCTTACTCTCAAGGAAGTGTATGCTATTTTGTTCACACTATTTATCAGCTCGTAAATCTATATTGCATGACTGTCTTCCTTACCAGACAATAAACTTTAGCTTAGACTTCACTCACCACTGTGCCCCCGGTGACACCCCCTAAAACTGCTGGTGGGCAGCTGGAGCACAGCAACTGCTACTGGTTAGGAGAATGAGTGATCTAAAAAGTAAGATAATGAAAGAACAGAAAGGGGAAAGAACTAATATGTATTAATCACCTGGAATGTGCTTTATAGTTGCTACAGCATCGATCCACAACCTTTTTGACATCAGGGACTGGTTTTTGTGGAAGACAGTTTTTCCATGGATCGGGACGTGGGGGAATGGTGGGAATGGTTTCAGGATGATTCAAGCGCATTACATTTATTGTGCACTTTACTACTATTATTGTTACATTGTAATATATAATAATTATGAAATTATTCGTTTGATACGAGTCTGCAAGCAGTTGATTTATTACGGTCTCTGTGCAGTCAAACCTCACTGCTGATGTTAATCTATTTGCAGCCGCTCCTCAGCGCTAGCATCACCACCTCAGCTCCACTTCAGATCATCAGGCATTAGATTCTCATAAGGATTCTCACAGACCTCTTGCACGCGCAGTTCACAATAGGGTTTACACTCCTATGGGACTCTAACGCCACCTCTGATCTGACAGAAGGCGGAGCTCAAGAAGCAACGCGAGTGATGGGGAGCGGCTGTAAATACAGATGAGATTTCACTCGCCCACCACTCACCTCCTGCTCTGCGGCTGAGTACCAGTCCGTGTGGCCCAGGGGTTGGGGACCCCTGTGTTATAAGCTCGTCAGCAAAATCTTTTATTTTTTTATTATTGTAATTCGCTAACAAAATTTATCCATTGAAAATATGCAACTCCGTGGGTGCTAGTATATTCACTAGATTGTGCAACCATCATCACTGTCTAATTCTAAAACATTCTCATCACTCCAAAAAGAAACCAACTGCCCATCAACAGTCACTTTTTTTTTTGAGTTGGAGTCTCACTCCGTCGCCCAGACTGGAGTGCAGTGGCCGCTCCCGGCCACCACAGCCTCGACCTGCTGGGCTCCGGCGATCCTTCCACCTCAGCCTTCCAAGTAGCCGGAATTACAGGCATGCGCTACCATGCCCAGCTGATTTTTTGATTTATTGTAGAGATGAGGTCTCACTGCCCAGGCGGGTCTCAAACCCGCGGGCTCAGGCAATCCACTCACCTCAGCCTCCCAAAGGCACAGGATTACAGGCTGAGCCACCGAGCCCGGCCAACAGTCACTCTTAGCCGGGCATGGTGGCCCATGCCTGTATTGTGTGGATATACACATTTTGTTTATCCATTCATCAATTGGTGGAGATTTGGATGGTTTCCACTTTTTGGCTACTATGTTTCTATGAACATTTGTGTATACATTTTTGTGTGAACATTTTTTCCAGCACTTTGGGAGACAGAGATGAGAGGATTGCTTGAGCCCATGGGTTCAAGACCAGCCTGGGCACTTGGTAAGACCTCTTCTCTACAATAAGTCAAAAAATTACCCGTGTGTGGTGGCACATACCTGTAGTTCCAGCTATTTGGAAGGCTAAAGTGGAAGGATCACCTGAGCCCAGCAGGTCGAGGCTATAGTGGCTGTAAGCATGCCATTGCACCCCAGCCTGGGCAACAGACTGAGACTCTGACTCAAAAAAAAAAAAAAAAAAAAAACAAAAAACGGTCACTCTCCCTTCCCCGCCTCTTCCCAGCCTCATGCAACTACTAATCTACTTTCTGTCTCTATGGATTTGCCTATTCTGAACTTTTTCTTTTTCTGTTTTTTTTAGATAAGGTCTCACTCTGTTGCCAGGCTGGAGTGTTGCCCAGGCTGGGCATGATCACAGCTCACTGCAGCCTTGATCAACCTCTGGGCTCAGGCAATACTCCTGTCTCAGCCTCCTGAGTAGTGGGGACTACAGGCACATGCCCTCATGCCCAGCTAACTTTTTTGATTTTTTTAGAGAAGAGGTCTCACTATATTGCTCAGGCTGGTCTTGAACTCTTGGGCTCAAGAGGTTCTCCTCCCTCAGCCTCCTAAAGTGCTAGGATGGCAGATGTGAGCCACCACACCTAACTCTGAACATTTTATATAAATTGAATTATGCATATAGAAATGAAAGTGAGTCGTGTCTGGCTTCTTTCATTTAATATGTTTTCAAGATTCATCCACATTGTAGCAATCATTAGTGCTTCATTTCTTTTAATGGCTGAATAGCATTTCTTTTTATGGATATGCACATTTTGTTTATCCATTCACCAATTGGTAGAGACTTGAATGGTTTTCACTTTTTGGCTACTTTGCGTCTATAAACATTTGTGTATACCTTTTTGTGTGAACATTTGTTTTCAGTTTTCTTGTGTATATAGCTAGGAATGGAATTACTGCATCTTTGATCATTTAGGTCTTTGAGTTTATTTTTGCATACAGTGTGAGGTAGGGGTCCAGCTTCATTCTTTTTTTTTTGTTTGTTTTTTTTGAGTCAACGTCTCACCCAGGCTGGAATACAGTGGCACAACACCACTCACAGCCACCGCAGCCTCGACCTGCTGGGCTCAGGTGATCCTTCTGCCTCAGCCTTCCGAGTAGCTGGAACTATAGGCATGTGCCAACATACCCAGCTAATTTTTCTTTATTTATTGTAGAGATGAGGTCTCACAAGTTGCCCAGGTTTGTCTCGAACCCCTGGGCTCAGGCAATCCTCTCGCCTCCGCCTCCCAAAGTGCTGGGATTACAGGCATGAGCCACTGTACCCAGCCAGTTTCATTCTTTTGCATATAGATATTTTGCATATAGATATTTGATAGTTGCAGCACCCTTTGTTGGAAAGACCATTCTTTCCTCCATCAAATGATCTTGGAACCCTTGCTGAAAATCAATCGGCCATAAATGTTTGAGTTCATATGTGGACTCTCAGTGCTATTCAGTTAAGCTGATATATCTATCCTTATGCTGGTTACACACCATCTTGATGACTATAGCTGTGTAGTAAGTTTTGAAATTAGGACATGTGATTCCTCCAACCTTGTTGTTCTTTAGATTGTTTTCACTGTTCTGGGTCCCTTCCATTTCCTTATGAATTGTAGGATCAGCCTCTTAATTTCTTTTTTTATGTTATGTATTTTAGAGACAGGGAGTGGTACTTGTGAGGATTTGCTACATAAGCAAGTTGTGTGCAGATGAGGTTTGGGCTCCTAGTGAGCCCTCTCTCCCCCTGGTAGTGGATATGGTACCCAGTGGGTGGTTGTGTGTCCTTGATCTCCCCTCCTTCCTCCCCTCATTAGTAGAGCCCAGCATCAGTTGTTCCCACCTTTGTGCCCATGTGCCCAATGTTTAGGGCCCACTAATGAATAAAAGCATGCAAAATTCAATTTTTTGTCTCTGTGATAATTCACTTCGAATGATGGTCTCCAGTTGCATCCATTTTGCTGCAAAGGACATGATTTTGTTCTTTATGGCTGTGTAGTATTCCATTGTTTATATTTATCCAGACATTCTTTATCCAGACAACTTTCAATGGGCTTCTGGGTTGATTCCATGTTTTTGCTATTGTGAAGAGTGCTTCAGCAAACATACATGTGCAAGTGTCTTTTTGGCAGAGTAATTTATATTTCTCTGGGTATATTCCTAGAAGTGCAGCCCATCAGTTTCTGCAAAAAACCAGTTGAGATTCTGATAGAGAGTGCATTGAATCTGTAGATCAGTTTGGGGAGTATTGCCATTGTCACAATATTGTCTTCCTGTCCATAAATGTGGGATGGGAAAGACTTAATATTCCACTTATTTGAGTATTTAATTTCTTTCAACAGGCTTTTGTAATTTTAACGTACAAGTCTTGCACTTTTTTGTGAAATTTATCCTTGTGCTTTCTTTTTTTTTATTTTCTGGATTTATTTTTGTTTGTTTTTGAGACAAGGTCTCATTCTGTTGCCCAGGTTGGAGTGTAGTGACACTATCATAGTTCACAGTTCACTGTAGCCTCAGACTTCTGGGCTCAAGTGATCCTCCAGACTCAGCCTGCTAAAGCACTGTGATTACAGGCGTGAGCTACCATGTCCAGTCCTAAGTATTTTATTCCTTTTCATGCTGTTGTCAATGAAATTGTTTTCTTAATTTTATTTTTGGATTGTTCGTTGTATACATGGTAGTTTTTTTTAGTGCATACAATAGTTTTTTTATATTGCTCCTGTATTTTACAAAAATTACTGAAGTTGTGTTTAGTTTTATAGTAGAAAATGGTTTTGCTTTTTCTTTTCCAAACTGGATTTTTAAAATTTCTTTTTCTTGTCTAATTGTCCTGGCTATAACCTCCAGGACAATGTTCAATAGAAATGACAGGTCAGACATCCTTATCTTGTTCCTGAGAACACGATTTTGAAGTAGGTTTTGTTTTGTTTTTGTCTTTGTTTTTTGTTTTGTTTTATATTTTTCAGACGAAGAAAACCCTGCCTCCCACTCCCATGAAAATGAGGCTCACTTGAGGAAATTGAGGCTCAAAGGTGCAGTTGCCTCTGCAAGGTCACAGAGCTAGTTAAAAATGGAACCAAAACTTAAACCCAGTTCTGACTCCAAAGCCCATACTCAATCTCCTTTACCCGCTTGACCTCTGAAGAGTGAATCAGCAACCACATTCATGTGCGAGGCTTCATTTCTCCTTTCAATGTTTCATTCATACCACACAATAATGGAGGTGGCCGCACGTAGTGTTCTCCGTTTTATTGGAAGGAACACAGAAGTAAAGCGACTTGGAAGAACTGGGATTCAAACTTAACTCTCCTGACCCCAGTTTTGTGCTTTCACAGAAGAAATAGGGACATTCATTGAGTAACCAGATGTATTATACAGGTTTTTCCTCAAAGGATACAAAAAGAAATAAAACAAACTGTACGATAGTTATGAAACTAAGTGAGCCGGGCTTGGTGGCTCAGCCTGTAATCGCGCGCCTTTGGGAGGCAGAGGTGAGTGGATTGCCTGAGCCCGCGGGTTCGAGACCCGCCTGGGCAGGCGAGACCTCATCTCTACAATAAATCAAAAAATTAGCCGGGCGTGGTAGCGCGCGCCTGTAGTTCCAGCTACTTGGAAGGCTGAGGCGGAAGGATCGCCGGAGCCCAGCAGGTCGAGGCTGCGGCCGGAAGCGGCCACTGCACTCCAGTCTGGGCGACAGTGAGACTCCAACTCAAAAAAAAAAAAAAAAGTGTAAAGAGAAGAAAATTTGATGAGACTGAAGACAAGGTGCACAGGACATGTAAGGATTGACACCGAGAAGGACACAAAAGTGAACTGACATTTTGTTTACTGAAAAAAATGTCAAAGAAACAAAATCATGTCTTTATAAGAAAGTACTTTACAGAGGATTTATGTGAATAAAATTTCTTTTTGACTCAAAGAATCTCTTCTGAAAAATACTCTGTGTTTTTCCAGATAGGGTAGATCTGCCCTAGGGCTGAGAGCTAGCTAGACAAAAGCCTCCAGTAGGGCAGCTGAGTCTTCCCTGGAAAAACCCCACCACTGGAAGAAACTATGGTTGTGCAGACTGCTGATGGAATCACCCACTCCAACATTTCCTCAGAGTTGCTGTGAGGATTAAATAAAAATGGAAAGCCGGGCTCGGTGGTTCAGCCTGTAATCCCGCGCCTTGGGAGGCTGAGGTGAGTGGATTGCCTGAGCCTGTGGGTTCAAGACCCGCCTGGGCAACTTGGCAAGACCTCATCTCTACAATAAATCAAAAATCAGCCGGGCGTGGTAGCGCACGCCTGTAGTTCCAGCTACTTGGAAGGCTGAGGCGGAAGGATCGCCGGAGCCCAGCAGGTCGAGGCTGCAGTGGCCGGGGGCGGCCACTGCACTCCAGTCGGGGTGACAGAGTGAGACGCCAACTCAAAAAAAAGAAAAAACCTTATTCAGTGGTGGCTCACGCCTGTCATCCCAACACTTTGGGATGGGAAGGTTGCTTGAGCCCAAGAGTTCAAGACCAGCCTAGATAACATAGCGAGACTCCTAGTTCACTAGTTCCATATATATATAATATATTTACATTATTATTATTATTATTATTATATATACTAGTTCCATCTTTCTTCCCTTTAAGAGGTCCTCAAGGGACCCAGTCCCTAATCGTTCCCCTGACCCAGGACCTACAGAAATCTACTTCAATGGAAAAAAATCTCCCCCTTCTCTCATCCCTGGCCCAGCTCTTTCTAGTAATTTGTTTTCATCTTTAACCACATAAGAGGTGTGTGAGTCTGTCTTGTTCCACCCCCAAGGAAGAATGAAACCTTTCTGATTCCTGATTCCTCCCTGTGGAGAACTGGGAGCCAGAGAAGACCTGAGCTCTGGGCCCCACCTTTCTGGGAACCTCTGGGTGAATCTCCATTCTGGGCTTCAAGCATCCTATGTGGGAGGGGTCCTTGGTCAGAGAGAATAGGGGAGTTTGGCTACAGCTTCTAGTCCAAGGGTTGATGTGAAGACAGCTATGGGAAAAAGAGACTGGAAAGGTCCTGAGGTGTGACAGGTCCCTCATGGTGGCCTCCTGCTGAGAGAAGGCATTTTGGGATTCACGGGGGTGAGAGACAGGCCTTGCCCTCTGACTAGGAGATGGAGTTCATGCTCTGCAAAAGTCAGCCCCTCAAGACAGACTGGGAATGAGCCTCCTGAGAAACAGGAGCAGAAAGCACCCTGGGAAGAAGGGAGGGTCCCCAGCAAGCAGACTCAGGGGGGAAAAAGAAAGAAAAAAAGGTGGGAGGAGATCAATAGGAAGCAGTCAGGGAAGGCTTCCTGGAGCATCCTCTTGGGTCTCCTGATGGGCGGGTAGGATTTAGAGGAGAGGGAACCGAAACAGGATGGATGCTCAGAGAGCCCCAAGGCTGCCCTGTCCCCAGGGAGCGCGGGCGCCACCCTCTGCTCTCTAGGGGCTGTCGCCTCTGCACCCTCACCAGTCTGCATCAGTCCCCCGGCCTCCTTCCCCGGCCACACGTCCCCTCTCCGCCCTGTTGCTCCTCTCACCTAGCAGACTCAGTATTACTGCAAGGCCCAGCCTCAGTGCCTCCTAAGGGGACCACACTCAGCTCCCCGGGCTGGATCAGGGGTCTCTCCCCTGCAGACTCTGAGAGCGTAGCCGGGGTGGGGCGGGGGGAGGAGACAGCGCAACATCCTCCATCGCAGGTAGCCTCTGCCACACGAGTCTCCCCGCCTCGTCGCCTGCCAGCTGGCCACCTACACTGGCCTTTGGCTTCGGGGAGGACAAGGGCTGTGTCTGACTGGTTTGGGCACCCCCATCCCTGGGGGCCTGGCCTCAGGGCCCCGGCCTACACGAACCACCACCCCATCCCGGGTCCCCAGGCAGGGCACCATCGCCTGGGAGGAGGGTTACCTTTTCCATCTGCCTTGTAGTCGTCAGGGAGGAGCTTGTCCTGCCGGTAGCCCAGCACGAAGCCCAGGAAGGAGAGGATGAGGGCGTCGCCGATGCTCAGGATGGCCAGCATGAAGGCCCAGCGGACGGTGCAGTGGCCCAGCGTGTACTTGCCGGTCTGCTCCCCACACATGCGCCGCACCTCGCTCGAGTCCCAGCCGTCGGGGTAGACCAGGCAGCCAATCATGAGGCCTGTGGCTGAGAGAGCAAGTGGAGGGTGCAGACGGCATCAGGCGGGGTGTGGCCAGCCTGCCACCTCCCACTTGCACTGCTGCTGTCCCCTCCCTTCTGGTGCTGACAGCCTTGGGAGGCGCCAAGAGGCAGCTCCTACCATCCTGGCAGAGCACAGGTGAGAAAACCAAGGCTCCAAGAGCTAAAGCAATGAGCCCCTGGGACCCGGCGATCGGAGCAGAGGCAGAGAGCTGAGCTCCTCAGCCCAGGGTGGCCACCACCACACCAGGTGGTTCCACCGGGCCCTCCGTCGCTTTCCTCACCTCGGACTCCACGAGGCACTGCCCACCAGGCTTCACGGCCCTCCAGTATCTGCTCCCCATCCAGAGATCCCACCACTCACTCCTAGACGGACACTTCACAATTCCAGCATCTCCAAAATAAGCATAACACGTGCCGGGTCATGGTTTGATGAGCAGCCTTTTAAAATAGTACATAGAATAATGCTGTGTCCCACAACTCAGGGACTTTATTCAGTAGATACAGGAAGGCTTTCCAGTCCCATCCCTGGCTGCTTCCTTCATGAACCTTCCACTCAAGCCAACAGACTTCCTTCTCACCTTCCCCTTGTATAGCCTAGTGCAGCTGCCTACACTTCCAAGTTTACTAATCCCATGGAATCTTTTTTTAAATGTGGGCTCCTTTGCAGACAACCTATGCACACAAAATAAAATAAAATGCTGCTTCCTGGGTTAGGATTGGGCTCAGGAATCCCTGTTTTTATTTTACTTTTTTGAGTCAAAGTCTCACTCTGTCACCCAGGCTGGAGTGCCGTGGCACGCTCACAGCCACTGCAATCTCGACCTGCTGGACTCTGGCAATCCTTCTACCTCAGCCTTCCAAGTAGCTGGAACTACAGGTGTGCGTCACCACACCTGGCTAATTTTTTTATTTATTGTAGGAATGAGGTCTCACTAAGTTGCCCAGGCTGGTCTCAAACCCCTGGACTCAGACAATCCTCTCGCCTTAGACCCCCAACATGCTGGGATTACAGGCTGAGCCACCGCGTGCAGCTAGGAATCCCTGTTTTGAAAAGCACTCTTCCAGGTGATTCTCTCAGTAGGCAAAGCTGGGAAACACTAGACCAACCTGCCTGGGTTTCAAGCCCAGTTCTTTGCTGACTAGCTGTGTGACTCAGAGTAAGCTACTTAAACTTTCTTTGCAACCAGGCTCGGTGGCTCAGCCTGTAATCCCATGCCTTTGGGAGGCTGAGGTGAGTGGATTGCCTGAGCCCGCGGGTTCGAGACCCACCTGGGCAACTTGGCAAGACCTCATCTCTACAATAAATCAAAAAAATTAGCTGGGCGTGGTAGCGCGCGCCTGTAGTTCCAGCTACCTGGAAGGCTGAGGCGGAAGGATCGCCAGGGCCCAGCAGGTCGAGGCTGCGGTGGCTGGGAACGGCCACTGCACTACAGTCTGGGCGACAGTGAGACTCCAACTCAAAAAAAAACACAAAAAACTTTCTTTGCCTCAGTTTCCTCACTGTAACAGGAGATGATAATAGTATCTACGGTTGGGGGTTGCAGTGAGGTTCAAATGACCTGATATTTGAACAGTGCTTAGAACAGTGCCTGGCACATCCTTGGTGCTTTGTGTTAGCTATTACTACCCCACCCTATGCTCTCAGTGTCTTGGCATTTACAGCTGAAACTTCTTCAACCCACTTGCCCATCAAGCCACCTCCCCCACCTTAGCCTCACTAGGGAAAAGCACAGAGGTGACATAGTTTCAGGATGTGACCCAAGTACAACTGCCATGCAGGCAGAGACTGCCCCCTTTTCCATGCCATTCTCCCACTCTTGGGCCTCCTTCCACAGCCTGGAGGCTCTCCAGTCCCAGGCTGTGCCCTATCCAGCAGCCCCTCAGAGAAACCCCTTTTAGGACCCAAAGTTGCCTTCCTTGGACCCAGCTTGTTTTTGCAAGGAAGGTTGGGAGGTCAAACAAACACAGAGTAAAATGTAAAGATCAGGGCTCCACCCCTACTCCCTGCCGCTGAAATGTATCAGGCTCTCTCACTCTGTTGCCCTGGCTAGAGTGTAGTGGCTCGATCACAGTCCACCATAGCCTAGATCCTGGGCTCAGGCAATCCTTCCACCTCAGCCTCCCGAGGAGATGGAACTACAGGTGTGCACCACCACACCTGGATAATTTTTGTATTTTTTGTACAGATGAAGTCTCACTATGGTGCCCAGGTTGACCTCAAACTCCTGGCCTCAAGCAGTCCTCCCATTCAGCCTCCCAAAGTGTTGGGATTACCGGCATGAGCCACCATGCCCAGCCATTTATATAGTTCTTTTATGGAACACAAAATACTTCATGTACCATCTTGATCCTGACAACAGCTCTGTGCAGTAGGCCAGCTATTTATACCCCCATTTTTTTTTTTTTTTTGAGTTGGAGTCTCACTCTGTCGCCCAGACTGGAGTGCAGTGGCCGCTCCTGGCCACCACAGCCTCGACCTGCTGGGCTCCGGCGATCCTTCCGCGTCAGCCTTCCAAGTATATCCCCATTTTATAGATTAGAAAACTGAGGTGTCGGAAAAACCAAGTGACTTGTCAGCCATTCAGCTACAACAGAACAAAGACCCAAACTCTTCATTCCTGACTTTCCTGATTTTAAAGTTCATTAGACCACGGCATCTCTCCGAAGGGCCGAATGTATTTAGTGGTGACATTTCAGACTTCATGACAAATTGAGAAAGTGCTCAGAAAGATATGTACGGCAGAGGAGGGGGATGTTCTCACAGGTCTTTGGCTAAACCAGTGTAGCCAGGCCTTTCTGCACTTGGTGTGAGTTCATCCCTTCGGAGCCTGGCATGACCCTTGGCTTAAAAGGGGCACCTCTCCCGCGCTTTGGGAGGCTGAGGGGAGTGGATTGCCTGAGCCCACGGGTTCGAGACCCGCCTGGGCAACTTAGCGAGACCTCATCTCTACAATAAATCAAAAAATTAGCCGGGCATGGTAGCGCGCGCCTGTAGTTCCAGCTACTTGGAAGGCTGAGGCGGAAGGATCGCCGGAGCCCAGCAAGTCGAGGCTGCGGTGGCCGGGAGGGGCCACTGTGCTCCAGCCTGGGCGACAGAGTGAGACTCCAACTCAAAAAAAAAAAAAAAAAAGGTGGGCACCTCACAAACACTCTGGGCGTAGGTGAGTGTGGAAGGGCTGCCCGCCGGGCTCTCCATTCTTCATTCTCCCCATTGGCCCTTTTCCCCTCCCCCTTCCACAGCAACTTTTTATAGGGGCTCTAGAAAATTGCCCAGAGCCTCGGACCTGGAAACAGGGTTGTGGGAGCCACAGTCCCCTCAGAGCCCCCCACCCATCCACCCCTTGTTCTGGGAACAGTGGGGTTCTACCCCGGTTGTGGTGTCTCCAGGCTCCAAATGGAGGCCAGCACCACGTTCTCAGGCCTGTTTCCTTCCCCTTTTGAACTTCCATTCCGTCCCCTGGCTCACAGCAAGGGTGTGAGGAGGAAGTGTGATCACTTATAGAAAGTGCTCACTGTGGTGTCTCATGCGTGGCAAGTGGCCAATTAATGCTAGTCGTTGCTATTATAATGGACACTGGAGTCAAAGGGAAGGCACCTCGGTGACATGGATGCCATTAGAGCTGCCCACAGGTGCACAGAAGGATGGCACTTCCTTGTACCCTCTCTTGAGGTTAGGCAAGACTGCCTTTGGCCAATAAGAAGTTAAGGCCAGAGCACTTAACGACTGGTAAAGGACCTTCAGAGGCTGAACGTGGTGGCTCACGCCTGAAATTCCAGCACTTTGGGAGGTCAAGGCAGAAGCCTCACTTGAAGCCAGGAGTTTGAGATTGACCTGAGCAATATAGTGAGACCCCCATCTCTGAAAGGGAGGGAGGGAGGCAGGGAAGAAAGGAGGAAGGCAGAAAGGAAAGAAGGAAGGGCGAGAGGAAGCAAAAAACCTTCCAGAGCTCCTTCCCTCGGCTATGAGGACAGCCAATGTCAGCTGTTTTTCCCTCAGCATGGGCCAGACCCTAGGAGAGAACAGTGAAAGCAGAGCCCAAAATGGATCCCCAGTTGGCATGGACCATAAGCAAGAAATAAATGGAACTTTGTTGTGAGCCACCAAGATCTGAGGGTTGTTTGTTACTGTGGCACCGCTTCCCATCCTGACTGATGAAGTTTCCTGAGCTTTGCACATTTATTGAGCACCTACCATATGTGAAGTGTTTTACACACATTATATCACCCCATCTTCACAAGAATCCCACCAAAGGGGGCACAGTTGCTACATTTACACATGAGGTGCAATGGACTGAATGTCTGTTTCCCCCAGAATTCATATGTTGAAATCCCAACTCCCAATGTGATGGTGTTAGGAGGTGATTAGGTTATGGGGGTGGAACCCTCATGATTGGGACTGATGCCCTTATAAAAGGGACCCCAGGCTGGAAGCATTTTGGTAGGCTGAGGTGAGAGGATCTTTGAGGCTGGGAGTTCAAAACCAGCCCTGGCAACATAGCAAGTCCCCATCTCTAAACACTTATTTAATAAAAAAAGTTTTCAACAAGTGTATTTGCATAATGAACATTTGTATACCTAACCCTGAATTGCACCCCACATTTTAAAATAAAATTTTTTTTTTAATTTTTTAAGAGTGATCCCAAAGGGGAGGTGGGATTGCCAAAGATTGATTAACAGATACAAAAGTACAGCTAGATTATAGGAATAAGTTCTAGTGTTCTGTAGCACTATAGGGTGACTATAATTAACAAGAATTTTTGACCTGGCATGGTGGCTCACACCTATAATCCCAGCAATTTGGGAGGCCGAGGTGAGAGGATTGCCTGAGCCCATGGGTTCAAGATCAATCTGGGCAACTTGGTGAGACCTCATCTCTACAATAAATCAAAAAAATTAGCCAGGCGTGGTGGCATGTGCCTGTAGTTCCAGCTACTTGGAAAGCTGAGGTGGAAGGATCACCTGAGCCCAGCAGGTCCAGGCTGGTGTGTCCGTGAGCGTTCCGTTGCACTTCAGCCTGGGCAACAGAGTGAGACTCCAACTCAAAACAAACAAACAAAAATCTATTGTTATTTTCAAATAACTGGAAGAGCAAATTTTGAATGTTCCCAACACAAAGAAATGATACATGTTGGAGGTGAGAGATATACTAATTACCCTGGATTGATCAATACACATTGTATGCATGTATCAAAATATCGCTTTGTACCCCATAAATATGTACAATTATTATGTCAACTAAAAGTAATAATAAAAGCAAATAGACATATAAAAGGGACCCCAGAGAACCCTCTCACCCTCTTTCCACCATGTGAGGAGGACACAGCAAGAAGTCAGCAGTCTAAAACCCAGAAGAGGGCTGTGGCCAGAGCTCTAACATGAACAGATCTAATGCCATGCCAGCACTCCTATCTCGAACCTCTAGCCTCCAGAACTGTGAGCAATGCATTCCTATTGTTTAAGCCCCCTAGTTTATGGTCATCTATGATGGCAGCCCTGACTAAGACCTGAGGTTACCAAGATTCAGAGAAGACAAGTAACTCGGCCTAGCTGTGTTTTCTAGGAGCTGGGACCACATTCAGCCTACACCTGGCATCCACAAGCTCAGCTAATATTGTTAAGGTACAGCCCCACGTTGCCCAGTCCAGTCCTCCCCCTCCCCGCTCCTGCCCCTTCCCTGCTTCCAGGCTTCTCGGCAGGGTCCTCAAATGGATGCATCTCCCAGCTGCTGGATGTGGGGCCCACCCCCTCCCTTTGGCTCTTTCTAACATCCACAGCACAGCAGAATGAAATGACACACGGCCCTTGGCCTCCCCTAACATAAATGGAACACTACTCCACTCCTGGCCTCCCCCAACATAAATGTTTCATGGCATGGCACCTGGCCACTTCTGCTATCAGAGTCTCCAGCTCTGTGACCCAGATAGCGTGTGACGCAAATGGCCTGGTAATCCCTCCCCATGCTCCTGGCACTGCCTGCTCACAAATGGCACCTGTTGGGGAATATTTCAGGGAGGCAAACAGCACTGAGCATGAGAGGGAGATGGTTGTGTCTTTCAGCATCCCACAGCCCCGATGTGGAGGACCAGGTGGTAAGCGTGTCAGGGCTCCTCTTTGGCACAAAACGAAATCCTCATTCTTCCTCCTTTCTTGGTAAGGCCACACTACCTTTCTCCTCACTGCCCACCAAGACCAGCCTTACCCCTGCCCCAGTCTCTCCCTTATCATACAGAGAAGAGGGAGGAGGTGAGGGGATTTGTGGAGAGCTGAGGCCAGATGAGTGGTCTGGCTGCAAGATTTGGAAGCAAAGATGTGTCCCTCACTACCTGTGTGCTCAAAGATAAGTTACCACCAGGAACCTTATCTTTAAATGGAGAAATCCCCACCTCATGGGATGTAGGGAGTCTCCTCCAGATGATATGTGTGAAGGTGTTTCATCAATCATCAGACTTATGTAAATGTATGGCTTGACAAAAACATCCTGGGAATCCATCTGGCCTCTCAGGACCTGCCACCTGAACTCCTAAAGGTCCTTACTTGACTGCTGATTTACCATAAGCTTGGCTGAGTCTGGTCCTCTCTCTCAGCCCCAGATTCCTCATCCATACTTAGGGGTGGGGCAAGGTAAAGCTCTCCAGGATCCCCCCAACTCTGCAGTCTTGGCTTTGTGTGTTTGGTGATCTGAGATTCAGAACCTTGTTTCATAATCCCTCTTAAGGATAACACCACTTCTTTTTCTAACTAGTCATATCAAGATGGCTTCACTCTAGTCTCCAGTGCTCAGCACTGCTCCTGCACATCTCGCCAACATGAACAGTTTGTGTGTGGTCCTTGGGGTGGGCAGGGACCCAGGGACCAAGGTGTCAGAGGCTGCAGGACAAGGTCTTAGGCCATCTATCTCTTCCTGGGCCCCAGAGGCCCAAGGACCAAGAGACCTGCCCACACCAGGAGCAGGGAAAAGAGGCAGGAGGGTCTTGACTTAGGGGACAAGTGGCTCCCCACCCCACAGTTTTAAAGGGTCCTGGATAGCTTCCTCCACCTCACACGACATCACTCCATTTGCGGCCTCAGATATGGAATCTCATGATCAGGGAACAAAGACTCACTCCACAGTGAAAAAGGGGATTTTAGTTGCAAGTTTCTGTGGGCAAGGTGATCATCTGTGTAATAGCAACACTCCAGGATCAATGAGTGTCCTTAGAACCTTCCTTGAGTGAGGGCAGGGTTCTGGTCACTCTTATAAGAGAAAGAATAAATACCACAAGTAGAATGTGCGTGACTGGAGTCACTATTTCGCCCTATGGTTGGGTACTATTCTTACATAGCTGACGATGGAAACTTCCTTTTTTGTCCCCTCTCAGAGATGCAACAACTGGTGTGGTGGCCTGGGAGTCAGGCCCAGGAGCTGTGTGCTCCTGGGCAAGTCACTTACCCTCTCTGGGCCAGAAGCAGGAAAAGGGGCCTCTGTAAGACGAAGGGGTTGAACAGTGTGATCTCCACCGTCCTTTCTGCCTCAGCCATTCTAAGATTCTCCACCCCTCAGATTCTTCTCCAGAACTTTGAGTAGGGCTGGGCCCCAGGAGGACAGCTGAGCACAACACCCAGAGCCCCGACAGGGGATGGGTGGGTGCAGCCGCAGCTGTGGCCAGGAGGTGGGCCCGGGCCTGCCCTCCCACCACCCCTGCTCACCCGCAGCCAGCTGCATCCACGCGCAGATCTTGTAGACGGTGGCCGTGTTGCAGACGAAGAACAGGCTGAAGCAGATGATGGAGCCAATAATGAGGAACATGCCCAAGGCCACAAAGAACATGGCCGTCTTGAAGGCCCTGGAGGGGATGGAGGAGAAGTCTAGGGGACCGCCCTTGCAGATGAGCTCGGAGGACAGCACGTTGCCCACGCAGTAGGAGAAGAGGCCAAAGTAACCTGCCTGCGGCGTGTTGACGCTGTCGCCGATCCAGTAGGGCTGGATGAAGAGGGCCATGACCAGCACGGAGAAGCAGATGGTGAGCGTGCCCCACATCACACCCACGGCCCGCGCGTTCCGCACATAGTTGGTGTGGTAGATCCTGGCCGCCTCCTGGGCCGGCAGCAACTTCACCATATTGAGGGCAGCAGGCCCTGGGCCGGGAGCCTGGGGGTGGCAAGTCCGTGGCTTTGTGGATGGAGGCGCAGAAGTGGGTCACTCCTCAGCCGGGAAACCGACTAGGGAGGCAGGGAGGAGGTTTAGGGAGGAGGCTGAGGTCAGGACACACCCTCCAAGGTGACGGTCCCTCCAAGGCTTGATGGGACAAGGACAACCCTGGCTTGTCAGGGGAAGAGTGCCAGGTGCCTGTGTCCGCTCTAGCCGGGCCTGTCTCGGGTCTCCCGCCTCCTCCCGAACCCTCCAGGGTCTCAGACCTGCTGGCGCCGCCCTGCCCCCTCCCCCTTTCCAGCTCACAGCTCCGAGAGCCCCGCCCCCGTCTCCGGCTGGGCCCCTCCTAGCTCCCTGCGCCGGGAGCGCCGTTTCAGCACCGCGGCCAGCGCCCCGCGACTCCCGGGGAAGGGGGCGGGGCCTGGCAGCGGCCGCGCGGGGAAGGGGCCGACCCGGCACGAGGAGGCGGCTGGCGCAGCCCGACCCGCCCACAGCACAGCCCCGCCACGGGGACCGGGACCCCCTTCTCCCTCCAGAGCGGGATGACCAGAATTGGGAGAGGGGGGCTGTCACATTCCCGCCGCAAAACCTTTTTCCCCCAAAAGAGCGCTGTCCACATCCCACCCCAGCCCTCTCCAGCCTTCCCGAAACCTCCAACCCCCCCCATCCTCGGAGGTCAGCAAAGCCTTTCCTGATTTTATCTTTCGGCCACTGGTTTCTCGTCCCTATCATTCAGTCACCGATTACAAGATTCTTTTTTCCTTTAAAATATGTGTATGTATTTCTACTACACAAAAGTAAACAAAATTACAACCCTAATTTTTCCCAAAGGTAAGGTTAAATAAACCGATTACAAGAGCCTACTAAGTGTTAAGCCTAAGGTGGACAACATCCTCCAAGCAAGAGCCACAGAAATAAAAAGAACAGGGCCCCTGCCTTCAAAGACAGTGAGATGTTGACATAGATCACATATGCATGTATGTATAATATATCTGCGTATGCAGATTGACGGTGTGATGCCAGAAGCAACTACAAAGCACAACAAAGAACGTTATGAACCTTCTCAGACCTTAACTATGCTTTTTGCCTAATATAACGCCTTTCTCCCCTTGTTTGTATGTCTTTGTTACACATTTCTTTTTCCCTATAAAATATGTGTATGTATTTCTACTACACAAAAGTAAACAAAATTACAAGCCTAATTTTTCCCAAAGGTAAGGTTAAATAAATGTACTTTCACAACTTTAGTTTTTGTGTCATTCTGACATACACCAACTGATTGTCAACCCTGCATATAGAATATGTTACAGAAGGAAGAGGCTTGAAATAGTACTTCTACTTTCCCTTGAATGAGATTACTGTTTACAAGTCGTGTGTGTGTGTGACAAGGGTAATCTGATGTATGCATTCCTATGTATGGTTATAAATTTTAAAAAGTGAGAGGGAAACTGTTACAATTCGGATATTGCTAGTGGAAGAAAGCATCCTCAACTTTAAGGAGTTTCTTGGGCTTTGTCAACTTCAGGACCAGATCTTCAGTACAATGTCAGCCCTTTTCCCTCTACCTCACCCTGTAAAATTGTCCCTCTAAAAATGCTCACCTAGGTTGAGCATGGTGGCTCACATCTATAATCCCAGCACTTTGGGAGGCTGAGTTGAGAGGACTGCCTGAGCCCACAGGTTCAAGACCAGCCTGGGCAACTTGGCAACACCTCATCTCTACAATAAATAAAAAAACTTAGTTGGGCATGGAGGCACGTGCTTATAGTTCCAGCTATTTGGAAGGCTAAGGTGGAAGGATCACCTGAGCTCAGCAGGTCGAGGCTGCGTTGGCTGTGAGCATGCCACTGCACTCCAGCTGGGAGACAGAGTGAGACGACAACTCAAAACCAAAAAAAATGCTCACCATGTACTGTTAAATGATTAAATAAAAGACATGTTACTATTTATTTATTTATTTATTTCCTGATTTAATAGGTAAATACATGACTAGTGCAAACAACTAAGAAAATTCAGGAACATATACCCCAAATTAAAAGTCCTTTATAACCCCAACATCGGGAGCTAAGGAGAAACAAGACCATCTTTAAAAACATGGGCTTTGGCTTTTGACAGACCTGGATTTGAATCAGCTACTTTCCAGCTAAGTAACAATCCATGAACTTAAAATTCCAGAGCCCTAATTTCTTCATCTATTAAAAGTGGGTCATAATACAATCTATAACATAAATGTTAGGTAATGCAACATATGTAAAATGTCTAGCCCAAGGCATCCATATAAAAGTGCTCAAAAATGTTGCTGATGGCCGGTCACGGCGACTCAAGCCTATAATCCCAGCATTTGGGGAGGCCGAGGCGACAGGATTGCCTGAGCCTGTGGGTTCGAGACCAGCCTGGGCAACATGGTAAGATCTCCTCTCTACAGTAAATTTTAAAAAAATTAGTTAGGCATGGTAGCACACACCTGCAGTTCCGGCTACTTGGAAGGCTGAGGTGGAAGGATCGTCAGCACCCAGCAGGTCGAGGCTGCGGTGGCCAGGAGCGTGCTGCTGCACTCCAGCCTGGGCGACAGAGTGAGGCTCCAGCTCAAAAAAAAAATTTTTTTTAATGTTGCTGATGATGATTCTTACTTCATTACCTCTGTTAGCTCCTGCATTTCCCTCCTTCTGTGCACACTTCTTTATGCAGTTGGATAATAATGTACATACAATTTTGTACACATTTTTCTCTTAGCATTGCACTGTTAATATTTTCTCATGTTGCTTTTTTTTTTCCAAAAAAACTTGTGTAATGATGCAGAGTGTGTGCATACCACAATAATTTAATCATTTCCCCCTTGGTGTGTTTTGGCAGTTTCCACTTTTTCACTATTAAAAACAGCCCTGGCCAGGCAGAGTGGTTCACACCTGTAATACCAGCACTTTGGGAGGCCAAGAGGTTCCTTTGGGAGCCCAGGTTGAGGCTGCAGTGAGCTGTGATCATGCCATTACACTCCAGCCTGGGCCGCCAAGCGAGACCCAGTTCAAAAATAATAATAAATAATTAAAATTTAAGAAAAACAACATTGCCTTGAACATATTATGCCATTGTCTATATTTCTTTTTTCTCTTAATTCTCTTCTTTGATTCTGTGGCCTATCTCCACCATCAAAATGGGAGTCCATCCAGGACAAAGCTTGAGTCTCCACCATCAGACTAGGAGCTTTTCCAGACAAGGGTTACATCTTCATTCAGAAAAGGACTTAGGCTGGGGCCAAGCTCATAGGAACTAGTGGATGCTCTGTTTGTCCCGCCCCCCACCTCTGTCTCTGAGAACAACCTCCCCTGCTTCCTGGGGCTCTGGTGGAAGAGCCAATCACAAGGAAGGCAGACATGAGAGGTAGGACTGACAGTGATCCAGGTCAGGCCATCAGTATCTCCCTGGGGAATCTGAATTGGTAGCAAATTGACATGAGAGGGGAAATGTCATTGCTTAGTTGGGCAATGGTAACAGGAAACAACCCATGAGCTCTACTACTGGACCTCAGAAACACCCTGATGCCTGCCACACCTAAGACAGGTCCCCTCGTTTCTTCTTCAGCTCTTGACCTACCCAGTAACCTTTCATCTCCATCCCTTTTGCTTTTTTTTCTTTTTTGGGTTGGCGTCTCACTCTGTTGCCCAGGCTGGAGTGCAGTGGCACACTCACTGCCACTACAGCCTCAACTTGCTGGGCTCAGTTGAGCCTTCCATCTCAGCCTTCCAAGTAGCTGGAACTACAGGCATGTGGCATCACGCCCAGCTAATTTTTCTTGATTTATTGGAGAAGGTCTTGCCAAGTTGCCCAGGCTAGTCTCGAACTTGTGGGCTCAGGCAATCCTCTCACGTCAGCCTCCAAAGTGCTGAGATTATAGGTGTGAGCCACTGCGCCCAATCCCTTTTGTTTTCATTAACCAAAAGAAAGTTATGGCTACCAAGGAACCCTAACTGACACAAATATTGGCACTAGAAAGGGGGTTTCCAGCCTGGGCAGAAGGCCCTGAAACACCTGTCTGTGTTTGGAATTGGGAAAACAGCAATCTGTTGGTACAAAAAGGTGAAGCAGCTAGCCAAATATCAGCTGTAAACACCATGACCATGTGTCCTCTGAGGGTCAGTTCTAGGGACCTGAGTGGCTTTGGCTATAGACAGAGTTAAAGGGAATGAAGAAATCAGGAACACTGAGTGAAGTGGCCACTTTTTTTATTTTTATTTTTTTGTGACAGGATCTCACTCAGTCACCCAGGCTGGATCAGAGTGATGCAGTGGCATGATCACAGCTCACTCCAGCCTTGGCCATCTAGGCTCAAGCGATCCTTCTGCCTCAGCCTTCCAAGTAGCTGGAACTACAGGCATGTATCACCATGTCTGGCTACTTTTTTTATTTTTTATAGAGACAGAGGTCTCACTGTGCTGCCTAGGCTGGTCTCAAACTCCTGGGCTCAAGCAACCCTCCCACCTCAGCCCCTCTAAGTGCTGGGATTAAAGGTGTGAGCTACCATGCCCAGCTGGATTCTTATAATGGCATCCAGTAACATCAACCAAGATAAGCCCAAATGTCTAGATTACTGATTCAAGAAATAAGATGAAATTCAAGACCCTTATATGAATGGCCCAAAAAATCTCTTAAGATGTGTTGCTACAGGATATAGAACAGTTAGAATAAGATTCAGGGAGTATGGGAGAGCTGAGCTGCCAGGCCTTGAACCTACCACAAGTTCCTAAGTGATCAGATCAGATCGCCTCAGGAATTGGTAGAATCCTCACCTTGGCCCCCAACCGCTGAACTGAAAAGTAATGGACTAGGAAGAGCTAAGCCGAAGCCCCTGGTGCTCCCTCTCACCCCCCCCCAATAACAAATCAAAAATGGTATCATGTCTGTAGGAATCGGTCACTATCAATGGCATGAAATATGCAGAGGTCCTATCCCTAATGGACATCTGCCACATTGTTCGGTTTTGGTTTTGCCTGACCAACATCCCACTCCCCCACACACCCATAATCTGGGAGTGAGACCCTGCTGTGAAAGAGTGCTGGCAGGGTCTCCTTTCTTAATGTGAACCTGATATGCCAGGTGTCCCTCCCCTACTTGCTCTGGAGCAAGCTCTGATGGCATGCTGGCACCAGGTGGAGGTGGACAGCTACGGCATGACGTCCCCAGGCAGGATAACCCAGAGGACAGTGGGGAAGAGAAATCTTCATGGAGGACAGAACTCCTAGTGCTAGAACCATCTATATCAAAAGATCCACATCCTAATCCCCAGAACCTGTGAATGTTACCTTATTGCAGATGTAACCAAGGATCTCTCAATAAGGAGATCCCACACTGTTATCTGCATGATCCTTAAATCCAGTGACAGGTGTACTTACAAGAGACACACAGAGGAGTGGGTGTCTTAAAAGGTGACGTGACCATGGAGGCCGAGATTGGAATGGCATGGCCATGGCCAAGGAAGCCAGCAGCCACCAGAAGTCATAAGAGGTCTCTAAGCTCTTCTGTGAGGGGTGATGCTCTGCTAGTGTCTTCATTTCTACTCTGGCCTCCAGAATTGTGACAGAATAGATTTCCGTTGTCTCAGGCCACCAAGTCTGTGTTATGGCAACTTCAGGAAACATATATGCCACCTATCCTGTAAGAGGAGAGGACCTGGTACACATCACGCCACCTTGTGGGCAGTGACTCATAAAACAGCCAGATGACCAGCATCTTAGACCCAGGAAGTTTGAAAAATGAGGGAAGAGGCTGGGGAAGGGGTATGTGGATGCAGCCCCAGGAACAGGAGCAGAACCACAGAGTACTAGGGTCCTATGGGAACGTTTTCCAGAGAGCTGCTCTTGCAGAGAAGGCTTTTCATCGGGTGGCCAGGATGACTCGCCCCATGAGTGCTAGCCAGTCCCTTTCCTCAGCAACCCCCTCGCCCTCACCTGTGCTGACTCAAAGACTCATAACAAGTCGTCCATGGGGGACAGATGAAGGCTACCCAAGGATTGTCCACCAAGACTAACACAGCCACAGTCTCCACTGGCTCTTAATAATACCAACACACCTGGAGCCCCCTAGTGTGACACCCATAGCTCTCAAAATTCAATAACAAGAAAACAGACTACCAATTTTTTGTTTTTGAGTCAGGGGTCTCACTCTGTCACCCAGACTGGAATGCAGTGGCACAATCAGGGCTCACCACGGCCTCAACCTCCTGGGGTCAAGTGATCCTCTTGCCTCGACCTCCCGAGTAGGTAAGACTACAGGTGTGTACCATCACACCTGGCCAATTTTTAAATTTTTTGTAGAGACAAGGTCTCTCTATGTTATCTGGGCTGGTTTCAAACTTCTGGGCTCAAGCAAGCCGCCTGCCTCAGCCCCCAAAGCGCTGGGATTACAGGTGTGAGCCACCACACTCTGCTGAAACAACTCAATTTTTTTTTTTAGTTGAAGTCTCACTCTGTCACCCAACTGAAGTGCAGTGGCCGCTCCCAGCCACTGCAGCCTCGACCTGCTGGGCTCCGGCGATCCTTCCGCCTCAGCCTTCCAAGTAGCTGGAACTACAGGCGCGCACTACCACGCCTGGCTAATTTTTTGATTTATTGTAGAGATGAGGTCTCGCCAAGTTGCCCAGGCAGGTTTCGAACCCGCGGGCTCAAGCAATCCACTCACCTCAGCCTCCCAAAGTGCTGGGATTACAGGCTGAGCCACCGAGCCCGGCTTCAACTCAATTTTTAAAACAGGAAAAAGATTTGAGCAAACATTTGATCAAAGAAGATACATGGATGGCAAATACGAAAACATGAAGAAAATGGTCAACATCACTAGTCAGTAGGGAATTGCAAATTAAAACACAGTAACACACTGTTATACATCTATTAGAAAAGCTAAATTTAAAAAACAAAACTAATCACACCAAACCCAGTGAGGTGACTGGAATTCAAGTATTGCTGGTGGAGATGCATATTGGTTCAGCCATTTTGGAAAACTTTTTGGCAGTCTCTTAGAAATTGAAACTAACATTTGTCATTCAACACAACCATTTCACACCTACATATTTGTCCCAGAGAAATAAAAACTTGTGCTCACACAAAAACCTGTATGTGTGTAACAGCTTTGTTCATAATCAACCAAAACTTTTCAGAACTGATCCAAATGCCCTTCAACTGGTGAATAGATAAACACACTGCAGTTCCATCCCTACAATGCACTACTACTCAGCAATATAAAGTAACCCACGACTGATACCTGAAACAATCTACATGAATCTCAGATGTAGTATGCTAAGTAAAAGAAGGCGGCCAGGTGCAGGGGCTCACCCCTGTGCCTGTTATCCCAGCACTTTGGGAGACCAAAGTGAGAGGATCGCTTGAGCCCAGGAGTTCAAGACCAGCCTGGGTTACATAGAAAGACCTCATTTCTACAGGAGAAAAAAAAAAAATTATCCAGGTGTGGTGGCACACATTGTAGTCCCAGCTACTCAGGAGACTGAGGCAGGAGGATTGCTTGAGCCCAGGAGATCAAGGCTGTGGTGAGCCATGATCATGCCACTGTACTCCAAACTGGGAAACAAAGTGAGACTTCAACTCAAAAAGAAAAAAAGAAAGAAAAGGCTGGGCTCGGTGGTTCAGTCTGTAATCCCAGCACTTTGGGAGACTGAAGCGAGTGGGTTGCCTGAGCCCGCGGGTTCAAGACCAGCCTGGGCAACTTGGTGAGACCTCATCTCTACAATGAATAGAAAATTAGCCGGGCATGGTAGCGCATGCCTGTAGTTCCGGCTACTTGGAAGGCAGAGGTGGAAGGATCGCTGAAGCTCAGCAGGTCAACACTGGAGTGGCCGTGAGCATGCCACTGCACTCCAGTCTGGGCAACGGAGTGAGACTCCAACTCAAAAAAACAAAAAAAAGGAAGAAAAGAAAAGAAGCTGACCACACTAAAAAGTACATACTGTGTGCTTTTATCTATGTTACACATGGAAAGGGCTAAACTCTATGGGAAGAAAACAAATGTGTAGTTGCTGGGAGCTGCTAGTGGGGTTGATTACAAAGGGGTGGCATGAGGGAATTTTTCAGGGAGTGGACGTGGTCTGATTTTGGTTGTGGTGATGGTTACACGATGTATGCATTTGTCAAAACTCACAGACATGTCCATTGAAAAGGGTGAATCTTACTGTGTTGATTATAGTTTAGTGTTAAGAAGAGAGGTACTAATGTTGGCCTAATTCTGACTGTCAAGGGGAGGTAAAATGCTGCTACACAGAGGGGCAGGAAGAATGTGTGTGGAATGCAGGACGGCCTGCACTGACTCTTGTCACTGCCACATCCAGGGGAAAGATGGAAGACCTCAGTAACCCAACACAAGGGCGGGACCATGAAGGGCTCAAACTTCTCAAGAATAGTTCTGGATCACTGTACTGCAGAAAGAACCCTAATGAGCAGAGATGCCTGAGGACAAAAGGAACATGGAGAAACACCCAGGATGACACTGTAGTACCATCCACCACAGCCAGGTGGCGACTGCAGAAGCAAGGACTCCAGCAGACACTTGTGTTTTCTTCTCTGCTGCGTCATGTATCCATTTATCTTTCTTACTAAGTCTCTGACCTTTCCTCTTTGATGGTGACTAACTTTACCATGTAGACCCCAAGCTACAGAATATTGAGGGTGATCATGACCCAACTAGAAAAAGGTGACATCACTCAGTGATGCTGAACTTAGAGGTGGGCAGTGACTGGTGGAACATTGGATCATCTCTCATTTATCGTTTTGGTTTTACAATGATTGTAATGTGTTTGGGGGAATATCAGCAAGGGGTGGGGATTATTGATATGCGGAAAAATCAGTTCATGTGGATGTTGACCAGCCAAAGCACTGGACTATACTAAAAGAACAGGGCACAAATTTCAACATCCACTATTTCAGCAGGACTAGAAGACTGAGGTAGGACCAGGGACATCTTCACAGCAGCCATGGAGGGCACAGAAGATCATAAAGACCCCTCCATCTAGCCGGGCTTGGTGGCTCAGCCTGTAATCTCGCGCCTTTGGGAGGCTGAAGTGAGTGGATTGCCTGAGCCCGTGGGTTTGAGACCCGCCTGGGCAGCGAGACCTCATCTCTACAATAAATCAAAAAATCAGCCGGGCATGGTAGCGCGCGCCTGTAATTCCGGCTACTCGGAAGGCTGAGGTGGAAGGATCGCCAGAGCCCAGCAGGTTGAGCCTGCGGTGGCTGGGAGCGGCCACTGCACTCCAGTCTGGGCGACAGAGTGAGACTCCAACTCAAAAAAAAAAAAAAAAGACCCCTCCATCTGCTGCCGCGAAATCTCCTAAGCTCCACTCCACACTGGAGCCAATCTTGGTCAAAGGAATGGGGAGACGGGAGGATTCCTAGACGCTGAGTGTTAAACTGCAGAGACTGGCCACCAGCAAGTCACTCTGTGTCTCACTTCCTACCCTCACCTAAGCAAGGTGGAGACTGGATAGTCAGAGAAAATCTAAAAGTTACAATTGCTACACACCCTGATTTGTACTTGGAACCTACTTCTTGGGGAAGGAAGGGTATTTGTGGGCTAGGCAGCCAAGGATGGAGTGGAGGGGGTATCTTGTTGTTTGCACAATATCCTTCCCCCCTTCTTCGGTAACAAACCCACCCTCTCTTTGGAAAAGTTCCGCTCCCCATCCCATGAGGCCCAGGTGGGGCTGTTCACCTCAGAGTTCTTCCCAGTGCAGGTCATGGGCAGCGGGTTAGAGGATACAGCTAAGTCAACCCGACTCTCTCCCTGGGGAATTTGAATCTTGAGTGGAATTTGAATCCCAGTCTTCTCTCTGATGTGACTCCAGGATTGATGCACATCTGACCCTAATCCGGGACTGTGAGTCCTTTTGCAGAATTGAAAGTCTGTGTGGCTTAAACAAAGGGACTATGTTGGAGTTTCGGGCCCTACAGAGACAGGAATGCAGCTAGCTGTGGAAAAGGGTATGTGGTGTGTGTGTGTGTGTGAGAGAGAGAGAGAGAGAGAGAGACCAGGACCTGCAAATCCATCAAGAAGCCAGGACATGGCTGCCACTGCTTCTTCACACCTGGCTGATCCATTCTTCCTTCCCTCTGCAGACCAGCTTTCTCCATTTCTTCATCAATACACACAAAACTGCTTTCCAGGGCTTCCCTAGTTCTGATGCTGAGTGGGGTGTGGTATAGTTGCTCCGTGAATTCTTTGACTTTGCCAGAGAAAAGAATTTCAGAGTGAGTTCAAAGCATAGCATAAAATAATTTATTAGAAAGAAAAAGGCACACTCAAGGAAAGGGTGGGTGCCTTAAGAGAAAGGGCACATACTTGCCTTTGACAAGAAGCTTGATGTACTTTTATAACAGTGATTAAGCAAACCACAAGCTAAGAGCAGAGGGCTGCAGGCATCTGGTCATGAGTTTCAACCTTCTAAAGTCATAAGGACCTTCTAAATAATGGAAATTATTGTCTAATTAGATGTGGGCTTTTTTTTAGAACATCACGTCTGTGTTTTGGGTAATTTCCCCATCATTTCTATGATTTACTGTACAGGTAGTTCCACATTCCAACCCACAAGGTGGTCAGGCCTGATATGCCTGATCGGTCAGGGGAAGGTCATACGTGGATAATGGTGATATCTGAATGCTTACCCTATTTGAATTTAGACCTGCCTGCAAAAAACTCATCTATCTATGTCTAAAGTACACTGGCTAAGCTGGGCTCGGTGGCTCAGCCTGTAATTCCGCACCTTGGGAGGCTGAGGTGAATGGATTGCCTGAGCCCGCAGGTTCGAGACCCGCCTGGGCAGGCGAGACCTCATCTCTACAATAAATCAAAAAAAATTAGCCGGGCATGGTAGCGCACACCTGTAGTCCCAGCTTCTTGGAAGTCTGAGGCGGAAGGATCGCCGGAACCCAGCAGGTTGAGGCTGCAGTGGCCAGAAGCGGCCACTGCACTCCAGTCTGGGCTACAGAGTGAGACTCCAACTCAAAATAAAATAACATAAAATAAAATAAAATAAAAAATAAAGTACACTGGTTAAACTTCCAGTTCCATGTTTCAGACCAGCTTGAAAGTGGACTATTGGGTACAAGTCTATATTCCAGGAGAGGGCTTTGGGTCGATGTCTATCCTTTGTTCAGACCCTTGTGGTAGGAAACAAAGACGGCTTATTTACTAACTTGTCTCCCAGAGGTTGCCCTGTGCATTTGGGGCAGACCTTGGAGAGGAAGGTGGGGAGACACCCAAGAGCAGTTCTACAGCCACTGTGCCCTCAGCGGAAAACGGGGGAAGACATGACACCACCCTAAGTTCCATCCAGAAGTTGAACTTGACCAGGGAGGATTCTGCTTTTTTCTTTCTAGGTCCGGTAGCTAAATTACATACAATAAAGTACTCAAATCTTAAGTGCACAGCAAGGTGAATTTTTATATATGTTATCAATATTCCACATCAAGATTTAGAACAATTCCATCACTCTGGAAGGCTCCCTCTGGGCGGAGTGCATTGGCCCATGCCTATAATCCCAGAACTTTGGGAGGCCAAGGTGAGAGAATTGTCTGAGCCCATGAGTTCAAGACCAGCCTGGGCAACTTGGCAAGATCTCATTTCTACAATAAATCAAGAAAAATTAGCCAGGTGTGCATGCCTATAGTTCCAGCTGCTAGGAAGACTGAGGTGGAAGGATCGCCTGAGCCCAGCAGGTCAAGGTTGCGGTGGCCGAGTGTGACACTACACTCCAGCCTGGGCGAGAGTGAGACTCCAACTCAAAAAAAAAAAAAAAAAGACTCCCTCATGTTTTACTCCTAATCAGTATCTGTCCCTGGGTTACCAATCTCCAGATTCTCATCATCATGAGTTAGTTTTGCCTCTTCTTGAACATTCTTGTAAATGGAATCACACAGTATTCTTTTGTCTATACCTTTTCTTACTCAATATTATTATGCCTTTGAGATTAACCTATATGATTACATGTAGGAACCAGAACTTGGTTCTTTTCTGAGAGGGAAACCCAAAGCAAAACTCTTTAGATAAGGGGAGGAGATGCTTAAACTCTGAGATTTTGATACAAAAAATACTTAATATTCACTTACATTTTAGAAGCACAGACTCTTAGCATTCTCTTTGTTACATACTTTGTTTGTAATGGAAAATATTTCAGTCTTTTTCCTCTGCGATGTTGCCCATGCCCAGCTGGGAACAGGGCTGATACATTTTCCAGCTCTATTCACAGAAAAAAAAATTGCTCTCTGCTTCCTTCTCCAGCCTCCTGTCTTGACTCGTGAGAAGGGAATCGTGATTACTCTCCCTGTGGCTCACCTCACAGAGATATTGAGAGAATGAGGAGCAGCAGGCAGAGAAAAGAGGAGGAGGGACCAGGATGAGCACATGGAGAAAGTGGTTTCAAACACTGAGCTCCATAAAAGTGAGGAAAGACAGCGTTCTTTCATCAAGGGCTTTTCTGCTTCTTTGGAACCAAATGGGTTTCTCTCATGTACAGGCCTGCTGGTGGGTTCCTCCAGCTGTTCCCCTATAATCCACACCCAAGGGCTGTAAGGGTGAGGGGAAGGGAGTTGGATTAAATGGGCTGAGCACCTACTATGTGCCAGGAACTTTGATAGGGGTTTCACATACATGATCTCACCTCCATCGTGACCTGGTGCCACCATCCTTAGGTAGCTAAGAAAACTGAGGCGTGGGGAGCTTAAGAAGTTTAAGTAACTTATCCAGAGTCATGTAGCTAGCAAGTGCTGAGTCTGGAAGCCAGGTTGGTCCGGATCAAAGCTGTGCCAGAGGCAACCCAACCTGGGCCCTCACGGTGGAGTTGTCCTCCACTTCCTGGGTTGGGGGAAGGACAGGGGCCTCTGACTGCCATGGCCAGTCCTTCAGGGAAAGCTGCTCTGTTCCCACACCCGAGCACACTCCGGCAGCTGTGCCCTTCCCAGCCTCCAGCCACTGGTGCATCTGAGACTCAAGAGACCTGCTCGTTCCCAGCCAGGGTGAGCGACCACTCCTGCTTACATGTGACCTTGGGTAGGGGGTAGAGTGAGTGGAGGCCTTCACAAAGGGGTGAGTCTGAGGCTGGAATTGCAGATGCTAAGTGAGGTGGAAAAGAAAGGAGAAAGAATCGTTTGAGAAGGACCTCCTAAGGGCCCCAAATCACTCCTGCAGGTCGCCCCCTGCGTGAGGGCAGAGAGAGGTGCACCAGCACACCCACCCTGGCCTGCCAGGGGCTGTAGAACTGGTCAGTCCCAGGAACCTGGGCTTGCCCTCAAATCACCCCAGGGGCCTAAAGGAAGGTTGAGGGGTGGGAGCCTGACACTGCCAGACACCTGGGCTTGGGTGGGGCCAAAGGCAGAGTCTAGTACACATAACGTAAGGAGGCACTCGCACCTCAGGGGCCTCCTGCCTCAGCCTTGGCCAGACCTGCCCAGGAGCTCAGGATACCAAGGCAGCTACACTCACCCACTGCCTGCATGGGCCAGGGCCTGTTCCAAAGCACTATCCCTATGGGAATCTTTTTTTTTTTTTTTTGAGTCAGAATCTCACCGTGTCATCCAGGTTGAAGCGCAGTAGCATGATCATGGCTCACCACAGTCTCAACCTCCTGGGCTCAAGTGATCCTCCTATCTCAGCCTCTCGAGTACCCAAGAAGCTGGGACTACAGGCATGCACCACCATGGCTGGCTAATTTTTTTATTTTTTGTAGAGATAAAGTCTTGCTGTGTTTCTTACGCTAGTCTCAAACTTCTGGGCTCAAGTGATCCTCCCACCTTGGCCTCCAAAAGTGCTGGGGATTACAAGTATAAGCCACTGCGCCTGGTCAAATATATATATATATATATATATATTTTTTTTTTTTTTTTTCTTTTTCTGAGTAGGAGTCTCACTCTGTCATCCAGGCTGGAGTGTAGTGGCACTCTCACAGCCACCTCAGCCTCAACCTGCTGAGCTCAGGCGATACTTCTGCCTCAGACTTCCAGTAGCTGGAACTACAGGCATGCACCACCGCACCCCACTAACTTTTTTTGTCTCTTTTAAAAAATTTATTGTAGAGACGAGATCTCATCAAGTTGCCCAGGCTGGTGTTGAACCCCTGGGCTCAGGCAGTTCTCCCTCCTCTACCTCCCAAAGTGGTGGGATTACAGACGTGAGCCACTGCGCCCAGCCAAATATAGTCTTGTAATTGTATATAGTTATGTTTACACATAATATTTGTACACATGTATTTGTATGTAAATTAAACCCTCACAACTCTTGAAGTCATCCTCAGTTGACAGACAAGGAGATTGAGAGTCTGACTAGTTAGGACAGTTAGATGTTTACCCAGCGAATAACTTGTACAGCTAAAGGTGTCCGAAGTCCACACTCTTAATCATGATGCAACACACGGTAACTGCCAATCCCCCACCCCCCCAAAAGGCCACCAGGTGCTCACCTTATCAGGACCCCCCCACCGCCCAGCAAACTGGCCACAGCTGCACCTCTGCTCACGGCAGAACTTATGGGAAGCAGGCGGGCCACCTGTGGACAGGGCTCCTTTTATAGCCCCACCACCCCAGCTCTCTCTGTCTTCTGCCACCCACACCAGCTGTCCCACTCGTCATGGAGAAGGTTCTGGTCCTCCTGCTCATTGCCCTCTCGGTGGCCTATGCAGCTCCCGACCCCCGGGGAATCATTGTCAGCCTGGTAAGAGGATCTTCGGGGAGAGGTCTGAGTCCCCCCCGGTGGGGATGTTGTAAGCTTGGACCTTGACCTCTTGGGTCCCCACCTGGGCTGGAAGAAGCAGCATCTCAAGTCTCTTCCTCCACTGCCTTGTCCTGGAAAAGGCCGACCAGCCCCTCCTGAGTCCCCACAGGAGTATGCGCAGAGCAGAGGTTCATCCTGGCTATGCGAGGGAGCTTTATAAAAACCCAGAGCCCTGGGCTCCCACCTGGAAACCCTGACTCGGAAGGTCCAAGGCTCTAAAAGTCTTCACCAATGATTCCAGCTTCTGACTTAGAGCAGCGCCCGACTGTGCTGAACGCCTCGGGCTGTTTACTCATTTAGTCCTCATGAGAACCACTGAAGGAAGCCCCACCACTGCCAGCCCCGGCTTTAGAGGGAGGGAGGCTGAGCAACCTGTCTGAGGTCACACAGCTGGGGAGTGAGGGAGCTGGGGCTGGGCTGGGGTTAGTGCTCCCATCACAGCCCCACACTGCCTCTCCACCAGCTGGGCAAGCCCCTCCAGGTCACCCTCCCAGTCCAAAGTTTCTTAACTTGGAGCCATGAGTGAGCTTGGAGGTCCAGGACCCCCTTGAGACCATATCTAAAAGCCTGTGTGAGGAGGGAGGAGCCTTGCAGGGAGATGGTCCTCAACTCTGCAACCTCCTCAGAGGAGCGTGGGAGCCAGTGGGGTCTGAAGAGCCTGCTTGGGGGCTGCATGTGCACATTCCAGATGGGGACACCAAAGCCAGGGGCAGTGACTTGCCCAGGGTCACCCAGGGAGCTGGTACTAAAACCCAAGGGTCCTAACCCCCTGCCCAGTGCTGCTTTTCTGTTGCCACATGCCCACTCCTCACATGGGGGGAGGGGCACAGAGACCACCAGACACAGAGGTCGGATTCCATCCCACACACCCCAACCAGGGAAGGGGAGGCGCTGCAGGCGCACATGTGTGTGTGGGGGAAGGGGAGTCTGGGTGGAGAAGGGATGGGGGAGTTCTAGGCTGACTGGCTGGTCCCTGCAGGATGATGGCGAGCTCTGCATGAACAGCATCCAGTGCAAAAGCAAGTGCTGCCACCGTGTGAGCGGGCTGAGCCTGGCCCGCTGTGCTCCCAAGGCCAGCGAGAACAGCGAGTGCTCAGCCAAGGTGGGTGCTGGAGCTGGGTGGCGGGAGAGGAGTAGCTCAGAGGAGGAGGTCCCAGAGGCCTGGGAATAGAACTAGAGCAGAGGGTCAGCCTGGTCGTTGAAGGTTGAGGAGATAAGACGGAGGGCAAAAGGCACCAAAGCACTTTCCCATCTCGTCATCTCTCTTGACCCTCAAACTGACCAGCAGCCAGGTATAGAGGCTCACGCCTATAATCCCAGCACTTTGGGAGGCCAAGGCAGGAGGATCGCTTGAGCCCAGAGGTTCAAAACCAGCATGGGCAATATAGCGAGACCCTGTGCCTGAAAAAAAACAAAAACAAAAACAAAACTGACCAGTGAGGTGGGTGGGGACAAGGATTTGCTATTCTCGTTTCATGGCTGGGTAAATCGAGGCCCTTCAGAGAGATCAAGTTAGTAAGAGCAAGTGAGCCAGAGTGGAGATCAGAACCTGGGTTTCCCAGGCCCTCAGCATCCCCTGGGGAGGCAGTTAGAGCAACGCTATCTGAAAAGATCAACTGGGCTGGGTGCAGTGATTCACACCTGGACTCCCAGCATTTTGGGAGGCCGAGGCAAGAGGATAGCCTGAGTCAGGGAGTCCAAGACAAGTCTGGGCAACTTGGCAAGACTTTGTCTCTACAATAAATTTTTAAAAATTAGATGTGTGTGGTGGCATGCACCGGTAGTTCCAACTGCCTGGAAGGCTGAGGTAGAAGGATCGCCTGAGCCCAGCAGATTGAGGTTACGGCATCCATGATCGTGCCAACTGCACTCCAGTCTGAGCAACAGAGTGAGACTTCGACTCAAAAAACAAACAAAAACTCACAGCCTGGCCTGTTGGTTCTCAAGGTCAGGCAGGGGGCATGTGATGCCCAAAGTAGCCCTCCATAGCCTGGGATGCCACTGGCTCCATTCCTCTGCAGACGCTCTACGGAGTTTACTACAAGTGTCCCTGTGAGCGTGGCCTGACCTGTGAGGTGGACAAGACCCTCGTGGGCTCCATCACCAACACCAACTTTGGCTTGTGCCTCGATGCCGGACGCGCCAAGCAGTGAGACACCCATGCTCTCCTGCACTTAGCCCCGCATGCCGCAGGACACTAGGCCCAGAGCCTCCTTCCTCCTCCTCCACCCCTTCTCCTGGGCTGGCCACCTTCTCGACCGGCGCCTCCATCTCCTGGTCGGGCTCTTGGCAATTAAAGCTCTCCTGCAAACCTTCCCCAGCCTCCTGCATGTTCTTGCTGAGTCAGTGTCTTCCTTGAAGCTGCATCAAGCCTCTCCCCACCAGGCCAGGCCTCAGGCCAGAAAAGTGAGAGG
The DNA here is from genome assembly GCA_027257055.1 of Cephalopachus bancanus. NCBI lineage: Eukaryota > Metazoa > Chordata > Mammalia > Primates > Tarsiidae > Cephalopachus > Cephalopachus bancanus. The sequence goes on from JAPVLO010000254.1 coordinate 1,338,205, forward strand.
AGGGTATGTCTGGGGACAGGAAAGATGTGGTGGAACAGAAAGGAGCCTAGAGACAAAGCTGTGAAAGAGGCCCAGACAGGTTGGGAATCTCTCAGTTTCTGGGGAGCCATCACACCTCCCTGGGATCCCCTTCTTGTCCTTAGAGTTCTCAGAGAGTCAGGCAAGTACGTGCATGTAGGCAGACACACACACAGCTCTGGTGAGGAGTTATAATGGTCCATCTTCATTGCCCTGCATCAGAACTTACCAGTTCCCAGCCAGGCTTGGTGGCTCACACCTGTCATCCCAGCACTTTAGGAAGCTGAGGCAGGAGGTTTGCTTGAGCCTAGAAGTCTGAGATCAGCCTGGGAAGCATAGCAAGATCTCTTCTCTACAAAATATCAACAAATTAGCTGGGTGTGGTAGAACACACCTGAAGTCCCAGCTACTTGGGAAGTTGAGGCAGAAGGATCACCTGAGCCCAAGAGGCCAAGGCTGCAGTGAGCCATGATCATGCCACTGCACTCTAACCTGGGTGACAGAGTGAGAACTTGACTTAAAAAAAAAAAAAACTTACCAGTCCCGTGTCCTGGGCACTCACCTCCTTCCTGGGCCCAACTCTCAGATGTGACATCTAACTGACACTGTTAAGGGGTCAGCCCACTAACAATGCTATGGGCCTACTCTGTGCCAGCAAATCCTCACAACAATCCTGGGAGGGAAAATGTATCATCTCCACTTTATAGATAAAGAGACTAAGTTTCAGAGGTTAAGAAAATTGCCCAATATCACATACTCAGAAAATGTTGGCACTACACCCATCAAACTCCACCCCCTCTCCTTTCTGTGATTCCTTTTCCTTTCCCAGTTATTTACACTAAGAAAAATGAGAAGAAATTGTAGGGAATTTACTTTGGTGAACATAAAAATTTCATACCCCCTGGAACCATCAAATGATTACTTTGGGCAGTACTAAGGTCCCCAGGTATGAAGGTTGGCTCTCACTGACCACTTGGTAGAGATGCCGAAGATGAGATTCTCACAATGAGTGGAGGATAGTGAACTGAATGAAATGCAGATGTCCTCCCAGCTCCAGGATTCTGTAGTTCTGTGATCCGTGAATCCCCTAATAACCACAGGCTTATGAGTTAGGACTGCATTCGGCTGTAAGTAGCAGAAAAACCCATGTGGTTTAAACAAATAGGAGCGTACATTCCTCATGAACCAAGAAGTCTAGAGCTAGGAAGTGCAGTGTCTGTTTGGTGTCTGGCTGGCAGCTTTTCAGTTGTCTTGATCTTCCCTTCGGGTTGCCAAATGCCTTGGCAGCAGCTCCTAACATCACACCCCCTCACCATATTCTAAGGCAGGAAGCCTGTAATAGCATTTGGGAGGATGCGGAGATGAGGAGCAGAGTGCTTTTTCTGGCTGCCTTCTTCTTATCTCTCCCAAAACCCTCCAGGCAGACTTCTCTGATGTCTCAATGGCTAGAACTGGGTGATCTGTCCACTTCTAGCACAAGGAAGGCTGGGAAAGCAAAGGGAGTAAAATGGCCATGACTGGCTTAAACTAATCATGATCCCTTTCCTGGGACTGCCCAAACAATATTGGGGTACAGTCAGCAAGGAGGGGCAGGCAATAGTTGTGACAGGGAAACCAGGTAACAGTGCCTAACATATGTGAGTTAGAGTTCAATAAGAGGGGTTTTCAATACCTTAACCCAGTGGAGGTGAGAGTGAGGTCACACTTCTTGGTGCCCAGACTCAGTCCTGGGGGAGAGCTGCATAATGTCTTCTCCATATATCTACTGGATTACCTTAGTGTGCCCAGCACTGTGTTTTGGATTGTGAGGGACACAAGGAAAAAGTCCCTGGTTTCCAAAAGTGAGTACGGAGTTGGGCTCTACAGAAGCGAGAGGTTGAGACCCCAAGCATCTGTTCCCCTGTATTAAATCCTTTCTACTTGAAACACCTGGAGTGGTTCTTGTTTTTCTTGTTTGTTTTGTTTTGTTTTGTTTTGTTTTTGAATTGGAGTCTCACTCGGTCTCCCAAGCTGGAGTACAGTGGCACGCCCATGGCCACTGCAGCCTTCACCTGCTGGGCTCAGACGATCCTTCCGCCTCAGCCTTCCAAGTAGCTGGAACTACAGGCGTGCGCTACCATGCCTCGCTAATTTTTTTATTTTATTATAGAGACAAAGTCTTGCCAAGTTGCCCAGGCCAATCTCGTTCCCCTGGGCTCAGGCAATCCTCTCACCTCGGCCTCCCAAAGTGCTGGGATTACAGGCCTGAGCCACCGCACCCGGCCGGTTCTTGTTTGTCTACACTGAATTTGACTAATACAAGCCTGCCTGAAAGAAGAGGAGCATTTTGTTGTTGTTATGGTTGCTGTTGTGGTTGTTGTTCAAAACCACCTTCCTCTCACCAACCCCTGAGCCCAAAGGAGTCACCTTTTTCTAATGCACATAAAGATGTCCTACAGGCAGTAACCTTGTCACTGACATGTTCCACCTTATCATCCTAGTCCCAGGAGCGCCCCATCATGTAACTTCTTTCTAGAGCTGATAGATATTCAGTTACAGAAACAAAGATATTTGCAACCTTGAGTCCATAAAAAATGTGTAATGAGCTGGGTTCGGTGGCTCAGCCTGTAATCCCACGCCTTTGGGAGGCTGAGGTGAATGGATTGCTGAGCCCGCGGGTTTGAGACCCGCCTGGGCAGCAAGACCTCATCTCTACAATAAATCAAAAAATCAACCAGGCATGGTATCACACGCCTGTAATTCCAGCTACTGGGAAGGCTGAGGCGGAAGTATCGCCGGAGCCCAGCAGGTCGAGGCTGCGGTGGCCAGGAGCGGCCACTGCACTCCAGTCTGGGTGACAGAGTGAGACTCCAACTCAAAAAAAAAAAATGTGTAATGCTGGACCTGTAGACCCATGCTGTCTGAAATAGGTCTATTAGTCAGCCATATGTGACTGTTGAGCACTTGAAATGTGGCTTGTCCAAGCTGGCATACGTGGAAAATATAAACTGGATTTTGAGAACTTATTACCACAAGAAGAATGCAAGATGTCTGAAATATTTTTCACATGTTGAAATGATAACATTTTTGATTGGATTATAACATAGATTGTCAAAATTGATTTTGGCCAGGCTCAGTGGCTCAGCCTGTCATCCCCGTACTTTGGGAGGCCAAGGCAAGTGGATTGCCTGAGCCCGCAGGTTCGAGACCAGCCTGGGCAACTTGGCAAGACCTCATCTCTACAATAAATCAAAAATTAGCCGAGTGTGGTAGCGTGCACCTGTAGTTCCCACTACTTGGAAGGCTAAAGTGGAAGGATCACCAGAGCCCAGCAGGTTGATGCTGAGGTGACCGGGAGTGTGCCACTGCACCCCAGTCTGGATGACAGAGTGAGACTCTGACTCAAAAAAAGAAAATTGATTTCACCTTTTTTTTTAAATCAGAGTCTCACTCTGTCACCCAGGCTGAAATACGATGGCACGCTCACAACCACCACGGCCTCGACCTGCTGGGCTCAGGTGATCCTTCCGCCTCAGCCTTCCAAGTAGCTGGAACTACAGGCGTGTGCCACCATACCCAGCTAATTTATTTTATTTAGTGTAGAGACGAGGTCTCGTCATGTTGCCCAGGTTGGTCTTGAACCCATGGACTCAGCAATCCTCTCACCTCTGACCTCCAAAGTGCTTGGATTATAGGCGTGAGCCACTGCACCTGACTTTTTGTTGTTGTTGTTGTTGTTGTTGTTTTGGAGTCAGCGTCTCACTCTGTTGCCCAGGGTGGAGTGCAGTGGCACAATCAAGACTTATTGCAGCTTTGACCTCCTGGGCTCAGGTGTTCCTTCCACCTCAGTCTCCTGAATAGCTGGAGCTATAAGTGTGCACTACCATGCCCAGCTAATTTTTTGATTCTTTTGTAGATACAAGGTCTTGCTATATTGCCAAGGCTAGTCTCAAACTCCTAGGCTCAAGCGATCCTCAAGCCTTGGCTTCCCAAAGAGCTGGGATTACAGGCATGAGCCACCATGCCTGGTACTTTTTTTTTTAAACATAGCTATTAGAAAATTTAAAATTACATGTATATCTTGCATTTTCTTTTCACTGGATAGTGCTGTTGTAGACTCTTAGTTTCTGCTGGTTTTCAGCATCAGAGACCTGCATTTTTTCAGCATAGCACAGGCACAGTCTAACTGTACAGCCCAAAGCACCTAGATAGTCCCCGACTTGCAATGGTTTACCTTACAATCTCTTGACTTATGGTGGCATGAAAGCAATGTGCATTCAGTAGAACATCAACAAATGACATGAGATATTCACACTTTATCCCAAAATAGGCTCTGAGTTAGACGGTCTTCCCTAATGTGAGTGTCTGAGCCCATTTAAGGTAGGCTAGGCTAGCTATGTTTGGTGTATTAAGTGTATTAAGCGCATTTTCAACTTTAGATATTTTCAACTTACAATGGGTTTATGGGAACATAGCCGCATCATAAGTTGAGGAGCATCTGTACTTTTCTCCCCACAAATTTCAAAAGCCTCTGTCAATGACCACTTTTTCCACAGGGCAGCTGAACATCCACTGCTTGGGAAGGGGTCTGGAACATACCACAGTAGCCTCAATATTATTCTGAGCAGAAAGCATTTGAGAATAGGCTTTTTTCTAAACCCCTTTATCTGCCTAAGTGCAGAACCCCCCAGAAGAACTCACTTGTCAAAAGTCCTCTACTGGCCAGGAGCAGTGGCTCACGCCTGATCCCAGCACTTTAGGAAGATGAGAAGAGAGGCTTGCCTGAGCCCAAAAATTCAAGGCCAGTGGGGGCAACATGGTGAGACCTCATCTCTACAATAAATAAATAAATAAATAAATAAGCTGGGTGTGTGGTGGTGCACACCTGTAGTCCCAGTTACTTGGAAGGCTGAAGTGGAAGGAGTCCAGCAGGCTGAGGCTGTAGTGGCTGTGAGCTTGCCACTGTAATCCGGCCTGGGTGACAGAGACTTTGGCTCAAAAAAACAAAAATCACCTCCTAGAAGTTTCTCGAAACCAGGGAAGATTGGCTGTTACTGCCTGAGAGAAGTCAGCACCACACCTAAACAGTCATGGTCACAAAACTATTCTATCTCCCATCTTTTGTCCAAAGGGTTCGTTTATCTTTCCTAACAAGTGCCCTTTCTCCTTCTCCCCTTCCTCTGTCATGATGGTATATAAGTCCCAAATTCTAACTTCCTCCCATTTTCCTGTGAACTCCCCTACATTCTGAATAAAAATCTGTCATTTCTCTTTCTCATATGTCTTTTTATCAGCTTAATTCTCAGGTCCCCAACTACCGAACCAGGAGGACAAAAGAAAACTTTCCTTCCCCAACACTTGGAACCAGTTACGTCAGTTACACATCTCCCCTGCCTTTTTTTTTTTTGAGTTGGAGTCTCACTCTGTCGCCAAGACTGGAGTGCAGTGGCCACTCCCAGCCACCGCAGCCTCGACCTGCTGGGCTCCAGCGATCCTTCCGCCTCAGCCTTCCAAGTAGCTGCAACTACAGGCACGCGCTACCACACCCGGCTGATTTTTGATTTATTGTAGAGATGAGGTCTCGCCAAGTTGCCCAGGCAGGTCTCGAACCCACGGACTCAGGCAATCCACTCAACTCAGCCTCCCAAGGTGCGGGATTACAAGCTGAGCCACCGAGCCCGGCTCCCTGCTTTTTTTTTAATGTATGAAACTAAAAATGTTCATTAAAGGCAACTTGAGGTTTTGGGGATTTTTTTTAAGGCATATTATGTTCCTGGATAAAAACATTCAATATAACAAAGAATTAAAATTTCTTCAAATTAATTTGTTTTGTTATATATAGTTAAGGTGTACCACATGATGTTTTGATATACGTATCTTGCCATACATATCCACAGTCAAGCAAATCAATGTACCCATCATCCCACATGGCTACCTTTGTTTTTGTGTGTGTGAGTGGTCAAGAGTACCTACAACGTACTCTCTTGGCAAATTACAAGTATACAATACATACCATTGGCGACAGTCCTCATGTTGTACATTAGATCTCTTAGATGTATTCATTCTACATAACTGCAACTTTGTACCCTTTGACCTACATCTTCTCCTGCCCCTTGCCCCTCTCTCATACCTCTAGTAACCACCTCATTTTTTTCTTTTTTAGATTCCACATGTGAGATCATTCGGTATTTCCTTTCTGTGTCTAACTTATTTCACTATGTCTTCTTCTAGGACTTTTATAGTTTCAGGTCTTACATTTAGGTTTTTAATCCATTTTGAGTTGATTTTTGTGTATGATGTAAGATAAGGGTCCAATTTCATTATTTTGCAATGTGAACATTGTTTTTCCAATGGCTTTTTTTTTTTAAGAGACAGTGTCTAGGGCCGGGATCAGTGACTCAGCCTGTAATCCCAGCACTCTGGGAGGCCGAGGCGAGTGGATTGCCTGAGCCCAGGGGTTCGAGACCAGACCTTATCTCTACAATAAGTCAGAAAATGGCCGGGCGTGGTACTGCATGCATGCAGTTCCAGCTACTTGGAAGGCTGAGGCGGAAGGATCGCCGGAACCCAGCAGGTCAACGCTGAGGTGACCGTGAGTGTGGCATTGCACTCCAGCCTGGGCGACAGAGTGAGACTCCAACTCAAAAAAAAAAAAAAGAGAGAGAGTGTGTCTCACTCTGTGGCCCAGACCAGGCAGGAAAGTAATGGTGCTACTGTAACTCACTGATCACAGCTCACCACAGCCCTAAACTTCCAGGCTCAAGTGAGCCTCCCACCTCAGACTCCCAAGTGTCTAGGACTACAGGCATACACCACCATGCTCAGCTAATTTCATTTAATTATTTTTTGTAGAGAAATTATTTCACTATATTGCCCAGGCTGGCCTCAAACTCTTGGCCTCAAGAGATCCTCCCACCTCAACTACCAAGTAAATGAGATTACAGGCACACACCACTGCACCCAAACCTAACATCATTTATTAAAGAGATTATCCTTTATCCATGGTGTCTTCTTTGGCCCTTGTTGACTGTATAGGCTTGGGTTTCTTTCTGGGCTCTCTATTCTCTTCCCCTTCAAACGTCTTAAGACACTGGTTATCCCCGGAGGCTGGATCTCCAGCCCCCACCTCTCCTTCCAAGGTTGTTTCACAGACTTGCTCCAAATGGGGGAAGTTCATCCAACACTATGAAAGCCTGGTTGTCTGTCTGATACATTTAGTACAGGGTAGCATATTCCACCAAGGTATAGTTTACACATTTTGCTATGACTAACAAGGAGGTGCTCTAAGTACAACCACAGCTTATATCTGAACTTCTGAGCATCATAAACCCAGCAACCTGGAGGGCACATCTGGCCCAGTTCTGGGGGCTTTTATTTAATCAGCAATGTGGCTGAATATGGAACTTTAGGCTCAAAATCTGAAATGTAACCTGAATATAACAGGGCTGCCTTGAGGCCCACCTCTGCTGCCAATGCCATGCACAGACAAGCCAGCGAGCATCTGACTCGACAAGCCTCACAAAGCACAGTAGAACTTCTAAAACTCCTCTTGATGCATTCTCTCCCCATCCCCACACTGCACAGTAGGTGCTCCAATCTCCCTTTTCTCACTTTTTTAGAGACAAGGTTTCCGCTCTGTCACCCAGGCTGGAGTGCAAGTGGTACAATCAGAGCTCACTGCAGCCTCAAACTCTTGGGCTGGACCTTCCGCCTCAACCCCCCGAGTAGCTGGGATTCCAGAAGCAAGTCACTGTACCTGGCTCTTTTCTCACCCTCCTTCCTTTCTATCCCTCATGGCCTCCCAGAAGATTCGGGTTCAGTACTTTCACACTGTGTGACTTTGAGCAAGTTGCTCAATCTCTCTGGTCCCCTGTCTGTGAAATAGAAGCGATACAATACAGCTTCCTAATAGGTTTGTCGTCGGATTAAGAGATTATCCTTTACCCACGGCGTCTTCTTGGGTAAGTCTATGAAACAACCATATGTGCAAGGCATCTAGAACTGCCCCTGGCATCTAGTAAAAGTGATCGATAAACACTGGCAATTCTTTATACACATCTATGTTTTGTATACCTTCTTTCACATTTCTGAAATTTCAAGTTGGGGAACTGAGAGATCAAGTATAAATTGAGCTTTTTTTTTTTTACTTTTTTATTTTTTGAGTTGGAGTCTCACTCCGTCGCCCAGACTGGAGTGCAGTGGCCGCTCCCGGCCACCGCAGCCTCGACCTGCTGGGCTCCGGCGATCCTTCCGCCTCAGCCTTCCAAGTAGCCAGAATTACAGGCATGCGCTACCACACCCGGCTGATTTTTTTATTTATTGTAGAGATGAGGTCTCGCCAAGTTGCCCAGGAGGGTCTCGCACCCGTGGGCTCAGGCAATCCACTCACCTCAGCCTCCCAAAGTCGCGGGATTACAGGCTGAGCCACCGAGCCCGGCTTTGAGCTTTTAATTTTATTTTACTTTTTTTTTTGTAGAGATGGGGTCTTGTCATGTTGCCCAGGCTGGTCTGAACTCCTGAGCTCAGGCAATCTGCTTGCCTCAGCTTCCCAAAGTGCTGGGATTACAGGTGTGAGCTACCATGCCCGGCCCTAAACTGGGCCTTTAGGGAGCAGATTATGAATTGGGCTGAGCCAGAAAGAGATTGGGGTAGGAGGAGAGCTTAGGTCTCCTCTGGGGGGCTTTCATTCGTGCCCCAACCAGGGAAAGACCCCAAGCCCAAGAGTCCCTTCCTGCTTCCTTCCTCATGCCCCCAAGATTCCCCTCTCCCCCATCTATTAAGAGTAACCTGTACCGTGCCCACCCCAGTTCAGTCCACACAGGCCCCAACTCTGTGGGCAGCAAACATCCGAAGCTCTTTACTTCAATGCTGTTTGTGCCATCCCTTCCCCCCTCCCTTCCACTGCTGGTGGAGGCTCTGGGGACCAGGGGCAGGAACACACAGTTCTGGGTAGGCAGGATGGTGGGTGGCAGCCGAAAAGGAGGCAGCAAGAAAGCGGGAGCGTTAGAACAACATTCTCTTAGTCGGCTTCTTGTTTTCAGTTTTCTGACAACGGCCGTAGACGATGACTCTGAACGACTTCTCATTCTTCGGAAACACACAAGTCAGGCTCGGCCCACAGGGACACTCGCGGTACAGGCCAAAGAACATCTGGGAAAGGCAGGACTTTGACTTTGATCTTGGGGGTGGCTCTCCCCTCAGCCAGGAAGAGCAGCCCTTCCCCCGCCCAGCTCCAGGGCCCAACTGCTTGCCCATAGCGAGGAGCCTGGGGACAAAGGACCGCTCACGCCACTGCCCAGAGCGGTGCCTCCGGTTGCCTTCTCCAGGCTGGCTCCCGGAGTGACCTGGAGCCTCCCGTCTCGTTCCCTCCATTCCTCTGCCTGTCACTAACCTATCTGCCTTTTTTTTTTTTTTGGATTGGAAAATACAGTTTATTTTGAAAGTACATTAGAAAAAGAGGGGAGATTCACCTCCCCAAGGTAGGGGAGGGGGCCAAAGCTAGGAAAACATGGCGGCCATAGCTCAAAGAACACACGGCCTGGCCAGTGCTCAACAAAACAACGGCCTATCTGCCTGTCTTAAGTGATGGATGCACCGCGGTGGGGCCCTTCTCGACTCCTTAAGTTCCTTCGTGGGCAAATCAGCTCCCCTCTCCCACACCCAGGACGCTGCCTGTGCCTTTCTCCCTCCAGGAGCACCGGGGCCACAACAGACCTCCTGGGGCTAGGGGAAGAGGGGGCCCGGGGCCGAGGTCGGACCTGGCTGTGTCCATTCACTGTGCTACTTTCGGGGTCTGCAGAGACGACCCCTGAAGAATGAGAACCCGCATTAGGAAGAGACGCCTCTGGGATTCCAAGCCCCGGGTGGGTGGGGGGGCTCCCATCCAGGGTCTGTCCGCGGGCTCCCCCTGTCGGCCTGGAAGTGCAGTCCCAGCGGAGAACCCCCGGCTCCGGGTCATTTCCGCCCACCGGCCCTTCCCCCCTTCCCGGGGATCTGGGCCCGCCCCGGCTGCCACTGGACCCTTCCCGGGCTCCCGACCAGCGCCGACACCCACCTGCGTGTGACATACGCTGCCCTCGGACCCCTTCTCTGCGCAGTGCGACTCGCAGCTGTCGGGCGCCCGGCGGCAGCACTGGCTCTTGCACGACTTGCTCAGGATGCAGATCTCCCTGAGGTCCTGCGGGGAGGACCAGCTGTGCTCAGCGCTGGGGACCGGATCCGCCCGAGGTCCCGCAGGGAGACAGGTGCCCCGCCCGTCACCGCCCGCCTGCGCCCTCGCCGTCCACCCAGGGCTTCCTCCCCTCGGGGCTCCTTCCCCTAGGAGGCGCCCTCACCACCACCACCCCCCTCCAGACGGGCGGTCTCTAGTTGGGAACCGGGAAGGGGGAGATGCAGGGTCCCGGGAGGGGACTGGACAAACTCTTAGCGTCCCCAAAATAGGTTGCTTCCCACACACCCCAGCGTGGTCTAGACTTTCCCGCCTTTCCCAAGCACTTCCTTCTGCTGCAGGACCTGTCTCTCCTGCAAACTACTTAACCCTTTCTGCTGAGCTTGATGGCCATAGAAATGATAATGGGGGGGCACAACATCAACAAGGGTACCTGATCTCAAACTAGGCAAAATGGGGACCAAAAGGAGGTCCAAACTTCAACTGTATGATGATCACTTGTATACCCAATCCTGAATTGTACCCCACACTTTCTTTTTTTTAAGCAGGGTTTATTTATTTACCCCCCCCCCGAGTTGGAGTCTCACTCTGTCGCCCAGACTGGGGTGCAGTGGCCGCTCCCGGCCACCGCAGTCTCGACCTGCTGGGCTCTGGCGATCCTTCCTCCTCAGCTTCCAAGTAGCTAGAACCACAGGCGCGCGCTACCACACCTGACTAATTTTTAAGTTTAGAGTAGTGACGAGGTCTCACCACGTTGCCCAGGCTAGGCTCAAACGCGAGGGCTCAGGTGGTTCTCTCACCTCCAGCTCCCAAAGTGCTGGGATTACAGGCGTGAGTCACTGTACCTGGCATTTCCTGGTGGGTTTTTTTTTTAAGTTGGAGTCTCACTCCGTCACCCAGACTGGAGGGCAGTGGCATGCTCCCGGCCACCGCAGCCTCAACCTGCTGGGTTCTGGCGATCCTTCCTCCTCAGCTTTCCAAGTAGCTGGAACTACAGGCACATGCTACCATACCTGGCTAATTTTTTTCTTTTTTTTTTTTTATTGTAGAGATGAGATCTCTCCAAGTTGCCCAGGCGGGTCTCGAACCCGCAGGCTCAGGCAATCCACTCACCTCAGCCTCCCAAAGCTCTGGGATTACAGGCTGAGCCACCGAGCCCAGCTAGGATTTATTAAAAGGACAGAAAAGCTCCCACAGTGGGAGGGGACCCAAAGGGGTTGCTCATACCCCACATTTTAAAAATAAAATAAAAATTGAAATTAAAAAATGATAATAAGACCACCTTTTTACTAAGGAGCTTGTGGACTGGAAATGTCTGACAGATTTCTTGCAGGAAAAACCCCTCCCCTTGTCTCCTCCCATCTAGTCCAACACCTTGGCAGCAATCATGTGACTAACCCGTCCATCTGCCTGCTGTCCCCTGATGTCAGTACCTGCCCTTACCTGTCCCTTTGTGATGAGGAGGAGCAGACCATCACCCAATCACCTTAATGACCTTCCCCCAGCAAAGGGAAGGGTTAAAAGGACTCAGCCATGAGCAGCCCAACCATTGCCTTGCTAAGCTATGGTGTGGCCATGTGCTCTTTGAGCTATGGCCAGAACATGCTATCTGAAGCTTTGGCCCCTTCCCCTGTGTTGGGGCGGTGAGTCTCCTCTTTCTCTCTCTCTCTCTCTCTCTCTCTCTCTCAATTAGTTTTTAAATAAACTATATTTCCTAGTCTAACTTCTGTGCAGTTCTTTGCATCTTTCACACGGTACCAGATGGCACACCAGATGCCCACACCCCAGCGGGCCTGACCTCTAACATTCTGGAAGTCCTGCTGGGAGTGTAACCTAACAGGGAGGTTGAGACGGAAGAATCGCCTGAGTCCAGGGGAGGTTGAGACTGCGGTGAACTGTGATCATGCCACTACACCCCAACCTGGGTGACAGAGTGAGGCTGACTCAAAAAAAAAAAAAAAAAGAATGTAACTGATGGAGGCTAGGAGGGCACTGCCTTTGGGGCTCTATGGCTGAGGGGAGTATGAGTGAGCCTTCCCAGGGGCCCAGGTGCTGGAAATTCTCTACTTCTCATCCTGGTGGTGGTTATGATCGTGTTTGCATAGGTTCAAATCCAATGATTTTCATGTAAACTAAAGATATGGGCACCTTACTGTATGTAATTTTTACCTAACATATATTAGGTCCTATTAATTAATAATTATTGTGTAAATGATATCTATAATCCTATCTGTTATGTATCATTAAGTGTTATAAAGAGAAGAAAGCAGCCGGCTCGGTGGCTCAGCCTGTAATCCCGTGCCTTGGGAGGCTGAGGTGAGTGCATTGCCTGAGCCCACGGGTTCGAGACCCGCCCAGGCAACTTGGTGAGACCTCATCTCTACAATAAATCAAAAAAGTAGCCAGGTGTGGTAGCGCATGCCTGTAGTTCCAGCTACTCAGAAGGCTGAGGCGGAAGGAGCCCAGCAGGTCTGGTCGAGGCTGCGGTGGCCGGATGCGGCCACTGCACTCCAGTCTGGGCGACAGAGTGAGACACCAACCCCCCCCCAAAAAGAAGAAGAAAGCAGCCAAGGAGGACTGGATTGGCTCTAGCCTCTTTCCAACTTCCCTGCTTCCGCTCTTGCCCATCACCTCCCCCACCTCCCCATTCTCACCTCCCTCCCCCACCCACTCACCTCCCCAACCACTCCAGTCAATTCTTCCAAGAACAGCTAGAGGAGCCCTTTTAAAAAGTAACTCCCAGCTGGGCTCGGTGGCTCAGCCTGTAATCCCGCGCTTTGGGAGGCTGAGGTGAGTGGATTGCCTGAGCCCACGGGTTCGAGACCGCTTGGGCAACTTGGCGAGACCTCATCTCTATGATAAATCAAAAATGAACCGGGCGTGGCAGCACGCGCCTATAGTTCCGGCTACTTGGAAGGCTGAGGTGGAAGGATCACCAGAGCCCAGCAGGTCAGGGCTGCGGTGGCCAGGAGCAGCCACTGCACTCCAGTCTGGGCGACAGAGTGAGACTCCAACTCAAATTAAAAAAATAAAATAAATATAAAAAGTAACTCCCAGCCAGGCACGCAGTGACTCACTCTTGTAATCCCAGCGCTTTGGGAGATGGGGGCTAGAAGATCGCCTGAGCCCAGGAGTTCCAGACTAGCCTGGGCAACTTGGCAAAACCTTGTCTCTATAATAAATCAAAAAGTTAGCTGGGCGTGGTGGCGTGTGCCTGTGGTTCCAGCTACTTGGAAGGCTGAGGCAGAAGGATCGCCTGAGCTCAACAGGTTGAGGCTGCAGCCTGGGCAACAGAGTGAGACTCTGACTCAAAAAAAAAAAAAAAGGAACTCCCACAGTGTCATTCCCCAAATTCAAAGTCACCACTGAGCTCTACCTCCAGACTCACCTGGCCCTAGGGCATTTGTACCTTCTGGCCCTCTGCCCGGAACACCCTGCCCATGACCTCTGCCTGGCTGCCTCCCTCTCCCCCTCAGGCTGAAGCCTTCCAGGACACCAGAGAACACCTGATTTTACTGTACTCACAGCACTTAGGACTCTCTGAAGTTATCTTCTTTACCTTTTCAAAAAAACCCTGCTAAAACCTCAGCCCTGGGAGGACAGGAAATCTGCTCCTTCATTCGTTGCTGTATTTCTCAGCCCCTTGGATTGAAGTCCTCACAGTGCAGGAGTTGAGTAAGTGAGGTGATCTCTCTGATCACATCTTCTGTATATCTCTTCTCTCCCTCACTCCTCCTTGCTATTCCCCTAATATGCCGGCACATTCCCACCTCTAGACCTTTCCCCTGGCTATTCCTTCCACCTAAGATGTTCTTCCTCCGGAGATCTGCCTGTCTCGCTCCTGTTAGGAGAGACTTCACTCCCTTTGGGTCTTTGCTTAAATTTTACCTTCTCAGTGAGGTCTTCCCAAGCAGCCTGCTTAAAACTGCAACCTCTTCTCACACCACCAATCTCCAAGCCCCTGCCTTGGCTTCTCTTCCCCAGGTGATTATTGGCTGGGATACATATTTTACTCCTCATACACTAGAGTGACGGCTCCACAGGACAAGAATTTCTTTCTCTCTTTCTTGCTCCTAGCCCTATCCCCAACTTATAGAAAAATAACTGACATACAGCAGGTGCTCAGTAAAATGTATTGCATGAGAGAATGTCTGACTCCTTTACCACATGAGAGCATGAGACGGGGGAGCTCTGGCACACTCGCCTGTGTGGCCACAGCACCTGGCACTGCTCACAGGACTAGGGTGTTCTCTCTTTCCTCCCAGACGTCCTCCACCCAACACTCCCTGCCGCCCCCACTTCCGCCTGTCTCCCACACCAGCCTCCCATGACCACTCACCTCCCCAAATACTACAGGCCTTAGAAGTGGAGGAGGAAGTGACTGCCTCTCCAGTTTTCTTACCAAAAAGTTGGTTTTTCCGGGGGAAAATGAACCGCTGGTGAGGAGAAAGAAAAAGAAAAGGAGGAGGAGAAGAGGGAGTACCAGCTGCCGCATCCTGGCCCAGAGGTGGTGGCTGGTGGCTTTTCTAAGATCCCGTGCCTGCCATGTGACTGCTACATGACCCAGGCCTGGAGGGGAGGTAGTGAAGTGTGAATGTCCAGTCCTGGGGTTAACAGGACAGGCCCAAGTTCCAGCTCTCAACTCAAAGGAACAATGGAACAAGCAGTGGGAGTGAATGGAAGTTTTCCAAGAACAGCTGCTGTATCCTGGTCCTTTTGCTGTGCTCACCTCGCTGCTAGCAGAATGGTCTAATCTGCACTTGGGCTCCAGCACTAGCAAGATCTGGGTTCAAATCTCAGCCCTGCTACTACTGTCTGTGTGCTCTTGGGCAGACTTCCTAACCTCTTTTGAGCCTTTGTTTCTCCACAGCAAGACAGAGGATAATAATACAAGGATGCTTGCTTACATTAGATGACATGTGTTGTGCTTTGCATAAGTAGGCACCCAGCAAATGGAAGCTGTTATCTTTAGCTCTAGAATTCGAGTCAGAGTTTGAAGGATTTCAAAAGATCCCCTTGTCCAGTCCAATTGTACACTGTTGTAAAAAAAAAAAAAAAACAGCACTATGAATATTTTCTTTTTCCAGATGAGGTGACTAAGGCTCAGAGAAGTCTCAAAACTTCCCCCAAAGTCACAGAGCTATTCAGTAACAGATTAGATTCTAGTTTTCATCTTTCTACTCCCTCACCCCAGAGGCTAATGGCAAAGCTCCTCCTCTGGGGAAATGTTTGGTTTTGGGGAGGGTTTTTTTAGTCGAAGTTTCACTCTGTCGCCCAGGCTGGAGTTGTGGGAATCTTTCACAGAGAGAGCCTTCTTTGCCAGGAAGCAGCGTTTATTCATGCTGGCACTGGCTCAGTGAATTGGATTCACATCCAAAGGCTGAGCCTGGAAGGCATCAGGGCATTGCCTTACATACATTTTTACATTGTAACCCCCTTTGTCTCCCTACCAGGCAACATTTTTTGATTATTATACATTTGATTGGACAATTCATAACTCTGGGCTACAGTTAACCCTACTTATCAGATGTTGATTGGTTTTACATAATCATCTCATTTGCATGTCCTATTTGCTGATTGGTTTACAGGATTACTATTCTGATTGGCTTCCACTAAAAGTTTAAACATGTAGTCCACCAAAGTAAAAAGCCCATGAAAGAGAAAGCACAAAGAAGCAGGAAGTAACTTATTTTCTCTTTTCTTACTCCTGCATTTTTAGAAGGGCCCCTGCCTCAATCCTTCTACCTCAGCCTTCCAAGTAGCTGGAACCAAAGGCATGTGTCACCATAGTTACCTAATTTTTTGATTTACTGTAGAGACAAGTTCTCGCCAAGTTGCAGGCTGGTCTCGAACCCCTGGACTCAGGCAATCCTCTTGCCTCTGCCTCCCAAAGTGCTGGGATTACAGGCATGAGCCACTGCATGCAGCAAAAAATAATTTTTTTTAAAAAGTAAAATTACTTATAAGACCTTTCATAATTCACTACCAACTGCAGCTCTCTTTCCAGTGCAATTGTGTTTCAAATAAATTCCTCCGGGCTCGGTGGCTCAGCCTGTAATCCCGTGCTTTGGGAAGCTGAGGTGAGTGGATTGCTTGAGCCCACGGGTTTGAGACCCGATGGGCAATTTGGCGAGACCTCATCTCTACAATAAATCAAAAATCAGCCGGGTGTGGTAGCGTGCGCCTGTAGTTCCAGCTACTCGGAAGGCTGAGGCGGAAGGATCGCCGGAGCCCAGCAGGTTGAGGCTGCGGTGGCCGGGAGCAGTCACTGACTCCAGTCTGGGCAATACAGTGAGATTCCAACTCTAAATAAATAAATAAATAAATAAATTCTGCTTAGTATTCTAGAATCAGCTTTGCCTGCACGTAGAAGGTTTCCTTTTCTACCAATTTACAGCCAAGCAAACAGAAACTACTCTAGGTGTTACAGAGAATTTTTTTTTTTTTGAGTTGGAGTCTCACTCTGTTGCCCAGGCTGGAGTGAAGTGGCACGCTCCCAGCCACTGCAGCCTCAACCTGCTGAGCTCAGGTGATCCTTCCTCCTCAACCTTCCAGGTAGCTGGAACCACAGGTATGTGCCACCATGCCTGGCTGATTTCTTAATTTATCATGGAGACGAGATCTTGCCATGTTGCCCAGGCTGGTCTTGAACCCATGGGCTCAGGCAATCCTCTCACCTCTGCCTCCCAAAGTGTTGGGATTATAGGCATGAGCCACCGTGCCTGACTGAACGATAATTTAATATAGGAAAATGATCACACACATGACAGAGGAACTGGGAAACCAAGCAGGAGGGTGTGTCAACTGAGAGATAAGCAACACTGGGTGGCCCCAAAGACCCTGTGACTGGAGGAACAATGTGACAGACAGTGTGACTGGGGGGGTGTACAGAGGAGGGGCTGTGGGTAGCAAATGAGCGCTGCCCAGTCAGGCTCGGTGGCTCAGCCTGTAATCCCACGCTTTGGGAGGCCGAGGTGAGTGGATTGCCTGAGCTGACGGGTTCGAGACCCACTTGGGCAACTTGGCAAGACCTCATCTCTACAATAAGTAAATAAATAAAATTCTCCGGGTGTGGTAGCACGTGCCCGTAGTTCCAACTACTGGAAGGCTGAGGCAGAAGGATCGCCGGAGCCCAGCAGGTCGAGGCTGCGGTGGCCGGGAGCAGCCACTGCACTCCAGTCTGGGCGACAGAGTGAGACTCCGACTCAAAAAAAAAAAAAATGAGCGCTGTCTGAACAGCAGGCCTTGAGCAAGGCAAGACCCCAAGCGAAGGCAAGGTCTCTCTTGGTTGCTCTGCATCCTAGCCAAAGAGCAAGGGATGCAGCCTGCTACATGGAACGGCGTCTCAGATGCCTACACATGGGAGTACACATAGTACAGATAAAACCTTAGTTACAACAAGATAAGCATGGAACAGCTTGCCATTTAGGTAGCAACAAAACTCTGTTATAGCTCCTTCATAGACCTTGAATTCCTCCCAGCTTCCTTTGTGCTTGATTATAAAATAAACATGCTGAGTTAGTTCAGGGCCACTTCTCCTCCATCAGAGGAAAGTGTCCCACCTGGCCCCAGCTTTTCTTTATGTCTTTGTGTCTGTGTCTTTCTTAATCTCTCGCCCACTGCTCTCTCTCGGGACCCTCAAGGCAGTCGCGTGGCCACGGCAAGGGACTGTCCTAAAAGAGCAAGAGTTAACCGGGCTCGGTGGCTCAGCCTGTAATCCCGTGCCTTTAGGAGGCTGAGGTGAGTGTATTGCCTGAGCCCGCGGGTTCGAGACCCACCTGGGCAACTTGGCAAGACATCATCTCTACAATAAATCAAAAATTAGCCGGGTGTGATAGCGCATGCCTGTAATTCTGGCTACTCGGAAGGCTGAGGCAGAAGGATCGCCAGAGCCCAGCAGGTTGAGGCTGCGGTGACTGGGAGCGGCCACTGCACTCCAGTCTGGGCAACAGAGTGAGACTCCAACTCAAAAAAAAAAAAAAAAAGAGCAAGAGTCATGAAAGAGACAAGGAGACAGCCAGTGATGTCACCTGAAGCAGGGAGTGGGAAGGGAAGAACCACCTGGCATTGCCCCTTCTCCTGCCCTGCAAACTTCAAGCACACCTAGAAGCCCAGGGAGGAAGGAGGCTGGGAAATGTAGTTCCCAGGAATAAACAGCAGAGCAGGAGGATGAGTTGGCAAATGCCCGGCACACCTTCCTTCCCATCCCACCTGGCTGGGCAGAGTCAGTATGTCCATCTCGTCCCACTTCGGTCCCTCTCCCACTTGTAGAGGAGGTTGGGGGAGGGGCTCAGTCACATCTGTTACAAATCAAGCCTAGAAGTAGCATTATTTAAATACTTTGGGGTGAGGGGACACATCACTGTGTGAGAAGAACCTCATAGTTTTCCTTTGCTTTTTATTTTCTATCTTCAGGAAAATTTTGCCATGTTTGCCTCTTGTGGAAAAGAAAGCCATGACTTGGATCTAGATGTAGATACTGCTCTCCTGTGTACCATCGGCAACTCTACCAAGTTTCTAAGTGGACTTCACCACAAGGCTCGCTGGAAATTTGGGGGTCATGTGCTCCCCAGCCACAACAATTTCTTCATATCATGGTTATGCCAGAGAGCACACAGCCTTGTAGAGATGTGAGTCAAGAAATGCTGCTGCACCGGGCACAGTGGCTCAGCCTGTAATCCCAGCACTTTGTAAGGCCGAGGCTGTGAGGTTGGAGGTCTCGGAGGGTGGGGCGGGCTTCAACAAGATGGCTTTAACCCGGACCAGGAGAACAATAGGTGAAAGTGCGTCCACAAAAATGAATGAATAACCAGAACTAAGACTCCAGCCATAAAGCCAACCAGTACCTGTTACAGCGACTCTAGCAACCCCGTTTAGCCAATCGTCAGCAGACGCGACAGCTGTCTCAACCAGTGATCGCTCTCTTCAATCCCCCTTACAGCTTTTTCAGTGTGTCCTTTATAAACCCGTCGCCCATCTCGCTGGGCATGACTTTTCCGGCCCACAGTCACATGGACCAGTGAACGTCGCCCGGGATTGTGCTAATAAATTTTTCTTGTCTCCTTTGTTGCCGTTTTGCCTGGTCTGGTTTCGTTTACCTTACATTTGGTGCCAAAACCTGGGAGGACGGTGCGGGGCCCCAGCGGGTTCTCCCCTCCTCTCCCGATCCGGGACCTCTCTCAGGAACAGGACCTGGCCCCAGGACCTCAGACAACACGGTGAGTCCCTCGCTTTCCCTGACTTCTCCTCCTACCCTCTGGGGTGCCCAGTCCAAAATCGCAGCTGTGTCTGGGCTCACCCCTCCGGCACGGTGCCTTTGGCTCCGATGTAATGGAGGCATCCCTATCTCCGAATCGCCAACCCTATAAACAGAAGCGGATTTTCCTTTCCATCCTATTCTAAGTGGGTCTGGAACGCTGGGCTCGCTTGTTTAAGAACCCGGAAATGGAGGTTGCGGCCATGGAAAGCCAGCCTTCTAAAACTGAGGCTCAGACCCAGTGTCTCATATCTAATCTGGCTACTCTGAGGTTGTCCAAAGATATCCGTAAATGGAAGCTGGTCTTCCTTTCCTCCCGGGCCTGGCCCCAATATCCTCTGGACAATCAGTCTTGCTGACCTCTCCCCCCAAGGGAACTTTCAATTTCGGCCTCCTCACCGATCTCAGTAATTATTGCCACCAGACTGGGAAATGGTCCAAAGTCCCCTATATCCAGGCCTTTTGGACATTGCACTCCCGCCCAGACCTCTGTGTCAGATGTTCCTCGGCCCAGGTCCTCCTGGCCAAATCCCCTGATAGGGGCTGTCAGCCTCTCCCTGC
The DNA here is from genome assembly GCA_027257055.1 of Cephalopachus bancanus. Taxonomy (NCBI): domain Eukaryota; kingdom Metazoa; phylum Chordata; class Mammalia; order Primates; family Tarsiidae; genus Cephalopachus; species Cephalopachus bancanus. The sequence goes on from JAPVLO010000254.1 coordinate 1,358,187, forward strand.
GTCGGAATCTTCCTTTACAGATCCACCGGAGGACCTTGGCCTTCCCCCTCCAGCTCCTACCCCCCCTTCTCCTCCCCTCCCGTCCGCCTCTCCTCAAATGTCTGCTCTTTCTCAACTCCCTCCTTATTCAACCTCCTGTGCCCAGACCTCTTCCACTCAGGCCCCTCCGGTGTCTGCTCCTGCCTTACCTCCCGTCCTGTCCCTCCTATATCCAGCCCTTTCCCCCAGCCTGCCATCTCTAATTCCTTTGTCCTCAGCTCCAGTTGTTCCAGGTTGGGTCGGCTCCCCTCCCCCGTCCACGTCCATCCCAACAGCCACAGAGACACCGCCTCCCTCCTCCAGTCCTGTTAACATCACACCTGACTCCTCTGTTTCCGACTCTGCCCCAGCCACCCACAAGCTATACCTTCCTCTTCCGTCATCACCGCCATCTCGCCCTCCTTCCACCTCATTCCCTACTCTCACCCTGCCGCCATCTTACAATCCTACATTGCCCTCTAAATGGACCAGCCCTCCGGTTACCAGGTCCCAGGCCCAGTTACTGGACCCTCTCCAGGAGGTGACAGGTGCTGAGGGACTGGTTCAGGTACATGTTCCCTACTCCCTGGGGGACCTGTCCCAGATTAAAAAACGCCTAGGCTCCTACTCTGCCAACCCGACTGCCTATACCAAGGAGTTTCGATACCTCACTCAGGTATACGAGCTCACGTGGCATGACCTCCACGTAATTTTAACCTCCCGAGGAGCGCGATCGCGTCACCTCAGCAGCTCGGGACTACACTGATCAGGTACATAACTCCAACCATTCTTTGCCGGTCAGTGCCTGCTGAAGACCCACAATGAAACTATCAGGATGGTACCACAGGTAAGACTAGGAGGGATCAGATGGTCCGCTGCCTTATTACAGAGCTGCCTTTTTTATTTCTGTAGTAACCTCCATTTCTGGGTTCTTAAACAAGGCTAACACAGGAGCCAGCCTCTTTCCTTAATCATTTAACAGAGGCTCTTACCCTTCACACTCATTTGGACCCTTCCTCACCGCCGGGGTCCACAGTCTTAGCTACCCACTTTATCACCCAGTCCACTCCGGACATCCGGCACAAGCTTAAAAAGGCGGAGGAGGGCCCCCAGACTCCACTCCGAGACCTGGTGAATATGGCCTTTAAAGTTTATAATGCCCGAGAGGAGGAAGCCAAGTACAGGCCTAGAGGCTAAAACAGAAGGTGGCCCTTCAAACCCAAGCCCTAGTCACTGCCCTGCAGCCGGCACAACGGGAGCCTCAGGGCCCCTGTCTCAGGAAACAGTCTGAGACCTGAACACCTCCGGGAGCCTGCTTCAGGTGTAGCCAGGAAGGCCACTGGGCAAAGCAATGCCCCAACCCCAGGCCACCGACTCGACCTTGCCCGGTCTGCAGACAAGAGGGACATTGGAAGTTTGAGTGCCCCCTGGGGGGGACCATACCCCGGCGACAGAGTTTCATGGGGGGCCAGCTCCCCCAATGGGCCCCTAGCCAGAGCTCCTGGGCCTCCTGAGTGACAAGTCACCTGAACTCGAACACCCCAATCACCCTTGCCAAGCCCAGGGCCACACTATGGGTAGCGGGTAAGTCCATCTCCCTTTTGGTGGACACGGGGGCTACCTATTCTGTTTTAATCTCCTTCCACAGGCCTTTACATCCTTCTCAGGTCTTGGTTGTGGGCGTCTCGGGGGTGCCCTCCAAGCCGCTAGAGACGGGTCCGGTGTCCTGCCTTTTTAAAGGCCGTCCCTTCACCCATTCATTCTTAGTTATCCCATCCTGCCCAGCCCCTTTGCTGGGACGAGACCTTCTGTATAAGCTCGGGGCATCTATTTGCCTCACCTCACACCGAGTTCCCCCAACTCCGCTCCTGGCCCTCGCCTGCGCTGTCTTCTCCCTGAAGCCTTCGTCCGATTTCCCCATTTCCCCCAAAAAAGTTAATCCAGTAGTCTGGGACACTTCCACTCCAGTGGTGGCCAATCACCACACCCCAGTCCTCATTCACCTTAAGGATCCCTCTTGCTTCCGGAACTTCCAGGCCTCAACTTCCTATCTCACACGCCCTTCACAAGGGCCTCCAGCCCATTGTTAACCGACTGCTCATCCAGCGTCTTCTGGTTCCTACCAACTCCCCTTGTAATATCCCATCCTCCCGGTGAAGAAGCCGTCTGGTGCTTATCGACTGGTGCAAAATCTGCGGATAATCAACTCTGCCGTAATACCACTGCATCCAGTGGTCCCTAACCCATATACTCTCCTAACTCAGATACCCCCCACTACCACTCATTTCACAGTCCTGGACCTTAAAGATGTCTTCTTCACCATCCCCTGACATCCAGACTCCCAGCCACTCTTTGCCTTTACTTGGGAGGATCCAGACACCCACAGGACCCAACAATTTACCTGGATGGTCCTGCCTCAGGGATTCCGTGATAGTCCCCACCTTTTCGGCCAGGCGTTGGCTGAGGACCTGTCCTCTTATGACTCTGGGTGTAGCACTCTCCCCCAGTATGTAGATGACCTCCTCCTGTGCAGCCCCTCCAGGGAGGTCTCTCTCTGGGATACGACCTCTTTCCTTAACTTTCTAGCACAGCAGGGATACAGGGTTTCCCCGTCCAAAGCTCAACTCTCTATCCCACAAGTCACCTACCTAGGGGTGGCCCTGACCCCCACTTCCAAGGCCCTCACGGCGGACTGCACCACCTCCATCAGGGAACTCCTACCCCCCACCTCAGGTGCTGAAATCTTGTCGTTCCTTGGGCTGGGAGGCTTCTTTAGGCATTGGGTCCCCAATTTCGCTATATACTTGCTAAACTGCTATATGCTACAGCTAAGGAAACTCCCACCAGCCCCCTCACTTCTCCCTCAGCTGTAGCCCGTGCCTTTGAGACCTTGCAAGACACGCTCCTAGCCCCCCACCCCCACCCCGCTTATGCTTCCTGACTTCCACAAGCCTTTCCTCCTGTTCACCAAGGAAAGAACTGGGACGGCGACCAGGGTTCTGGCCCAACCAGTGGGACCCTCTCACCGACTGGTCGCCTTCCTGTCCAAGCAGTTGGACCCCATCGTCCAGGGATGGCAGCCTTGCCTCCAGGCGCTGGCAGCAGCGGCTTGCTTAACCAAGGAGGCTCTAAAGCTTACCCTTCAACAGTCGGTTACGGTCTGCTCCCCCCACAGACTCCAGGACCTCTTGGGTCATAAGTCATTATCCTTATCAAGCCCTTCTAGGGTCCAGGAGTTCCACCTTTTATTCATTGAACACCCCCAAGTGTCTCTTCGCTCATCGCCGCTTCTAAATCCAGCTACGCTCCTTCCCTCCGCTACCTCCTCAATTTTGCCTGAACACTCCTGTGTGGAGCTGGTAGAGACCCTTAGCCCCCCTCACACGGGACTCTCTGGCCAGCCTCTGTCTAACCCTGATCTCACATTCTTCATAGATGGGAGCTCAACTAGGGGGCTGGATGGAGACCTCAGGGCAGCCTATGCAGTGGTCTCTCCTCCCACCGTGGTGGAAGCTGCCTCACTACCACGAGGGACTTCTTCCCAAAAGGCAGAGCTGGTGACACTCACCCGAGCATTACAGCTGGCAAAGGACCACAGGGCCACTATATATACCAATTCTAAATATGCTTTCCTTATCGCTCATAGTCATGTGGCGGTCTGGAAAGAAAGGGGGTTCTTAACCACCCAGGGAACTCCGGTGGTCAACGGTAAGGTCATTCAACATTTACTCCAGGCCCTACAGGAACCCAAGGAGGTAGCCATCGTCCACTGTCGAGGTCATCAGACGGGCACAGACCCTGTCATCCAAGGAAACGCCCTGGCCAACGCCACGGCCCGCCGACTTACCGCAACCCAGGACGCCACTCCTGTCCTGTGTCTTTCTCCCTCCCTAACTCCCAGGTACTTGGAGGACGAACAACAGCAACTCCTCAGCCAGGGCGCCGTGGCTGGGCAACAGGGGTGGATGTACCTCAGAGACAGGATAATCCTTCCCCAGACACAGGCAAAGGAAATCGTGGCCACAATCCACCAGTCTTTACACATTGGTCCCGAGGCCATGCACAGGTTTCTTTCCCCAATTTTCTCGCCGCAGGGTCTCCGAGAAACCATCAACCAGGTCCATATGGCCTGTCAAACCTGTGCATATGTTTCCTCTCAAGGAGCCCTCCAGCGCCGAACGGCGGCCCACCAGCTGCGAGGGTGTCAACCTGGACAGGACTGGCAGGTGGACTTCACTCATATGCCAAGACACAAAAAGTACCGATACCTGCTGGTAATGGTAGATACCTTTTCAAGTTGGATTGAGGCCTTTCCCACGAGCCGGGAGACAGCCTTGGTGGTGGCTGAAACCTTGGTGGAGCACATCATCCCCTGCTTCGACCTCCCGATGTCCATCCAGTCAGACAACGGCCCAGCATTCATTTCCAAAATCACTCAGCTGGTGGCCGAAGCCCTCAACATCGTCTGGAAACTTCACATCCCCTACCCACCTCAGTCCTCGGGTAAGATAGGACAGGCAAACGGCCTCCTAAAAGACCAACTAACCAAACTTTCCCTGGAGGCAAAACTTTCCTGGCCCACTCTGCTCCCTGTTGCCCTCACTAGGGTGCGTGCAGCTCCCCGGGGGCCGGTCGGCCTTAGTCCGTTTAAATTGATGTGTGGTAGGCCTTTTCTCATTAACACCGGCCTTCCTATAACTCCTCCGCCACTAGCCTCCTACCTGCCCTACCTCTCACTCTTCAGACACCTCCTACGAGAGCACGCCGACCAGACCCTGCCCCAGGCCAACTCCACGTCTGACCCGCGGGCAGCCGTCATTCTACAGCCTGGTGACGAGGTTCTCCTTCGAGAGCTCCAACCCTGAAGCTCTCTTCAACCTCTGGACGGGACCTTACACAGTAGTCCTTACAACTCCTACCGCGGCTAAACTGTTAGGGCACCCCTCGTGGTACCACGTTTCTCGACTCAAGCGCCCCCCCCCAACAATGAAGGGTGGAAATCTAATGAGGTGGGACCCCTCCGGTTACGGTTTAGCCGTATTGATGCTAGTAAGCCTAACCAATAACTTCACAATGACATGGGCAATGGCTGATGGGATTTGCAACCGATGAGTCTCTGCAGGAAAACCCCAACTCTACCAGCTGGTTCCCCGTACGTGCTATCATCAAAAATTTTCATGCCAACTAGGAAAACAAAAGTCCTGGGCTGCAGTAATGTTAAGAGATTTCCAAGTGGGCTGCCCAGGCGGCAGTGGCACAGTCCGCTGCTGGGAGCAAGACCCCCCACCAAATCCCCAAGGAAAGATACCCCTTGCCCCACTGAATGTTCAACCTTCCATTCTTTTGTCCAGGCACCTTGCTATGAGCAAGCCTCGGTCTGCCTCAGACCAACCAAACAACAGGCCTGGACGGGACGGAGCGTGGGACAACGCGCTGGGTATTCTTGTCCCGGGCACCAGGGACTAGAGATCTGCTGGAACCTCAGAACTCCTGTGGGTAAATCAGATGGGGAGGGGCACAGGATTATGCAGAACAGCAAAACACCAAGCGGGTCATGGAAGAACTCATTCAACATTTCAATGAACCGGTGTTGGTGCGCCCCAACCTCCCAAAACCCCGGGGCCCTTATCAGACAAACCCGGAACTCCTTTCTGTCCTTAACAGAACCCATACCCTGCTTAACCTTACTAACCCTGGCTTAGCAAAGAACTGCTGGCTATGCCTCAGGTCCGGCCAGTCCTGGGTCTCCCCTGTTCCGGTCACAGGAAATTGGACTCTCCCTATGCCTCCAACCCAATGTTCACCTTCACTACCGCGTTCTGACATCCCTCTCCCACATGACTTGCCCATGGACCAGTGTATAACACGAAACGGCACCCTGGGGGTCGGATGGGCCCCCCTCCACCTCTGCTCATGATCATTCGTGGTCCAATCAAATAACACCCTCTACCCCCCACTTAACGGGACTGCCTTTCTATGTGGCACTACCGTCTACCCGGTCTTGCCCCCCGACTGGTCGGGGTCCTGCATTCTTGTCATCCTCCTCCCCACCGTTGTAATAGCACCTGGTAACCAAAGCCTGCCTGTCCCCTTAGTCTGTTCCTCAATGTCATGGGTAAGACGGGCAGTTGAGCTCATACCTCTGCTGGCGGGGCTGGATATTACTGCGGCCATGGGAACGGGGGCAGCAGGGCTGGGATCCTCACTTCACTTACAAACAGCTCTCCTCCCAACTAATCGAGGACATACAACAGGTGTCGGATATGGTCCTAGACTTACAAACACAACTGGATTCCCTGACTGACATGGTCCTCCAGAATCGACGGGAACTAGACCTGCTAACAGCTAAAGAAGGAGGGATATGCCTATTTCTTAGGGAGGAATGCTGCTTCTATGCCAATAAATCAGGGATAGTCAAGGACAGAATTAAACAATTACAAGAAAATCTCCAAAAACGGAAAGAAGACCTGACCAGAGGCCCATTCTCAGGGTGGTGGCAACCCCAGCTCCTAACGTGGCTTCTCCCTGTTCTGACTCCACTGATTGTTGTATTTACCCTCTTGTCAGTTACCCTGTGTGTTTTTAGGTTCCTCCAACAGCGCCTGGCAGAGCTCTCTCGAATAACGGTCAACCAACTACTGTTACATTCATACTCACCCCTTCTGTCCAAACCACCTCCGGCCCCATACCAGCCTTAAGACACCCCCCACGCCACTCCTCCCCAGCAGGAAGTAGCTAGAACGAGCCGGTGCCCCTATGACCCAAAGGCTGGAATGTGAGGCTGGAGGTACCGGAGGGCGGGACGGGCCTCAACAAGATGGCTCCAACCCAGACCAGGAGAACAATGGGCGAAAGTGAGCCAGCAAAAATGAGTAACCGGAACTAAGACTCCAGCCACAAAGCCAGTCAGTACCTGTTACAGAGACTCTAGCAACCCCATTCAACCAATCGCCAGCAGACACGACAGCTGTCCCAACCAGTGATCGCTCTCCCCAATCCCCCTCACAGCTTCCTCAGTGTGCCCTTCATAAACCCGTTGCCCATCTCATTGGGCGTGACTTCTGCGACCCACAGCTACATGGACCAGTGAACCTCACCCGAGATGGCGCTAATAAATTTTTCTTGGCTCCTTTGTTGCCGTTTCGCCTGGTCTGGTTTCGTTTACCTTACAGAGGTGAGTGGATTGCCTGAGCCCGCAAGTTTGAGACCAGTCTGGGCAACTTTGTGAGGCCTTGTCTCTACAATAAATCAAAAAATTAGCCAGGTGCAGTGGCATGCACCTGTAGTTCCAGCTACTTGGAAGGCTGAGGCGGAAGGATCACCTGAGCCCAGCATGTTGAAGGTGTGGTGGCCATGATTATGCCACTGTACTCTAGCCTGGGCATCAGAGTGAGCCTCCAACTCAAAAAGAAAAAGAAAAGAAAGATTAAGCTGCCCTTGCAGGGTAAGGTAGCTCACACCTGTAATCCCAACACTTTAGGAGGCTGAGGCGAGAGGATCACGTAAGACCAGGAAGTCAAGACCAGCCTGGGCAACATAGCGAAACCTCATTTCTACAAAAAAAAAAAATCAAAAAATTAGCCAGGCAGGGTGGTGCACACCTGTAGTCCCAGCTACTCTGGAGGCTGAGGCAGAAGGATCACCTGAGCCCAGGATCTTGAGGTTACAGTAAGCCATGATTGTGCCACTGCACTCCAGGTTGGGTGACAGAATGAAACCTTGACTCAAAAAAAAGAAGAACAAATTAAAAAAGAAAAAGCAGGGTGTGGTAGTGCACGCCTGTAGTTCCTGCTACTTGGAAGACTGAGGCGGAAGGATCGCCGGAGCCCAGCAGGTCAAGGCTGCAGTGGCCGGGAGCGGCCACCGCACTCCAGTCTGGGTGACAGAGTGAGACTCCAACTCAAAAAAAAAAAAACAAAGAAAAAGAAAGAGTTGCCCTTGCCAGACATGGTGATGAGTGCCTGTAGTTCCAGCTACAGTGGAGGCTGAGGTGGGAGGTTCTCTTGAATCCAGGAGTTTAAATCTAACCTGGCCAACATAGAGAGAACCTCATCTCTAAAGAAAAGAAAGAAAGATGCCAGGCACAGTGGCTAACGCCTGTAATCCCAGCACTCTGGGAGGTAGAGGTGAGAGGATTGCCTGAGCCCAGAGATTTGAGACCAGTCTGGGCAAATTGGCAAGGCCTCGACTCTACAATAAATCAAAAATCAGCTGGGTATGGTGGCACATGCCTGTAGTTCCAGTTACTTGGAAGGCCGAGGTGGAAGGTTCACCTGAGCTCAGTAGGACGAGGCTGCAGTGGCTGTGAACATGCCACTACACTCTAGCCTGGGCAACAGAGAGAGACTCCTACTCAAATTAAAAAAAAAAAAAAAAGAACTGCTTGGTAATACCATCATCAGTTCTTAGTCTGGGCACCAAGCTTCTCTTACTTATTAGAAAAATAATACAAGTCTCCCCGCCCCCACTGAATAAAATGGAATTATATTTTGGAGGGCGGGCCTCTTGTAGTACAGGCTTCCCCTGCTAGGTAAGTGTTCTAGGAACCCATCAGCATCAGTGTACCTAGTTGTGAGAGGTTGCATTCTAGAGAAATGTCCCACAATGTGGTAAATAAGTGTCGAGTTCTTCCACCATAGCAACACGCATGTTCTACAGTTTTGACCAAAAACAGCATGACCACTATGCCCTGGCCTCCCTATTCACCCTATCTTGCCCAGAGTGACTTTTTTCTGTTTGTTTCTGCAAACAGAATGAAAAATTCCACAAAGGGAAATGTTTTCCTGATGTGGAAGAGGTGAAACAAAAAATGGCAGAAGCACTGAAAGGCATCAAAACTGACGAGTTCAAAACTGTTTTGAGCAGTGGAAAAGCACCTCGACAGGTGTTTTGAATCAAACAGAGAGTACTTTGAAGGTGACTGAAGCTTAAACATGTAAGAATAAATACATCATTTTTATCAATAATTTCAGGATTTTTGGGTCCCCCCCAAAAGGTTTTGTGGCAGCAAGTTGTTCTTCATATGGATCCTCCTTCTGTCCTTTAAAACAGAACCCCCAAGTTTTAGCTGGGCACATGGATTCCCAGATGAAAACTACACCTCCCAACCTCCCTTGCAGCCAGCTGTGGTCACATGACTATGTTTTGCCTCATGAGATGTGAGTGAAAATAATTCACACTGCATTCTATCATGCCCCCAAAAGGAAGGGTGGGGATTCGTGGTCCTCCTCTCCCTTCTTCTCAGTGGAATGTGGACCCAGCAGATCTGGTGATGAGCCATCTTCCCCCAAGTGGAGGAAGGGAATAACCCAGGGCAGAGTTCCCCAACTAGTGTGTCCAGAGATAGCAGCCCTCAGGACAGCCTCTCCAGCACCCCAAAGCCCTCTATCTTTACCCCAAGGCACTATAGAGATCCCATGATTCTATGTGTGCTTTGTTATGAAAAAAAAAGGTGGGGAGCAGAGCAACAGGCAACTGATGAAGATGCTGGAAGGAGGTAAGAGCATGGGTAGCCTCATCCCCGAAAAGCCTCCTCGACTATCTGGGAGAGAAATCGACCCTGTGGACCCAGCAGATATGGTTCTGTTAAGGTGGGGGTTTGTTTCTGACCCATAAGCTTGCATCCTAAAGGCTAGAGATGGCCAGGCACAGTGGCACACACTCCAGCACTTTGGGAGGCTTAGGCAGGAGGATTGTTTGAGGCCAATAGTTTGAGACCAGCCCGAGTAACATAGTGAGACCTTGTATCTACAAAAAAAAAAATTTTTTTTTTTGGGTTGGAGTCTCACTCTGTCGCCCAGACTGGAGTGCAGTGGCCGCTCCCAGCCACCGCAGCCTCGACCTGCTGGGCTCCGGCGATCCTTCCGCCTCAGCCTTCCGAGTAGCCGGAACTACAGGCGCGTGCTACCATGCCCGGCTAATTTTTGATTTATTGTAGAGATGAGGTCTCACCAAGTTGCCCAGGCGGGTCTCGAACCCGCGGGCTCAGGTAATCCACTCACCTCAGCCTCCCAAAGGTGCGGGATTACAGGCTGAGCCACCGAGCCCAATTTATAAAAATTTTTTTTAAAATAGAACATGGAAGCCAGGCATGATGGCTCAAACCTATAATCCCAGCACTTTGGCAGAGTCTAGAGTGAAAGGACAGACTGAGAATGGGAAGCCATTTTTCATCTTGTTCTTAAACCCTGACACAATGATGAGAAAGTAGAAGCTATGCTTTTGGAGAAATGCACACTTTAGGTATAATTAACTTTACCGACCTTGTCTTTTCAGAAACAGACTTCCAGGTACCTGAGGTATCTCATAGTGGCAATCAAGCTTGCCTAGAGTAAAGGGAATTTCCAAGACCTAAGACATCATACATTGGGCAAGGACTGTAAAAGTCATAAAACTTGTAACTACAAAAGTTATAACCGCTCAGAGGGAAAGCAGGTGGAGATTCGATCTTCCAGTAAATTGGGCACTTTCTGCAGGGAAGCCAAGGATCCCCTGAAGCTACCCACTGGGAATTCCTAGGAGAATACCCTAGGAGTACACCCTCCATTAGGTCTAAGGAATATCGTTTGGGAAGGTGCAGGAGAATTAGAATCCTTGCCACGCCCTTCTCTAGGGGCTATGATAATGTGAGCGAACATTAATGGTTCTCTGTGTCACAGGTTCTCCAAGACATCCATAGGTGGTCGATAAGAAAGCCACAGCAGTCACAGCAGTCACGTGCAACATCTCCAAGAAAAGGATTTAAGCCAGGACCCTGGGGGGCTACAAGGCCACACTCACCTAGAGTGTAGGCCCACTCCCTGTCTGTGGGAGGTGACCTATTCTTAATAAATCTTTTCTTCTCTCACTTCTGTGTGTCGCAATTCTTTGCAATCTACTGGGATCTCTGGGTTGCCAGCGCGCACCTCCAGCTTGCCAGCCCCGGCAGTGTTGCGTGCCTCCCTGCACCTCTCCACCCTCACCCTATCCTTCTAAACCCTAACACAGAGATTGCCTGAGACCTGCCTAGACAACTTTGTGAGACCTCATCTCTTCAATAAATCAAAAATTAGCCTGGTGTGGTGGCACATGCCTGATATTCCAGCTACTTGAAGGCTGAGGCAGAAGGATCACCTGAAAAAAAAAAAAAGAACATAGAAAGTTTGAATTTGGGGCTGGGCTTGGTGGCTCAGTCTGTAATCCCAGCACTTTGAGAGGCCGAGGCGAGTGGATTGCCTGAGCCGGTGGGTTCAAGACCAGCCCAGGCAACTTGGCGAGACCTCACCTCTACAATAAAATTAAAAATGAGCCGGGTGTGGTAGTACGTGCCTGTGGTTCCAACTATTTGGAAGGCTGAGGCAGAAGGATCACTGGAGCCCAGCAGGTTGAGGCTGCGGTGGCCATGAGCATGCCACTATACTCTAGCCTGGGTGACAGAGACTCTAACTCAAAAAAAAAGAAAATTTGAATTTTGAAATGACCTTAATGTCTATCCATAAGGAAATAGTTAAGAAAAATGAGGGGGAACAAAAAAAAAAAAAAAAAAAAACGGAAATTTTTTTGGAGGGCAGGGCCCCTTGTTGTACACGCTTTCCCTGCTAGGTAAGTGTTCTGGCAGCTCCCCAGACAAGGCCATGGAGGCTGGGCCCAACCTCCGTAGAAAGGTTTGGGCTCAGGGCCAGGTGAGCAGGAACAAGACATCACCTGCCTTGTGTTCCCCACATTTCTACCAGCTAATGACAACCATGCTTGATCGACCACTGTCCTAACAAGGAACAGGTACAGGGATGTGGGGTAGGTGCGTTAGCCCCATTTTGTAGATGAGAAAACTAAGGCTCAGAGAACCAAGGTGACCTGTTCAAGGTCACAAAGGGCATTGGAAAGCCAGGTTTAAATTCGAGTCCACTCTCCCTGCCCCTCTCAAGGAATCAGGTCATTGTGGCAAGGAGATTGGAATAGTGTTGGGTGGTTGGAGGGGAATGGGAAGATGCCAGGTGACAGTCATTAAGAACTCCCATGATTCACAAGAAAAGGGCTTGTTTATCAGAGGCTCTAAAGTCCTGCTTACAAGATTTATTGTCTGCTCACTCAGAGAGTAAAACCCATAAAAACTAGCTTAATTCAACATGACAACCTCATTGTAATACCTTAGCTTACTAAGCAACACACCTACCAGCACTGTGACTGACTGAATATGGGCAGAAAAGGGGAGGACACCCAATTCCCGGAAAACCCCACCTCTTTCCTGGAAAACCTATGCCCCTAAGTTAAAGATAGCTCTGAAAGGAACCCCTCCTCAGCCCCACTGAGCATGAATCACTCTCTCCAACACGCCATCTCATGAGTGTGTACTTTTTTTTTTTTTTGAGTTGGAGTCTCACTCTGTCGCCCAGACTGGAGTGCAGTGGTCGCTCCCAGCCACCGCAGCCCCGACCTGCTGGGCTCCGGCGATCCTTCCGCCTCAGCCTTCCAAGTAGCTGGAACTACAGGCACGAGCTACCACGCCCGGCTAATTTTTGATTTATTGTAGAGATGAGCTCTCGCCAAGTTGCCCAGGCAGGTCTCGAACCTGCAGGCTCAAGCAATCCACTCACCTCAGCCTCCCAAAGGCGCGGGATTACAGGCTGAGCCACCGAGCCCAGCTTACTTTTGTTTTACAATAAAATGCTTTCGCTTTCCTTTTCATTTTTTTCTGACTCATCCCTGAATTCTTTCTCCAGTCAGTGTCAAGAACTTGAGTACCAGGTTAGGATGAGGGTCTCCTCTGCCTCAGGAGACCCTCCCAAGCCTGCCGGTATCAGCAGGGAGATAGGGATTGATTTTTTTCTCACCTTACTGGTCTCAGTGATGTGAGGATAGAGCCAGTCAGTCATTCAACAAGCATTTGCTGAGCACCTACTATGTACTGGAGTAGGCGCTTCATAGATGTGTACGGAACCTCTGCCCTTGAGGAGTTCTAATCATTGGGAGAGGCAGACAGGAGGCATGGAAAATCAGGGAGAAACATGCTTTCCTGAGGGTGCAAGCCCAGGATTTGGGAGTTCCAAGGAGGGAAGGCTTCTCAGAGGAGGTGCCAAGAGTTGTATTGCAGGATGAGTAGGAGGGTGCCAGGTGGATAAGGGGAAAGGGCACTCCAGACAAAGGGTCAAAAGTAAGTGAGAGCTGGGCTCAGTGGCTCAGCCTGTAATCCCACGCCTTTGGGAGGCTGAGGTGAGTGGATTGCCTGAGCCCGCAGGTTCGAGACCCACCTGGGCAATTTGGCAGGACCTCATCTCTACAATAAATCAAAAATTAGCCAGGCATGGTAGCACGCACCTGTAGTTCCAGCTACTTCGAAGGCTGAGGCGGAAGGATCGCCGGAGCCCAGTGGGTCGAGGCTGCGGTGGCCAAGAGCGGCCACTGCACTCCAGTCTGGGCGACAGAGTGAGACTCCAACTCAAAAAAAAAAGTAAGTGAGGCCAGGTGTTTTTTTTAACCTCCTCTACCCTTTCCCTACTTGCCAGAAGAAGCTGTCCCACCCCAGAGCCTCACCTGGGGCAAGCACATCATGATTCTTCTAGCCCCTGTCCATGAGGCAGCAGTCACTGGTAAGCACCTTCCAAGTGGTGAGCACTCATGGTGGAAGCAGCTGCCCATGATTATCTGTGGGGACAGGCAGAGTATCTGCCAGGCTGGGGACAACCCTTGAGTCGCCACTTATTTGGCTGTGAGGAGTGAAGAGTACAGGAAACAGCCAGAGGGGTGGCTCCCAAAATGGTGCCGAACATGGTAAAGCCACACTAGACAACAAGGGCCTTAGGTTCCGGCTTCTTCATGCACGATTCCCCTCACAAGCGAAGTTCAAACCTGCAAGCCTCCAATCACTTCCCATGACGTAGCTAGCTTTGTTATACCCACCCTGCTCCCAGGCTGCTCCTCCAATAGAAACCTAGCACAGCCCCTTCCGGCCCATGTCAGGCTAATAAATACAGCCCACTCCCTGCAACTCTCTCTCTCTTGCTCTCTCTCTTCCCCCGTGTCTCTCTCTCTCTCCCCAACCCCACGGCCACAGACCCTTTCCCTTTTCCCCTGTGGCCGCTGCTTTAATAAATCTCTTGGTTCCCAATGAGTGTGGAGTTGTCACTGGCGCCTAAGTACTTTCATTGGTGCCGTGACTTGGATCGGGTGCTCTCCCACCCTTGTGCAGGTCTATTCCCGTAGGCAGGATCCCCAACCTGGCGCCGGTGGCCACTCCAGCCCTCCCAGAACTTCCCCACTGTTTTGAACGTGTGAGCTGCATCCACCAGCGGTCGTTAGATAGGTGAGTTCCCAGACACGGAAGCCTAAACTTGCCCGGGACCCCCAGAGGAAACTGACCGTTGATTGTCCGGCAGTCCCTCCAGCCCCCGGGTGAGGGGGAACACACCCCACCTCGGCCTTCACAACCACAGTGAACCCTAAAGGCTTCCTCTTCTCTTTCATCTCTCTCAAACCTTAAAAACTCCCACGGCTGTTGGGCTGCAGCGGGCCCCAGGGGTCCCACGTCTGCTAACCCACAGCAGTTTATTCTTTTTTCCTCTCTCTCTCTCTCCCCCCCTCCCTAAGGACTCCCACGACTGTCGGGCTGCAGCAGACCCCAGGGGTCCCACATCTGCTAGCCCACAGCAGATTCCGGAGGGCTCCCATGTCTGTCGGGCGATAGCAGGCCTCGGAGTTTCCCACGTCTATTGCCCCACAGAAAACTCTGTTCGACCAGCAGGAATCTCAAACACCCCCTCACCTGCCGCTCGGTCAAGTGCTTTCTGTCTGTTTTGAAAATTTCTAGCGCTAGGTGCCTTGACCCCTCGGTTCTCCGGGAGAACCCTGGTTGTGCCAAACCTCTGTGATGACAGACTTTGCCACAGCCACACTTCTTGGACAGCCGACTCTTCGGGGCACGCCCCGTTTAGTCCACCTGTCCCACCATGGGAGGCTCGTCATCCCTGCCGGCCGATTCCCCTCTTAAAAGCCTCTGAAATAATCTCACTACACTTTCTCTCTCCCCTGATATCAAACCCAAATGCCTAATTCACCTCTGCACGCAGGACTGGCCAACATATCCCTTAGACAACCAAAATCAGTGGGGTTCCTCAATCCTGATATTATCCGAGACTTATATAATTTCTGTGAGCATTTAAAACAGTGGGTAGAGATTCCCTATGTTCAGTCCTTTTCTCTTCTCCATGAACATCCTCGCCTTTGCCTCAATTGTACCCCATTCATTGCAGCAATTTACTAATATTGATTTAAACTCTGTGGAGGGACAAACTCTTTTGGCTATGTATTTTATCTCCCAGTCAGCAACCAGATATTAGGTGCAAACTCCAAAAATTAAAAAAGGGCCCACAAACCCCTCAATTAGAGCTATTAGACACGGCCTTTAAAATCTTTAATAACCAAGAGGAGGAAAGAATACAGGACCACCAACATAAGCAGGAAGCACTTCAGCTTTTATCTACCACTTTAGCAGAAAAAGCCACCACTGATAATCTTCCACCCCAGATGGTCAATAGCAGAAGGGGTACACAGCCCCCTTCCCAGGTTTGTTTCCGATGCTGTCAAAATGGGCATATGGCCAAAGACTGTCAAGCCCTGCCCACCAGCAAAACCCTGTCCCAAATGCAAACAGCATGGACATTGGGCTCATGATTGCCTCATTCGCCCAGAAGGAAGAGAGCACATGGCCCAGAGGCTTGCTGCAATTAAGGGACACCAGGCATCTTACACAATCTCATAAGGGGATCTCTTGGGCTTGATCCAGTCAGATTGACTCACCCCTAACTTGGTAGCCCCAATGTCTTCAGAACAAACTATTAAACCAACCAAGCCTAAGGTGGAAATATCAGTAGCTGGAGGGGTTATATCGTTTGTTATTAATACAGGGGCTACATGCTCAGCTCTACTTAAATTCCTGGTCCACTCCTTCCTTCACCCCTTTTGGTTGTGGGGGTACAGAGCATTATATCCAGGCCTCTCACTATGCCATTACTTCCATGTGTTCTGAGAAATAAAATATTTCAACACTCTTTCCTTGTTATGCCAGCATGTCCAGCTTCATTATTGGGAAGGGACATTATGACAAAAATTAAAACTCATATTATTCTTTACCCTGAGCCATCACCACTGTGCTTTTTGGGTGCCTTTTGTATAGCTTTGGATTTCCCTAATAGTTCTACGTTGGATTCTATCTAAGCCCTTCCACTGCATATAAACTTATTGCTTTGGTTAGAGCTCTAAGGTTAGAAAAACTGTAAAACAGTTGTTGGTATAAGATATGTTTTTAGTAAAAAAAGATAAAGAAAAGATAATTAATTGTATTTTTAAAATCCTGTATGGTACATTTTTGTTCTATAATAAAATGGCTGGTTAAAGAAAATATAAAACAAAAATAAAAGGTTTAAACATGTCAAAAAAATGGTATAAGTTTATCAAACATGGTAGGTGAAAGTCTATAAAAAAAAGTGAAAGAAATTCTATAAACACTCAGACTTCAAAAAGTTTCCATAAATTTACCATTAATATCAATTACACTAATGCTAGACCTACATGCTACTCAAAGACCAGAACATGAGCTTCTTAATTAACAATCTCCAAAAAAATTTTTCTCCTTTAAACAACAGAGGGGGAAAAAAAAAGAGAGACAAAATTCAATTAGCCCTCCCCCCACTGTCTTTGTTACAAAAGAGCGAGGTTTTTTCTTTTCAAAATCATTGAACTATCATTTTGGCTAAATAAATAACTCTTACAATAACTACTGTAATTTTGTGTTATAACATGCTTTTAAAAACTTTGGTACTTAAACTCTTCAAGTTCTTAATTCAGTCTCTAGGGTGTGATAAGCAGCAAGCTCCAAAAACCACACCTACCCCACCCCCTCTAAATTCCCTAAAGGCCAGGTAAAATAATTTCACTAACAGCACTGCCAAATCGCTAACAAACTTTAAAATCTCCTTCCAGGCACAAGGATTACTATCCAACATAGGATGAGTGGCAAAATAACCTGGGTTTCACTCTCTAACATATCAATTGTTGTAAAAGTATATCAGACATATTATAAAAAACAAAGGAAACTGTTTTCTCTTGCCAGTGTTTACCTGTTTTAAATTCTCAATTTAAGCTATAACCTAACTACATGTCTCTAATGTTTTCAATCTTTCTTCAGACTTTCTATCAAAGTGGCTATATTTCCTTGTTAAAATACAACTGTAGATAATTTACAAAAAAAAATTTCAACTTATATTAATGAATATATACAATTTACGGAACTTTCACTTTTCCAACATTGTTTTTCGGGACAATAACTCTTTTAATCATCGTTTGCTTAATAATCTTTGCCTATGCTCTCACTTGATGTTTTATTAGATCCAAATAGCACTTGCTTAAGGTTCTGCCATTTCCTGTTCATACCCTTAAAAATAAATAGGTAAAAACATCGCTACGGCCCCATCTCAGCAGAAAGTAGATACCAAAAAAATGATCTTCGCCCCATTTCCCAGGATTATAAAAATATTTCCAAGAGCAGGAGCGAAAAATAAAAGATACCTATAAAAACCTAGAAGAAACTTAGCTTATTCTTAGTCTTTTGGCCTCAGTGTAGCAATTAACAAACATTCAGACATTCTACTGAAAGACAAACAGCAGCCTATCCCATCCCCCCTAGGCAAATCTTCAGATACAAGATCAGGCACTCATTCCTTTTTGATACTGCCTCAATGTCCCGTACCTCTTATGGGCAGGGACATTCTAGCCAAATTCCAGGCGTCCATCACCTTTAACCCAAGTACAGCCCTTAACAACCCATCTCCCACAACCCATTTTTGGCCCTCCTAACTACTAACGCTTCCCCAACTGGCTCACTTCCTCCTTTACCCCCTTCTATAATAAATCCTCAGGTATGGGACATAAGCTCCCCCTCCTTCTTGTCCCGACTCACCACCCATGCAAATCCAAATCCAAACAAACATCCTGGATTCAGTCAAAAAAACTTGTAACCCTTGGCCCCTTTCCTTTCTTGGCTTAATTGCCATCCTCCTTTCTATATTACTTACTTGGTCAACACCTACAAATCGGCCATCCATGGCCAAAGCTTTGTTGGCTATTACATACCTCCTCATCATAACTAGCTTCATTCCTACTAAGTGTCTTTTATAAAAA
This sequence comes from Cephalopachus bancanus, assembly GCA_027257055.1. NCBI lineage: Eukaryota > Metazoa > Chordata > Mammalia > Primates > Tarsiidae > Cephalopachus > Cephalopachus bancanus. The sequence goes on from JAPVLO010000254.1 coordinate 1,376,355, forward strand.
TTCACCCCTTACAACCCTATGTTCATCAGCCTAACCCTCCTTCCCCTATTAATTTTAACCCACCTCAACAGTGAAACAACTCCACTTGTCCCACCATTTCGCTGGAGATTCTTTGTAGAGGAGGAGTCCTGGACTTCTAAAGGCCACTCACATACCCAACGTCTGGCCACAGCGGACTGCCAGCCATATGGCTGCCAGTCTCGAGTCTCTATCCCCATCTCTCTCTCTTCCATGCGCTCACTTTCTTTAACATGGCACAAAGTACCTCTATTCTGCTTTCTTTTTGACCAAACTCGAGATTACTGTAAACAAAACCCTAAAATTTATGGGGGACGTCCAAAATCTCTTGCACGTTCCACTCCATAAGCATAGAAAGGTTTGACGGTGATAGAGACATTTTTCTTCTCACTTCACAAGGCGGAGACCAATTCTACTTAAACGTCAAACATTCCTGGGATGACATGTGGGCAAAAGGGTAATAGGCAAAGTATACAACGGAATCCTTGACTCCACCCCAGCAGGAACCATCAAAATTTACCGCACCTATGTCCGAATTCAGTCAAATATCCCAAACCTAGCCCCTAAAATAACAAAACAAGAGGTCTCAAATCAAAACCTCAACCTCCTATTACTCAATAGTTATCAACCTGTCCCAGTAGAGGAGTCAACACCTTGTCCCTTAACATCACTTAACTCTTCTTTCAGATATGTTCTCTTCCAGGTTCTCTATTTACCTCCACAGTCTACTCCAAGACAGCTGGTTACTACCGCCCTCGTGCCCACTGGAGGACTGGCCGGAACAAGTCGCCATTCTACATTTACAAAGAACTTTCCTGAAACTTTCACCTTCAGAAATCTTCACCTTCAGCGCCTGTCTCTGGACCCTGTTCTGGCTGGTTCTGTACCATTCCACCACCATTCCCCACAATGCCCCCGGCCAGCGGGAAGCAGCCAGAAAGAATAACGACGCCCCTCCCCCAAAGAAACAGAAAAGGTGGGAATGAAGGGTACAGGAAACAGCCAGGGGGCGGCTCCCAAAATGGCACCGAACATGGTAAAGCCACACTAGACAACAAAGGCCCTAGGTGCTGGCTTCTTCATGCACAATTCCCCTCACACGTGAAGTTCAAACCTGTAAGCCTCCAATCATTTCCCATGATGTAGCTAGCTTTGTTATACCCATCCTGCTCCCAGGCTACTCCTCCAATAGAAACCTAACACAAGCCGGGCTTGGTGGCTCAGCCTGTAATCCTGCGCCTTTGGGAGGCTGAGGTGAGTGGATTGCCTGAGCCCGTGGGTTCGGGACCTGCCTGGGCAGTGAGACCTCATCTCTACAATAAATCAAAAAATCAGCCGGGCGTGGTAGCGCGCGCCTGTAATTCCAGCTACTCAGAAGGCTGAGGCGGAAGGATCGCCAGAGCCCAGCAGGTCGAGGCTGTGGTGGCCGGGAGCGGCCACTGCACTCCAGTCTGAGCGAGAGTGAGACTCCGACTCAAAAAAAAAAAAAATAATTAAAAAAAAAAAGAAACCTAACACAGCCCCTTCCGGCCTCTGTCAGGCTAATAAATACAGCCCTCTCCCTGCAACTCTCTCTCTTGCTTTTTCTCGGTTACAGACCCTCTCTGTAACAGCCCCTTTAATAAATCTCTTGGTCCCGACCGGGTGCGGAGTCGTTACTGGCGCTGAATTCCTGTCAAGGAGGGTGAAGGAGGGGTCCCACCACTGCCAAAAAACCCAGGGGTCCAAGAGGAGAAGCCATGAGATTGTCACCCCCAGGTACCATCATCCCCCACTGGACCCCTCCCCCAGAGGGCTCGAGGGAGCAGGCGGGGGTAGCACTTTTCCCTCTGCCTCTCCTTTCCAGGGCCCCCCTCACCTCCATGGGTCCCCTAGGGTTTCCTGTGCTGGAGGGTAGGGGCAGAAAGATTCAGTGGGGAGAGGGAGCAGAAAAGGAGGGAGAGAAAGAGGGGAAGAAGAGTCCTTGTGCTTGGAAGGGTCACTGGGCAGTGGTGGGGGGGGAGAAACCAGAGCAGGTGGGGAGGACTTGGCTGGGGGCACTTCCGGGAGGAAATGTGAGCCCAGGATTTGGGCACCTGGAGGGAGTAGCTGGAGTGGGCGAGTGGGGGAAGGGGCATAGGGTCAATTTCTCTCACCTCCAAGGTGGCCAGGGGAGAGTGAAGCGGCCTTTGAAGTCAGCTTCCAGCCTGGACACAAATCCCTAGTGCTGGGGTGGTTCCAGTCCCCACCTCTCCCTCCAAAGCTGCCAGTTACCTCCAGGCTCACTGCCTGGGATGCCTGACTGCCCCACCTCCGTCTTCGTGGAAGGTTAAGGACATTCTTCTGGTTCACCGTCTACAGTCGGTGGGAGGTGCGCCCCATTAGGAGAATGGGACCCCAAGAGACGGGTGCAGTGGCCGCTCCCAGCCACCGCAGCCTCGACCTGCTGGGCGCCGGCAATCCTTCCATCTCAGCCTTCCAAGTAGCTGGAACTACAGGCACACACTACCATGCCCGGCTAATTTTTTTGATTTATTGTAGAGATGAGGTCTCACCTGCCCAGGCGGGTCTCGAACCCACGGGCTCAGGCAATCCACTCACCTCAGCCTCCCAAAGGCACGGGATTACAGGCTGAGCCACCGAGCCGGCCCATTTTACATTTTAAAAGGCATGATAACAGGGCCAGATGGTGTGCCTCATTCAGGCAGATAAGGACATAACCAAGCACACACCCTTCCACTAACAGCCCTCACCAGAGGACACCATGGCCATAAAAAGACAGGACTCTGCCAACTCCACTGAACAGACACACTGGCTTGTTGTCACTCATGGTAAGCAGCTGGCATCTGCCCCATCTGCAAAAGGCTCTCCTTTGGAAGACATCATCAGCCAAGTGCTGATACAGATCTCTGTCCTCTTTCACTTGAGCTTGTTCGTTCCCTTCCAGACTTCCATGGTAATTGCAGTCCCCTTTCCTAAAAGCAGCTACTTCACACAAACAGAAGATAATTGCCATTTGGGGAAACCAAGGCAGATAGATGAGCTCACCTCTTTCGGAGTCCCTTGCTGGACCAAACTCACTCCCTCCCTGGTGGTCCTGCTCCTGCTGGCCTGCCTGCTCCTCTTTGATAGGATACAATGATGGCATTCAACACTCAGTAAATATTTGTTGAATAAAGAAATTATAAAACTAATAAATCAGCTGAGCACGGTGGCTCACATTTGCAATCCCCGCATCTTGGGAGGCAGGAGGCAGAAGGATCGCATGAGCCCAGGAGTTCGAGACTAGCCTGGGCAAGATAGCAAGATCTCGTCTCTACAAAAACGTTTTTTGAAAAATTAGCCAGCTGTGGAGGTGCGCACCCATAGTCCAAGTTACTTGGGAGGCTGAGGCAGGAGGATCGCCTGAGCCCAGGAGTTTGAGGCTGCAGTGAGCTGTGATTGTGTCACTGCACTCTAGTCTGAGTGACAGAGTGAGACCCCTGACTCAAAACATAAAATAAAGTAAATCATTAATAGTGGAACCTCATTTACTAAGACGGGGCTGCAGGATATACAAATAGGTTTGGCTGTAACAAAAGATACCAAAGAATAAGTGGCTTAATATAAGGTAGAAGTTCCTTTACAGTCCAGGGCTGACAGCTATCCCCCCAGCTGTTCAGGTTTCTTTCGTCTCATTACTCTGGCGCCTCTAGGTAGTGCCATGGTCAGCATGGTCCAGGATTGCTCACCAACCTGCTCATACTTCAGGCAGTGAAAGGGAGGGTCTGGGAAGAAGGGGTATGATGCTACCCTTTAAAGATTTTCCATCCCATTAACCAGACATGGCCACACCTACCTGCGAAGAAAGCTGGGAAATATAGCTTTCATTCTAGGTGGTCATGTGCCCAGATAAAAAAATTAGTCATGGGTCACAATCTAGCAGTATATGCCGTATGTGTGTGTGTGTGTGTGTATATGTGTGTGTGTGTGTAGGGGGAGCAAATAAATATAATACTCAGGGTAGGTGGGGTGTGGTTTACTTTTTATTTTATTATTTATGTATGTATTTATTTTTGTTTCAGAGATAGGGTCTCCCTTTGTTGCACAGACTGGAGTGCAGTGGTGCAATCATAGCTCACTGCAGCCTCCAACTCCTGGGCTCAAGTGACACTCCTGCCTTGGTCTCCCAAAGCACTGAGATTACAGGTATGAGCCACCGTGTCCTGTATATTTGTTTAAATTGACACATAATAATTGTACATATTTAGCAGGCATATACTGATGTTTCTTTTTTGGGGGGGGGTGTGGGGATAGGAGTCTCACTCGTTGCCCAGGCTGGAGTGTACTGGCACACTCATGGCCATCCCAGCCTTGACCTGCTGGGCTCAGGAGATCCTTCCACCTTAGTCTTCCAAGTAGCTGGAACTACAGACATGTGCCACCACGTCTGGCTAATTTTTTGATTTATTGTATGTTTGTTTTTGAGCTGGAGTCTCACTCTGTCACCCAGACTGGAGTGCAGTGGCCGCTCCCGGTCACCGCAGCCTCGACCTGCTGGACTCCGGCGATCCTTCCGCCTCAGCCTTCCAAGTAGCTGGAACTACAGGCGCACGCTACCACGCCCGGCTAATTTTTTTTTTATTTTTTTATTGTAGAGATGAGGTCTCACCTGCCCAGGCGGGTCTCGAACCCAAGGGCTCAGGCAATCCACTCACCTCAGCTTCCCAAAGGCGCGGGATTACAGGCTGAGCCACCGAGCCCGGCTTGATTTATTGTAGAGATGAGGTCTCACCAAGTTGCCCGGGCTGGTCTCAAACCTGTGGGCTCAGGCATTCCTCTCACCTTGGCCTCCCAAAGTACTAGGATTACAGGTTTGAGCTGCCTCATCCGACCTGTGATGTTTCAATACATATAATTATAGTCATCGGCCAGGATTGGTGCCTCAGCCTATAATCTTAGCACTTTGGGAGGCCAAGGTGAGAGGATTGCTGGAGACTGCAGGTTTAAGACCAGCCCAGGCAACTTGGCGAGACCTTGTCTCTACAATAAAATAAAAAGTTAGCCGGGTGTTGTAGCACACACCTTTAGGTCCAGCTACTTAGAAAACTGAGGTGGGCCAGGCTTGGCGACTCAGCCTGTAATCCCAGCACTTTGGAAGGCCAAGGCGAGTGGATTGCCTGAGACTGCGAATTTGAGACTCACCTGGGCAACTTGGCGAGACCTCAATCTCTACACTACATCAAAAATTAACTAGGTGTGGTAGCACGCCTATAGTTCCAGCTACTTGGAAGGCCGAGGAGGAAGGATCACCAGAGCTCAGCAGGTTGAGGTTGCGGTGGTCGGGAGCATGCCACTGTACTCCAGTCTGGGCGATGGAATGGGACTCCTACTCAAAAAAATAAAAAATAAACAAACAAACAAACAAGAAGGCTGAGGTGAAAGGATCGCCGGTGCCCAGGTCGACGCTGGGATAGCCGTGAGCGTACCACTGTACTCCAGCCTGGGCAATAGAGTGAGACTCCAACTCAAAAAGAAAAAAAAATTATAGTGATCAAATCAAGGTAATTAGCATATCCATCATCTCAAACATCTATCATTTCTTTGTGTTAGGAACATTCAATCTCCTCCTATCTATTTGAAATTATGTAATATATTCTTGTTAACTGTAGTCATTCCACAATACTACACAACACCAAATTTAGTCCTCCTATCTAGCTCTAATTTTGTATTTGTCAATACATCTCTCCTTCTCTCCTTATCCTTACGTTCCCTCCCACCCTTACCAGTCTCTGGTATCCTTTGTTCTACTTTTTCTTTTTCTTTTTTTTTTCTTTTGAGTTGGATTCTCACTCTGTCACCCAGGCTGGAGTACAGTGGCACACTCACAGCCACCGCAGCCTTGATCTGCTGGGCTCAGGCAAGCCTTCTGCCTCAGTCTTCCAAGTAAATGGGACCACAGGCATGCACCACCACACCCGGCTAATTTTTTGATTTGTTGGAGAGATGAGGTCTCGCCATGTTGCCCAGGCTGGTCTCAAACCTGTGAGTTCAGGCAATCCTCTCAACTCTACTTCCCAAAATGCTGGGATTACAGGTGTGAGCCACCATGCCCGGCTTATTTGTAGTTCTTTGAAGACCCTCCATACTTTTTTCCATAATGGCTGTACTAGTATACATTCCCACTAAAAGTGCACAAGAGTTTCATCTTCTCCACATCTTCACCAGCATGTATTTTTTGTTGTTGTCTTTTTTTAATCAAAGCCATCCTAACTGGGGTGAGATGATACCTTATTGTGGTTTTGATTTGCATTTCCTTGATGATTAGTGATGTTGAGCATTTTTTCATACATTCATTGGCCATTTGTATGTCTTCTTTTGAGAAACATCTGTTCAAGTCATTTGCCCCCCCCCCTTTTTTTTGAGTTGGAGTCTCACTCTGTCGCCCAGACTGGAGTGCAGTGGCCGCTTCCAGCCACCGCAGCCTCGACCTGCTGGGCTCCGGCGATCCTTCCGCCTCAGCCTTCCAAGTAGCTGGAATTACAGGCGCGTGCTACCACGCCCGCATTTGCCCATTTTTAAATCAGATTTTTTGTTGTTGTTTTTTTTTGGGTGGGGAGGCTGTTGAGATATTTGAGTTTCTTGTATATTCTGAATGTTAATTCCCTGTCAGATGAATAATTTGAAAATGTCTTCTCCTGTTGTATACTCCTTCCCCCAGTGAGTGTTCTTGACAACTCTGTCAAACATTAGTTGGCTGTAGATAAGTGGATTAATGTCTGGGTTCCCTATCCTGTTCCATTGGTCTAGTGTCTGTTTTTATGCCAATTCCACGCTGTTTTGGTTACTACAGCTTTTCAGTATACTTTGAAGTCTAGTAATATGATACATCCAGCTTTGTTCTTTTCGCTCAGGATTGCTTTGACTACTTGAGCTCTTTTTTTGCTCCATACAAATTAAAAAAAAATTTTTTTCTATTCCTGTGAAGAATATCATTGGTATTTTTATAAGAATTACATTGAGGCCGGGCTCGGTGGTTCAGCCTGTAATCCCACGCTTTGGGAGGCTGAGGTGAGTGGATTGCCTGAGCCCGCGGGTTTGAGACCCTCCTGGGAAACTTGGCAAGACCTCATCTCTACGATAAATCAAAAAATTAGCTGGGCGTGGTAGCATGCGCCTGTAGTTCCAGCTACTTGGAAGCCTGAAGCGGAAGGATCGCCGGAGCCCAGCAGGTCGAGGCTGCGGTGGCCAGGAGCGGCCACTGCACTTCAGTCTGGGTGACAGAGTGAGACTCCAACTCGGAAAAAAAGAATTGCATTGAATCTGTGGATTGCTTTGGGTGTGAGAGGTGTGCTTTCTAATTCTACAAGTTACACTCCCATCTATGCCCAAGAGCCCCGTTTCTAAGCTCTTCACCCAGGCAATCTCCACTCCATGGACTCTCTGTCTCCTAGGCTTATGTTCGACTCCAACATCTCCTATAATACATGTGTTCAGGTGGTATAAGAATGGAGAAATCCTACAGTAAGAAGCCATTTCCGTCTGTCATCCCACATCACTCCAATTTACAGGGCTGGGCCAGACACAGTGGCCCACATTTACAGCTCCTACAAGCAACACAAATTTGCCAGCTGTGTGCCAGAGGATGTCACCATTACTCAGCAGCTAATTGAAGGTTTCCAGTCGTAACAGACAGGATATGACACAGTGCCTCCTCTCGCTTTCCAGTGCTGTGACCTGGGGTACTTTCAGCCTTGGGGAATCTGCCCCCAGATTTCACCTATGGGCCAAATCTTAGGAATCAGCTCTCTGCCTTGGAAGCAGCTGAAATCGTCTTGATGACCTGGACCTTCACACTTGTCTTGGTGACCTGGACCTTCTGATGCTCTCTGTAAACACCAGGAAACAGCAGGAGATTTAATCCCTTCAGGAACTCAGCTCTCTTTCTCTGCCGTCCTTTCCTCTTCTCACTGTAATGTATGTAACTAGGTCACTGCATCTCAAGCAGTAACACATACACTATTTTAGGAAATCACATTTCTGGCTGGGTGTGGTGGTTCATGCCTTTAATCCCAGCACTCTGGTAGGCCAAGGAGGGAGGATAGCTTGAGTCCAGGAATCTGAGACCAGCCTGGGCAACATAGCAAGAATATGTTTCTACAAAAATAAAATATAATAATTAGCTGAGTGTGGGTATGGCGGTGTGCACCTGTAGTCCCAGCTATTCAGGAGACTGAGGCAGAAAGATTGAGCTGAAGTTGAGTCTGCAGTGAGTCATGATTGTGCCATTGCACTCCAACCTGGGCAATAGAGTGAGATTTTGACTGGAAGGAAGGAAGTATTACTTTTCTATGTCTTTCTGTTGTTTCTTGCTACTTGCCCATTCATTTTATCATCTGTTACTCATCAGCAGATAAGCTGTACCAAGTGCCAAATGTTTAGGGGAGAAATGGAAAAAAGCATCTCTTCACTTGTTTTTTTCCTCCCAGTTAAGGGAAGTCAAATATCACTTCATTTTGACGCCAGGACTCCTTGGCCTAGCTCATGGAAAAGAAGCATTCTAAGGTGTCAGTGACTGAGAAGCTCAGGTATGAGAGGATTTGGAGGAAAGGAAGTCACTGGAGAGGAAGGGGAGCCTCCCAGGCTGGGTTTTGGTTCATCATTTGGCTCAGTGGGGACAGGTGTTGTGGAGAAGCTCTCTCTGCCTGCCCTTCTTGTTCCTCTCAAAGGAATCCATGTCATGACACACAGAGGGTCATCGATACTTGTGGCAGGGGTCATAGGCACTGAAGGTCCCACACTTCAGTGCAGCTTTGGGTATTTTTATTCTCAACCTTGAGTGGAAGAAGAGAATTGACCCAGTGCCCGGACCCTTGGAACAGTCACCTGTTGCACTAATTATCCTCTGTTGTGTAATGAATTACCCCAAAGCTTAGTGGTTTAACACAGCATGTATTTATTTGTTTGTTTGTTTGTTTGTTTTTGAGTCAGGGTCTCTCTGTCACCTAGGCTAGAGTGCAATGGCACAATCACAGCTCACTGCAGCCTCAACCTCCCGGGCTCAGGTAATCCCTCCACCTCAGCCTCCCGAGTAGCTGAGATGACAAATGCACACTACCACACCTGGCTAATTTTTTTTTTTTGTAGAGATGAGGTCTCACTATGTTGCCCAGGCTGGTCTCAAACTCCTAGGTTCAAACAATCCTCCCACCTCAGCCCCCCAAAGTGCTGGGATTATAGGCATGAGCTGCCAAGCCCGGCTAACACACCATTTATTATCTCACAGTTTCTGTGTGTTAGGAACCCAGGTGCAGCTTAGCTGGGTCCTCTGACTTTGGGTTCTCACAAGGATGCAGTCAGGGTGTTGGCGGCAGTCACCTTTAGGCTCTCCTGGGTGTGGGTCTGCTTCCAAGCTTATTCTGGCGGTCATTGGCAGGTTTCGGGCCCTTGCAGGCTGTTGGATTGACAGCTTTGCTTCAGTGCAGGTTGTTGGCCTGAGTCCTGACCAGGCAGGCCTGTCCACAAGGAAGCTCACAGCATGGCAGCTGTCTTCATCAGTGTGAGCAAGTGCATGGGCAAGAGAGAACGGGAGCAAGGTGGAAGTCACATTCTTTGGTGATTTAATCCTTAAAATAACGTGCTCTCACTTTGCCGTGTCTCATTGGCTAGAAGCAAGTCACTAGGTCAAGTTCACATTCAAGGGAAGCAAATAAAACAGGGCCTATTGAGGAAGGGGGATCATCAGGATAATTTTAGGAGGTTGCCTGCCACATTTGCCATCTGTTATTATTGGAGAGGTATAAAAATTGTATTTGCGGATGATGAAAGGATTCCGGTTTCATAAAAACTAAATCTCTTTTCTCTCTCTTCCTCCTTTGCTTTTTTTTTTTTCAGTCAAAAGAGCAACTCTAAAGTTCCTATTGCTTGGGCTAGAGAGAGCTGGCAGTAACGTGAGTTTCCAGAAAAGGAAAGGCCCAGTTTTAAGTCTTAAGACAAAGCAGGGACTCCAGACCAGTTTGCTTGAGAACCCTGTGTTGGATCCTACGAGAAGCCATGCAGCGGGGCTGGGGTTCCCTTTGTCTCTGTCTCTCATATATCTCCTTCGGGTAGTCAATTATAGGAGAAAATGGCACTCTGCCTGGCCAAGTACCACTACCAGCACCTGCCCCTGTCATAATCCCAAGGGAAACGGTGATTGGCTTCCCTATCTGTAAAGTCCAAGTACTTTCTCAGCCTGGAGGGCTCTTCTCTCTCCTCTCTCGAGATTCAATTCAAGGCCTCCTCTTCTCCGAAGTCTTAGAATCAACCGAAAAAATGGGAAGGGCTGTTTCCTGGAAGTACAATTGCCTAAAAGTAAAAGAATCCTGCAGGTAAGAAAACAAGCTACCCAGCTAGAAAAAAGCCCGAGGGAAGGGATATGGGGTGGCAGCTATCAGTTGCAAACTTACTCTTCTTGTTGGCAGGGAACCTCTCTCTGGAAAGACAAATGCATCTAGCTGCTGAGCACACAGTAGGTGTTCAATTAGCTTTGTTGACCGGTGCCCCTCTGGTAGTTTTTAAATGTTCACAAATTCTTTGAGACTCTTCTCTTCATAAGGTAGCGCCTAATGCCCCTTCTATTGAATAAGAGTGGACTCACTTTTTTTTTTTTTTAGTCAGAGTCGCAGTCTGTCACCCAGGTTGGAGCGCACGCTCCCGGCCACCGCAGCCTCCACCTGCTGGACTCAGGCTATCCTGCCGCCTCAGCCTTCCAAGTAGCTGGAACTACAGGCATGCGCCACCACACCCAGCTACATTTTTTTTATTTATTGTTGAGACAAGGTCTTGCCATGTTGCCTAGGCTGGTCTTGAACCCATGGGCTCAGGCAATCCTCTTTCCTCTGCCTCTCAAAGTGCTGGGATTACTGGGCAATGAGCTACCATGCCTGGCTGGACTCACTTTAATGAATTGAACGTGATAGAAGATAAGTGAGCCTTCTGAGCTTAAGTCAGAAAAGTTATTGCAGTTTCTGCTCCGCTCTTCCTTGGAGGATTCACTCTAGGGGAAGCCAGCTGCTATGTCATGAGGATTCTGAAACACCCCTGCGGAGACGCCCACATGTAGAGAAACTGAGGCCTTCTGTCAACAGCCAGCACCAACTTGCCAGCCCCAGAAGTACACCCTCTTGGGAGGGAATCCTCTGGCCCCAGTCAAGCCTTCAGTTAACAGCAGCCCTGGGCAAAAGCTTCAATAACCACGGCTTCACAGAACCATCCAGCTAAGAAGCTTCCAAATTCCCCTGAGATGTAGCCTATGCTCATTGATGTTTTAAATTACTAAGAGGAAGGGAGCTGGAGAAAGGAAAAGGGTTGCTTCCTGGTTCCAGTGTGTTTGATTGACAGGCTCTTGCAGCACAAACAGCTGTGTCCGTGCCCAGTTCTTAGAGTGGCCACAACACCCAGTGGCTAGCAGCTTCTTCTGGTGCTGTCCCCCTTGGGCTGTAGTGTAAGCAGAATGCCTCCACTTCCTGTGGCCTTGCAGCTTCTCCGGCACCCCCACCTGTGTGCACTTGGCTCCTCCAGCATCAGTAGTCCCCTCCAGCACATGGAGGTCAGCAGCCACCAAGGGCACCAGCTTCCTCTGCACCCCGCTCAGGCAGTTTAGTGGTAGAGTGTCTTTGGTTCCACACCTCCCCATAAAGAACTTTCCCTGGTGTCCTAGAAGACGTGTTTCTGACAAGTTCCACTAGCATGACAGTACAGTGACTTTCCTGCCATCTAGTGAGTCATGGGCTGTGTTCTACCTGCAGGTCTGAATCTCAGCCCTGGGAGGGGGTATCTCTTTCTTTGGGTGCTCTGTCTCAGTTCCAGGGGGTTGCCATTTCTCTTCATGTCAGCTACTCGTGTATCCTGTAGGGTTCTCCTAATTCCTTATGAATCAGTTCTTTATTACTCCAATCCCGTTTTTAATAAGTATAGTACAATTCTCATTGAAATTGCTGTTTGCATGCTGCCCATCAAAAGAGGACTGGATTAAAAAAATGTGGTACATATACATGATGGAATACTACGCAGCCATAAAAAAGAACAAAATCATGAATTTCGCAGCAACCTGGATGGAACTAGAGTCTATAATACTGAGTGACCTCTCACAGAAACAAAGATCCAAGTATCACATGTTCTCACTCATATAATGGACCTTGAACATCCAATGTAATACTGTAAGAAAATGACTGACGGTACTGGGAAACTATGGGGGGGGATGGGATTAACAGTAGCAAATATCTGTCTGGGGATGGGGAAACACCTCTTATCAACAGGGTGCCTGAATGAAATGTAATTGTACACCTAACCCTTAACTGTACCCCACAAAACCATAATAAAAAATATTGATTATGAAAAAAAAAAGAAAGAAATTGCGTGTGGTTTCTCTTTCCTGATGAGACCCAGACTAGTATACTAAGTTTTGCTGTAATTTGTTACCCAGCAATAGCCCCCATTCATCTGCCGACAGCCAACTCTCCTTTTATTCCCATCAGCCAATTGCTACCAAGTGACTACCCCAAGCAGGTGCTCCCTTCACGGCTCTGATAAGCAGTTAGATACGCTCTACTGCAAAAAAGGACAAGGTTTATAAGACCCAAGCTTTACATTGTCAAATGCCAGGTGAGAAGTTCAGATGAGAAGTGTGCCAGGAAGCACCAAAGAGCCACGACAGTTGAAAAAAGATCTAGGCTGCAGTGGGATATGGTTCAACTTTGATGACACTAGAAGGCACAGCCCAATGGAAACGAGAGGAAGAGTGTTCTAGAATTCTAGGCAAGGAAACATTTTTTCACAAGTTTGGAGGCAAGACTACAGATGATATGATTGGGGCAGCAATAACTAGTTCACCCCAGTTAGGCTGGAGCAAAGATTTAGCACAGTAGGCTGTGGCAGGCAGGAACATCACATTGTAAACAGCTTTGAGTGTAAAGCTAATTCACCTGGCTCTGTCATGTTACGACAAAGGGGTCCAGTGAGCACATCTTTGAGGACAAAACTCAACTTGCCTTTGCTGAGTGTGCATTTCTACTTGTGATCATGTGACTTTGTGTTGAGGCTGAGATAGCTTTCACTATGGCCGTGGGGAGCCCCTGAAGGCTTTTGAGGACGGCGCCATGTGGGACTCTAAGGTTAGCTTGGAGTGTGTAGGGCTGAAGAGGATGGAGACCAGGAGGAGGAAATGTCCTGATGTGGGGGACAGGGCATCAGCAGTGGAAATGGGAGAACTGGGTGGATGCTGGGGGGAGGAGTATTTGAAGGTGACACCAATCCTTGCTGGTGACATGGGAACAAAGGGAGCTGGTTGAGGGGTCGGCAGAATGGTGTTGGCATTTGATAAGTCCCACAGGGGTGGCAGCAGTGTATCTAAGTAGCAGGAAGGAACGGCCTCAGACCCGAACTCGGGAGAGAGACAAAGGCTGTTGATTCAGATCTGGTAGTGACTGTCCACTCAGGAATGACAAGTCAGACTATAGGAGATAGCAGTAAGATTGGTCTCCCTGTAAGAACTGGCTCTCTCTGATTATCCCATCCTCATCAACAGTCACTCTCCCCACCCCACCCAAGTGATATGACCCTGGTTCAGGGATTGAGAGGGAACAGAGTTCCTTAAGTAATTCAGTCCTAAAAATTCTGGCTTCTAAAAGCCAGACGCATCAAGGTTCTTCTCAGTTTCCCCAGGCTCTGGCTTAGATTCCATGATCCACTATCATGAGGTATAGGCCAAAGAATATGAAAGAAAGAAAAAAAAAAAACCCAGTACTAAGAGGTTCTAATCCTATTTCAGCACCAGACCAGTCAGGTGACCTTGAGCAAGTCACTATTCCTCTTTGTGCTTGTTATCCTTTCAGTTAAAATGCCAGGGTTGGTCCTGGAAGAGATCATGGTTTTCTGGGGGTTTGTTTATTTGTTTATTTGTTGTTTGTGTTTCCCCCTGCTCGTGATTTTTTTTTTTTTTCGAGTTGGAGTCTCACTCTGTCGCCCAGACTGGAGTGCAATGGCCGCTCCCGGCCACCGCAGCCTCGACCTGCTGGGCTCCAGCAATCCTTCTGCCTCAGCTTTCCGAGTAGCTGGAACTACAGGCGCATGCTACCACGCCCGGCTAATTTTTTGATTTATTGTAGAGATGAGGTCTTGCCTGCCCAGGCGGGTCTCGATCCCACAGGCTCAGGCACTCCACTCACCTCAGCCTCCCAAAGGCGCGGGATTACAGCTGAGCCACCGAGCCCGGCTTTTTTTTTTTTAATTGGAGTCTCACTCTGTCGCCCAGGCTGGAGTGCAGTGGCACACTCACAGCCACCCCAGTGTTGACCTATTAGGCTCTGGCAAACCTTCTACCTCAGCCTTCCAAGTAGCCGGAACTACAGGTGTACGCTACCACGCCAGACTAATTTTTATTGATTGTAGAGACAAGGTCTTGCCAAGTTGCTCAGGCTGGTCTCAAACCCGCGGGCTCAGGCAATCCACTCACCTCAGCCTCCCAAAGTGCTGGCATTACAGGCTGAGCCACCAAGCCCGACCCCAGTCATGGCTTTCAAATCAAATATTAGCAACTACTACTATTTACCAGCAAGACTCACAGATAAAACAATGAATGAACAAGTGGGAGTTGCAAATGAAGGGGAATCTCTGAAGATGGATGACCATATTTGGTTTGACAGTCTTGTTTCTGGAGACTTCATGGTATGGTATTCTATTTCTCTCACAATCCCTCCAAAGCTAAGTTCCAGTGGCATTCCTGGGTGCTTTCTATAGGACTCTAAGACTTCTCAGTGCCTGTAGCCTGCAGAGACTGGAAATTTACTGGACTCAGCACTCTCCAAGGACTTCTCCAGTACTAAGCTTTCATTTTCTCAAGAGGATTTCCTGAGTCAATCTTCAGGAGTGCACGCAGAATACTACGCCTTCCACTCAGTAACTCAGGGGTCCCTAACCTCGGGGTCATAGACTGGGACCAGTCCATGATCTGTGAGGAACCAGCAGCACTGCAGGATGGTGAGCAGCGGGCAAGTGAGGGAAGCTTCATCTGTATAGCTGGCCCCATCACTCACATTACCACCTGAGCTCCACCTCCTGTCAGACCAGCGGTGGCATTCGCTTCTCAAAGGAGCACAAACTCTATTGTGAACTGCACAGGTGAGGGATCTAGGTTGCGTGCTCCTTGTAAAAATCTAATGCTTGATGATCTAAAGTGGAGCTGAGGCCGGGCTCGGTGGCTCAGCCTGTAATCCCGCGCTTTGGGAGGCCGAGGTGAGTGAATTGCCTGAGTTCGTGGGTTTGAGACCCGCCTGGGCAACTTGGAGAGACCTCATCTGTACAATAAATCAAAAAATTAGCCGGGTGTGGTAGTGCATGCCTATAGTTCCGGCTACTTGGAAGGCTGAGGCGGAAGGATCGCCGGAGCCGAGGCTGCGGTGGCCAGGAGCGGCCACTGCACTCCAGTCTGGGCAACAGAGTGAGACTCCAACTCAAAAACAAACAAACAAACAAACAAAAACAATAGCAGTGAGTTCCGAATGCACAGACACCATAATAAATCAATTGCTTGCAGACTCATATCAAAACCCTATCAGTGAGCGGACTATGAGCTGATGTATTTCAGTTGTACAGCTGCATCTGATGGTGGGCATTAAGTCAGAATCTGGCATTTATTCTAGTCCACACACGGACTAAATTTTATTTACCACTTCTGTCTGTGCCTCTTTTTTTAATGGTGAGTTATATAATTATTTTATCACATATTACAATGTAATAATAATAGAATCAAAGAGCACAATAAATGTTACATGCTTGAATCATCCCCAAACCAGCCCCCTTCTCCCCGCCCCACAGTCTGTGGAAAACTTGTCTCCCATGAAACGGGTCCCTGATGCCAGAAAGGTTGGGGACCACTGCACTGACTCATATAATCCCCAGAGAATTCTCCCAACAGCCTTATGAGGCAAATACTATTATTACATTCATTTTACAGATGAGGGGACTGAGACTCAAATAGGGCTCATGGCTCCCCAAGGTCACACAGCTAGTAGGTGACAGTTAGAATTGGAACCTAACAATCTGATTCCAGAGCTCCCGCTCTTACCCAATATGTCAGTAGCTCTGTCACTAATGCTGTTACCAAGTATCTTCAGGTCTTCCTCGGACACACGGTGAGACTGACCTTCCCTACTCTCTTTAGCCAATGACGAGTGAGCAGAAGTGTAGCAGTTGCCACTGCCACATTCCCTTTCCTTCTCTAATAGTTGTAGAAACACAGTGAAGAAGCCTCCTCAGCCTGGGTCCCTGAGCAAGGATGATGTGGAGCCAACACCTGCCCTTTCACACCCAGCTGGCTTGCAATGAGCATGGAATGTGAATGAGAATTATGCTTTGCCTTTTTTTTTTTTGAGTTGGAGTTTCACTCCGTGGCCCAGGCTAGAGTGCAGTGACACGCTCACGACCCCCCCAGCATCGACCTGCTGGGCTCCAGTGATCCTTCCGCCTCAGCCTTCCAAGTAGCAGGAACTACAGACACGTGCTACCGCGCCTAGTTAATTTTTAATTTATTGTAGAGACAAGGTCTTGCCAAGTTGCCCGGGCTGGTCTCAAACCCGTGGACTCAGGCAATCCACTCGCCTCGGCCTCCCAAAGTGCAGGATTACAGGCTGAGCCACCGAGCCCGACCCCGTTGCCATTTTTTAAGCCACTGAGATGTGGGACTTGCTACTGTGGCATAGCCTAGCTCACTCTGACTAATCCGATGCTATGCTGTCTCTTGTTGATTACCTCTGGCTTCAGGCCCCAAGCTGGACTTCTCCCAACCCCCTGGAAACATGGTTCCACATTCCGATTTGAAAAGCAGCAAGAGAAGATGAGAGTCCGTCCTCCAAACGTGGAAGTGAGGATGTGTTTTGGGAGCTATGCCCATGCTCTGGGACAGAGGTTACGTTGAATGAAATCCCCACCCAGCCCTGGAAGGCCACGAAAAGACACTCAAGCTTCAAGAAACGTCATGCTTCTTTCCCATACTCATTTATTGGCTCTCCTTAATTTTATTCGCCATTTTAAAAGTAGGAACGACTGGGCTGGCAGGAGGAGGACCGGACTCCCAAGTCCTGGGGACACTGCAGGCTGACTATGACCTTGCAGGCCTGGATCTGAACATCCTCCTCAGGGTGGATGACCAGGGCAAGCAGTCGGTCTGCCAGTCGTGAGTCTTCTCCAAAGAGGGACTCATGCAGGGACTGCTCATTGTAATGCCACTTGACAGCGCGGTAGTGGGGTGCATTCCGGCCCTCACTCAGCCGCTCAGCAAACACCAGTACCTCGAACAGGAGACTCCCTGGCTGTGTGGACTGGAACAGGTTTAGGAAGTCAGAGTGAACCTGTGATGGGCATGGTGAGAGAAGGGGAATGAAATCCCAAGCGAGCTCTAATAGTATTACCCTTTTAGAACTTGTATACTTTTATCTTCCTATTTCCTCAACTCAACATATGAGTACCTAAATTTCAGACTCAACTGTATAAAATTTTTTTTAGTTTTCCTTTCATTATCATTTTTTTCTTTTTTTTGAGCTGGAGTCTCACTCTGTCACCCAGGCTGGAGTGCAGTACCAAGTTTACAGCACACGCAGCCTCAACCTGCTGGGCTCTGGCGATCCTTCTGCCTCAGCCTTCCAAGTAGCCGGAACTACAGGCATACGCCACCATGCCAGGCTAATTTTTTTATTTACTTTAGAGATGAGGTCTCGTCAAGTTGCCCGGGCTGGTCTCGAACCCGTGGGCTCAGGCAATCCTCTCACCTCGGCCTCCCAAAGTGCTGGGTTTATAGGCATGAGCCACCACACCCGGCCCTTATTATCATTCTTTAACTTAACTGCACTGTGATCATAAAACATGGAATATTGATTCTGGGAAGGTCACTGAGACAAACTTTAAGGTTCAGTGTGTGGCTAATGTCCATAGATATTCTGTCTGCACTTGAGAGGAATGTGAATTTAATCATTGTAGGGTGTTTTAGGAACATCTAATGGCTCAAGCTTGTTTGTGTTATTCACAGCAAGAATACCTCATTAGTTTTAGTTTTTCATCTATCCACTGCTGAAAGAGTAGTTAAAAATCTTTAAAATCTTCCACTGTGGTGGTAGATGTATTCATTTCTCCTTATAATTCCATCAAGTTTTGCTACATATATTTTAAGATTGTTATTACATGTATACAAATTTAGAGTTGCTTTATCATTCTGGTATACTGAACCACTGATTATCACATAGTAATCCTTTCTATCCCTAATAATGCTCTTTGCCAAAAGTCACTTCCCCCCAATATTAAAATACCTACATTAACTTTTCTTTTGTCTTCTATGTTCCTAACTCTCAGACTTCAGAAAGCCCCTCAAAAGAGAATGCCCCTCCCAACAAAATGGATTGTCATTCTACTAGGGGAACAAAAGAAGGGATGTTTTCCAATGCATTTTGTGTAGAGGCAGGAAGAGGAATAAGACAATTCATCAGGGCTAAGTCGGTCTGGAGAAGCCATGGTTCTTCCCTCCCCAGCACCTAAGTTGGCAGTCATCAGCCCCTCTTCAATTACTTTCTTTCTTTTTTTTTTTTTGAGTTGGAGTCTCACTGGGTCACCCAGACTGGAGTGCAGTGGCTCCCGGTCACTACAGCCTCGTCTGCTGGGCTCCAGCGATCCTTCTGCCTCAGCCTTCCAAGTAGCTGGAACTACAGGCATGCCCGGCTGATTTTTTGATTTATTGTAGAGATGAGGTCTTGCTGCCCAGGTGGGTCTCGAACCCGCGGGCTCAGGCAATCCACCCACCTCAGCCTCCCAAAGGCGCGGGATTACAGGCTGACCCACCGAGCCCGGCTTCAATTTCTCTCTTACCTGGCAGTTGAGAATGTCATAGAGAAGGTCATTCTTCTGTGCCAGGTAGCTCAGCAGGCGTATGGCTTGCACCTGAATAAAGGAAACAGCAAAACATGAGAAAGTTGGTGCACGTGGACCTGAGCAGGGATGACGTAAACCTCTGTTCCTCCCTCAAAGTGCTGTGCTAAGGCTGGTCAGGAAGGCAGGGCCTTGGTCACGGTCCTCGTGCACCTGTGCCAGGATGTAGTCTGACTGCAGGATCTCCATCAAGGCAGGCATCACCCGTCGCAGCTGCGGATGCACGTAGTCAGGCAGCGGCAGGTTGTTGAGGAGTCTGAGGCCTGCAACGTGCAGCTCCGTGTCCCAGATAGTGGAGATGAGTTCAAGTACTTTGATGGAGTGCTCCTGGGGCGGGGGAGAAGAAACGGATCTGCTTTTATGTGGTGGTCCCCACCACCATCCCAGCCTTTCATTCTTCACTGCCCCCACCCATAAGCCCTGGGCCAAACCCAATGGACAATTCTTTCCCCCTTGAACTCGCAGTATCACTTAACTAGTTGACCACGCCCATCCCCTTTGGCTACTCTTTTACAGATTTCCTTCCCAGTTCTAGTTCCTAGTTTTTCTGCCCAACCTCTATCAGCATCACTCCCTTAGTGATATCATTCAGACTCAGTATTAAAGACTCGACACAGCCGGGCTCGTGGCTCAGCCAGTAATCCCGCACCTTTGGGAGGCTGAGATGAGTGGATTGCCTGAGCCCGTGGGTTCGAGACCCGCCTGGGCAGCGAGACCTCATCTCTACAGTAAATAAAAAAATCAGCCGGGCATGGTAGCGCATGCCTGTAATTCTGGCTACTTGGAAGGCTGAGGCGGAAGGATCACCGGAGCCCAGCAGGTCGAGGCTGTGGTGGCCGGGAGCGGCCACTGTACTCCAGTGTCTGCGACAGAGTGAGACTCCAACTCAAGAAAAAAAAAAAAAAAGACTAGACACACACTGGTGACTTTCCAGTTTATGTCTCCAGCTCAAACCTCTCCCCTGAACTCCGGGTTCATATTCAGCTGCCAATTCCACTTCTCTCCCTGACTGTCTATGCATCTGCGCCTGTAGTTCCAGTTACTTGGAAGGCCGAGGTGGAAGGATCGCCTGAGCCAGCAGTTCAAGGCTGCGGTGGCTGTGAGCATGCCACTGCACTCCAGTGTGGGTGACAGAGACTCCAACTAAAAAAAAAAAAATCTATCAAAACTCGTCACCTTCTCATCACCCCCACTTCTCCCACCCTCTTCCAAGCCACTGCCATCTCTCACCTGGAGATCTACAAGAGCCTCCTCGCCCTGCTTCCATCCTCGCCCCTCTGCAACACTTTTCAGAATGTTAGACATGTCACTCCTCTGCTCATTTACCCCCATTTCATTCAGGGTAAAAGCTAGAGTCCTGCCGGGCTTGGTGGCTCAGCCTGTAATCCCGCGCCTTGGGAGGCTGAGGTGAGTGAATTGCCTGAGCCTGTGGGTTCAAGATCCACCTGGGCAACTTGGTGAGACCTCATCTCTACAATAAATTAAAAAACTAGCCGGGTGTGGTAGCACGCACCTGTAATTTCAGCTACTTGGAAGGCTGAGGCGGAAGGATCGCCGGAGCCCAGCAGGTAGAGGCTGCCGTGGCCGGGAGCGGCCATTGCACTCCAGTCTGGGCAACAGTGAGACTCCAACTCAAAAAAAAAAAGCTGGAGTTCTTACAGTGGCACAACCTCCAATATGAGGTGCCCCTGTACCCGTTATTTCTTTGACCCCATCTCCTCTCCTTTGTTACCAAGGTTCCCATCCCAACAACCTCTTGGGTATTCCTTGAACACTCCAGGTACACACCTGTCTTAAGAGTATTTGCATAGGCTGTTCCTCTGCTTCAAACACTCCTCCCCCAGAGACTCACAACTCGCTCTCTGACCTCCTTTAACACTTTGCTTAAATGCTACCCTGTCAGCGAGGCCTTTCCTAACCATCCTTGTCCCAGAGTTCCTTATCCATCCATTTATTTTATTTTTCTCCCAGTGTCACACAACACGCTTTTTAAAAAAGCTTTTTATTTTGAAATAATTATCAATTCATAGGAAGTTGCAAAAGTAGTTCAGAGGCCTCCTGTGCTCTGCACCCAGTTCCCCTCAACGGTTACATCTTACATAATTGTTACATCTTACACAAATGTTACATCTTACATAATTGTAGTACAGTATCAAAACTACATAATTGTAGTACAGTATCAAAACTAGGACACTGGTTATGGTATAACGTAGTTCTCTGTGTGTAGTTCTCTGCCATTTTATCACATGTACGGGTATGTATAACCACCACTGCAATCAACAGATTATCCTACCAGAACTGTCCCATCGCCCCAAAGATCTCCCCATGGGACCCCTTTAGGGTCACTCCCACCTGCTCCACCAGCCCAAACCCCTGGCACCCACTGATGTGTTTTCCATCACTTTTTTTTTTTAATTTGAGGATGTTATATACATGAACTGCTACTTTATGTGACCTTTTGAGATTGGCTTTTTTTCACTCAGTATAATGCCCTTGAGATCCATCCAAGTTACTGTGTATCAGTATCCCTTCCTTTTTGTTACTAGTAGCATTCCATGGCATGGATGTGGCAGCATTTGTTTAAACATTCACCCACTGAGAGACATTTTTGTTGTTTCCAGTTTGGGGCTATTACAAATAAGCCTGCTAGGAACAATTGCGTACAGGCTTTTGTACAGATGTAAGTCTTCACTTCACTGAGTTGAATGCTCAGGAATGCAGCTGTGCATTGGTAAATGTCTATTTAGTTTTGGAAGAAACTGCCAAACAATTTTCCAGAGCGGCTGCTTTATCATTTCACATTCCCACCAGCAGTGTATGGCAAATCTAGTTTTTCTACATCTTTGCCAGCATTTTGCATTGTCCCTAATTTTGATTTTAGATCTTCTCATTGGAGCATAATAATATCTCACCATGGTCTTAATTTGCATTTCTTTAATGGCTGTTGATATTAAACATCTTTTCATGTGCTTATTTGCAATCCATATATCCTCATCAGTGAAATATCTTTTCATATATTTTGCCCATCTCCTAATTGGATTGCTTATTATCTTTTCCTTTTCTTTTTTTCTTTGAATCAGGTCTCACTTTGTTACCTAGGCTGGAATGCAGTGACATGATCACAGCTCACCACAGCCTTCACCTCCTGGGTTCAGGTGATCCTTTTGCCTCAGCCTCCTGAGGCAAAATTTTAAAATGCCTAATTTTTAAAATTTTCTTGTAGAGACAAGGTCTCATTATATTGCTCAGGCTGGTTTTGAACTCCTGGGCTAAAGCAATCTTCCCACCTCAGCCTCCCAAAGTGCTGTAATGACAGGCATAAGCCACTGCGCCCAGTTTGTTTGCTTTTAATATTGAGTTTCACATTACATAATCTAGACTAGCTCTTTATCAGATCTGTGGTCTACAAATATTTTATCCCAATCTGCAGTTTGTCTTTTCATCCTCTTAACAGGCTCTTTCATGGAGCAAATGTTTTTTG
This sequence comes from Cephalopachus bancanus, assembly GCA_027257055.1. Lineage (NCBI taxonomy): Eukaryota > Metazoa > Chordata > Mammalia > Primates > Tarsiidae > Cephalopachus > Cephalopachus bancanus. The sequence continues at coordinate 1,398,763 of JAPVLO010000254.1, forward strand.
TTGTTGTTGTTGTTTTTTGTTTTTGTGTGTGTTGGAGTCTCACTCTGTCGCCCAGACTGGAGTGCAGTGGCCACTTCCGGCCACCGCAGCCTCGACCTGCTGGGCTCCGGCGATCCTTCCGCCTCAGCCTTCCAAGTAGCTGGAACCACAGGCGCGCACTACCACGCCCGGGTAATTTTTTGATTTGTTGTAGAGATGCGGTCTCATCAAGTTGCCCAGGCGGGTCTCGAACCCGCTGGCTCAGGCAATCCACTCACCTCGGCCTCCCAAAGTGCTGGGATTACAGGCTGAGCCACCGAGCCTGGCTGTTTTTAATTTTAATAAAGTTCAATTTAGTGATTGTTTCTTTTATAGATCATGCCTTTGGTGTCATAAACTCTTCACCAAGCCTCAGGTCCCCAAATATTTTCTTCTTTAAACCTGCAGCACCACTCCACCCAGCCTTCCTGATATCCCTCTTTTTAATTGTTCTCCATAGCACTTACCCCATGAAATGCACTATCTATTCCACTTATTTGTGTATTGCCTGCCTTGCCCTGTTAGAATATAAGTTCCACAAGGACAGGGATCTTCCCTACTCTGTTTACTGCTTTCTTTCCAGTGCCTAGAACCATGTGTGGGCACAACACAAGTGTTCAATATTCATTTGTCAAATGCATAAGGGGATCTTGGGTTCAACCTCACAAGCTGTACCTCTGTGAGCCAGGCAAGAGGTAAGCGAGAGTCCTGGAGTGGAATTAAGGAACGCCATTGGTCCCCTGCTCTTCCCCGCCCCCACCCACCCCCTCAACTGTCTGCTGAGCCCTGAAGGACGAGTTGGGTCAGGAAGTATGGGGCAGGATTTCAGAATAAGGAAACAGCAGGCGCCGGGGTCAGGGAGTGGGACAGCATCAATTGTGTAAGTGGATGGGGTTAGGGTTAGGAGGCATAGTCCATCACCCATCATGCACTTCATGCTGACAGCCTCGAGGCAGACAGAATAAGGAGCTGATGGGATAAGATCCCTCTGGAAAGAGTGGTCTGACTTAAGGAATGAGGTCAGCTCCATTTTGGAAGTGCTGGGTTAGAAGGAATGAGGTCAGCTCCATTTTGGAAGTGCTGGGTTAGAAGGCTTTTAGGGTGTCTAAGTGGATCTGCCCAGTAGTAGCTGGCCAGGAGGGCTGCAAAGACCCAGAAGAGAACATCCAGAAGAAAATTGATGTCAGGGAGTAACGACTTTCACCTGGAAAGAGAAAATGGGTCAGGTCCTCAGCATATGGACTATGGGGAAAGAGGACTGGTGAGGCTTAGGCTACCGGCAGCAGAATATCCTGGGAGGGAAGGGGAGGTTGTACAAAACATAGCTCTCCTGTTGAATTGAACTCTCTGAATGTGAGACCCCAAAACCTTTGCTTTACCCAGTTTTCCAGGTGATTCTGCTATGCTTGAGAATCACAGCTTTAGGGAAACTGAGAGCCTGAGGAAGCAGAAGAGCTAGCAAGTAGAGACCTCTCTAGATCTTCTTGTTTCTCAATTTATTTTTATCCACTCTTGCATTTTCAAAATTTGATATATCATAGTTTTACATATTTTGGGTGTACATGTAAAGAGACTATTTTTCAGGCCGTGTGGTGGCTCACACTTGTCAGCCCAGCACTTTGGGAGGCCAAGGTGGGAGGATCACTTGAGGCCAGGAGTGTGAGACCAGCTTGGGCAACATATGGAGACCTTGTCTCTACAAAAACAAACAAAAAAACTCTTTTCCCCCTGAAAGGACAGAGTCCAAAATGGGTTTCTCTAGTCACCCCAAGCAGAACCAGTCATGTAATTAGGTCATAACCCTATTCACAATGATAATCGTTAACTAGAAGAACAATCAGTTTTCCAGCCCCTGGATGGGCTTCATTCTACTTGGTCACAAGACATTAAGATTAACATCTCATACTTTTCCCAAGAATTTGTCTTTCAGCTACCAGCCCAGCCCTTCTTAGGTTATCAACTTTGTCCCAAGAATTTGTCTCCCAGCTACCAGCCCAGTCCTTCTTGTCTGTGACTGACCACCCCTATCTATCTGGTCATCAGAGTTATGAGAAAGAACATCACCATGATGCCAGTCTTGTGTTGCATCACCCAAGACTGCTTGCCTTGCTTTCCGTGCCGATAACGCTCCCGTAAACATGGTGAACGTTGCTAAAACCCACCGGACTTTCTGTACGAAGTATGGCAAGCACCAACCCCACAAAGTGACACAGTACAAGAAGGGCAAGGATTCTCTGTATGCCCAGGGAAAGCGACGTTTTGACAGGAAGCAAAGTGGCTGTGGTGGGCAGATAAAGCCGATTTTCCAGAAAAAGACTAAAATGACAAAGAAGATTGTGCTGAGGCTTGAGTATGTTGAGCCCAACTGCAGATCTAAGAGAATGCTGGCTATTAAAAGATGCAAGCATTTTGAACTGGGAGCAGATAAGAAAAAGGGCCAAGAGATCCAGTTCTAATGTCATATTTTGTTTAATTATGAAGAGAATAAAATCTTGAGATTATGTTCACTTCCAAAAAAAAAAAAAAAAAAAGAATGCTTGCCTTAACGATTAAGGAAAGTCTTAGGAGTCCCCAGCCCTGGACAATTGGGGTCCACATTTCCTTTAAGTGTCTGGTCCCCTTCTTCTCTCTTGAGGAAGTGGATATACTCTCTTTCTGAAGCAACTATTTTTCCAATCTACATTCTATGCTTATTTCTGCATACCCGTGGAACCAGCTCAGTTCACCAGCCTAACATTTTAGTGGTCCACACGGTGCCATCTCCTCTTCAGGGATTTCCCTGCTCTCCTTCTTTTCCAACTCAAGTCTTTTGGTGGACTGCACGGGAATTCAGAGACAACTGACACTTCTGGCTGGGACTACTCTCCGGTGATCCAAAAGGCCCTGAGGAAAAGTGCCAGACCACCACCGCCCAACTAGGTGAGAGACTAGAGCCTGCTCTTAAACTCCTCTCCTAACAGGGACCTCTTCCTCTACTTTCTCTCCTCTTCCAACTTGAGACTCTCAGTGGACTGCTTTCAAGACCAGAGACAATTGATGGTTCCTAGCCAGGGCTACTCCCCAGTGGAGCCAGAAGGTCCCTTAGGAAGGCATTGGACCACCATCACCCGATCTAGTGTCTTGCGGACACTGAGAACCATGTCTCTGTTGGGGTGCCACAGAGGACTTGCTCCTCAGGAGTGGACTTCCTTGTCCCACCTTTAGGATCAAGGTGATCAGGGGATGCCCTCCTTCCCTCGACTCCTACCTAACCTAATTCTCCACCTGACTCAGGACACTGACTAGGGTGTGGATAGCCAAATTCCTCACCCAACTCAGGACGCCAGCTAGGGTGAGGATGGCTGTTTTCTCTCCCTCGGGACTGTCTTCAGAACCTCTAAGATTCCTTATGGGAAGTGTCCACTGTTGCCAAAGAGTCCCCATGAGAGTGTCTTCTCAGAAATCTCAAGATTCTCTCACTAGAAAAGGACATCTGCTCTAAGTGTCTCACTTTTTTCCAATGGGGTGACCAGGAAGTGGGGCCCAAGGACGGGCCTCTAACCTCTAATACTCTCCTTCAACTTGACCTCTATTGCCACCATCGAGGCAAAGGTCTGAAGTTCCTATGTACAATCTTTTCTTGAAATGATGTGATGCCCAACCTTTGCTCTTCCTGCCGCATGCTCCTAACACCTTCTCAAACTAATTTGCCTTCCTCTTGTTCACTCTTAGAAGACTTAGACCCAGCTGACCAATCCCCCCACTTTTTCCCACCTTCAGCCTCCTCCCTATCCAACACCACAAGACCCCCCACCAGCAACTCAATATTCCCATCCTAACCTCTTCCCTCGCTACCCACTACCCGATAACACTCTGGCAGCAGCCAGGACAGCTGCAGCAGAAACCAGGTCATGCATGCTGCCTCTTCCTCCTACCCCGGTTCCCTCTACCTGCCCATACCCACTCTGGATTAATCTGCTTTTCCAACCAAACTTCCAAGTACTCTAGTGAAATGTTGCTTTCAGCGGGGCTTGGCGGCCTCAGCCGCGCTTTGGGAGGCTGAGGTGAGTGGATTGCCTGAGCCCGTGGGTTCGAGAGATGCCTGGGCAACTTGGTGAGACTTCATCTCTACAATTTAAAAAAAAAAAATTAGCCGGGCGTGGTAGCGCATGCCTGTAGTTCCAGCTACTGGAAGGCTGAGGCGGAAGGATCTCCGGAGCCCAGCAGGTCGAGGCTGCAGTGGCTGGGAGCGGCCACTGCACTCCAGTCTGGGTGACAGAGTGAGACTCCAACTCAAAAAAAAAAAGAAAAGAAATGTTGCTTTCTCTGACTTTACCATGTGCTGAAGTATCAGTGGTACATAACACCAGTGTTTGTTATGTGAGGTTTGCTAAAGATTTTTGGAAAAAGGAAATTGGGTCACCTTACTGCACCTGGCCAGCCCCCACTGCAGGACAGGTGACGCTTTAAGTGCTGAGTACTCCCTGTGTGTCACAATGGAGTATGAGAACTGGCCATTCCCACCTGACTGTCCACACCTCACAATTGCTTTTCCAAAAGCCTCTCACCAACCTCCAGCCCCTCCTAGACTGTAATTTAGTGATTTATGAAGGGTCTTAGCAAAACTGCCTGTTCACAATTGGAAATAAATGGAGACAGATCATTTCATGTCCACACGGTCTGTTCACTCTAAAAGGTTTTTATAGTACCACTTCAGAGAAATGGTCAAAAGTTTTTACGTATAGGCTTTTTTTTTTTTTTAAGTTGGTGTTTCACTCTGTTGCCCAGGCTGGAGTGCAGTGGCACGCTCACAGCCACCCCAGCATCAACCTGCTGCTGGGCTCCAGCAATCCTTCTGCCTCAGCCTTCCAAGTAGCCAGAACTACAGGTGCATGCCCAGCTAATTGTTGGTTTATTGTAGAGACAAGTTCTCGCCAAGTTGCCCAAGCTGATCGGCATTTTAAAATTTATTTTAATACTTTGCAAATAAGATCACATCCTATGAGGTATTAGATGCCCAACTTCAGAGGCTAGACTTGGAACTACACATACAAAGCTTTCAATTTAACAGCTATTTAACAGTTGAGACATTAAAAATATGGGGCAGGGGTACTAACATGGAGGGCAGCGGACTAGAGGGCAAAAACAGGCATCCCAATTGGCAGTTGCCATTTGCAACAGAACTCCAGCTGCCTGACCAAAACCTGGTAGTAACAAACCTGCTAAAGAAGGGTACAATCAGCGGGGGCATTTGAAGCATAGTTGCCGCAAAGAGGCCTGGACCTCCAGGACCTTGTCCACCATGCAGGCCAGAGAGCCACTGGGGAGCAGGTGAGCCCCTTTCCGGAGGAAAGAGAAAACACCTGGCTCAAGAAATGATGGGCACTGAGGAGGCCTGGAAATCTGCTAAAGTGCCCAGCACTAGCTCACCATCAGCTTAACAACCCCCAGGGGAATATTAGGGTGCTGGACCCCAAATTAATTTCTTAATTAACACAGATGCCAGCAACTTGGTCCTGGCCATCCATGTTAGAATCATATTGTCTTGTCTTAATCAGAATTTACTAAAAGGTAAATTCAAATTACAGACAGTAAAAGTTATCTATTTAAAAAGGTAAAAAACAAAGAAACTCCATGCCTTTTGGGGCCTTACCAAATATTTTAGAATCTGGATTCCAAGCTATGACCTCATTGCTAAATCTCTCTACGAGGCTATTCAAGGACCAGAACCTGAGCCTCTTAATTGGCATCTCCAATATGTCCTGCCTTTTTCTTTGAGTTGGAGTCTCACTCTGTCGCCCATACTGGAGTGCAGTGGCACGCTCCCGGCCACTGCAGCCTCAACCTGCTGGGCTCCGGCGATCCTTTCGCCTCAGCCTTCCAAGTAGCCAGAACTACAGGCACATGCTAACACGCCCGACTAGTTTTTGATTTACTGTAGAGACAAGGTCTCGCCAACTTGCCCGGGCGGGTCTCGAACCCGTGGGCTCAGGCAATCCTCTAGCCTCGGTTTTCCAAAGTGCTGGGATTGCAGTATCCTGCCTTTGATACTCTTTTTTTTTTTTTTTTGAGTTGGTGTCTAACTCTGTCGCCCAGACTGGAGTGCAGTGGCCGCTCCCGGCCACCGCAGCCTTAATCTGCTGGGCTCCGGCGATCCTTCTGCCTCAGCCTTCGAAGTAGCTGGAAGTACAGGCGTACGCTACCACGCCTGGATAATTTTCTGATTTATTGTAGAGATGAGGTCTCACCAAGTTGCCCAGGTGGGTCTCGAACCCACGGGCTCAGGCAATCCATTCACCTCAGCCTCCCAAGGTGTGGGATTACAGGCTGAGCCACCGAGCCGGCTTTGATACTCCTTTTTTTTTGAGTTGGAGTCTCACTCTGTCACCCAGACTGGAGTGCAGTGGCCGCTCCCAGCCATTGCAGCCTTGACCTGCTGGGCTCCGGCGATCCTTCCACCTCAGCCTTCCGAGTAGCTGGAATTACAGGCGCGCGCTACCACACCCGGCTAATTTTTTGATTTATTGTAGAGATGAGGTCTCGCCTGCCCAGGCGGGTCTCGAACCCGCAGGCTCAGGCAATTCACTCACCCAAATCAAAAATCTTTGATACTCTTAAAATGGTTCTTACCCAAGCCCCAGCCCTGGCTCTTCCAAACAACCTACAGAATTTTCTTCTGTATACAACAGAGTGGGGGAAGAAGAGACAAGTTCAGTCAGCCCCCTGCTGTCTGTTGTTTTTTGCTGTTTAATCTCTCTCTATGAAAGAGTGAGGTTTTCTTTTCAAGAGCTTTGGACTATCACTTTACCTAAATGAGTAACTTTTACAATGGCCTATAATCCTGTTATAACATCATGCTTTTGAGATCTTTAACATTTAACAAACTCTCCATCTTGGCTTTTGTGCCTGCTGACCAGGTGAATTGCTTTGTAAAAAAACAACTATTGTAAAACCTAAGAATGGTATCCAAGATATTTTTCAAACATTGCCTACCTAGGCCTCAGTCATCTACAGCATTTTATAATTAGCTATAGGACTCTGACAAATACACTTCAGTGCCAAATTACTGACAACTTTAAAATCTTCTTCCCGAATTCTTATTCAAAACTATGCTCTCATAAGGATTGCTGATCCAACACGGGATTGCTACAGAGTCAAAAGAAAAAAAAAAGCCTTTTAATTGGAGCTATTTGGTCTCACAACTAAGTAAAGTATGCTCCTATAAGCTAAATTTAAACCACATATCTTTCTCTTTACCTAACTCCTCCAGAATTTAAAAACTATTAATTTATAACAGTATGGTTATATACATAAGTTCAAACTTCTTCTTTTGTAACAAAATGTAATTGAAAATACTGGTTATTTTACCAAGGCTTCGACTGGAATACTGTTTCAGAAGGAACTACGTTGAGGAATTAAGATTTGTAAAGCGCCAATTAAAAAAGCCCTTAAAAAGGCTGGCCTGGTCCATACAGGTCCATAGAAACTGCTTGGGTTCCGATAGTGGGTGCCAGGCCCACTGGGGTAACTATTTACAAACATATTTTACCAAACATCAAAGCCTTAATATGCCATGACAGTGGCGATAACAGCCTTTATTACAATATTATTAATTCTAACAGTAGGCACTTTTTACACGGTGCTTTGTGCACAGATGCTAAGTACTCTAATGACTACCACTCCATTGTCTCCTGCTCCTATCATCCCCTCCTCTGACATTAGGCTTAGGCAGGTAAGGACATCTCTATGCCCCAATTCAGCAGGAAGTAGCTGCAAAAGACAGACCGCCGTGTCCACATTCCCCAGTATTAAACCAGAATATATATATATGTTTTTTGAGTTGGAGTCTCACTCCGTCGCCCAGGCTGGAGTGCAGTGGCAGGCTCATGGCCACCCCAGCGTCAACCTGCTGGGTTCTGGTGATTCTTCCACCTCAGCCTTCTAAGTAGCCGGAACTTCAGGCGCACGCTGCCACACCTGACTTTTTATTATTATTATTATTATTTATTGTAGAGATGAGGCCTCGCCAAGTTGCCTGGGCTGGTCTTGAACCTGTGGGCTCAAGCAATTCACTCATCTCACCCTTCCAAAGTTCTGGGATTACAGGCTGAGTCACTGAACCCAGATGTAAACAAGAATATTTTAAAACACCCAGAGAAGGCAATGAAAGAACAGAGCCCAAAATGGAGTTTCTCTGGTCACCCTCAGCAGACTTGGTCATGTATTTAGGTCACAGCTGCATATACAACAATATATGCATCTTTTAACTGGAAGAACAACCAGTTTTCTGGCCCCTGGGAGGGTTTCGTTCTACATGGTCACAAGACATGAAGATTAACATCTCATCCTTGTCCCAAGAATGTGTCTTTCAGCTATCCACCAAGCCCTTCTTATGTTATAATCTTTGCCCCAAGAATTTGTTTCCCAGTTACCAGCCTAGCCTTTCTGGTCTATGGTGACTGACCACCAGTGACTGACCACCCCTAACTATTCAGTCGCCAGAGATTCAAGAAAACAGACCATCACCATGACCCAGCCCCAGTGTTATCTCACCCAAGAATGCTTGCCTTCGTGCTTAAGTCTTTTTTTTTTTTTTTTTTTTTTTTTTGAGTTGGGGGTCTCACTGTCACCTAGGCTGGAGTGCAGTGGCACACTCATGGCCACCCCAGAGTTGACCTGCTGGGCCGAGTGATCCTTCTGGCCAACCCAGTGTCGATAGGCTGGGCTCAGGCGAACCTTCTACCTCAGTCTTCTAAGTAGCCCAAACTACAGGCATGCACTACCACACCCAGCTAATTTTTGATTTATTGTAGAGATGAGGTCTTGCCAAGTTGCCCGGGCTGGCCTCGAACCCGTGGGCTCAGGCAATCCACTCGCCTCGGCCTCCCAAAGTGCTGGGATTACAGACAGAGCCACCAATCCCAGCCAATGCTTAAATTGTATAAGCTCCTAGCCCTGGGCATTTCCTTTAAACACCTGGCTCCCTTCTCAATTCAGGGAAGTGGATATGTTCTCTTTCTGATCTGCTTCCTGGATAAACTATTTTTCCAATTTATTTTCTAGGCAAATCTCTGCATGCCTGCAACACCAGCTCAGCTTACTGACCTAACATCCCCAAAAGAGTTTGACACTAAAAATTTAAAAGTGTGAAGTTATCAAGTGTTAGTGAGGTTATGACACAGGGCTGGTGGGGGTGTGCATAGATACAATCCTTCTGGAAAAGTTGGCCACACCCTTTGACCAAGCCATTTCACTTCTTGCATACACACCCTAGAGAAATTCTCCCAGGCACACAAAGAACAAGTTCACACGATGTGGTGGGTGCAGCAAGCACCAGGAAGCAATGGGCAGATGGCAAGGTATTCATAAAATAGAACACTACTGAACAGTGAAAAGGACGGGTCTGGTGATGTGTGTTCTGCTTTATTGTTATTCTTTCTACCTTACATATAGATACTATTTGTAAGTGTTAAATATTTTGTTTATTTTTAATTTGGGAGAGACAGACTGTTTGCTAGGGGGAGATTAGGAGGTAAAGGAAGAATGTTTTCCATTTTGCTTCATAAGATGGGAGAGATTGGAGCATGCTGAGTGCTAATGGGAAGGGGTCAGGGAGACCACCTCAGGCAGAGGGGGCAAGCAAGGAGAGAGACCCTCAAGGAAGGGGTGAGATGCAGGACTGAGACTAGTACTAGGCCGGGTGAAGGGGCTCACGCTTGTAATCCTAGCACTTTGGGAGGCCAGGGCAGGAGAACTGCTTCAGGAGTTCAAGATCAGCCTGGGCAACATAGAGAGAACTTGTCTCTACAAAAGTAAAAAAATGAGCCAGACAGCCAGGAACAGTGGCTCACAACTGTAAGCCCAGCACTTTGGGAGGCAGAGGCAAGAGGACTGCCTGAGCCCACAGGTTCGAGATCAGCCTGGGCAACACGGAGAGACCTTGTTAAACAAACAAACAAACAAATAGCTGGGTGTACTGATACACACCTGTAGTTAAAGCTACTTGGAAGACTGAAGCAGAAGGATCGCCTGAGCCCAGGTCGAGGCTGTGGTGGCCATGAGTGTGCCACTGTACTACAGTCTGGGCAACAGAGTGAGATTCCAACTCAAAAAAAAAAAAAAAATTAGTCAGAAGTGGTGGTATACACCTGTAGTCCCAGCTACTCAGGAGGCTGAGGCACAAGGATCGCCTGAACCCAGGAGGTCAAGGCTGCAGTGACCTGTGATCAAGCCACTACACTCCAGCCTGGATGACAGAGTGAGACGCTGATTCCAAATAAAAGAAAAAGAGACTAGTACTCCCACAGACAGGGAGAAAGCCATTTTTTCAGGGATCAGCAAGAAAGCAAAGAGGAGAGGTGTGGGAACAGGTAAGCTTGGGGGCATGATGAGGGAAGTGACACTTGCAGGTTTATGTTTTTTCTGCAGGGTGGTAGTGAAGGCAATGGTAGTCCAGCCGTCAGCCTCTGATGGACACAGGCATGGGGTGGGGGGGCATGGCATCACACCTTTGATGTTTGTCACTGGTTCCAGGCACGGAGCTCCTGAAACCCTTGGAATTTCCTGAGTGTTAGCAGTGTCTTTGTTACTCTTAACAAGCCCCTCTGGATCACATCCAGAGTTCAAGCTAGCAAGACATCTTGGCAACCCTTAGATAGCTTCAGGATAGAGGCTGGTCACCAAATGACAGAGGCAAGATTAGAGGGTTGGGGTCTTCAGCCCTGCCCCTGACCTCTGGAGAAGGGAGAGGGACTGGGCATGGAGTTCAATCACCAATGACCAGTGATTCAATCAATCACGCCTACACAATGAGGCCTTCATTAAAAACTTCTAACCAGGTCAAGTGTGGTGGCTCACACCTATAATCCCAACACTTTGGGAGGCCGAGGTGGGAGGACCACTTGAGCCTAGGAGTTCAAAACCAGTCTAGACGACATAGCAAGAACCCATCTCTACAAAAAAATCAAGAAATTAGCCAGGCATGGCGTTGTGCACTTGTAATCCCAGTTACTAGGAAGGCTGAGGTGGGAGAATCCCCTGAGCCCAGGAGATTGAGGCTGCAGTAAGTTGTAATCATGCCACTGCACTCCAGCCTGGGTGACAGAGTGAGAGCCTGACTCAAAACTATAACTATAAAATAAAAAACTTCTAACCAGTGAGATTTGGAGTGTAGAGAGGGGGGCATGGCCAGAGAGGGCCTGGAAGCTCTGTGTCCCCTTCTCCCATACCATGCCCTGGACATCGCTCCCATCTGGCTGTTTTAAGTCATGTCCTTAATAGCAAACCAGTAACAGTAAGCAAAGTCCCTTCCTCGGTGTTGTGAGCCATCTTAGCAAATTATCAAACCTAAAAAGAGAGTGGTAGAAAACCCCAATTTATAGCTGGATGGTCAGAAGTCAGACTCGTGATTGATGTCTGAAGTGGGGACAGCCTTATGGAATTGAGCCCTTAACCTGTGGGGTCTGCCCTAACTACAGACAGTGTCAGAAGTGAATTGAATTGCTGGACACCCAGCTGGTGGCAAGAATTGGTTGGTGTCAGAAAGAACCTGGGGCGGGGGCGTTTCTGCTGTTTGGGGTTTAGAGACACCACGAGTGCCCTGATTCAGTTTCATCCTGAGATTCACAGGCTTTCCTGACCCTGCTGTGAATCTGGCTGCCATTTTCCCATTTATTTTGGGGTAACAGACTCGGATCCAAAGAAATTTCTGGAGTGTGACCACGTATCCTATGCCAATTAAGGGATCCAAGGATCCTGGACATCCCGTGTCTCATCGCCAATTAATTGCCCGTGGGCTTACCTGGATTTTGAGCCTGAATTTTCGGATGCCTGAGAAAGCTTTAAGTGTATTCAGAGCTTGGATTTTGACACTGTTGTCCTTGTCATCCAGCATGTAGCCCACCAAAGTGATGTCATCAGTTGTACAAGCAGAGGCCTGGAGTATGTGGGGAGAGACAGAAAAGGCAGGAGAAGCGGGTGTCCGGGGCCCACTGCCCCCCGAGTCACCATGACCCCTCAGCACACCCCTCACGTCATCAGCCGGACAGAGACAGGACGCAGCCTGGCCAGTCAAGGGGCAGGGATCAGCTGTAACCCCCTGGGGCCAGGTTGACTGAGAGAGACCCTGGGTCTCTTCCCTTCCCTCACCTCAGCCTCCAGCAGGTACACACAGCGCGTGATACTGTGCAGGATCATGCTCCTGGCGTACTCGTCCTGTTTGACCTCCAAAGAATTGAGGAGCCTCCGGATCTCGCCTGAGTCCCGCCCGTGCCGCTCTCGCTCGATCGCCAGGCCTAGACAGCCATCCCAGCCCCGTTCAGGCTGTGGACTCAGGAGTAAAGAAAGAATGGGGCTGGGAAGCGGGGGACCTGGGGACAAGGCTGCCTGGCCTTTTCCGGAAAGAAGCCTTCTCGCTGCATGTGGGACCACTAGGTACACTTGAACAAGGTGTGCACTGCACAAGGGCACCCTATCTCATGTTGTACTGTCCACAACATCGCATCATAGATTTATCTATTTACTATGACAGTTCTCTGGCACGTGCCGTAACAAATAGTATTTCATCACAGGGGGTATATGCACCGATATTCCAGCAGATGGCAACAGAGAGTCTTGCAGAAGGGGAGTATTTTTCTACTCTGCACAGAAGTGCCACACGCTCTGGGCATGCAGGTCCTCCAATGCTCCCTCTCCTGGAACAGCAAGGGGAGCGGGGGAGCTGCTGATAGCACGTTTCCAAGAAGTGGAATCCTGGGAGCCAGAGTAAGGGCTGTATCTGGAGACCTGTCAGGAGAGTCTGAGGATTCCCCCGAGTGGAAGCCAGGGACCCTGAACCAATGTCTCTAGCAGGGCCTTGCCGAGGGCGCTGCAGGGTGGGCGTGAGGAAGGTAGAGGAAAGAGGAAGAAAGGAACATGGAGGAGTCACCTTTGGGCCCTCCCACAGTGGAGGCCTCGGGAGCAGGCGCCTCCTGGGGCAGAGCCCTCTCCCCAGGACCTGGACACTCACGGGCGATGCAGATGGGTGAGTTGTTACAGAGGGGCGGCTGGCATTTCATGCCAGCCCTGATGGACTTGTAGAGCAGGTAGATGGCCCCAGCGCCTGTGGCCAGGCTCACTAGACCTTTGCGGATGTCCACTTGCCCAAGGTATTGGGAGATGCTCTTGCCCATGGCTTCAGCGTTGCCTTGGGCCCCGGGTGGGAGCTAGGCCCAAGGCACCTGGGAGGGGCCTTCTGGAACCAGAACTCTGGCAAGGTCAGGAGCCAGGGTACCAGAATCGGAACCCAGGCAACAAAGGAAACTGGGGAGACGATGGGATGGAGGGTGGTGGTCAGGAAATGGAGTGGCCGGGGGTACTCGAGAAAAAGGAGGTTTAGATTTAGAGGCTGCAGGAGATGAAACACAAGACCTAGGGGCAGGGGGGCAGGAGAGTCCTTCCCATCCCCTTCTTTGGGGGAGCCGGGTTGGTGGGACCCCAGCAGGCAGTGCCAGACGTTGCCTTTCTCCCACTAGAGGGCAGCAGAGGTCCACTTCTGGGCTGGGTCCTTTGGGCGTTTCTGGGAGGCATGTTTGGGGTGTGCCCATTGCCAGCCCCGCTCCTTTACTGCCCTGGGTGCTCCCACCTGTGATCTTTTCCCTACAGGTCTACACCCAGGTCTTGGGTATCCCTTCAGGTGGGGCTCCCTTCCCCTGTTGGGGGATGAAAAGGAGGGGAGCATCTTTTTCTTTTTTTTCGTTTTTTTTTTTTTTAGTTGGAGTCTCACTCTGTCGCCAAGACTGGAGTACAGTAGCACGCTCCTGGCCACCTCAGCCTTGACCCGCTGGGCTCCGGCGATCCTTCCGCCTCAGCCTTCCAAGAAGTTGGAACTACAGGCACGCACTACCACACATGGCTGATTTTTTGATTTATTGTAGAGATGAGGTCTCGCCAAGTTGCCCAGGCGGGTCTTGAACCTGCAGGCTCAGGCAATCCACTTGCCTTAGTCTCCCAAGGTGCTGGGATTACAGGCTGAGTCACCCAACGTGGCTTTTTTTTTTTTTTTTGAGTTGGAGTCTCACTCAGTCGCCCAGACTGGAGTGCAGTGGCCGCTCCCGGCCACCACAGCCTCGACCTGCCGGGCTCTGGCGATCCTTCCGCCTCAGCCTTCCAGATAGCTGGAACTACAGGCGCGTGCTACCATGCCCAGTTAGTTTTTGATTTATTGTAGAGATGAGGTCTCGCCAAGTTGCCCAGGCGGGTCTCGAACCTGCGGGCTCTGGCAATCCACTCACCTCGGCCTCCCAAAGTGCTGGGATTATAGGCTGAGCCACCGAGCCCGGCCGGCTTTTTTTTTTTCCAAGTGCGGTTTTTTTTTTTTTTCTGTCACCCAGGCTGGAGTGCAGCGGCACGATCACAGCTCACTGCAGCCTTGACCTCCTGGGCTCAGGTGATCCTTCCTCCTCAGCCTCCTAAGTAGCTGGGACTACAGGCACACAACCACACCTGACTCACTTTTTTTTGTAGAGATGAGGTCTCACTATGATGCTTAGGGTGGTCTTGAACTCTTGGGCTCAAGCAATTCTCCCATTTTGGCCTCCCAAAGTTCTGGGATTACAGGTATGAACCAACAGGCCCAGCCAGAAGCATCTTTTAAAGTGTGCACAGAGTCCTGAGGCAAATCTGCCATTTTCCAGCATCTGCCTGTTGTCTTGGTGTTTACCCGTTTGACCAGAAGCTCTTAAGGGCAGTTGTCTTTGCACTGCTAGCGTCCACCACAGGACCCTGCACTTACTCGGTGCTGGAGTCATGTTCTGTCATTCTTTGAGGGTTTGAGAACAGAGAGTCTAGAAACTGGGTCTCTAGATCGAGTCAGAGTGACCCTGGAGGAAGAAGGGACTGCCCTTGCCTGGGTTTCAGCGTCTGCATTTATAACCTGAAGGGATCCAGATTTACCATTCTAAGACTCCAGGATTAAAATGTAGGTAGGGCCGGGCTCAGTGGCTCAGCCTGTAATCCCGCGCCTTTGGGAGGCTGAGGTGAGTAGATTGCCTGAGCCCGCGGGTTCGAGACCTGCCTGGGCAGCGAGACCTCATCTCTACAATAAATCAAAAAATCAGCCGGGCGTGGTAGCGCATGCCTGTAATTCCGGCTACTCGGAAGGCTGAGGCGGAAGGATCGCCGGAGCCCCGCAGGTCGAGGCTGCGGTGACCGGGAGCGGCCACTGCACTCCAGTCTGGGCGACAGAGTAAGACTCCAACTCAAAAATAATAATAATAAAATAAAATAAAAATAATACAATGTAGGTAGGTCTGTGCCTTTCAGGCATGGAGGGGCCTGCATCTGGAAGTCCTGCCTCTCAGTATCCCCACAGGTGGGCTGAGGCTTGAGATGGCCTATGGAACCAGAAAATGCCATCCCTCAAGGATTGAAGCCCACCTTTGGAGGCCTGGATTTCCACCACTAGGATGGGATGAGACTGGTTTAGGTATTTGGGGGTCTTTCCCTCCTCCCCACCAGAGTCTCCCCACACTCTCTGGCCCTAATCTCTGGTCCAGAACAGGGAGGTGACAAGCCCCAAGCCAAAGACAGCCCAGAGGCAGTGCTGAGAGCATGGCACCAGAGCAGGGCTTCACCGGCCCAGTTCTGAGCTCTTTTGGGGAGAGTAGAGACACAAGGTTCTGGGTCTTGGGCTACACTTAGGGTGGAGGGAGATGGAGAAACAGGGAAACAGCATCCTCGATGATGCCACAGCCAGCCACGCCTGTCCACTCCCAGCAGTGATCCATCACAGCCTAGGCAGCAGGCAGGGAACAGGCAACACCTGGGCAGCCATTCGCTTCCTGTCTTCCATCCTCAGGCCTCCTTAAGAGTCATTCCTGAGTGGGAGGGGAAGTGAGGGAAAAAAAAAAAGAGTCATTCCTGGCACCCAAGGTAACTACATGGACACTCCTTGCGGTGAGGGGTGAGGAGATGCCCACAGAGGCCTCCCCATTGCCACGAACCCCTCATTACATCCCCTGAACTTGGGCCAGGAAACGACTTCCTGACGGGAACTGTCATTTTAGGTTCCAGGGCTACTTTGGTGGTTATGAGAATGGATCCTCAGGATGAGGTCCCTGTCTGCCCTTCTCCAGAGTGGGACCCAGAGTCACCATCCCCTCCAACCCATGGAGCTGACTCTGCAACCCTGACATCCTAAGCAAATGTGGTATTCACCTGTCCTTTAAAGAACTCCAAGCAATGTTGTTCTCTCTGAGCTGTAACCTAACTCCCTCCTGCTATACCCAAAGCACATTTCTTCTGGTTCTGCTCTCAGATGATTCAGAGGGATTAGAAGCAGAGTCATCCCCAGGGTGACATTTTAACTAGTCCACATCTCAACAAAAAAATAAAGGCAGAATGTTTGTCAGTATAAAGTCAATGACTACCCTTTCTCAGGAATTATTGTTTTTTATTCAGATGATGTCCTTTCTCTTTTGAAAAGAATGAAAATGTAGTTTCTTCTATGAAATGATGGTGATAATAGATGGTAGGTGTGTTGTGCATGTCCTTAGGGAGCATAAATCAAAAGCTGTAACTCTATGGGAAGCTAGCTTTCATTTGTTTTCTTGATTCTTTTTCTTCTGTCAAATTCAGAAATCTGAGCCGGGCTCGGTGGCTCAGCCTGTAATCCCGCGCCTTTGGGAGGCTGAGGTGAGTGGACTGCCTGAGCCTGAGGGTTCGAGACCCACCTGGGCAGCGAGACCTCATCTCTACAATAAATCAAAAAATCAGCCGGGCGTGGTAGCGCGCGTTTGTAATTCCAGCTACTTGGAAGGCTGAGGCGGAAGGATCATCAGAGCCCAGCAGGTCAAGGCTGCGGTGGCCGGGAGCGGCCACTGCACTCCAGTCTGGGCGACAGAGTGAGACTCCAACTCAAAAAACAAAAAAAAAAAATTCAGAAATCTGGAGCCACTGCCTAGACAGAAATCTGAGAGTCAAAGTAAACATGGCCAGCCGTGAGTTTCTGACCTACCTTCACCAAGAAAGAGGACACAGGCTGCCAAAGACAGCACCTTTTTGCCATCTTGACAGCTTTTTATTGTCAAGGCTAATGTCTTCACCATGTTAGACATCCTTTAGTGAATGAGTGTGGGTTCTAGCCCGACTGCCTAGGGCTCAAAACCAGTGCAGGAACTGACTTAGCTTGGTGATCTTTGTGCTTCATTTTTCCCACCTGTAAAATGGGAATACCAGTAAGACTTCATGGGGTCGTTTGTGAGGATTAAGTAAAGCACTTGGGAGAGTGCCCAGCACTCAGGGTTCAATATATGTTTGCTATAATCATCATTACTAGAAGCAGGTTTCACCAGGGCAAAATAGGGCATGGGAAGGTTGTGAGAACACAGACAGTAGCCCGCAATACATCCTGGCCCCAAAGGCACCGGATTCAGCTCCTCCCGCATCCCCACCACCTCTCTCACCTGGTCTTCTGAAGTCCAGTCAATCCTAATCCTGTAACCCATTCAACTGCTTTGAAGGACTCTGGAACCCTCCTTTAAAAAGCCCCCCAAATACCTAAACCGGAAGCACTATCGCCCCAGCCCATGCCCCTGTGCAACTTTGTTCCTAAAAGTCATCTAACCACCTGCAAAACCCTAAAGACTACTTCCTCATTCTCTACCAGTGCCCAGGCCGAGGGTGTTTCAGCCTAGCTAACGAGAGACCTCCAGCCAGATGCTGCTAGGGCCTAGTAAGACAGCGGTGGCCATTACCAAGCGTAATCCCTCAGTGGCCCAGCGCTTGCGCGCAGAGAAGCTAAGAGGAAACGGGTCGACCGTACACGCCAGTAAAGAGCCTCTGGAGTCCGACCGGCTTGGGTTCAAAACCCAGCAGCGTAGGAAGTGGACAAACTGCACGGTCTGAGTCCGTTTCCTTCTTTAGAACGCAAATCTGTTAATACCTATCAACCACCTGGAAGTCCCGCAGTCAGGGCCGCCTGCGAGAACGTGTGTTCCTCTCGCTGCACAGAGGAGGCCCGACACGTGGGTGCTCCCCCAGCCGAGAGCCAGAAAGCCGAGAGATGAAAGGCTGGGGCCGCCCCGGCCCTGACGTGGACCGCACGCTCTCCCAGATTATCCCCTCCCCAGCTAGCGCTCACCCTAGCCCAGGAACCAGCTCCTGGGCCTCCGGGTAGCTCGTTCCTCCGCCGAAGGCGCGGGGACCGGGAGAAGCCCGGCGAAAGCCTCGGGAGCAGAGGGGGCCAGCGCCCCCAGCAGGGAGGAGGAGGAGGAGGAGGACCCAGTGTGGGGAGCGGAGGCCGCGCCTTTCCCCGCCCCGGGCCTCCCCATCTCTCCCCCTCCCCGGCCACCTCCTCCCCCCGCGCGCATCCGGCGGCGGGCACAGGATGTTCTTTCGCTCCCGTCCCCCCCCGCCCCCGCTCTCACTTTCTCTTCGCTCCCCTCCCCCACTCCCGCCGCCGGCACCTTGTTTAACTCCTTCTCTCCCGCGCTCTGCGGCGCCTGCCCGCCTCCCGGGCGGGAGCCCCGAGGTGGGGGTCCCATCCTTCCCGCCAGCCTCCCAGGAGGCAGAGCGAGCCCCGGGGCCGCCCGGGAACGGGCAGGCTGGGCTGAGCGCTGGGCCCAGGTTCTCAGGATCCCGTGGCCCGTCGCGGGTGGAAGGGTGGAGAGGGCTCCCGGGGACCAAGGCCGGCATTCTCTGGAACCCCCGCTGCTTCACGCGAGTGCGAGAGGGGGTGGGGTGGGGTGCCTGCACTCCAGCGAGCCTCCTGCTCGAGGGGGCGGACAGGTGGGCGTAGTTGGCTCTCAGACCGGCTGGGGGCGTTAGGGTCTAGGGCCCCAACCTCATCCTCCCCCACAGGTTCCGATAAGGCGGGGCCCCAAGCTCCTGGAGAGGATGGAGACAGGCCACGCCCCCGAGGTACGTCACTGCTTCCAAGGCAACGGGGGCGGGGCGACGGGCTAGAGAAGGACAGACCTTAGGGAATAGAGACTGCCGGATGCTCTGGGACGTGGGGGGGGCGGCGGGGGCGGGCTTTTCAATCTTTGCTTCTTCGCTCGATGATGTTCAAGAAACAGACTTGAACAGACTTAAGGACAGGGTCTGTTCGCTCGTCCAGTCGACAGTGAGCTTTCCGCTTGGCGCCATGCTTAGCCACTGGGATACAGCGCTCCATCTGAGCCCTGCAGGTTATCGTGAACTAGGGTAGCGTGGCCGTGCGCCCCAGGTTATGTCCCTGGAACGCGTGTAATTATCAATAGTGTCCCTTTTCACGCTTAAAGTATCCCAGTATGGACGAGCGGTAGTTAAGGAAGATCTTTTTCCCAATTCAGGGAAGGCTCAAACCATGCGGGGAAGGAATACAAACTATATGCTCACTATGCAACAGGCACCTTCTGCTATTCTCTATAATCTTTGCTCCTCATTCTGCAAGGCAGGTATCACTAGCGCCTTTCATAGATGAAGAAACTGGCTCAGAGAGGTTAAGAGACTTACCCAAGGCCAAACACTGTCCTTGCCATGAAAGAGTGTATAATCCATGGGAGAGGGGTTGAAAATATTACAGGACATAACTAAGCATTAAAATCTAGAAAAGATCAAAGGCTGCTCATAAGGCTCAGAGGGAAGCTGATGACAAAACCATCAAGGTAGGGTGGAGATTGTCAGAGCCTTCCTGCAGGAGGTGGATTTTGAGCTGAGTCGTGAGGTCACTGGGTATTTGTGTGTCTGTGTGAGACGTAGTGCCAAAGAAGAGAATGGTCTAGAGGCATCAGACCAGGGGCCCAGAGCTGGGTAGGCAGGACTCTCTCAATGGCAAGAAGATCCCTCTGTAAACCCCAAAGCCATTGGTTGGACCACTCTTCCCTCTGCCTTCCACCCCATGTGGCTTTGTCTCTTGCTGGACGAAGCACTCATTCCACTCCATACTTGGCATTTGGCACACGTTCTCTGACATGTTCAAACAGATACCAGCTTCCCCCTCCCCAGCTCCCTCTGAAGGTTTGGGGAAAATGAAAAATAGTGGTGGCTCAAGCCTGTAATCCCAGCACTTTGGGAAGCCAAGCTGAGAGGATTGCTTGAGTCCAGGGGTTCAAGACTAGCCTGGGCAACTTAATGAGACCTTGTCTCCACAATATATAAAAAAATTAGCCAGGCATGGCAGCGTGTGGCTGTAGTTCCAGCTACTTGGAAGGCTGGGGTGGAAGGATCGCCTGATCCCAGCAGCTCAACGCTGGAGTGGCTGTGAGCGTGCCACTGCACTCCAGCCTGGGCGACAGAGTGAGACTCCAACTCAAAAGAAAAATAGTGGCTCTTTAAAACAGAAGGGCCAGAGTGAACCTCAGGAAGCCAATAGGCTTGGTGTGAATGGGGAGTCCAAGTCAGGAGAGAGAATCTGAAGGGAGTATCCCCGAGTAGCTCAGTCACTTGGGGAACACGTGACACCCTCCTGCTGTGTGGCAGGCGCTGTACTAGACCCTGTGGCCTGGACACACTGTGAATGGATTCAGGCCCCTTCATACAGAACACACAGGGCAGGAGTTGCAGCACTCAGTGTGCTTGGTTGAGGAGTCTAAAGTTGATAACGTACACAATAAATGGTGTTTGAGAAAGATTATTCTAGCAGGGTGTGTAGGAGGAAGGAAAAACTTGAGTCAGAAAGGACAATGTGGCAGCTGCTGTGGGAATTTGGGCCAAAGGTAGAATCTATGGGGCTGGAGAGGAAAGGATGAAGGAGAAAAGGAACAAACAAACAATACATTTTGAAATAAAAGCAACAAAGGGAAGAATCTGCAGAATGTGGCAACAGATTAGACACAGGTGGTGAAGGAAAGAAAGTAGTTAAAAATGAATCCACCTTCGTAGTGAGTTTCAGGGATCCAGAGGGTCAGGGTGGGCGATGGGGAAAGCTGATGTGAGGGACACAAGGATGAGTCCAGTCACTGCAAGGTGATGTCTTGGAGGTGACTGGACTGGCTGCCTTCTGAGGGGCTGTCCCTGGCACAGCCTGAGAGAACTCACCGACCTGGGATTGCATGGGCAGATTTCATGCATCAGAAAGAAGGTGGGAGTCGATGGCAGCGAAGGTGCCACCTGACTGGGAGATGCAGTGAGTGTTGGCTGGGTGAGAGGCTGTGGGGGAAGTAAGTTGTATGGGTGGGAATGGGGTTCCAGGCCCAGGCCTGCACTGACAGCCATCTCCTCATCTTTGGCTACAGATGGTGTCAGAGATGCCATCAGATGGGCCTGGGGGCGGGAGGCCCAGGTAAGGCCCTTCAGCTGCCTAGGGTCCCTCCCCCAGCTCCACCCTCAGAGGCCCTGGAGCCCAGGCCCGCGCTGCCTGCCAGGGCTTTTCCCAGAACCGCAGAGGACGGAGCCCCTCCCTGCTTGCCCTGGCACTCTCCAGGAACACAGTGTCCCTCAGGGTACCTTGCAGACACCCCAGGAGGCTGGGTGGGAAAGCAGGAAGAGCCCTGCTCTGGGCTGCTGTCATCCTAACAATGGCCCCACCAGACCCTAGGAGACCGCAGTGTAGAGGAGGAAGAAGGTAGCTTTGTGGCTGGGCAGCAGGATCTGTGGGTCTTTGCTGTGGTTTCAGGTGGGAGGGTGGGTAAGGCAGAAAAGTAGGGTCTCATGCTTCAAAGCCATGCCACCTGCGCCTCCCTCCCTCTGAGATCTTCAAGGGCCTGGTTGTTTTGAGGGGAAGGGACAGGAAGAGACTGGAACTCTGGGTCAGCTGAGGACAGAAACAGGGGAGACCGTCTTGACCCATACCCCACCTCTTCTAGGGCCTTCTTCCTCTGCTCCCTGCCCTCTACCACCACCCTAGAACAAACTCCTACTTTTGTCTGCAAGAGCTACATCCCCTATGTCAAGACCTCCAGAGGCGTCCCAGGGTGGTGAGGTTTGGGGGAAACAGACACGTCCACAGCAGCTGTGTGCCCGGCCACACCTGTCGGGTGGGATGTGGGGAGTGCCCCTCCCGAGTGGGCAGGGCCGGCTCCGCTTGGGCTGGGGGCTGGGAGACGCTTTCACGGAGGGGCGAGAAGGCGGAGGGATGCGCCAACGGGCCACGTGGAGGCCCCGCGCGGCGGGCTGGGGCGCGAGCCGAGGGGCGGGCGGCGGGCTCGCCCCTCCCGTTGGAGGGCGCCGCCGAGTGTCGGGTCGTCGCTGACCGCAGGCTGCGAGAGCGGTTGGTCTGGTGAGCGAGCACACCCACTTCCCCAGCTGCTGAGTCAGGCTGTTCTCGCTCGCGCCCGCCCGCCCGGGACATTGTGTTCCAGCCCCGGCGCGCTGGCAGCGGGCCCAGGCGCTCACACCAGCCTCCTCGCCCTGTTTGTGCTCGCGGCTTGCGCTCGGCGCGCAGCCTCCCCGCCGTCGCAACCTCCCGGCGGTCGCAGCCTCTCGGCGGCTGCAGCCCTGCGAGTGCGCCCTGGGACCCGGACGCGCGCCCTGGCCGGGGGAGGAGGAGGGGGAGATGCCAGGGAGGGAGCGAGGCCCGCAACCCTGCCCACTCACCGGCCATGGAGCGCCCAGACCTCTCCTTCCCCCATCCATGTGCCCCCTGGTTTGAAACGCCAGGCTCTGGTGGGGTCTGCGTTAGCACAGTCGGGGAGAGGGGAGAGAATGCGCCACCCGGCCTGCCGCCTATGCACCCCAAGCGCGCAGTCCACGAGTCGGGAGGAGGAGAGATGGGAGCACGCCAACCCCAGACTGGCGAGACCTGGGACGCAATCACGTGACAACGGAAGCCCGTGTTGAGGGGGCCAATTCAAGCGATCCCCGGAGCCTCCCCTTTCCTCGCCTCCCTTCCCTGATCCTTCACAGAAGCCCGGAGCACGGAGACTCCAGGGATTCCCGGGCTGGCAAACCAAGCCCAGCCCTTTTCGACCGTTTGGGAAACCCCTGGCAGGACGCCGGGGAGCAGGGAGAGCCTGGACACTGGCGGGTGGGTGTGGACGGCAGCGTGGAAGAAGGGCGGGGTCAAGGAAGACGACCCCCCGACTGCCCCTGAAACCTGACCCTTCCCTTTGTTTGGCCCCAAACCTTCGTTTCTTCTGAGCCACGTTTTCTAACCCGTCCCTCTACGGAAGACACCACTGAGTGCTGGTCCTGAAGATCCCACCCTCTCCAAACCTAGGAGGGAACAAAGGGTTTATATGCTGAGCACCTACCACGTGGAGGGCTCTGTGTGGATCCTGGTAAGGATTTCATTCGAATTTTAAGACACAATTCCTAAAGTCCTTTTTTCTTCCTCCTCCCCACCTCCACATTTTGCTGTGCCATTTCCCATGCCAGGGTGCCCGTCCTCCCTGCCTACCCATCTCTGGCGCTCTGGCTCATAAAGCTTCCTTGAAACAGTGCCAGCCAAATCTGACTCCTCTCTCCTCTGAAAGCCCAGCACACTTGGTCTGTACCTTTCTCACGGCACAGCGTGTGGCCTGTCTCATATTCTAGCGATCTGTTTACTAATCCTGTTCTTCTAACCAGATTAGAGAGTCCTTGAGGCAGAAACAAAGTCTCCTTCTTTGAGGCACCCCCCCCACTCCAACTCATCCCCCACTGGCCAGGCTTGGCACAGAAATTGATGTTCAATACATGTTGGGTGTATTGAAATGGTATCCTGCCCTTGGGCAGCTCGCAGACCAGTTGAAGAGACAAACACACACAGCTTGTGAGGTTAAATAATAACCCAAGCCAGCAGGTGGTGAGTACCAAATGTGTGGACAGCTATAGGGGATCAGAAGGAAGGAGGTGATGATAGGGGAGAGAGATCCCAGGAGGTTCTAGGGCTTCAGCTGTGTGTGGAGGAGGAAAGGGGAGGGGTGAAGGTGACTCATTTGGGTTGACATCACCGCAAAACGGCCTCTGTGCTAGGCACTTCACAGTCATTATCTCTAATATTTAAGCAGGGGTTGGGGGCGGGGAGAATAGGATTGGGAGGGTTAGAGAGGACAGTGCTCAAGCCTAGGCCTGCCTGGAGCCAACCAGAGCACAGAGGCAGCCTTGGATCTAGGCTCCCCACCCTCAGTCCCTGGGCACTGCCTGTTCCCTGGCCTGCCACTCCTATGTACTACACCCAAGAGAGCTGCTCAGCACTGCCCAGTTCTGGATGCACTCTGGTCCCACCCTCGTGAACAACTGGCTGTGTGACCTTGGACAAGGCACTTCCTCGCCATCATCTGCACCTCCCTTGCAGCCCTAACAGGCTGTAACTCTGTGAGGCAGTGTCCAAGTGATGCTTGCCACCTCCCCTGATGTAACTGGGGCTGCTGTGACCACCGCACCCACACTCCCCCATGCACACACTCATGGCTCCCTCCCCGTCTGAGAGAAACACTGGGTACAGAGTGTGAGCAGGGATGGTAGGTTTCCTGTGGTTGCAAAAGGAACATCGGGACTTTCCCTGCAGTGCCCGAGCGGTGGGAGAAGTGGGGGAGGAGGAGGCAGGGCCAACCTCCAAGGAACCTCGGCTCTCTTCCCTCCCCTTCTCAGCGCTCCCAGCTCTCAAAAAGGCTGGTACAGTTTGTTACGCTGGGGCCAGAATGTACCGTGTGTTTCATGTGGCCTCTGTCCAGCCCTACACTAGCCGCTTTATATTTATACTTCCTTCTCCAGCATGGCATCCTGCTGTCAATTACTCCGGCTCTCATCTGCCCATCTGCCCCCAAGTCCCCTGCACCCCCATCGGTCAAGAAATGAGTTTCCTGCTCTGGCACCCAGTCCTTGGGTTCTAACCTCCTGTGAGGGGTAGGCGTGTGGAGTGCAGAGGGCACAGTCCACTCTTTCCTTTCTCTCTCCCATCACCAGCCCTGAAACTACCTCCGAAGCTGTGGAGTCTCCAAACTGGGTTTGGAGGTTCTCTGGGTTCTTGGGTTGATCCCCTTCTCCTTGCCACCCTTGTTTTGTTGTTGTTGTTTTCTTGAATCAGGGTCTTACTCTATGGCCCAGGCTGGAGTGCAGTGGCACATCACGGCTCATCACAGCCTCAACCACCTGGGCTCAGGCGATCCTTCCACCTCAGCCTCCCTAGTAGCTGGGACTGCAGGCATGTGCCACCACACCTGACTAATTTTTTTATTTTTTGTAAAGGCAGAGTCTCACTGTGCTGCCCAGGCTGGTTTCGAATTCCTGGGCTCAAGCGATCCTCCCATCTTGGCCTCTCAAAGTTCCGGAATTACAGGTATGAGCCTCTGCGCCCAACCAGAAATATTTTTGAGCCCAGCTAGACAAGTGACAGCTCTATGTAAGTTGCCTCCAAAAGCTCAGCCAACCTAGTAATCAGTGATCCTTCCCATCAGTCACAGAGAACACAGGCAGAGGTGGGGGCTTGGTAGCAGTGGGGTATCTACCCACCCTCTCACCCCCAGGAGTCACACGTTTCTCATAGCAGCTGCAAAATGGTGTCTGACCCTTAGGGACTTCTCAGTGATTTTCCAAGTTGTGACCAGTTCCATCTCCTCAAAGCGGCTTAGCTGTTCAGCGATCAATATGTTTATAATCTGCCCTTCCTCTCCCAGGAGCGTGTGATATTATTATCCACAATAATAGCTAACCTTGATTGCCTATATGGGGCGCCCTCTCTGTACCCCACCTCCCTCAAGCGTTCGTAGGGGTAGGAGACTCGCTACTAGGAACAAGGTTTAGACTCAGAGTTTTCTGTACAAGAACACTTTTGCTCTCTGCAACAATTCTGGGAGACGGGTGCCATAATTAGCCCCCATTGAGTTAAGGAAACTAAGTTCAGAGAAGTGACAGACCTGAGTGTGAATCTCAGCTCTGACATCAAGGCCAGCACTTGCAAATGGCCTGCTAGATTGCTTAGATGATGTACCTGAAACGTAAATCCTCCATGTTTAATCCTTAAAGTCTTACTCCCTTCTCCCTTCAAATGTTTCCAGGAACTCCACCTTCTTGGAGCTCATACATGTCTGGAGGTGTGATCTGACAGCTAGAAACCCGCTGTTAGCCCATTTGACATGCTGAAATCTGGACACTGACAGGGCCCCAGGGGACAATGTCAGCAGTGGAGTTGGACGGTCAGGCCTGCTGGCTGTGGGCTCTGCTTGTCCCTTGGCTGACTGGCATGCCTACTGCTCCTTACCCTCCACCCAGGGATAAACTGCCTCGTCATATTGATCTGGCATTGGGATCCAAAAGCCAGGGGCTGAGCCTGGGTTCCAGAGCTCTAAAGTCAAGTCTGTCTGTAACACTCAGTGACATGGTGACAGGGTGTCTCTTAGGCCCTGTACACTGCTGGCCTTTGGGAGCTCACTACGATTGTGTCAATCCCTGGCATTTGTATCAGTCCGTGTACATTTCATACACTTTTTTTTTTTGAGTCGGAGTTTCACTCTATTGCCCGGGCTGGCACACCCACTGCCCACTACAGCCTTGATCTCCTAGGCTCAGGCAATCCTCCCACCTCAACCTCCCAAGTAGCTGGGACTACAGGTGCATGCCACCATGCCCAGCTTATTTTTTGCTTTTTTTTGTAGAGACAAAGTCTTGCTATGCTGCCATCTCAATCTCCTGGCTCAAGCAATCCTCCCACCTCAGCCTCCCAAAGTGTGGGATTACACAAGTGAGCCACTGTGCCCAGCCTCATGTACATGTTCTAACTCACTAAGATCTTAAAATTCCTCTAAAGTAAGAACAGTACCCACTTTCTTGCTGAGAAAATTGAAGCAAGAGCAGCTAAGTTGCTTACCCAAGGACAAGGAACTAGGTTTGTGGTTGCTCTCTGGGTTGCTTTGTCTCCTATCAAGGGCCTCTCCTGAACTAAGAGAGGAAAAGTTTTCTAAAACATCCTGAAACCTGACCTTTCACCCAGCCCTGATCACCTAGGAAAGGATCACAACATCACGCTGCCCATGTCACCCTTATCTTCCCCCAGGGAATTGGAGCAATAGCACCAAACATAATGTATTTAGTTTCCCTGTCCTGTGGTTGGCCCGTCCTGGTCTCTGGCTTCCTGTGCTCTGTGACTCTGAAGGGCATCTCTTGTCTTTCTGACCTTCTTCTCCTTCTCCCTCCGAATTATTTGCTTCTTCTTTCTCTTTTATCCTTCCTTCTCCCTCTCTCCTTGCTCACTGACAGTCCCTTTGATATGCCTCCATCCATCTGTGTTTATTTTTTATTTTTACTTTTTATATTTCCAGTCTCCTGGGAACTTTCCCAAGGTTCCTTCCGCCTTCTTCCTCTGATACCATCTTGTTTCTGAGTAAGCATCTTACATTGCTGTCTCCACTCCCTACTCCTCACCTTGCCCCAAGCTCCTGCCAGGTGGCTCAGGTTCATGAGTTCAGTGGGCACTTGTCAAGCACCTACTGTGTGCCCCAGGAATTGTGTTCATGCCCTGGATACCAAAGTCCAAAAGCAGTGCCAGAGACTTATAAGGTACCTAAGTGTGTTACCATGTATTGTGCTACAACCTGGGATGCAAAAGCTGGCCACTGCCCTCAAAACCCCTGGGTTACTTAGGGAAATGCACAAAAACAAATCATTATAATGCCTCTGGAAGGACTGGGTGTGGCCAGAACAGAGGGTTCAGGGAGGGCTTCTCCAAGGAGACAAGTCTGAGAAGAGGCAGCCAGGCAGGGCAAGGGTGCAGGGCGTTCCAGGTGGAAGGAACAGTGTGTATAAAGGCACACAGGCGTGAAGCAGCCCGTGTTCCCCGTCGGGCATTTGGAGTTGTTTGGTCTGGCTGGACATGGAGTGCAGGTTGGGGAGCCCGGAGAGATGAGGCCAGAGGCAGGCAGGCCCAGATGGTGCAGAACCTCATGTTCCAGCAAAAGAGTTGACCTTTATCCTAGAACAGCCGGAAGCCCAGGCAGCGCCATGGTTCCCTGCAGCCTGGGAGCTTCAGGGCTGGGCCTGGGCCAGGACCCAAGCATTCTCCTCCTATCCACCATTAACCCACATCTACTGCCCTTTGCCTCAACAAGGCCTGTGGGAGAGTCGGTCATTTAAGTATAATGCTATTTCCAAAGCACACTCATTCATTCGTTCAAAAATGTTTAGCAAGCTCTGATGTTTGCCAGGTGCTGCTCAGAGCACCGGGAATGGGTCACTGAATGCCACAGAGGTTCCCAGTTCTCAAGACACTTACATCTTTGGCAGTTGGGAAGGGGACAGGCCATTAAAAACAAACAAGCCGGGCTCGGTGGCTCAGCCTGTAATCCCGCGCCTTTGGGAGGCTGAGGTGAGTGGATTGCCTGAGCCCGCGGGTTTGAGACCCGCCTGGGCAGCGAGACCTCATCTCTACAATAAATCAAAAAATCAGCCGGGCGTGGTAGCGCGCGCCTGTAATTCCAGCTACTCGGAAGGCTGAGGTGGAAGGATCGCCGGAGCCCAGCAGGTCGAGGCTGCGGTGGCCGGGAGCGGCCACTGCACTCCAATCTGGGCGACAGAGTGAGACTCCAACTCAAAAAAAAAAAAAAAAAACAAATAGAAACACATAAATAAGCAAGATAATTTCAAATCGTGATACGTGCAAAGAAGAAAATAAAACAGGAATGCAATTGAGAGTGGCAGGTGTGATGAGTGGTCAAGGAAGGCTGCTGGGACGAGGTTCTGTGTGAGCTGAGACCTGAATGGCAAGAAAAAATCAGTTACCCCAACATCTGGAGGCTGAAGATGTCAGGCACAGGAAACAGCACATGCTCGAGACATGAAGGAGCTTGGTGTTTTCCAGGTTTAGAAATAAAGCTGAGGCCAGGCGTGGTGGCTCATGCTTGTAATCCCAGGACTTTGGGAGGCTGAGGCAGGAGGATTGCTTGAGGCCAGGAGTTTGAGACCAGCCTAGGTAAAATAGCAAGATCTCATCTCTACAGAAAATTAGGGAGGGAAGGAGGGAGGAAGGGAGAAATAATTAGGGCTGAGTTCAAGTCCATTACTCCCCAGCAATCCTATGCAAGGATTATTATACCCATTTTGTAGAATGGAAACTGAGGCTCAGAATAGTTAAGTTCCTTGGCCAAAATCACACCTGGTGATATAAATTTTGGCGCTAAAACCACTGTTCTTTTTTTTCCCTCCCAAATCTCAAGTATGGCAACCATGTACCTTAATTATCTAGTTCTGGAAGATGGAAGATACTCCCTCAGAAATTCTGTCTTGGCTGGGCGCGGTGGCTCAGCCTGTAATTCCAGCAATTTGGGAGACCAAGGCAAGAGGACTGGCCCGGAGGTTCGAGACCAGCCTGGGCAACTTGGTGAGGCTTCATCTCTACAGCAAATCACAAAAACTAGCCGGGCGTGATGATGTGTGTCTGTAGTTCCAGCTACTTGGAAGACTGAGGCAGAAGGATCACCTAAGCCCAGCAGGTCAAGGCTGCGGTGACCATGAGCATGCCACTGCACTCCAGCCTGGGTGACAGAGTGAGACTCCAACTCAAAAAAAGAAATTCTGTCTCATTGTCCCCTGGACAGTCATCTTGGACATTCTCTGTTTCAAATCATGACTTCAGGCCCTGTCTTTGTCATATACTACTAGCGGGATCCTAGACTAAGCATGCCACCCCTGTAAGCTTCAGTTTCCTCATCTGTAAAGAGGGAGAGTAACGATTCCCATATCATTGGCTTGCTGGGAGGATTCAATGAGATCATCCACGTGAGGGTAAGCACAGTGCCTGGACCTGGACGGTGGTGGTTCTTTATTGTTACCTCCGGAAAGGGAGGCCAACCGCAGAATAATCGTGCCCCCTAGGAGTTATGGACCCAAGACAGCACAGAGAGAGAGAGAGAAAGACCAACTCATGTAAGGCCTCTGATGCATGAGACAGGCAGGAGAAGAGTGGGAGGAGAGACCTGGAGAGAGCAGCCTGGAGGGCCTCTCCCCTTCCCTCGATGCAACCTCTTACTCCTCTGCTAGGGTCCCACATTGACACATCTTGTACTTCCTGTTTCCAGGGAAATTCCTCACACTGGAACATACCCGCCCCTGAAGACATGCCGATCTCTTTGGGCAGAGTGGAAGCCAGAGACAGGGACTATGAAGTGACAATCCCCAGCCCTGTGTGCCAGGAGCCCCAGAGGGGCAGGCGGCCACGCTGCAGGAGGGTAACCCACCCCCACCCAGGGAGTCTGGCATGGGCTGCAAGGGACAGACGCTTCTCAGAGGAGGCAGGGACCCCGTGGAGTACGTGACTCCTGTCCCTCCAGCTGCATGCTCCAGTTAGCAGGACAGAGACCCCTCCCCGCCCATCCCCAGCCTTCCCTCTTCCTGCTCTGCTGCTGAGAGGCCCTGTCACCACACATGCGCATGTGAGCACGCACACGCGCACGCACACACACACACACACACACACGCACCCCTCCCAGGCGCCCCTGAGAAGACCAGCTGCAGCTGGGGGTGGGGGTGCTCTGAGTACTGCCAGGGTTCTCAGATCCCCAGCCTCCTCACCCACCCACCCTAGCCCCCAACTGCTGAGCTGCCTCTAGGTTTAAAGCCAACATGACTCTGTCCTTCCTGCTGCTCAGGGGCAGCAGCACTGCCTGGGGTTATTTTTAGCAGGGATGCAGGGAAGGCACAGTTCTCCTTGACTTTCACTGGGACAACCCCCACCCCCAGCCAAGACTTGCCAGAGGAGGCCGGTTCGGAAACCCCCCTCCCCAGAAAGGGGGAACTGGCGTGTTTTCTGTTCCTTCAAGTCACCAGAACGGGAGGTGCAATCAAGCCTGGGGTTGGACTGATGGGAAATTCTAGGTTCCAAAGCCCATGGTTTCTGCCCTATCCCTGGTCTCTGTGTCTCCATAAATCTGGTGCACAAGAGGCTCTTAGTGTCTAGAGTTGAGGTTCCAGTCTGTGGGCATTGGCATCCCCAGAGAGCCACTTGGTTACAGCCAGGTACTGTGGACAACATGGGGGCATCAGACATCGTGGGTGGTATTTACACAGGCGCTGGCTATATAGTTCATTAAACTGAGCATGTGCATTCCATGTATTTCTCTGTATGTGTCTTTTAGCCGCTAGCAGTACTTCATTGAGGTATAATCTACATACATTCTACATATAGTAAAATGCACAGATCTTAAGTACACAGCTTGATGAATTTTGATACATATATATGCTCGTGTAACCATCACCCAGATTAAGATTTCAGACATTTTCATCACCTCTGTACCCTCATCTACCCTCCCGTACAGTCCCCATCCTAGAGGCGACTGACTCTGATTTCCACCACCATAGATTATGTGCATGTATATGTTTTACAAAGTTAAAAGAAAGGGCAAAAAAAAGAAGTTAAAAGAAATATAGCTGCCATCATAAAAGAGGGAAATAAGCTGGGCACGGTGCTCACACCTGTAATCTCAGCATTTTGAGAGGCTAAGGCAGGAGGATTGCCTGAGCCCAGGAGTTTGAGACCAGTCTGGGCAACATAGCAAGATCTCGTCTCTAAAAAAATTAAAAACTTGGCCAGGCATGGTGGCTTGCAACTGTAGTCCCAGCTACTCAGGAGGCTGAGGCAGAAGGATCACCTGAGCCCAGGAGGTCGAGGCTGCAGTGAGCCGTGTTTATGCCACTGCACTCCAGCCTGGGTGACAGAGTGAGACCCTGCCTCAAAAAAAAAAAAAAAATAGGAAAATGGGCAATAAAATTCTTAATGTGAAAAAGGGGCCCTCAAAAAGGAGGATTATTTGAACTGGAAAAAACAAAGGCATCATTGGCCTGGGATAAAGCAGGTTTTGGAGCCAGCCAGATCCCTCAGCATTTGGGACCAGAGGGCTTGGAATTCTTCTTGAAGCTTCACAGCTATGAGTATGGAGGGGATGAGGGTGAGGGCCAACCAAGGCCCATCTGGGCTCAGCCACCTTGTGTTCTGCTGCTAGAGACCCCTCCTCCAGCTCCTCCCCACCACAGCAGTTTCAGCAAGGCCAAGACTGCAAGGAAGGTCAGTGTCAAGGTTATCCACCCAAAGATAGGGAGAAATCAGGCCTCTGCCCTGTTAGGTTATTTTGTTTTTTCTGCCTTCCCTTTGGAGGTCTTTATGATTCTGTGCTTCCTTCACCCTTTGTTCTGCTTGGGGAGGGGAGAGACTGAGGTTCTCAAAGTGGTAGGGAAGAGTCACAGAGCGAGCACATCAGTCTGTCCTTACTACCTTCTGAAACACTTACTTGAGCATCTATATTATGCCATAGCTCCTGCCAGGTGCTGGGGGTAGGAGGATGACTAAGACAGATTTTAGCTCTCTATGGAGTTAGAGTTGGCATTCCTAGGCTAGGTGAGGTCTTATACCACCTCTGTGTTGGAGATGAGGGACCTAGAGATAGGAGATGACTTTTTCAGAATCACACAGCTACCTGCTGGCAGACGGAGGCAAAGAACAGAGACCCCTGATTCAGATCCAGCTGGGGATAAGAAGGCAAAGGAAGGCTGGGCGCGGTGGCTCACGCCTGTAATCCCAGCACTTTGGGAGGCTAAGGCAGGAGGATTGCTTGAGATTTGAGACCAGCCTTGGCAACATAATGAGACCTTGTCTCCACAAAAAAATGTGAAAATGAACCAGACATGGTGGCACATGCCTGTAGTCCCAGCTACTCAGGAGGATGGGGTGGGAGGATCACATGAACCCAGGGGGTCGAGGTTGTGGTGAGCCAGGATTGCGCCACTGCACTCCAGCCTGGGAGACAGACAGAGTGAGACCCTGTTTCAAAAGAAAAAGAAAGAAAAGAAAAGCAAGCAAAATCAACTGCCCGACTCCCCGCTTTTTCCCTTGCGAGTTTTTTTGGGGTAGCCAAGAGAGCACGGGCTTGGAGTCAGAAGACCTCATTTCTGCTGAGAGGTCTTAGAAGCACTTCCTCTCTCTGGGCCTCTGTTTTCTCCTGTGAGCATGAAGGAGGCAGCCTCCAAAGGACCTTTAGCTTTCTTGAGTACACCCTGCGTTTTTCTGCCTTGGTGCCTTTGCTGGGGTCAGCTCTGCTGCCTGGAATGCCCCTTCCCCCTCCCACTTCCTTCCTCTGACATTCTCCTAATCATTTATGACCTAATGCGAATGCTGCCTCAGAGGCCCTCAAGCCCTCAGGGACCTAGAAAATGGTGTCACAGAGGTCTCAGCTACCACACAGACAGAGCCTCTTCCATTTTGCAGCATTCTCACCCTGAGACTTCCAAGAGAAGGCGTGAGTTTTGTCAGTTACTGTTGGAAGAGCTGAAAGGAATTTTCCTCCCACCCCATACGTCCACATGCCCCTTTTCAACTTCCAGAGGCTGATTTAGTCCTTCCGCAGGGTCTCCAAGACACCGTACCTTCCTGTTAAGCATCAAATCAGGGCTCTTCTGGCAAGGGGAGCTGCCTCCAGGAAGGATGAGAAGGCAGAGCCTGACCCAGAAGGATGGCTGTACCACCTCACTTGTCCTGTCCTTGTTCACAGACACCTGGGTGGAAATCCTCCCTCACAACAAACACATGGCTACTGCGCCCATAATCACACCCAGATCCACTCCTACCTATCTGCCCACAGCAGACTAGCTAGTTTGCAAAAATGTATCCCATGGTTCCCGCGCCCTCCCCTGGGTGGGCATCCCCCACACATGCACATTCATGGCACATACAGAGCGTACACAGACATGCACACGGGCACATAACGGGCATCCCCCACACATGCACATTCATGGCACATACAGAGCGTACACAGACATGCACATGGGCACATAACGGGCATCACAGACATGGACACATGTGTGTGTACACAGGTACATGCATGAGCAACACGAGTGCGTGCATGGGCCTGCAGCCCCACAAACACACACTCACACTTATATGAACACATGAACACACAGGCACACGTACACACACATGGACATCTACACTCACACACCGTTCCATGCTATAGGCTCCTCTCCACCCTCAGCTCTCAGGTGAGCCCGGCTCCGACTCATGGAGCTGAGGATGCTCTTCAGAGGGTGCTCAGTGACTGGCTCTTGGCTGCCTCTGGGCTTATATCGAACTTGGTTCTTTTCTGTGAATTTTCCTTACCGATGGCCCTATGGGAATCAGAGAAAGCCTCAGAGGTGTGGGCTCACTCTGGGGCAGCCCCCTGTTTGGGTGGCTTACAGAATGGGGCAGAGGTAGGGTAAGGATTGTGTCTTCCAGGAGCTATGGTTTGGTGGGAGCGGTAAAGTGAGGCTGGTCTTTTGCACTCCCCCACCCCATTCATTCTTTTCATTGTGGCAGAGGCCCCAGACCTGGAGGTGAGGTGGGGAGGCTTGGATGAAGGCCCAGTGCCGGGGTGGATGTGACAGCTCTGGGGCTGACAGCAGAGTCTTAGGCAGCCTAGCCCCCTCTGACTGTCTGTTGCCTAGGCTGCTGGAGTACAGTGATGTGATCATAGCAAACTGCAGCCTCAGACTCCCAGGCTCAAGCAATCCACCAGCATACCTAGCTAACTTTTTACAATTATTTTTAAAGAGATCAGGATCTCACGATGTTGCCCAGGCTGATCCCAAACTCCTGGCCTCAAGCAATCCTTCCACTTCATCCTCCTGAGTAGCTGGGAGTACAGATGTGAATCACCACGCCTGACTGCCTTCCCTATTTTGGTTATCAACACCCCATGGTGGCTCAGGGCAGAAAGTTGAGGGCCACCACAGATTCTGCCCTCTCCTGCCCCATCCAGTCAGTCCTTATCCCTCCCATCCAGTCCCTCCTCTCAGGCCTCACTATTGCCTTGGCATTTCTCACCACCCTCCTCCCAGGAATTCTAATAATGCAGTGGGGGACATCCCACCTTCAGGTTTATACTAGAATGATCTTCCTTAAACATATAGCTCATTTGTGACTCAGAACCATCAGAATGGAGGTCCAAATGCCTAGCCAACCAGCTGTGCACAGCATACAGCTCAACCAGCCCCAGTGTCACAAAATGTTACAGCCTCATGGAATTCCACCTGGTTCCCCTAACTTGCCATGCAGATGAATACCTCGGAGCCTCATATGTGCTGTATCTGTTGCCTGGAATGCCCTTCCCATCTTTCCAGATTGAGGAGGTCCTTCTTGGTCTCTATTACAGCACTTTGTGTGTGTGTGTGTGTGTGTGTGTGTGTTTGTGTGTGTGTGTGTGTGTGTGTGTGTGTGTGTGTGTGTGTGTGTGTATTGGAGTCTCATTCTGTCCCCCAGGCTGGAGTGCAGTGGTAAATTCACAGCCACTGCAGCCTTGACCTGCAGGGTTTAGGTGAACCTTCTGCCTCAACCTTCCAAGTAGCTGGAACTACAGATGTGTGCCACCATGCCCAGCTAATTTTTTGATTAACTGTAGAGACAAGGTCTCGCCATGCTGGTCTCGAACTCCTGGGCTCAGCAATCCTTTTGTCTCGGCCTCTCAAAGTGCTAGGATTACCGGCATGATCCACTGCACCCACTTTTTATAACACTGACAATAATGATTGAAAGTCAACATTTCTGCAGGCACGCACGAGGCACCATTCTTACTGTTTTGCATATGTATATACAAGCTTGTTTAATCCTCAACACATCCTTGATAGGCACTATCATCATCATCTCCATCTCCTAGACAAGAAAACGGATACACAGAGAGTTGAGTGACTAATATACCTAAGGTGACAAGCCTGGTACATGGTGGAGTGGGATTTACTCACAGCCAATTTAGCTGAAGAGGCCATGCAGTTAACCCCCGCACCATACTGCCTCACTCACTGTTATGTTTGCCAGCTCGTGTAGCTTTGAGCAACCAGCATCAGGTAATGTCTGATGCATGCATGAATGAATAAATGAATGAACTCTTTAAAATTTAATGGAAGCCGGGCTTGGTGGCTCAGCCTGTAATCCCAACACTTTGGGAAGCTGAGGTAAGTGGATTGCCTGAGCCCGCGGGTTCGAGACCCACCTGGGCAACTTGGCGAGACCTCATCTCTACAATAATAATAATAAAAAAAAATTAGCCGGGCGTGGTAGCGTGCGCCTGTAATTCCGGCTACTCAGAAGGCTGAGGCGGAGGGATCGCTGGAGCCCAGCAGGTCGAGGCTGCGGTGGCCGGGAGCGGCCACTGCACTCCAGTCTGGGCGACAGAGTGAGACTCCAACTCAAAAAAAAATAAAAATAAAATTTATGGAATGAAGTGGGGCTCATCATCTTCACTTATGTAAGATGTCTGCCATGCCAAAGCTAAAGAATACAGGATATGGCATATAAAATAAATTTTGTGAGTAAAATTCCATATATCGTCTTGCTTTTTTTTTTTTTTTAAGTCAGAGTCTCATTCTGTCACCCAGGGTGTAGGGAAATGGCATGATCATGGCTCACTGCAGCCTCAGCCTCCTGGGCTCAAGTAATTCTTTTGCCTCAGCCTCCCAAGAAGCTGGGACTACAGATGTGCACCAGCATGCCAGGCTAATTTCTTTGTGTTTTTTGTTTATTTGTTTGTTTTTGAGTTGGAGTCTCACCCTATCACCCAGGCTGGAATGCAGTGGCATGCTCACGGCCACCCCAGCGTTGACCTACTGGGCTCAGGTGACCCTTCTACTTTAGCCTTCCAAGTAGCTGGAACTACAGGCGCGTGCTACCACGCCCAGCTAATTTTTATTTTAATTGTAGGGACAAGGTCTCACCAAGTTGCCCTGACTGGTTTCAAACCTGTGTGCTCAGGCAATCTACTCGCCTCGGCCTCCCAAAGTGCTAGGATTACAGGCTGAGCCCCTGAGCCTGGCCTTTTTTTTTTTTCATAGAGACAAGGTCTTACTATGTTGCCCAGGCTGGTCTTTAACTTTTCACCACAAGTTCCTGCCAAATGCTGGGGTTACAGACATAGGCCACTGCGCCCAGCCTTCTTCTTGCTTTTTATTTTATTTTATTTTTCCACTGCCCCCGCTTCTTGCTTTTTAAATTAAATGTATATAAACCTCCAAGCCTAAATTTTTCAAGTCAGTGAAGAGAGATGTCCACGTAACCAACCCTCTAAGACCTGCTTAGCCATGGGTGGATGTCAGCTACTGAGCAATCCCTGCAGTTACACTCCCAGGGAGAAAGACCCACCAAGAAGTGAACTCAAGCAAGATGAATTTTTTTTTTTTGAGTTGGAGTCTCACTCTGTCACCCAGACTGGAGTGCAGTGGCACACTCCCTGCCACCGCAGCCTCGACCTGCTGGGCTCTGGCGATCCTTCTGCCTCAGCCTTCCAAGTACCTGGAACTACAGGCGCGCGCTACCACGCCCGGCTGATTTTTTGATTTATTGTAGAGATGAGGTCTCACCAAGTTGCCCAGGCAGGTCTCAAACCCTCAGGCTCAGGCAATCCACTTACCTCAGCCTCCCAAAGTGCTGGGATTACAGGCTGAGCCACTGAGCGTGGCCATAAGATGAATTTTGACCTATGCCAAAAGAGCATCACATCTCAGTGCCTGGACCTGGGAGAGAGTTGTTCCAACCAGGGATGTCTGCAAGGGCTTTCTGGAAGGGGTGGGATTTGGGCTGAATCTTGAAAGATTGATAATCAGAGGGAAGGGAGACAGGCAGAGAAGTCCAAAAAATGTTTGGACCCCAGGGTTTGGTGGTAGAAAGGATAGGGCAGGAAGTCAGGAGGGAGGAAGAGGGAGGATGTGGGTGCGGTGAGAGCAGAGAGGCAGGTAATAGCCACATAGTCTAGTGGCAGGCACTGAAGTCACCCTCACTTCCACCCTGGGTGGCTGTACAGTTTAGGGCAAGTGGATGACTTTTCACATTCTCTGCTACCCTTTACTCAAATTGAACATTTAAGTCTGGGAGAAAGCTCATATGAGAATCTCCAGGGCAGGGGAGTTGCTGATCCTCCCATGTAACCTGTCAGCCTCCTACTCAATCCTGGCCACCTCAGCCTCCTGTGCTCACTTCAGGAAGGCGGCATGGCTTAAAGGATAAGCCACAGCTCTGCTGCTTGTCAGTTGGGAAGGTCACCTCTGTGCCTCGATTTCCTTCACTGCCAAAGGGTGATAGCTGCTACCTCATAAGGTTGTTGTGGAAGATTAAATTAAGTGAGGTGCTCAAAACATCCATAACATTAATTGGCTTCCAATAGGTGCCGGGTAGACATTAGCTAATATTGTCACTGGAACGAAGGGTCTTCATACAGAGGCAAAATTCCACTGGACTGTCCCTCTTTTGGCCACAGGATTTGACCTTCTCTGCTGCCCCCTCTAGTCCCAGAGTTCTCCCCACAAGTGTGGTTTCTGTTGACCTGAGCAATATCCTCCTCACCCTCCACATGGCCCGATTCAATCATCCGCTCTTTTTACTCCTGCCCATTTATGCCTACTATAGTGATACTAGCTTCTTGGAAAATCACCTCACCTCCCTCACTCCCACTCAGACAGGGTCTTGTTCTGTCGTCCAGGTTGGAGTGCAGTAGCACAGTCATAGCTCACCACAGCCTTGCACTCCTGGGCTCAAACCATCTTCCCACCTCAGCTTCTTGAGTCGCTGGGACTACAGGCCCGCACCACTACACCCAGCTTTGCAATTAGTTTTGCTTATGCCTACAGGGCCTGCACAAGAAAGCAAAGCTCTGAAGAAATCTGACTAAATAATTTTGGAAACTACACAGGGCACACGGCCAACTTCAGTTCCAGGGTCAGCCAGGTTCCAGACATCAGAACCAAGTCCCGGAAAAGCAGGCACTGGTGCGTTTGCATCTCCCCGGGGGTGGCCAGTTTACCACCTTGCCCGTTGCCAAGCTGGGGAAATACTTGTTGGTTGTTTGCTTTAACAGAGTGAGAGCAATGTCCAGCTATGTAATGACAGCCCTGAGATCCCTAAGAACTAGGCAGGGACAGGATACGGATCTGGCTACTTACAACGGCAGGGCAGGTGCTAAGGGGTTGGCTTAGGATACAGAGCCCAGCTATTCCCTTTGAACTTCCCAGGTTCTCCTTCTCCTCCTATCTTGCACTTGTTACTCACTTCTGGAGATTTCTCCTAACAACCCCACCCTATCCTACAAAAGCCTTCTCTTAGATGCCCCTGTAAGATGGAGACAGACATCTCTGTGGTGAGAGCTGAGATGAGGGAGTTGGCATTCATAGTTGGAAATTCTGAGTGGCAAGCTTAATTCATGTTGGTGCAGCGATAAAGGGGAAACAGTAAGCAAGTAAAAAAAGATTATTTGCAAATACTTTCTATTTGAAAATACAAAGAGAAGCAGAAAGGTGACATACCAGATTAGCAAGTATGTGCAGATATTGCTGTGCTTTAGGTCACTTTTACAGAGGCGTAATTTACATACAATACAATGCAATACAATACATACAATACAATACAGCCATTTAAGTATAGGTTGATGAGAGTTTTTGTTTGTTTGTGTTTTGAGTTGGAGTCTCACTCTGTTGCCCAGGCTGGAGTGCAGTGGCGGCTCACGGCCACAGTAGCCTCGACCTGCTGACCTGCTGGGCTTAGGTGATCCTTCAGCCTCAACCTTCCAAGTAGCTGGAACTATAGGCATGCGCCACCACGCCTGGCTAATTTTTTGATTTATTGTAGAGATGAGGTCTCACCAAGTTGCTCAGGCTGGTCTCGAACCTGTGGACTCAGGCACTCCTCTCACCTCAGCCTCCCAAAGTGCTGGGACTATAGGCATCAGTCACCGTGCCCAGCCGATGAGGGTTATTTTTGAGTTGGGATCTCTATCACCCAGGCTGGAGTGCAACGGGTTGCATCACAGCTCACTGCAGCCTCGACCTCCTGGTCCCAGGAGATGCTTCTGCCTCAGCCTCCCTGGTAGCTGGGCCTAAAGGTGTGTGCCACCACACCCAGCTAATTTACTTTTTAAAAATTTTTGTTGTAGAGATGAAGTCTCACTATGTTGCCCATGCTGGTCTCGAACTCCTGGACGCAAGCAATCCTCTCACCTCTCAGCCTCCCAAAGTGCTGGGATTACAGGCATGAGCCACCGTACCCAGCCTTTTGATGAGTTTTGACAAATGTGTTTGCCTGTGTAACTTCAATCACACTTCGCTCTAGAAGTTTCCTTGCACCCCACCTGGCCCAAAAACGCTCCCCATTCGCTTTCTGTCAGCATGACTTAGATTTGTATTGCCTAGAATTTTAGGTAAATGGAGTCACACAGCATGTACTCTTCTGGTTGCTTTTGAGATTTGTTCGTGTTTCAGATGTATTAGTAGTTTGTTCCTTGTTATCGCTGTATTGTATTCCATTATACGGTTGTACCACAATCTGTTTATCCATTCTCCTGTTGGTGGACATTATGGTTTGTTGTTTGGGGCTGTTATGAAAAAGTTGCTATGAACACTCTTGTACAACTCTTTTTGTGGACACATGTTTTTGTTTGTCTTGGGAGAAGAATTGCTGAGTTGTATGGCAAATGTGCATGTGCTTAACTTCAAAAGACGCACTGTGTTCCCAAGTGGGCTGTATGTTCCCACCAGCAAAGTATGAGAGTTCCATTTGTTCCAACATTTTGGCTAGCTTTTGATATTGTTGGTCTTTTTATTTTTTGCACGTCTAGATCTCTCACGGAAGCGCATAGATGCCAGCATGCAGTTCTTCTGGAGCTACTTTCTCTGCCCCACTCCCTTCCCTACCCCTCTGACCACCCCTCATTTTTCCATGCACTAGGATCATTTCCTGGAATTCCCATCATTCGGGTCTCAGTACAAGCGCCACCTCCTTAGAGTTTGATCCTGACTACCCTCTCTAATGATATCCTCAACACTTCTTACGCATTTTTCCATCTACCCCATGAAAACATCAGCTCCATCAACAAACGCATTTGTCTGTTTTGTTTACTTAGGACAATGCCTGATAAAAAGGTGCTCAATATATATTCTTCAATAGATTTGCAAGTTCAAAATGTATTTTCAATATATTGACCTTTGGGATCCTGGGAATTGAAAGGGTATGAACAGTATCAAAACAGAAATATTTAAAGCATAAATTATTTTTATTGTCTGGGACTATTTTATTTTGCATGTAAATATCTTAAAAACCTAAAAATGTAGAAACTGAGAGAGAAAGGGAAAATCAACCACAGTTTAATTACATTATTATGGTTTAAAAATAGGCTGACCAAAAGGAGGCCCAAACTTTACCTGTATGATGACTACTTGTATATCTAACCCTGAATTGTACCCCACATCTTTAAAATAAAATATATACTTTTTTGAGTTGGAGTCTCACTCCATTGCCCAGACTGGAGTGCAGTGGCACGCTCACGGCCACCCCAGTGTCAACCCGCTGAGCTCTGGTGATCCTTCCAAGTAGCCAGAACAATAGGCATGGGCCACCACACCTGTCTAATTTTCTATTTATTGTAGAGATGAGGTTTCCCGGGCTGATCTTGAACCCACAGACTCAGGCAATCCACTCAGCTCGGCCTTCCAAAGTGCTGAGATTACAGACTGAACCCTGAGCCTGGTCATAAAATAAATTAAAAGAAAAGAAAAGAAAAGAAAAATAGGTCAGGTGTGGTGGGTCACACCTGTACTTCCAGCACTTTAGGAGGCCAAGGTGGGAGAATCGCTTGAGCCCAGGAATTCAAGATCAGCCTGGGCAACATAGTGAGACCTTGTCTCTACAAAAAATACCAAAAAAAAAAAAAAAAATTAGGCGTAATCCCAGCACTTTGGAAGGCCGAGGCTAGTGGATTGCTGAAGCCCGTGGGTTCGAGACCAGCCTGGGCAACTTGGCAAGACCTCACCTCTACAATAAATCAAAAACTTATGGGTGTGGTAGCAGGTGCCTGTAGTTCCGGCTACTTGGAAGACTGAGGCAGAAGAATCTCTGGAGCCCAGCAGATGGAGGCTGCGGTGGCCGGGAGAGTGCCAGTGCACTCCAGTCTGGATGACAGAGTGAGACTCCAACTCAAAAAAGAAAAAAAAAAAAAGATTAGGTTCAGCTGCAAGTGACAGAAAATTCAAATTATCAGTGCCTTGCAAAATTAGATATTGATTTCTCTCTCTAATGAAGTCAAGAGGTAAGTAGCATGGACAAATAGATACCTACAGATTATTCCACCCAACAACAACAACAACAACAAAGAGGTAAGTAGCCAGGCAATACTAGGATTCCACAATTGTAGAAACCAGGTTCCTTCTGACTTTTGTTATGCTTTCCTCACCATGGGGCTTCTACCTCATGGTCTAGTATGGCTGTCTGAATTCCTGCCATTACATATGCAGAAGGAAAAACACAGAAATGAATATGAGCTTCCTCCCCTTAAGGACAACTCCTATGACATTTCTGCTCGCCTCCCAGTGGCCAGAACACAGGGGCAAACCTAGCTGCAAGGGAGGCTGAGAAATTTTTATTCCAGATAGCCCATGTAGCCAGCTCTAAAATCAGGTGGGAATAGGAAAATGGATATTGGAGCATGACTAACAATCTCTGCTACAGTATACATAGATTTCCCTCATTTAAAAAAATGCTACATAAAATTTCATGGCATGAAATTAAATAATTAGCGAGGTGTGGTATGTGCTTGTCGTCTCAGCTACTTGGAAACTGAGGCAGAAGGATTGCCTGAGCTAGCAGATTTAGGCTGTGGTAGCTGTGATCATGCCACTGCACTCCAGCCTGGGCGACAGAGTGAGACTCTGACTCAGAAAAAAAATTGCATATATAGTTAAATATGATTAAAGTTGCAATGGCATTTTATGAAAGATATACAAGAAACTCTCAATGGTGGTTACTTCTAAAGAGATGGGACCTGGGAATCTGGAGTGGGGAGAACGATTGGCTTAATTGTATTTCAATTTATATTGTTTTAATGTTTTACCAGATACTTGAATTATTTTCATAATCTAAAATCACTGGTGAATATGAAAATACACTTGACCTAACTTGTAATATGAGAAATATAAACCAAAAGCATCTTCTATTTGATAAGATGAAAGAGGTAACCTTTTCTCCCTAAGAGACTGCTAAAGTTTTGTAATACAGTGGGTTGGTCAGGGAGTGGGAAAAATATTATTGGTGAGAGCAAAATTGATGAAACCAGCCGGGCTCGGTGGCTCAGCCTATAATCCCGCGCCTTTGGGAGGCTGAGGTGAGTGGATTGCCTGAGCCCGCGGGTTCGAGACCCGCCTGGGCAGCGAGACCTCATCTCTACAATAAATCAAAAAATCAGCTGGGCGTGGTAGTGCATGCCTGTAATTCCAGCTACTCGGAAGGCTGAGGCAGAAGGATCGCGGAGCCCAGCAGGTCGAGGCTGCGGTGGCCAGGAGCGGCCACTGCACTCCAGTCTGGGTGACAGAGTGAGACTCCAACTCAAAAAAAACAAAACAAAACAAAACAAAAATTGATGAAACCTCATCAGAGGGAAATTTGGCAATAACTAGCATAGTCTTTGACCTAATAATTCCATTTCTGGGAATTTGTCCTACAGAAATACTTCAATATGTGCCAAGGAAGTAGGTAAGTGTAAAGATACAGTACACTGCATATCTTTTTTAATGACTATAAATAACTTAAGGTCTGCCAAGTGGTTAAATAAATTATGATAATAAATTTGATTGATTGTAGACACAAGGTCTCGCCAAGGCATCCAGGCTGGTCTTGAACCCCTGAGGTCAGGCAATCCTCTGTGCCCAGGCTATACATGCAATTTTATTTGATTTGATTGATTGATTGA
Source organism: Cephalopachus bancanus (assembly GCA_027257055.1). Lineage (NCBI taxonomy): Eukaryota > Metazoa > Chordata > Mammalia > Primates > Tarsiidae > Cephalopachus > Cephalopachus bancanus. Next base: position 1,442,310 of record JAPVLO010000254.1, read on the forward strand.
TTGATTTTTTTGAGTTGGAGTCTCACTGTGGCCCAGACTTGGCCACTCCCAGCCACCGCAGCCTCGACCTGCTGGGCTCCGGGGATCCTTCCGCCTCAGCCTTCTCAGTAGCCAGAATTACAGGCACGTGCTACCATGCCCGGCTGACTTTTTGATTTATTGTAGAGATGAGGTCTCGCTGCCCAGACGGGTCTCGAACCCGCGGGCTCAGGCAATCCACTCACCTCAGCCTCCCAAAGGCGCGGGATTACAGGCTGAGCCACCGAGCCCGGCTTATACATGCAATTTTAAAAGAATGCCTTTATACTCTGTTTTATGGGTTTTTTGTCTGTTTGTTTGTTTTTGTTTTTACAAATTAAGAAAGGTAGATTTTTTTTTTTTTTTTGAGTTGGAGTCTCACTCTGTCGCCCAGACTGGAGTGCAGTGGCCGCTCCCGGCCACCGCAGCCGCGACCTGCTGGGCTCCGGCGATCCTTCAGCCTCAGCCTTCCGAGTAGCCGGTACCACACCTGGCTAATTTTTTGATTTATTATAGAGATGAGGTCTCACCTGGCAGGCAGGTCTCGAACCCGCAGGCTCAGGCAATTCACTCACCTCAGCCTCCCAAAGGCGCGGGATTACAGGCTGAGCCACCGAGCCCGGCTTGATTTTTTGATTTATTGTAGAGATGAGATCTTGCTGCCCAGGCGGGTCTCGAACCCACGGGCTCAGGAAATCCATTCACCTCAGCCTCCCAAAGGCGCGGGATTACAGACTGAGCCACCGAGCCCGGCAAGAAAGGTAGATTTATTAAAAGAAAGATATGTTGTGAAGGGCACAACAGGCGGTATCCCAGTGAGAGTGCTGCCTATCCTCTGCTTTACACCTTGCTTTTTCATCTTATACATCTATTTCACAGATATTTTTCATGTCAGTACATAGAGATACACTTTATTCTTTTAAATGGTTGCATATGCTGTATGGAAAAAACGTAATTTACTAAGACAATCTCCTGCTACTATTGATCAAAATATCTGTATTTCTTGCTGTTACAAATACTGCAGTGAACTTCCTTGTATATATAGCTTTCCTGATATGCAGGGATATAGCTACACAATAAATTCCTAGAAGTGGGATATTGGGTCATTGAGTGTGTGGGTTTTAAAGTTGATATAATATGGCTAAATCGCCTGCCAAAGAGGTTATACAATCTTTGCCCTATTTCCAATTTCCTTACCTATGATGTATATCATCAACCTTTTATATAATCAAATAGATAAAATGGCATATCATTGTATTAAATTGTATCGTTTTTATTATGAGTAAGGTTAAATATCCTCATGTATTTCTAAGCCATCTATTTTTCTTTACAGGAACTGCGTATTTATATTGTATTCCCGTTTGCTTTTGAACTGTTGGTCTTTTCTTATTGGTTTGTAAGAGCTCTTTGTATGTTAAGGAATTGATTTTTCTTCTTTTTTTAGTTGGAGTCTCACTCTGTCACCCAGGCTGGAGTGCAGTGGCACACTCATGGCCACCACAGCCTTGACCTGCTGGGCTCAGGTGATCCTTCCACCTCAGCCTTCCAAGTAGCTGGAATTACAGGCACGTGCCACCATGCCTGGCTAATTTTTTAATTTATTATAGAGATGATGTCTCACCAAGTTGCCCAGGCTGGTCTTGAACCCATGGGCTCAGTCAATCCTCTCACCTTGTCCTCACAAAGTGCTGGGATCATAGGCATGAGCAACCACACTTGGCCCAGGAGTTAATTTTTCAAGTTTGTAATTTGTCTTTTGACTTTGTTTATGATGTGCCACATTTTTAGGAAGCCAAATTTATCAATCTTTTTCTCTGTTGCTTCTATGTCTTACTTATGAAAGCCTTCCCCACTACAGGGTTTTAGAAGTAAACTCATCCATATTTTCTTTTGTTATTGTTATAGTTTCATCCTTTATCTTCAGCTTTTTGATCCTCCTGGATTATTTTTGTTATAATACATGAGGTAAAGGCTGGGTGAAGTGAATATCCCAGCACTTTGGAAGGTAGAGGAGAGAAGATTGCATGAGCCCAGCAGTTCGAGACCAGCCTGGACAACTTGGCAAAACCTCGCATCTATAATCAATCAAAAAATTAGCTGGGTTTGGTGGCACATGTCTGTAGTTCCAGATACTTGGAAGGCTGGGGCAGAAGCTTTGCCTGAGCCCTACAAGTTGAGGCTGTGTGAGCCGTGATCATGCAACTGCACTCCAGCCTGGACAACAGAGTGAAACTTGGACTCAAATTTAAAAAAAAAAAAAAAAAGAGGGAGAAAAGACAAAACAAAAAGAAATGAGGCAAGGATCTAGCGCCCCTGCTCCATAGATGGCCAGTCAGTTTTCCCAAAATTGTTTCTTGAATAAACGTTTTCCCACTGTTCTGAAATATCCATAGGTAGTTAGATCTATTTCTGTATTTTATATTATTTCATTTGCATAATTTCATTATAATTATTTTTCATATGCCAGAATCAAACTGTCTTAGTGATAGTTTTTATTATGTTTTAATATCTGACAGGGCTACAATGTTCTTTGTTTTTAGAATTTTCCTAGCAATTTTTACGTACTAGTTTTTCCAAATGAATTCTGGTATCAGTTTGTCAAGGAAAAAAAAATTTATATTGCCATTAGGATTGCAAACAGTAAGTACTTTTGTGCCTCAAAAATACATCCATTCTAAACAAAGGCCTATAAATGGTATTCGATATCTATAAATCCCCAAAACATGCTGACAAGTTATCGGCCTTCCTCCTGGGATGCTCAATTATCTTGGTATCTCAAAGTAGCTTCTGCCACTGAGACGTTGTCTTAGAAGCTAAACCCAACCACCCAGATATGTTCTGACTTTTTTGAGTGATAAAAGCAGAAAATCATTCTTTCTTCTTGAGGTATCACTGTATGGTCAGAAATGGGTCAACCAACTGACTGCAGCAGGTGCTACCATGGAGTTGAGCACCTTAGGCAGAAAATGAAGAAGCAGCTTCACATCTGGCAGTGGTCATCTGGAAAACTACAGTGGCTAGCAGGCCTCTATGGGTTCCCAGCCACTGGTCCATGAGCTCTAGACTCTGTGAGTCTGAATGACCTTTCTAGATGCTCCTCTCCCACTCTACAGAGGTGAAAACTGAGGTTCAGAGAGGAGAGAGGAATTTCTCAAGTTTGCACAGCTCTTTAGTGAAAGATCAGAACCCAGGTATGTCATTACTGGATTTTAGTTGCAAACAACAGAATCTTACCTGATTAGATCAAGCAGAAAGGGGGCTTATTTCAGGTTATTAGATAACTCATAGGGATAAGAGAAACAAATTCCAGGCCAAACTTCTAGGGGTAATAGAGAAAATGACTGCTATGGCTGAACACTGATGCCAAGAATTTAATGTTAGCACAGCCACTCCCACCTGTAGCACCAAAGCCAAATTCTTTAAGAACTTGACCTTATAACCCCTGAGAAGCTACCTCTGTTGCCTTGTGACCACTAAGCCTCCTGCTGCGCACTTCCGAATTGAAGTCTTTCTTAGACGTGTAATTGGTAGAACTAGGTCACGTGGTAATGTTCTAGCTGCAAGGGAGGCTGGGAATTTGGGTTCTGACTTATAGGTTGAGAGACAAAATTCATAATATGGGAGTTTCTCCATGTATAAAGAGGCTATTGTAGAGATGAGATCTCGCCAAGTCAGGAGGATCCCTTAAGCCTAGAAGTTCAAGAGCTGCCTGGGCAACAAAAAGAAAAAAGAATGAAAAAGGAAAAAAATGGACCAATACTCTATTCAAAGGCAATTGTATATGCTAGGCAAGTTTTTTTTGGGGGGAGTTGGAGTGCCACTCTGTCACCCTGGCTGGAGTGCAGTGGCATGCTCATGGCCATTGCAGCCTCGACCTGCTGGGCTTAGACAATCCTTCCACCTCAGTCTTCCAAGTAGCTGGAACCACAGGCACGCACCACCATGCCCAGCTAATTTTTTTATTTATTGTAGCGATGAGGTCTCACTAAGTTGCCCAGGCTGGTCTTGAACCCCTGGACTCAGGCAATCCTCTTGCCTTTACCTCCCAAAGTGCTGGGGTTACAGGCATGAGACAGTTCATCTGGCTGCAAATATTTTTTAAATCTTTTTTTTATTGATACATAATATTTGCACATATTAATGGGGTATGTGTGATATTTTGTTACATGCATAGAATGTACAATGATCAAATCAAGGTGCTTAGGGCATCCATCATCTTGAATATTTTATCATAATAATAAATAAATCGGAAATTTAACAATTCTATGTGTTGGGACTTAAATCTTTTTTTCTTTTTTTTTGAATTGGGAGTTGGAGCCTAATTCTGTTGCCCAGGCTGGAGTGCAGTGACATGATCATGGCCACTGCAGTCTCGACCTGTTGGGTTCAGGCAATCCTTCCACCTCAGCCTTCCAAATAGCTGAAACTACAGGCATATGTCACCATGCCTGGCTAACTTTTTGATTGATTGTAGAGATGAGGTTTTGCCAAGTTGCCCAGGCTGGTCTCAAACCCTGGTCTTAGGCAATTATCTTGCCTTCGCCTCCCAAATTGCTGAGATTACAGGAGTGAGTCACAGTGCTGACTGGGGATTTAAATCTTTTTTTTTTTTTTTGAGTTGGAGTCTCACTCCATCGCTCAAGCTGGAGTGCAGTGGTGCACTCACGGCTACCCCAGTGTTGACCTGCTGGGCTCCGGTGATCCTTCCACCTCAGCTTTCCAAGTAGCTGGAACTACAGGTGCGCACTATCATGCCCGGCTAATTTTTTATTTATTGTAGAGATGAGATCTCGCCAAGTTGCCTGGGCTGGTCTTGAACCTGTGGGCTCAGGCAATCCACTCGCCTTGGCCTCCCAAAGTGCTGGGATTACAGGCTGAGCCACCGAGCCTGGTTGGGATTTAAATCTTAAAAGCAGTAGGACACGCATGGTGGCCTATGCCCGTAATCCCAGTGATTTCGGAGGTAGAGGTGGGAAGATCGCTTGAGCCAAGGAGTTGAAGATCAGCCTGGGCAACATAGTGAGAGATCCTGTCTCTACAAAAATTAAAATAAAGTAACCAAAAGCATTAAAAACTTAATGAGATAGAAATTGTTGATACAAGAAAATGCAGGAGTTCAGAGGTTAGCATTGCCAAACAAAATACAGTACTCCCAGTTTAATTTTTTTTTTTTTTTTTTTTTGAGTTGGAGTCTCACTCTGTTGCCCAGACTGGAGTGCAGTGGCCGCTCCCGGCCACCGCAGCCTCGACCTGCTGGGCTCCGGCGATCCTTCCGCCTCAGCCTTCCGAGTAGCTGGAATTACAGGCGCGCGCTACCACACCCGGCTAATTTTTTTATTTTATTGTAGAGATGAGGTCTCGCCTGCCCAGGCGGGTCTCGAACCCACAGGTTCAGGCAATCCACTCACCACAGCCTCCCAAAGTGCAGGATTACAGCTGAACCACCGAGCCCATCTAATTCTTATCTGCATTCCAGATAAGAGATGAATAGATTTTTAGTGTATGTCTCAGTTAAATTTGAATTTCAAATAAAAAATGAATACATTTTTCATATGCAAAATATGCTCATACAATATTTGGGACATACTTATACTAAAAAAGTATTCATTGCTTATCTGAAATTCAAATTTAACTGGAAGTCCTATATTGTTATTTGTTAAATCTGGCAACTCTACCAGAGAGCTAAGCCCAACACTTGGGGCTGCTTTTGCCTAAAGGCATTTACCAGTCTGAAGGAACCATTGGAGGGACTGGGTTGTACTTTCTTTATTTTTTAGAGTCTCACACTGCCACACAGGCTGGAGTACAGTGGCATGATCACAGCTTACCATAGTCTCTAATTCCTATGCTCAGGAGAGCGTTCCACCTCGGCCTCCCAAGTAACTAAGACAACAGGCGCACACCACCACGCCTGGCTAATTTTTTTTTATTTTCTGTAGAGATGAGTTCTTGCTACATTGCCAGGGCTGGTCCTGAACTCCTGGGCTCAAGCAATTCTCCCACCTCGGCTTCCCAACGTGGGATTCTAGGCATGAGCCACTGTACCTGGCTTGAGTTGTACTTTTGAAAGCCTTTTAGGATTAAGGGCATAACTGGAGTTCAGGGGCTACCGAGGTTGGAAACCCTGATAAACCATCCTTTTGGTAGACTGTTACTTTGGTGGCTTCAAATGAGCCATGGCTGTGGGTATTCATGCCCTGTCTACTTCCTTGGGCTGTACCGTTACCTGCTTTAGTTAACAGAATATAGTAGGGGTGATACTATGTGAGTTCTGCCTTAAGCCTTAAGAAGGCAGCGTCTACATTTTGGCTCTGGGAAAAGCTGATTGCCACGTAAAAAGTCTGAGAACTGGGACCTAACTAGGGAATTGTGTCCAACTGGATTTTACTTATTATTATTATTATTTTTTTTAGAGACAGCGTCTCACTCTGTCACCCAGGCTGGAGTGTAGTGGTGCAATCATGGTTCACTGCAGCCTCAAACTCCTGGGCTTAAGGGATTCTCCCACCTCAGCCTCCCGATGAGCTGGGACTATAAGCATGCGCCACCACATCTGGCTAATTATTTTTTGGGTTTTTTTGGTAGAGACAGAGTGTCACTATATTGCCCAAGCTGGTCTCAAACTCTTGACCTCAAGAGATCCTCCCCACTCCCAAAGTGCTGAGTTACAGGCTTGAGCCACTGTACCCGGCCTCAACTGGATTTTAGAATGGCTTTGGACCTGTGGCTGCTATGTGCCTATCTTTCCTCCTTTTTAATGGGAGTGTCAGTTTCGACTTTCTCTGCCTCACCATTGTGTGTGGGTGTGTGTGTGTGTGGGGAGGCAGATAACTTGTGTCTTTAGTTGGAAGGTCTTCAGTTGAGAGGAGCATCACTTGAGAAGCCTCATTCATACCTGGACTTGATTTAGATGAGGAAAATATGGACTTCAAGCTCAAAACTGGAATAGTAATGGGATAAGAATTTGGGGGACCTTAATGCGCAGTGAGTGCATTTTACAAGTGAGAGCAAGTGAAACATTAGGAGATGGGGTAGACCGTGATAGATGGTTACTTTGATGGCCCCCATCTAACCAACCACGTATTCATACTACTGTTAGTTTCCTCTCCTTGAACCTGGACTCGTCTGTGACTTGCATTAACCAAGAGAATGTGGTAGAAGGGACGCTGTGTCAGTTACAGGCCTAAACCTTAAGAAGGCATGACAGTTTCTACGTTTGCCCATTGGGGGAGGCCAGGCTCCCATGTTCAGAAACCCAGCCTAGCTCCATGGAGAGACCATGTGGGAAAGAACTGAGGACCCTGGCCAATATCACAGCTGTGTGAGTAAGGCCATCTTGGAAGCAGATCATTCAGCCCTGGGCAAGCTGTACCAACTGATGCCACATAGACTAGAGACCAGCTGCCCCTCCTGAATTCTGTCCACATTACAGAATCATGAGCAAATAAGTATAATAGTTGCTGTTTTAAGCCAGGAGTAAGCAAACTATGGCCCATAGCTGGCTACTTGTTCTTTTATTTTCATTAACAACTTTATTAAGATATAATTCACATACAATACAACTTGCCCATTTAACGTTTATGACTTGGCTAGGTATGGTGGCTCATGCCTGTGATTCCAGCACTTTTGGAGGTCAAGGCGGGAGGATCACTTGAGCCCAGGAGTTTGAGACCAGCCTGGGCAACATAGCAAGACCTTGTCTCTACAAAAAATCAAAAAATCAGCAAGACATGGTAGTATACACTTGTAGTCCTAGCTGAGGTGGAAGGATCACCTCAGCCCAAGAGGTTAAGACTGGTGAGCTATGATTATGCCACTGCACTTCAACCTGGGTGACAGAGTGATACAATGACTTAAAAAAAAAAGTGTACAAGCCGGGCTCGGTGGCTCAGCCTGTAATCCTGCGATTTGGGATGCTGAGGTGAGTGGATTGCCTGACCCCCGCGGGTTCGAGACCTGCCTGGGCAACTTGGCAAGACCTCATCTCTACAATAAATCAAAAAATTAGCCAGGCGTGGGAGTGCGCGCCTGTAATTCCAGCTATTGGAAGGCTGAAGCGGAAGGATCGCCAGAGCCCAGCAGGTCGAGGCTGAGGTGGCCGGGAGTGGCTACTGCACTCCAGTCTGGGCGACACGGTGAGACTTCAACTCAAAAAAAAGTGTACAATTCAATGATTTTTAGTACATTCACAGATGTGTGCAACCATCACCACAGTCAACTTTATAACATTTTTATCACCTCAAAAAGAAATTTTGTATCCTTTATCACCTTCCTGTCCTCCCTTCCCCGACATTCCCACCCCTAAACAATCACTCTTCTACTGATTTCTCCCATCTACCCTGCTCTGGACATTTCATATGAATGCAATCATATAATATATGATCTTTTGCGACTGACTTCTTTCACTTAGTATGTTTTCAATGTTCATCCATGTTGTTCATTTTGTTCTGTTGGTACTCCATTAATTTTTTATGGACAAATAAACTTCCATTTTGTGGATATGCCACATTTTATCCATTCATAAGTTGATGTACTTTGAGGTTGTTACCACTTTTTGTCTATTATGAATAATGTTTATTGGTATACAAGTGTCTGTTTGAGATCCTGTTTTCAATTCTTTTGGGTAATTGCCTAGGAGTGGAATTGCTGGAACGTACAGCAATTCTGAATTTAACATTTTAGGACTTGCCTAACTATTTTCCACAGAGTCCAAACCACTTTACATTCCCTCCAGCAATGCATGAGGATTTCAGTTTCTCTATGTACTGACACTGGCATCCTGGCCAAAAATCAGGTGACCATAGACGCGTCGGAGCACTTCTGGTCTTTCTGTTATAGTCCATCGATCTTACGTCTATCCCTGTGCCAATGCCACATTGCGTTGATTACTGCTGCTTTGCAGTAAATTTTGAAATCCAGAAATGTGAGTCCGCCTACTTTTTTTTTTTCCCCTTTTCAAAGATTGTTTTGGCTATTCGTGGTCCCTCATAATTCCATATGAAATTTTTATATATATATATATTTTATTTATTTTTTTTTTTTTGAGTTGGAGTCTCACTCTGTCGCTCAGACTGGAGTGCAGTGGCCGCTCCCGGCCCCCCGCAGCCTCGACCTGCTGGGCTCCGGAGATCCTTCCGCCTCAGCCTTCCGAGTAGCCGGAATTACAGGCACGCGCTACCACGCCCGGCTGATTTTTTTGACTTATTGTAGAGGTGAGGTCTCGCTGCCCAGGCGGGTCTCGAACCCGCAGGCTCAGGCAATCCACTCACCTCAGCCTCCCAAAGGCGCGGGATTACAGGCTGAGCCACCGAGCCCGGCTATATATTTTTTTTAGTCAGAGTCACACTCTGTAGCCCAGGCTGCAGTGTAGTGGCACACTCATGGCTGCTGCAGCCTTGACCTGCTGGGCTCGGGTGATCCTTCCGCCTCAGCCTTCTAAGTAGCCGGAACTACAGGAATGCGCTACCATGCCCAGTTAATTTTTTGATATATTGTAGAGATGAGGTCTTACCAAGTGCTGGTCTTGAACCCCTGGGCTCAGGTAATCCTCTTGCCTCAGCCTCCCAAAGTGCTGTGATTATAGGCTTGAGTCACCGCGCCCAGCCTGTTTTTTATTTTTATTTATATTTTGAGTTGGGGGGGGTCTCACTCTGTCACCCAGGCTGCAGTAGCATGATCAGGGCTCACTGTAGCCTCCACCTCCTGGGCTCAGGTGATCCTTCCATCTCAGCCTCCCAAGTAGCTGGGACTACAGGTACACACCACCATGCCTGACTAATTTTTAAATTTTTTTGTAGAGACGAGGTCTTGCTATGTTGTCTAGCTGGTTTCGAATTCCTGTGCTCAACCAATCCTCCTGCCTTGGCCTTCTAATGTGCTGGTATTACAGGCATGAGCCACCATGCCCGGCCTCCCATAGGAATTTTAGAATTGGCTTGTCAATTTCTATAAACAAGTCAACTGGGCTTCTGATAGAGATTACACTGAATTAGAAAATAAACTTGAAATACCAATGTCTTATGCCTGTAATCCTGGCACTTTGGGAGACCAAGGAGGGAGAATCACCTGAGCCAGGAATTTGAGGCTGCAGTGAGCTGTGACTGTGCCACTACGCTCCAACCTGAGCAATAAAGTGAGACCCTGACTCAAAAAAATAAATACAGCCGGGCTCGGTGGCTCAGGCTGTAATCCCAACACTTTGAGAGCCCACGGGTTCAAGACCAGACTGGGCAACTTGGCCAGACCTCCTCTCTACAATAAATCAAAAATTAGCCAGGCGAGTAGCACGCGTCTGTAGCTCTGGCTACTTAGAAGACGGAGACAGAAGGATCGCCTGAGCCCAGCATTCGACACTGGGGTGGCCGTGAGTGGGCCACTGTGCTCCAGCCTGGGTGACAGAGCAAGACTCCAACTCAAAAATAAATAAATAAATAAATAGAAGATCAATTTGAGAGTACTGCTTTTCAATGATGTTGAAGTCTTTCAATCCATAAACATAGAATGTTTCTTTAATTATTTAGAACTTCTTTAATTTCTTTCAACAATGTTTGTAGTTTTTTTAAGTTTTACACTTCTTTTGTGAACTGTATTCCTAAGTATTTTATTTTATTTTTTTGAGTTGGAGTCTCACTCTGTCGCCCAGACAGGAGTGCAGTGGCCGCTCCCAGACACCGCAGCCTCGACCTGCTGAGCTCCGGCGATCCTTCTGCCCCAGCCTTCCAAGTAGCTGGAACTACAGGTGCGCACTACCACACCCGGCTAATTTTTGATTTATTGTAGAGATGAAGTCTCACCAAGTTGCCCAGGCGGGTCTCGAACCCTCGGGCTCAGGCAATCCACTCACCTCAGCCTCCCAAGGCATGGGATTATAGGCTGAGCCACCAAGCCTTGCTGGAATTGCTTTCTTAATTCCATTTTTGTATTGCTCACTGCAAATGTATAGAAATGCAATTTATTTTTTTAACCAATCTTGAGTCCTACAACCTTGTTGAATTTGTTAGTTCTAACAGTTTTTTAGTGGGTTTCTTAGGATTTTCTAAACACAGGCTCATGTATCTGTGAGAGATAGCTTTACATTTTCGTTTCCAGTCTGGATTCCCTTTCTTTGTACTCTCGCCTAATTGTCCTGGCTAGAACCTCCAGTATGTTGCTAAATAGGAGTGGTTAGAATGGACAGCCTTAATTTGTCCTTGTCTTGTTTCCTGGGGAAAGCATACAGTCTTTCACCATTAAGTATGATGTTAGCTGTGGGTTTTTCATAGAAGCCCCTTACAAGTTGAAGACGGCTTCCTGTCTTTGTAAATAAAGTTTTATTGGAACACAGCCATGTCACTTGTTAATATATTGTCTATGGCTACCTTTGGCTATCATGATACAGAATTGAGTAGTAGTGACAGAGACCATGTGGCTTGCAAGTCTAAAATATTTACTACCTAACTCTTTAAGAAAATGTCTGCTGACGTCTGTTTTTAAGTCACTAAATTTGAGGATCATTTGCTATGGATCAACATACAAGTTGGGAGACCCCCCAAAACTGAATTTATAAAAAATTGTGAATTTATTCTTACATGTTTAAATGTCAGTCACCTTCAAAGTACTCTCTGTTTGATGCAATACACCTATCAAGGTACTTTTTCCACTGCTCAAAACTGTTTTGAACTTGTCCATTTTGAAGGTTTTTAGTACTCCTTCCATTTTTTTTTTTTTGAGTTGGAGTCTCACTCTGTTGCCCAGATTGGAGTGCGGTGGCCGCTCCCGGCCACCGCAGCCTCGACCTGCGGGGCTCCGGCAATCCTTCTGCCTCAATTTTCCAAGTAGCTGGAACTACAGGTGTGCGCTACCACGCCCGGCTGATTTTTGATTTATTGTAGAGATGAGGTCTCGCCAAGTTGCCCAGGTGGGTCTCGAACCCACGGGCTCAGGCAATCCACTCACCTCGGCCTCCCAAAGCGCAGGATTACAGGCTGAGCCACTGAGCCTGGCTTCCTTCCATTTTTTATTTCATCTCTTCCAAATCGGCAAAACATTCCCCTTTTCATTGGGGAAACAAAACATAGCTGCTCTGGGCAACATGGGATGAATAGGGAGGATGGGACACGAAGGTCATGCAGTTTGCGGTCAAAAACTGCTGAACACTCAGTGCAGTGTGGGCAGGAGCACACCTAAATCACCTATCATGAAATGAGCAAATGTGTTGAAAGAATCTTAAAAAAAAAAAAAAATGTATGGAAGCTGAAAACAGTCTCTCACAACAATGCTAGCTGGCACACTCATGCCGATGGGGTCCTAGAACACTTACCTAGTGGGGAAAACCTGTACCACAAGAGGCCCGCCCTCCAAAAGACAATTCCAGTATTTTGGGGGTCCCCCTCATATAACTGAAAAAATTCCCAGTCTTAGACTGGAACTTCAGAGAGCTAACATCACTGAGTAAGGGAGAACCATAAAAAACAAAAAACAGGCTGAGCTCGGTGGCTCAGCCTGTAATCCCACGCTTTGGGAGGCCAAGTTGAGTGGATTGCCTGAGCCCGCGGGTTCGAGACTCGCCTGGGCAACTTGGCGAGACCTCATCTCTACAATAAATAAAAAAATCAGCTGGGCGTGGTAGCGCATGCCTGTAATTACAGCTACTTGGAAGGTTGAGGTGGAAGGATCGCTGGAGTCCAGCAGGTCGAGGCTGCGGTGGCCAGGAGTGGCCACTGCACTCCAGTGTGGGCGACAGAGTGAGACTTCAACTCAAAACAAAACAAAATAAAACAAAACAAAACAAAAAACCAATAAACAAAAACAAGCCTTCCACAGACTGTAGCCCGCCTTCAAGTCATTTGGGTGGCTAAGAAAATCTGGAGCCCTGAAGCTGGATCAAGGTGATCCCAGGCTGCTAGTGCTTCTAAGATGTCTGACAAAGCAAATGGAAATCCCTTCCAGAGGAAGACATGCTCATCATTGTCTCAAATTATTTTTTTTCACACCAGGCATGGTGATTCATGCCTGTGATCCCAGTACTTTGGGAGGCCAAGGTAGGAGGATCACCCGAGGCCAGGAGTTTGAGTCTAGCCTGGGCAACACAATGAGACCTGGTGTCTACAAAAAAAATCAAAAAATTAGCTGGGTGTGGTGGCTCATGCCTGTAGTTCCAGGTACTCAGGAGGTTAAGACAGAAGGATCGCTTGAACCCAGGAGGTCGAGTTTACAGTGAGCTGTGATTATGCCACTGCACTCCAGCCTGGACCAGAGTCAGACCCCAACCCAGAAAAAAACAATTTTTTTTCCAAATACAATGTCCAAAACATAACCAGGTACGTGAGGACATGAAACATGAGGAAGAACCAGTAGTAAAATCTGACGATGGAAACAGACCCACAGGGGTTCTGGATTGAAATGATCAGATACAGACCATAAAACAACTAGACTTACTACGTTCAAAGAGACAAAAGACAGCCTTGAAAATTATAGGAGGGCACTAGGAGATATATGGAGTAGCATATAAACTTTGAAAAAGAATCAAGAGAAATCCTAGAACTAAAAAGCAGAATAACCAAAGGAAGCTCTATGGTTGGGTTTAAGAGGAGTTTGTTGTTTTTTTTTTTGAGTTGGAGTCTCACTCCGTCGCCCAGACTAGAGTGCAGTAGCCGCTCCCGGCCACCGCAGCCTCGACCTGCTGGGCTCCGGTGATCCTTCCGCCTCAGCCTTCCAAGTAGCCAGAATTACAGGCATGTGCTACCACGCCCAGCTGATTTTTTTTGATTTATTGTAGAGATGAGGTCTTGCTACCTAAGCGGGTCTTGAACCCACGGGCTCAGGCAATCCACTCACCTCAGCCTCCCAAAGGCGCGGGATTACAGGCTAAGCCACCGAGCCCGGCTAAGAGGAGTTTTTAAAATATATATGTAGCTGAAAAAATAGTCAGCAGAAACTTATTAGAACAAAGCATAGGAGGATAAAAGATATAAAATCAGAAGAAAGGGATGAAGTGAGAAGGTCTAATGTATTTCAATTGGAGCCCCAGAAAGACAGATGAAAAGAGACAGAAATGGTATTTGAACATATGATGGCCGAGAATTGTTCAAAGATGGATTAAAAGCTGTTCAACAGACGATAGGCAGCCATGAAATGACAGACATCTACTCTTCCATTCTGCCATCTGTTCTGACTCGTAAAAGAGTACATTCCCCACCTTTTTCTTTTTTTTGTTTGGTCGGGGTCTCTCTCTGTCACCCAGGCTGGAGTGCAGTGGCATGGTCACAGCTCACCACAGCCTCGACCTCCTGGGCTCAAATGATCCTTCACCTCAGCCTCCCAAATTGCTGGGAATACAGGTGCTGTGCCACCATGCCTGGCTAATTTTTAAAATTTTTTTGTGGAGACAAGGTCTTGCTATATTCCCCAGGCTCATCGTAAACTTCTGGGTTCAAGCAATCCTTCTGCCTTGGCCTCCCAAAGTGCTAGGATTATAGGCACGTGCCACCATGCCTGGCCAATCTTTTATTGTTTTGTAGTGACGAGGTCTTGCTTTGCTCCCTGGACTCATTGCAAACTTCCGAGCTCAAGCTATTCTCTCCAGCCTCCCAAAGTACTGGGATTGCAGGCGTGAGCCACTGCGTCTGGCCAGAACAGTACATCCTTAATGAACAAAGCTGCATTTGAAAGGATTCTGAGACCAAGATGGAGGCAGCTTCATAGTGGGTGAAGTAGGGCTTGGGTGGACTGAGTTCAAGTCCGAGGTCTGCCACTTCCTACTTGTGCCACATGGAAAAAGTTGCCAAACTTCAGTTTCCTCAATTAATACATAAGAATAAAGAGTAATCCTGGCCTACCCCACCTTGCTATTGTGAGAATCAAGTGATAAAATGCACGTAAACAAACTTGGCAAATGTCAAGTGCTTTAACAATGAGATGCAGACAAGTCCTTCCAGTCCCCTTCCACCCTGGGAGCTTTTCTGTCCTTTCAATAAATTCATCTTTCGGAAAAAAAAAAAAAGATGCAGTTTGAGCAGCATCACAAACATGCTCACAGGGCATTAACAAAAACAGGCAGGACTGGTCACATAATTTGCAGGGTCCAGTGAAAAATGAAAATTCAGGGTCCCTTGTTGAAAAATAGTAATACTAAGAATTTCAAGATGACAATAGCAGAGCATTAAACCAAACACAGGGCCCCACTAAGTGTGGTATGCTGTGTCACCGAACAGGTCACACACCCTTGGTGCCAGGCCCTGCAAGGAACAGCTCTCTGCATTAGGAAAGGGCTGCTCATCCACACCCAGGTGTCAGCAACCACTGACTGTGTCATCTTTGAATCCGGAAGGGCAGTAATGTTTAGGGCAAGTGCGAGCACACGTGTTTCCAAACTCCATGGAGAGCAAGTGGAGTGACTGGAGTGGTTTTCTGGAGAAGTGGGTGGGTCTAACCAGGCTGCCATCAGTATTGTGGAACTGTTTCCCATAGACTCTGGCTCAAGAAAAAAAAAAAAAAAAGCCAGCAGCTGTATCTACAGGGCCTGTTGTTGCTGCGGTGTGTTACAACAGAGCCTGGCAGCCTCCCCTGCCTTTCTGTCTTCCTCCTGGAAGAGCCTGGTCCCAGAGCATGTGACATGTCCACATAGCCCTCTGCAGATTTGCCTACACTGCTCCTTGCTGTTCCCTCAATGACTAGGCTTTTCCAGGTCTGCATGCTTTATGCTTGTGCTGTCCCCTCCTGCCGGGGATTCTCTTTCCTTCCTCATCTGCACTCACTGTGTGGCAAATACCTTCTCCATCTTTTAAGACTCAGCTCTGCCGTCAGGTGACCTCTTCAAATGACGCAGCCATTTTGAAATCCCATTCCTGTCTGAATCGCTTGAGATCAAATATTCTAAAGGTAGAAAACCATGAGAAAGCATGGTCTTCCCTGCCTCTCCTTGGGAGAGGAGCTGATTCCTTCCTCTGTGAAGCTCTCCACTGTACCCTATCAGACATCTGTCACAACACCTGTAACATGAGGAGGAGTACCGATGTGTTATGTGGATGTCACTGTCTGCTAGGTTGAAACCCTTGAGGGAGGGGACAATGTCTTCTCACCTCTGTATATAGTACAGTGCTTAATGCTTGCTGTTATCAAGTATAGTAGATGCTTAATTAATTGATGTTAGTATGCCGAATAGTTTTATCAACATTGTCTTTTTACATTAATGCATGAATAAATTGTTTCAGTGATTCCCTGGAAGCTTCTAGGCACTGAGAATACACAAATGACTGAGACACAGCACCTGCCTTGAAGCAGCTTCAGTGTTGGCTTTGTCTTTTCTGCAGATGTCACCTCTTTTTTTTTTTTTTTTTTTTTTTTTTGAGTTGGAGTCTCATTCTGTCACCCAGACTGGAGTGCAGTGGACGCTCCCGGCCACCGCTGCCTCGACCTGCTGGGCTCTGGCGATCCTTCCACCTCAACCTTCCGAGTAGCCGGAATTACAGGCGCGCGCTACCACGCCCAGCTGATTTTTGATTTATTGTAGTGAGAAGGTCTCGCCAAGTTGCCCAGGCGGGTCTTGAACCTGCAGGCTCAGGCAATCCACTCACCTCAGCCTCCCAAGGCGCGGGATTACAGGCTTAGCCACCGAGCCCAGCTCAGATGTCACCTTTTGAAGGCAGCGTGGTGATTTGAGGAAGAGGCTCTTCACAAATACTTGAAGGTAATATAAGCCGGGCTCGGTGGCTCAGCCTGTAATCCTGCACCTTGGGAGGCTGAGGTGAGTGGATTGCCTGAGCCCGCGGGCTCGAGATCCGCCTGGGAAACTTGGTGAGACCTCTTTAATAACTCAAAAAATTAGCCGGGCGTGGCAGCCCACGCCTGTAATTCCAGCTACTAGGAAGTCTGAGGCAGAAGGATTGCCGGAGCCCCAGCAGGTCGAGGCTGCAGTGGCCAGGAGCGGCCACTGCACTCCAGTCTGGGCGACAGGGTTGAGACTCCAACTCAAAACAAAACAAAACAAAACAAAACACAAATACTTGAAGGTGATATCTTGCAAAGAGAACAGATTTGGAGCCAGGAGGCGTGAGTTCTAATCTGATTATAGGACATCATGTTTCTGTGTGTAACGATGACGTTCCATAGGTAACTAAGCTTATGGGACTTTAGGTTTCTGTTTCCTCAGAAATGAGAGGGTTGACCTAGAGATCCTTAAGGCCTAGTGCAGCTCCTGAATCTTTTTTTTTTTTTTTTAGTTGTAGTCACTCTGTCACCCAGACTGGAGTGCAGTGGCCGCTCCCGGCCATTGCAGCTTCGACCTGCTGGGCTCCGGCGATCCTTCCGCCTCAGTCTTCCAAGTAGCTGGAACTACAGGTGCGCGCTACCATGCCCAGCTAATTTTTGATTTATTGTAGAGATGAGGTCTTGCCAAGTTGCCCAGGCGGGTCTCGAACCCGCGGGCTCAGGCAATCCACTCACCTCAGCCTCCCAAAGGCGCGGGATTACAGGCTGAGCCACCGAGCCCGGCTCAGCTCCTGAATCTTTATGGGAGCAACTCAGAGGTGGTCATCTGGTTGGAAGGCGGTGGGCTCCTTTTGAAGCTGAGTTTGCTAAGCAATCTGTCCATTGGAAGCTAGGGCTTGGAGAAAAAACGCAGCCATTTTTAAGGCCCCTTCCTGCCTGAATCACCAGGCATCTCAAGTTTGAAAAGTAGAAAGTCATGAGAAAGTATGGTCTTCGCAGAAATTGAATGTCCAGAGGGAGGTGCTATGTGCTAAATTGGTTCTTGAGGAGGGATTTCCTCAGGCCCGACTGGGCACTTTGACTTCATGAATTGTTTTCTAGGGCTAACCTTGCCAAGCTTACCTAACACAAACAGCCTGGCCTGCCCTTCTTCAGCCTCAGGGCAGGCTGGGTGGACAGATAGGAGGGGCAGAGCCTTCAGAGAGATGACACAGATGTGAAGTCAACTAGCCTATTTAGACATTAATTTCTCTTGAGATGAGGGATGTTGCGAGGGGGTGTCGGCCAATTTCATCCATCCCTCCTCCACGGTCCCCCAAAGGGCAAGGGCCAGACACGTGGGCTGGCGTGGGGAGGCGGGGAAGCAGATGAACGGGGGCGGGGCTTATTTGCATGGATGGCGCGCGGCCACCAATCCGGACGGGCGGAGCGACAGCCCGCGCGCCTTTTGGGGGCGGACTGACAGCCCCGAGGCCCTATGGAAGGAGGGTCCTGCGGCCGGCGGGGGCGGGACGGCGCCGGGCGCTGCCCGGGGGATTCGGGCCGGCTCGCGGGCGCTGCCAGTCTCGGGCGGTGGTGTCCGGCGCGCGGGCGGCCTGCTGGACGGGCTGAAGGGTAAGCGGTGCGCGGGCGAGGCGGAGAGCGACGGGGCCGGCGGGCCCCCGCGGCGACAGGTACCGGCGCCATGGCCGCAGGATCGCGCGGCCGGCCGCGGCGCCCCGGGAGCCGGATTCCCTCCTTCCCGGTCCCGCCGCGGCCGCGCCGCCTCCCCACCCCTTCACGCGGCTCCGCACCCGGGAACGGCGCGTCGGGGCGATCGGGGCCGGGGCCGCCTCGAGGGGAGCGCGCGGGAGGCCCCGGCCCCGCCGCGGAGCCCCCCGCCGCCGAGGGCTCCCCGGGGAAGGCGCGGAGCGGGTGGCCGCGGGAGCCGCTCCCCGCCCCCGCCGCGCTCCCCCTCGCGGAGGCGAGGCCGGTCGCGCTCGCTCGTCCCCACTCGGCTTTTGTTTCCCGCCCAGGGTGACAGGTCCCGCTCCGGCGCCCGTGCGCGGCCGCGACTCGCCCGAGGCCCGGCGGGCCGGTGACGGCGGCCGCCGGGAGCGGGCGGCGGGACCGCGGAGAGCCGGGCGGCGCCCGAGAGGCCAGCGCCGCGGGCGGGAGCAAAACTTGGCTTTCCCGGGCCCGGGCGTCAGGAGGGCTCGATCCCGGGGAGCCTCGCTCACCTGGCGCGGCCCGCGGAGGGCGAGGATAACGGGGCGTCCCGCGGCCGCCGGCTCGCCCCGGGGCGGCCGCCCTCTGGGTGTGGATGGGCGTTCGCCGCCCTTACCTGCCGCCCCGGGACAAGTGACGGGGAACAGCATCACCGCTCTCGGCCACTTGTTGCTGGTGCCGGTGCAGCGCCGCTCTAACAGGTGGTCCCTGTCATTCTGGTGCCGGATGAAGGCCGGCTGAGGGTTTTGGGGTTCCTGATTCACTTGAGCCCGGGGACGGCCAAACGCCTCTCGCCTTGTTGAGCGTCTGAAAAGGTGGGCTGGTGGCAGTGTAGAAGTCGGAAACCCGCGTATTACTGAAAAACCGAGTTGATGGGCCGGGCGTAGATTGCCTTTTTTCTGCTAACCAGCCAGAAGAACCGCTTTAGTCTCATTTTACAAATCGGGTTCTTCGGTGATGGCAGAGCATGGGAAGGTACAAGTTGTGAGTGGCGAGGGCAGAACTCCAGACATCCCCAGCGCGCTCGGGACAGCGTGTACGGCGCTTGGCCGCCATTCAGCAAATTCTGCATGGAGCAGTTGGAGCTCGTGGTTTGGGATTTACTTTTCAGGAGTATGTTTTCCAGCGGAGAAAGACTGAGTGTTGAATGGGAGCTTTCTTTGCCCCTTTGAGGGTGGACAGGCGTGTCTGTTTTCATTGTCTTTCCATTGTTAGGTTGTGGACAAGAGAAAAGTTAAAGCATATTTTGGTTAAGTATTTTTAATAGTCTGGGGAGTTCTGCCCCCCTCTCTCCAGAAGGGTTTTTAACTTTTGAGAATTGTGGTAGCTGCTTCTCTTGGTGTTTAAATTAAAAATCCAGAATCGACTTGAAAGCAATTCTTATTCTGGTGGGAAATTTTTATTGTCACACTTTCACTTCACCATTTTCTGTTTCTCTCTCTCCCAACTGACCTCTGCCTAACAACCTGCAGTTATGGCCCGGACAAGTTTAAGGATTCTATAGAAATAATACACTTTTAAAATGTACTTTAAAAATAAGGATTAACAAAATTCATTTGTGAGGAACACTTGATTTAGTTTATTCTTTTTTTCTTCTAATGCATCTTTGCTATGTACATTAGGCATGATTTACCTTTGAGAGATGTAAGTTTCAGAATAAGGTTATTAATTTTGATTTAATTATGCTAATTCATTCGTGTTTCATTGAATGGTCATTTTACTTATTTGCCTAGCTAATTAAAGTTAGCTAATAGCTGATAAGAGTTCACTACTAAAAAGAGAACTCTTTAAGAGTTGCATTTAAGATAAAAAAAGACGGTTTTTATAAGTTGTTTTTGTTTCTCTAAAACAAGCTTATATGTTACCAGGTCTTTGTCTTTCCAACATTTAGCAAAACAAGTATGTTTCTAAATCTTTTAATAATAGGAATTTTGGCCGAATTTCTTTTTTAAAGCATAATTTTAATCAGTTCAACATGAAAAACTTAAAATATTGAATTAGGCAACTAATTAAAGCTTCAATTTTTTGTTTACTCTTGGATTGGAAAAGAATGCATATTTTGGGTTCAATTCAGTTTCCTAAAGGATTCTCGGTTTAGAATGAGTCCAGAGAAGAAAGAACATCCTCTCTCTATACCTGTAAAAGAAGTATTGCTGTTAAAAGCTGAGTTGGATTTTTGATGCTTAGTGAGGGCAGACAGATTGAACAATGACTCATCCTCATGTAAAGTGGATTTATTCTATATAAATAGTATAAGGAATCTTTTTTCTTCCTTTTTTATAAATAGAGATGAGGTCTTGCTGTGTTGCCCAGGCTGAAGCAGTCCTGGGCTCAAGGAGTCCTCCCACCTCGGCCTCACAAAGTGCTGGGATTACAGGCATGAGCTGCCGTGTCCAGCCAAGGAATCTTATTATGGACTGGGGCTTTCTTTGTTTTTGATCATTTATGTAATTGTTCTTTAGTGTACAGAAATATATTAGTTTAATGCTGCTATTCATAATTAGTGAGGGTTTATAATCTTTATTCTGTGATGATGCACATGTATACACCACATATTATAAAGTTATATTTTACAAATTAATTTACACATAAACAAATTTTAGATACTTGTAATTATAAAAGTTCATTTTCTTAACTAAGTTTTTAGCTGTTTTATTTACTGATTTTTGTCTACTTTAACTTGTGGTAGATTGCATTATTAAATTGTCAACCACATTTCAGTTTCAAAATTAAGTGTAAGTTGAATTCTCACATCTACACAATAAACATTGGAAGTGTTTTTAAGTCAGTTACCCTCAGCTGTAGCTCTTTTGGAGTTTAGGGTGTGTGGTAAATATTTTTAAATGAATGGATCTACAAAATTCAAGAACTTATAGTAAAACAGCTAAATTTGAGAATAGGTCAAATGACACTATTATAGACATTAATACTGCTTTATTTAACAGTAATATGCACATTCTACCTGATGTTAAGACTATCCTTTATATACTTTTAATATAATTTTTCACAATTTCTAATGAAGAATCTATTTGGCACATTAAATTCTGTAATTCATACTGAACAATTAAATATCTATATTTTATAATTCTGAAACTATTTGAACTTGCCAGCATAACTTACTAGTAGATTTTGTTTTTTCAATATTGTATAATTCTAAATTTTTCAACAGTGCATTTTAAAATTCTGACATTATATCCACAAAAGTGTAAAGAAAATTAAATCTACATTCATTAGCAACTGGATAGACGGTGGTATGTATATTACATAACTGTTGATTTAAAACAATAACCACTTAAATGTGATTAATTTGCAAATAAGTTTATTTACCGTGTAAAAGACAGTTCTGCCAAATGAGACAAGTTAAAAGAATTTATGGTAGGACTATAGGGGTATTAATAGGTTACTAATAGGTTATAGCTAATAGGTTAATAAAGCTATTTTAGCAATATTTAGAACACTAAAATTCCAGTACTCAAAAGTAATTTGAGCCTTGTATAGTAGTTTGTTATGATACATTTTATGCTTAATTTAGTATTTACTTCTAGTTTTTTGGAAAACATTTGATTAATGAGAGTGAAGGACCACCAGAGGGAGTGTGGGGTTTATACATTTGTTGTATTTGCTTTTTACCCTTGGTTTGGAAGTAAAACATTTTAAAAATAAGAATAAAATTTTATTTTAGTTCTCTAAAAACAGTCAGGCAAAAGATATTGAAAGTTGGTTATTATAACTGTTTGAAGTTGCTGTCATTTTTGTTATCAAAATCACAGCTTAATCAAGGGTGTTATTCTTCTTTTAGAAAAAGCTACAGTTATTAGAAAAATGAAAATGATGTATTTTCAGGGTGAAATATGGGTTTTTAAGTAAACACTTACATGTCTGTGGAAATTAGGGAACGTCCAAATGCTGCGAGTGTTTTTTTGAGTAAAAATGCAGTACATTTGAATTGTATGTTTTTAAAATTGCTCATTTTTTGGAGTGAGAAATAAAAGAAGAAAAATCAAGGACTGGGAGAGGATTGTTTTTTCCCTTTTGTGGTTACAGACTAAGTGGGCAATGGTAAGTTTCTAGAATCATTTGTAGCATTGTGCTTTAATCTTGGCAACTTATACATGATGTTAAATAAAGAGTCCCCTGAATGAGTTTGTCATCTCAAGAAAAAAGCAGGGTTACGGCTGGGCATGGTATCTCACGCCTGTAATCCCAACACTTTGTGAGGCTGTGGTGGGAGGACTGCTTGAGCCCAGAAGTTTGACACCAACTTAGGCACCGTAAGGAGACCTTGTCGCTACAGAAAAAATTAGCTGGACGTATGGCGTGTACCTGTAGTCCCAGCTACTCTGGAGGCTGAGGTGGAAGGAGCACCCGAACCCCAGGAGGTTAAGTCTGCTGTGAGCCGTGATCCTGCCACTGCACTCCAGCCTGGGCAACAGAGTGAGACCCCCACCTCAAAAAAAAAGCAGAAACAACCAGGGTTGCAAATTTCTTTTTTTGGGGGGATGTTTGGAGTCTCACCCTGTTGCCCAGGTTGAAGTGCAGTAGCACACTCATGGCCACCCCAGGGTCGCTCTGGCAATCCTTCTGCCTCAGCCTTCCAAGTAGCCAGAACTAAAGGTGCGTGCCACCACACCTGGCTACTTTTTTTTTTTTTTTTTTTAGTTGGAGTCTCACTCGGTCACCCAGAGTGGAGTGCAGTGGCCGCTCCTGGCCACCTCAGCCTCGCCTGCTGGGCTCCGGTGATCCTTTCACTTCAGCCTTCTGAGTAGCCGGAATTACAGGCATGCGCTACCACGCCCGGCTGATTTTTTGATTTATTGTAGAGATGAGGTCTCACTGCCCAGGCGGGTATCGAACCCACGAGCTCAGGCAGTCCACTCACCTCAGCCTCCCAAAGGTGCGAGATTACAGGCTGAGTCAGAGAACCTGGCCCTGGCTAATTTTTAAAAAAATTTATTGTAGAGACGAGGGATCACCAAGTTGCCCAGGCTGGTCTCGAACCCACAGACTCAGGTAATCCACTCGCCTTGGCCTCCCAAAGTGCTGGGGTTACGGGCTGAGCCACTGAGCCCAGCCAGGTTGCAAATATCAAATTTATTTCTTTAGAAATCAGATTCGTGGGTGTTTCTTAATATTCCTATCTCTGGAAATATGTATTATATGTGTGTGTATTATATATCATATACAATATGCAAATATACATATACATAATATTATATGTAAATATCAAATACCTTTTTTACTATATATAAATAGGTATAGTTGTATATGTTTTATGTATATGTCACTGTATATGTCTGTAATGCTTTATTTCCCATGCATATTTGTATGCAAAACTCTTTTCTTAAATGAAATCTTACTGTGCCAAGAAGAATAAAGTATATGTCCACAAAAAGATGGTACAAAGTGTTTGCAGCAGCTTTTTTTCATAGTAGAATGAACTGTTTATTAACAATGTAGATGAATCTCAGAAATATTGTTTAGAGCAAGAGAAGCCAGACGTAGTCTGAATATATGATGCCATTTATGAAAAATACAAGAACAGGCAAAACTAAAGTATGGTGATAGAAATCAGGACAGTGGTTGCCTCTGAGCAGGGGCTGTGGTTGACTGGAAAGGGGCACAAGGGAACTTTCTGGGGTGATGGAAATATTTTGTAGCTTGACTTGAGTGATGGTAATTCAGTTATACCTTTTTGGGGTAACTTTAGTTTCATATAATTTTTAACTTTCAGAATAGTTGTAAGACTAGTACAAGACATGTCTGTATGCCTTTATCCTGGTTCACCAATTGTTGTATACATTTGTTCAATTATTGAGTTGAATACTTAAGATCTGTGCATTTTACAATATGTACATTTTACTTTATTTTTTTATTTTTATTTTTTTTGAGTTGTTGCCTCACTCTATTGCCCAGACTGGAGTGCAGTGGCATGCTCCCGGCCACTGCTGCCTCGACCTGCTGGGCTCTGGCGATCCTTCCACCTCAGCCTTTCAAGTACAGGCACATGCTACCATGACGGGCTAATTTTTGATGTAGTGTAGAGACGAGGTCTCACCAAGTTGCCTGGGTGGGTCTCGAGCCCACGGGCTCAGGCAATCCACTCACCTCGGCCTCCCAAAGTGCTGGGATTACAGGCTGAGCCATGGAACCTGGCCACATTTTACTTTAATAAAGGAAGAAAGCTAATAAATTTTGTTGGAAATGAGAATGACCTTGTTATCTGAAAAAAGTGATCTACTTCAATTAAAAATTAGCCAGTAGTTTGATAGTGATGCAGAAAAAGAGAATCACTGACTGTCTTTTGTCTCCTCATATATGTATTTATTGTTGCTTTTCACTGAATTTTCATGGTGACGTGTTTCTGTTAGAAGAAGCAGGATCCTGAAAATGATTCAATGATTCAGGAAACCCTGCTTTATTTTGTTATCCTATGCACGTCGCCTAGGGAATGAGACTGAAACCCAGCAATAGCTTTCTGGGAATTGAAGGTGGTGATTATTCCTGTTGAAAGAGTTGTACACCTACAATGTGCTAGGTTTTACACAGACATGTACAGTTTTTATTATCCTGGAACTCACCAGACAAAGAAGAAGCAAACAAATCTGCTTGTTGTTTTTGGGTGGTGCTTTTTATCACAGGGAGAAAAGGTGTTGGTGCTTGTAAACCATATAAACTCCTCTTGATCCTGGGTACGTGGTAAATCTAAGTAGTGAGGCTGTCACTCCCTACTCGCTTTGATGTTCTCATAGCCTCAATAATGTGACTTGATTTAAATTAAATCTATTTAAATTATAGCTTAAATAATGATAATTGTTGAAAAAAATTTGACTTTTTCCCCTCTACTTATTTTTTATATACTTTTAAATATGTTTTTAATATATTTTTGCAATTTACGATTAGGTATACTTAATGGATATTGATTCATTTAAAAACGTTTTGCCTCTACATCAGAAGTTTCTTTATTAGGTTATTTAGTAGAGTGGGAGATGTTTGAGGTGACTGAAGAGCTAAGCAGGTGCTTCAACAAATTAATAATTGATGTTCAAGATAAACTTTATCTATTAATTTTTTTTGAGTCGGAATCTCACTCTGTTACCCAGGCTGGAGTGCAGTGGCCTGCTCACGGCCACCACAGCCTCAACCTGCTGGGCTCAGATGATCCTTCTGCCTCAGTCTTCCAGGTAGTTGAAACTATGGGTGTGCACCCCATGCCTGGCTAATTTCTTATGTTTATTTATTGTAGAGATGAGGTCTTGCCAAGTTGCCCAGGCTAGTCTCGAACCCCTAGGCTCAGACAATCGTCTCATCTCCGCCTCCCAAAGTGCTGGGATTACAGGCATGAATCGCTGTGCCTGGCCAAGATAAACATTTATTTTGCCTTTATTAATCAAAACCATGTGGCCTATATGTTTTTCAACAAAAAACATATTATTGAAGAGAAGAATGACAGATGTCTAATATCAGTCAATATGGATAAAAGAACTAACTTTTTCCATGTAGTGAACATATTCATGTTTCTCTGAAATGACAGAGTAGGCCTTTTCTCCTTTTTATGGTCTATTTCATGATGGTATTTCATTGGTCTATCAAGAATGAAGAAAATATTATTTGAAAAGTATTTATCAGCCGGGCTCTGTGGCTCAGCCTGTAATCCCGCGCCTTTGGGAGGCTGAGGTGAGTGAATTGACTGAGCCCGCGGGTTCGAGACCCGCCTGGGCAGCGAGACCTCATCTCTACAATGAATCAAAAAATCAGCTGGGCGTGGTAGCGCATGCCTGTAATTCCGGCTACTCGGAAGGCTGAGGCAGAAGGATCGCTGGAGCCCAGCAGGTCGAGGCTGCGGTGGCCGGGAACGGCCACTGCACTCCAGTCTGGGCGACAGAGTGAGACTCCAACTCAAAAAAAAAAAAAAAAAAGAAAGAAAGAAAAGTATTTATCTGTAAAAAAAAAAAGTATTTATCTTAAAAATTTTATCTGTAAAATTTTGTTTTGAATTGTCAACTTTAACTGATGATAGAATTTTAAAAATATCTGTAGGTAGCCCTTTCAGACTGTTTGTTTTGAAAGTTTCACAGGCATACAGAACTGGAAAGAATAGAATAATGAGCCTCCATGTACTCACTCTGCAGATTCACTATGAGCCACCATGTGCCCATTCCCTAGATTCATTAATTATTTTGGCCAATGTGCTTTTAAAAACTGTTAAATTATCACAAATATTGTAAAATAGTAGTAGTATTGGTGTACCAATTTTCTCTCTTTTTTTCTCAAAAATTTCTTTTTTTTTTGAGTTGGAGTCTTACTCCCAGCCACTGCAGCCTCGACCTGCTGGGCTCCGGCGATCCTTCCCCCTCAGCCTTCCAAGTAGCTGGAACTACAGGCGCACGCTACCACGCCCGGCTGATTTTTTATTTATTGTAGAGATGAGGTCTCGCCAAGATGCCCTGGTGGGTCTCGAACCTGCGGGCTCAGGCAATCCACTCACCTCAGCCTCCCAAAGGCGCGGATTACAGGCTGAGCCACCGAGCCCAGCCAAAAATTTCTTATATAGAAGAACCTTTAAAAGCATTGTGTTTTAGCTTAGAGATTTGACTTTGAACAAATGGTAATTATGAAACTTTTTATCTTTAGCTTCTTTCTGCCAGTTCATAGCCTGGAAAAGAAAAAGAAGATTACTTTTTAAGCTTTTTATTAGAATAAATTTGTTGAAATACTCTATAGAAGAAGGTAGTGTCCCTCTGGAAGAGTTAGGCTAGTGTCTTACCCGAGGCATGCCATTGTCTAAATGTTCATTTGTTGCCCTTTCTTTCTGAACTAAAAACTTAATCATTGCAGTGCTTTAATTGCCACCCCTTTTTAGTCCCCAAATCTACATGGCTTTCTAAACTTGAAGTCTGCATTTTCACTTGTGTCTTGAGGCAGTGTATTCAACTACCATCTCCCAGTCAACCAGCATCCCCCCATTATTCTTACTGGTCATTAGGACTCTTCCTTTACTTCTTAAGCTCAGTGAGTCACTAAATCCCTTTGTTTCTAACTTTATAAAGTCTCTTTCTCCTTTTGTCTCTTTCATTTCCATTGCTCTTGTCCTAATTTGGTTAACATGTTAAAGCAGGACCTTATCCCTAATGTATAATAAACTTCATACATATCAAAATTAAGATCTGTTCCTGAAGTAAGATAGGACATTTTTCTTCTTTCCAGAGAAGACTTTGGTTAGCCTTATAGGCAGATACATAATTTTTAAGCCCTAGGTAATAATTATATTTAAGCAAGGTGATATGAAAGATTGCCAAGTCACTCAGCTCAAATAACCGGGCAAATGGTTGCTGGCAGGGCCCAAAGTTTTTTCAAGGGGTTTGACTTTCTTAGATCATGATGTGGCCCAGGGTGACTTTTTTCCAGCCTAGACTATCTGCAAGAGTTTTGTAGTAGGGGAAATGCTGAACTGAGTACCTACAATACATTTTCAGGACTAGAAGTGGGTTTTTTGTTTTTTTTTTAGTTAAGAGTCTCACTCTGTCACCCAGACTGGAGTGCAGTGGCATGTTCATGGCCACCGCAACCTCGACTTGCTGGGCTCAGGCGATCCTTCCGCCCCAGCCTTCCAAGTAGCTGAAACTACAGGTACTCGCTACCATGCCTGGTTAATTTTGTGATTTATTGTAGAGATGAGGTCTTGCCATGTTGCCCAGGCTGCTCTCGAACCCGTGGGCTCAGGCAGTCCTCTCACGTCGGTCTCCCAAAGTGCTGGGATTACAGGCTTGAGCCACTGTGCCCAGCTAGAAGTGTTTTTATGGCTAAAAGTACAGCTCTGTGGGTTTACCTGAAGACTCTGCTCCTATCTCTTGTCCTATGTCTCCTGACCAAGATAGCTCTCGTTAAAAATCCATCTTTGCTGAAAGTGACATGATACTCAATTACATTATTTTGCCTTCTCTTTGCAGGCTTCTGGAATTGAAGTTTATCAAAAAGATTGGTATTTGCGGTTAGTTGGGAGGATATAAAATAGAGGGAAGTGACATGCATTGTACTTCTCATGAGCAGTTGTCTGGCTTCCAGGGGCTTGGGCCTGATTCTTTTCCAGATGGATGGTAGTTTATCAACCTGGCTTGTTTGGGGTCAGTTTATGGAGATTTTTTTTTCTTTCTTCTCTTCTGGGAAATGTTAGAGAGTCCCTGATAGGAACCAAGACCTGGCTTAAAATTACTGACTGGGGATAAGAGAATGAGATATTATGTTGCCCTCAATAACTCAGGATATCTGACTATTTCCTTTTAAAGACTCTACAAATAATATGGGGATTCTGAAATGCTTTAGCAAAAATTAATGATTATTAAGGATGGAAAAAGGAGGAGAAAATATGCCATCTCTAGCCTAGTGTGGTAGGAATGAACACTGAAATGAGATACAGGAGAGTTGGTACTAAGTAGCAGTATGATCTTGGGCATGTTAAAGTTACTTATCTTTCTGATCCTTACTTTGATTATAAAATGAGTGGGTGGGGTTAGATAGTGTCTTAAGATCCTATTGCAGCTCTGAAATTCTAAGGTTGAGTAGTCTCCCAAAAAAACTGCTACTTTATAGATTGTTACCCAATTAATGATTTTTTCAGTGGCTGCTTCATATATATATTTTTCTGTTTCCATTAGAGGTTAGAAAAAGAAATAATTAGAGTCAGCATTCATAAAATTGATTTAGGTTTATCTCTGTTTCTCTACTGAATTTATTTTGAACCCTTATTTTACCTTCTATCTGTATCCACTCTCCTGCCTTTCTTGCTTTTTCTTTTCATTTTACAGCTTGACTTTCAAATCCCTCTTTCTCTGCTTCTTCTTCCTGCTGTGTTTTTCCAGTTGTCCTTCATGACCCATATTTTATTATGGGCAAAGGATTTATCAAATAGACTCTTGTGTCCAACTATCACTGATGTAAATTCAGACTGCCCAGTCGTCGTTAGGATTGATGGGACCCTTCTGTACTGAAGCAACTATAGAGGTGAAGGCTAGTGTGAAAGGGGCTGGATAAGCCTGAGGGGAGGAGGAATGGTGTGCATGAGAATTTCCAAGGATTATTTTGACTTTATCCCTAACATATAAGTAAGTTTTGGTGATGGCGACTCTGCCAGTGCTATAAGTTTGGTCTTAAAATCGCAATGGACTGAGTTTCTTGAAGGCAGCAGCTGAATGTCTAATTCTGACTCCTCAGCATTCAGTCGTGCTGAAGTTCTGCTGCTGCATAAGTACAAGTTGGATTGATTTGTTAGGACTGATTCTTCTTTCAGGGCGTTGTGTGGTAGGCTAGGATTAAGGAAATGGCATAGAGCCTCTAGAGTAAGACTTAAGTGAATCTTATCACTACCACTTTGTGATATTGGACAAGATGTTTAGTTTCTCTAAGCCTCAGTTTTATCTGTAGTATGAAGGGAAGGACAGGATTAGTATTTACTTCAAGGTTGTTGTGAGGATTAAATAAGGCACTTAGCTCAGTGCCTGATATATATCTTCAGTAAATACTAAATACTATTATAGTTTCATTAATAAGCACTGCTATGTTTCAGGTGTTTAAGTTCTGTTAGGTTCTAACTTATGTTACAAATAAATTGGACATTATTCTGCTCTCAGAAAAGATAGAACATATGCACAAAAGAATAAATAACGTAGGTTCCTATGGTAAGCAACAAATGAGTGGTTTACTTAAGGTTCAAGAGGCAGGAATAATTGCTAAGCAGAGGATAACTTCGGTGGAAGATAGAACTTGACCTGAGCTTTAAAGGTCTAATTAGCAGCCGGGCTTGGTGGTTCAGCCCGTAATCCCGCGCCTTTGGGAGGCTGAGGTGAGTGGACTGCCTGAACCCGCAGGTTCGAGACCAGACTGGGCAACTTGGCGAGACCTCATCTCTACAATAAATCAAAAAATTAGCTGGGCATGGTAGTGTGCGCCTGTAGTTCCAGCTACTTGGAAGGCTGAGGCGGAAGGATCGCCGGAGCCCAGCAGGTCGAGGCTGTGGTGGCCAAGAGCGGCCACTGTACTCCAGTCTGGGTGACAGAGTGAGACTCCAACTCAAAAAAAAAAAAAGGACTCATTAGCAAGTTGACAGACTCCTTGGAGCCAGACTGCCTGTGTTTGAATCTAACTCTGCTACTGTGTAATCTTAAGCAAGTTACTTAACCTCCCTCCTAGGATTGTTGAGAGAGTTAAGTGAGCTAATACCTGTGAAACGCTTAGAAGAGTTCCACAAATGTTAGAGCCTCATAAATTATTATAAATACGTTGAAGGAAAGTAGAATGCTTTTTTTTCTGTGTTGGGTGATTATATGTTTAGGATGGATATTTCTTGTAGAATGCATCTTAAATAGAGAGGACATTGAATGATAATGAAGGGGAGATGTCCTAGGTTTGTTTGAAATGATTAAACCAAGTTGGTGAGAGAGATAACCTGTTGGAAATAGTGGGTGAATGTTTTGGGACAGAGCTATGAATGATTAAGCTAGGGAGGATAACATCTCTTCCATAAGTACCAGGAAACTTGTGACGATTTTCTTGGGTTACTTGCCAGGGACTCATTTAGCGTTACAGATCACATTTCCAAGTCTGCATCTCTA
Organism: Cephalopachus bancanus; assembly: GCA_027257055.1. Taxonomy (NCBI): domain Eukaryota; kingdom Metazoa; phylum Chordata; class Mammalia; order Primates; family Tarsiidae; genus Cephalopachus; species Cephalopachus bancanus. The sequence continues at coordinate 1,473,326 of JAPVLO010000254.1, forward strand.
GCATTTCTGTCTTTATTGATTTCAAAATCACTGAAACTTCACTGAATAAGTTCACTGAAACTTATTTAAACTAATTTCAGTAGTGACGCTCATGACCTTCTATCCCAAACCATTATACCTCTTTAGTCTATCCATTTCTTGTTTTTTTTTTTTTTTTTTTTTGAGTTGGAGTCTCACTCTGTAGCCCAGACTGGAGTGCAGTGGCTGCTCCCGGCCACCGCAGCCTCGACCCACTGGGCTCTGGCGATCCTTCCACTTCAGCCTTCCGAGTAGCCGGAATTACAGGCACGCGCTACCACGCCCGGCTGTTTTTTTGATTTATTGTAGAGATGAGGTCTCACTGCCCAGGCGGGTCTCAAACCCGCGGGCTCAGGCGATCCACTCACCTCAGCCTCCCAAGGCGCGGGATTACAGGCTGAGCCACCGAGCCTGGCCCATTTCTTTTTGTAAATGTGTTTGTCTGACTTTCTCTTTTTCTCCATATTCTAGTTGTTTACATATTTTTTTTTTTTTTTTTTTTTGAGTTGGAGTCTCACTCTGTCGCCCAGACTGGAGTGCAGTGGCCGCTCCCGGCCACCGCAGCCTCGACCTGCTGGGCTCCGGCGATCCTCCTGCCTCAGCCTTCCAAGTAGCCGGAATTACAGGCATGCGCTACCACACCCGGCTGATTTTTTGATTTATTGTAGAGATGAGGTCTTGCTGCCCAGGCGGATCTGGAACCCGCGTGCTCAGGCAATCCACTCACCTCAGCCTCCCAAAGGCGCGGGATTACAGGCTGAGCCACTGAGCCCGGCTGTTTACATATTCTTATTCCTTTTCTCTAAAGCTTAGTGGTTTTCTGCCACTGTTTTTCTCCTTATCCTCAAAATCTCATTCTAGATTCTAAATCACAAAGCCATAAAGAGAGGAAGGAAGAGAAATATCCTCTAGTCCAGCCATCTTGTTTTACAGATGAGGAAATTGAGGTGCAGAGGAAGTTAAGTTAGATGCTCAACATCCACAGCTAATTAATGAGCAGGCCTGCATCTTTCTGGGCTAACCTAGGGCTGTTTTTTACTATTGTCTCAATGTGTTTCTCAACTATCTGGGTGGGAATTATAGAGGTACTATCAATATTATTTTGGCTATTGCTGTTAAGCACCAAGACAAAACATAATTTTTCTACCAGGAACAATATGACAGTAATTTACCCTTGTTAATGAGAAGCCCATGGTTACATTTTTTGGATGCGCATCACTCTTTATAAAGTAATGCTTAAAAGGCTGGACATAGTGGTTCACGCCTGTAATACCAGCACTTTGGGAGGCAGAGGCGAGAGGATTGCCTAAACCCAGGGGTTCGAGACCAGCCTGAGCAACTTGGCGAGACCTCATCAGAGTCAGTGAGACTCTGACTCAAAAAAAGTAATGCTTAAAACCAAGACTTCAAAACCTGCTGTGAGAAGAAAAGGGTTTCCTTCTTTCATTTTTAGAGTTGTGGATTATATGATGATGGAACACAGATTCTTTTACCAGGAGGTCATATTAACCTGAAAAGTTATACTATTGCAGTGTCTCTAAGCTTACATCAATATGCAACACAGAACAGTTAGAACCTTACTTAAAGCATTTTTTTCTACATTGTTTTCCTACCTGGATGCCGTATGGCAAGATATATATAAGCCCTAAGCATAGTGTCTGGCCACACCAGTTCTTAAATAAATATTCCCTTCCCTTTTTACAGAGCAGGTAATTTTTTCTCATGTATACATAATGTTAGCTCTCAATCCACCAGTTTACTGTCCCCTCACATCTTTGTCTTTTTCCTTCCTTAAAATGTATTGTTTTAACTGTGGCAAATGCATTGTTTTAGCCCTCTCTGAATTTTGAAAATATATGTAGTATACAAATACTTTTTAGTCACTCTAAACATAATCTTACCATGAAAATTATTTACAACTGGTAATCTTTTTGTGTTCTATATTCTTTCCCATGATTAAAGAGAGAAAAAGTGGCCTGGGTGACAAAAAGATGTCCCAGACCTCTGTAAATTCTGCCACATTTTTTCCAAAAATCTGAAGACTTCTTGACTAGACTCATTTTTACTGTAATACCAGTTTTTCTTTATCATTTTAAACACTGTGAAATTGAATTGTATAATCCACAAATGCCTGTACAAAATTTTTATTTTTATTTCTATTTCTCATGGTTTGGTTTCTTTTTCTTGTCTTCATTTTTCTGAAGGGAGAAGGTGATTTTTTTTTTCCCCTTTTCTGATCTGGGACTTGTTTTGTATTTGGATGATTACCCTTTATAACACATTTTTATCTTCTAATTGTGCTGTATTAAAAGGGAAGAGAAATGCTTCAAAATTAGATTTTGGGGCTCCTTTTCATTGAGAGCTAACTTTGTGTGTGTGTGTGTGTGTGTGTGTGTGTGTGTGTGTGTGTGTATTTATCTTAGCTCCTTCATGTAATATATTGTAACTTCTGTTACAAAATTTAAATTTTTAAATTATTTTTCTCTTTTGTAGAGACAGGGTCTCACTTTGTTGCCCAAGCTGATCTTGGACTCCTGGCCTCAAATTATTCTCCTACTTTGGCCTCCCAAAGTGCTGGAATTATAGGTGTGAGCCACTGTGCCTGGCCTGTTTCTATTTTGTTAAATGTTTTATGTTTAATTATTTTACTATTGTTTAAAAAATTGTTAAACTATTTATTTATGGGTAGTTGCAGACTTCCCTTCTAAATTTATATAGTAATAAATTTTGCTGTTAACTTTCATTCTTATAAATTACATTTTTTTTTGTAACTTACCTTCTTTACGTATTAACCCTGCAATTCCCAAATTTTGAGAGAGAAAGAAACAATAGATTTTTGTCACTTTCATTTTATATATATGATCTGGCTGCCATATTCCTTCCACTTATGATCACTTTCTAGTTTTATTTGTATCTTCTAAAATTGGGGAGCTTTAATATTATGTATTCTTACAGGCTTTCATCTCTGTTGTGAAATGTATTCATTTCTGTTTTCCATTTTAATATGACTACTTTCTAGATTTCCTTTGTTTAATTCATGAGATCGTTTTGTTTAGATTTTGGCTAGATTTGTCATTTTGAATTGTAGTTTCTTTTCATCTTCATGTTGTTTTTGTTTATTTAATTAATAACTCACTTTTATCTCCATTTAATAAACTTTTTGGTATTACTGTATACTAAACATTTTCATGTATATGTATGTGTTTATAATTTTTAAGCAAGTATAACTGAGTTTTTTTCCCCTTTTTGTTAGATTCTAAGAATGTTTTAGTATTTTTATCCTTATTGTCTGTTTTTCAGCTAAGCATGCTGATAGCAGTATGTGAGAACTTAATATACTTTATGTGGGTTAATTTTTATGACAGTTATCTAGCTTTGTCAGATCAGTTTTGCTAGTAAATTTAAAACATTAAAAATTTTTGAATCCTCCTCATCCAGTATCTCTAATTTAGTAACTTAAGTTTTGATACTTGTGTCATTTTTCATTTTAAAAAATTATCATTGGTTTTTCTAAAAGCAAATCATGAAATTACATGAAATAATTAACTTTTTTAAAACAGGAAAATATACGTTTTAGAACCTATTTTACATACATTGGATTAACAGATTATACCATGACATGAAGATACAAATTTTTAGGCCATTAAGTTTCTTTTAATTTACAATTTGTATTAGCCTATTCATTGAAAAAGATTTGATAGTTTGTTATTAAAAAAGGCAAGGACCACTAAAAACAAAGTCAGAAAACAAGCATAAGTCATTTGAGAAATAATGAGCAGGATGAGGAAGCGGGAAGAAATCTTTACACCAATGATCTGAGGCAAGATAGCTGGTATGTTTGAACATTAAATTTAGCTCTGAGCTTCCTGGCAAGCAGGAGAAAAAAGGAAACAGGATTGGTTTTATAGTTATTGTCTGATAAAGAAAGCTTATCAGGTTTTCAGAAGAGAGATACTTTTTCTGAGTCCTAAGTTATAAAAGAAGATTATTATATGAATTCTTACATAAGGAACAAAATTTGTATTTCTATTTTTGTAAATTATTAAATTTCTGCCTTTGCTGTCCTAGCCTTCAGGTACCATTATATGCACTGCAGTTGTATTTGGTCATATTAAGTTCATGTCCCCTGTTGTCAGAAGTGGAAATACCATGACTGGGCCATGTTTATGTATTGCCTCTAGAGTTGTAGCTATTGACGAACAGGAAACTGAAAGCTAAAAGTTCAGGAAATGTATTGTATTTAGACTGTGTAGAAAAAATATATATGATACTTTACTGAAATCTATGATCATTTGAAGACTGAAACATTTATATATGTATTTAATTAGAGATTAATATTAAGGAGTCTTACAACAATGCTGTCAGATGTTTAAATATGATAATAGTTACAGTATGTGCATTGCAGGCCAGGAACATTGTGCAATGCTAGAAAAAATGCGGTAGATTATTATATGTGTTCAGCTATATTCTTTCAAGAAATAAAACAGCTGGCACATCAGTTGAATTCTTCAAGGATGTCTTATTTCCAGAGAATTACAGAGTTTTCGTTTTAGTTTTGTGCCAAGGAAGAAATAGTCTCTGTTTTTCAAGATAGTCCATTTTGCTGTTCGGAAGCTCTGATGGTTAACTTGTATTTTCTTATGTTGAACTGAACTTGGTTTTGCTGTGACTTATTCATATTCTCTATAGTTTTCTTAGTGTTGAGGAGAAAATGGTTAATATAGGAGTCTTTATTTTTGAAGTTATAAAAAAAAATTCTGTCAGAGGAAGGGTGATTAATGTATATGCCTGGTAGATCTATATTTTCTTACTATTTCTGTTTTTGTTTTTTTTTGAGTTGGAGTCTCACTCCATCGCCCAGACTGGAGTGCAGTGGCCGCTCCCAGCCACCGCAGCCTCGACCTGCTGGGCTCCGGCGATCCTTCCGCCCCAGCCTTCCAAGTAGCTGGAACTACAGGCGCGCGCTACCACGCCCGGCTGAATTTTTTTTTGATTTATTGTAGAGATGAGGTCTCGCCAAGTTGCCCAGGCAGGTCACAAACCCGCGGGCTCAGGCAATCCACTCACCTCAGCCTCCCAAAGTGCTGGGATTACAGGCTGAGCCACCGAGCCTGGCTTTTTCTTACTATTTCTATACTTAACTATTTTAACAGGATATGATTGATATGGATTTCACATTCTTATTCTCTTTGAGACAAGCTCGAAGTTTTTATTTTATTTTATTTTATTTTATTTTGAGTTGGAGTCTCGCTCTGTCACCCAGACTGGAGAGCAGTGGCCGCTCCCGGCCACCGCAGCCTCGACCTGCTGGGCTCCGGCGAACCTTCCGCCTCAGCCTTCCAAGTAGCTGGAACTACAGGCCCGCTAATTTTTGATTTATGTAGAGATGAGGTCTCACCAAGTTGCCCAGGCGGGTCTTGGACCCACAGGCTCAGGCAATCCACTCACCTCAGTCTCCCAAAGGCGTGGGATTACAGGCTGAGCCACGGAGCCCGGCTAGGCTTGAAGTTTTAATAGCGTCTTAGAAATAGAAATTTTCTCTTACTGTATTTTTGTTAATGTTTCATTGTTGCACATTTAAACAAAAGTAATTTATGACTATTTTACTGACAGTTTTATTATTTAAAATTATAGTCACACAAAACATCTAGGGACCACTTTAAGTGAAAATTGCTCTTTTTTTTGAGTCAGCATCTCACTGGGTCACCTGGGCTAGATGTAGTGGCATGATCATGGCTCATCACAGCCTTGATCTCTGCCTTAACTTCCTGAGTAACTGAGACTAGAGGTACACGCCATCACACCTAACTGGTTTTTGTGATTTCTTTTTTTTTTTTTTTTTTTCTGTAGAGATGAGATCTCACTATGTTGCTTAGGCTGTTTTCGAACTCCTGGGCTTAAGCAATCCGCCCACCTCGGCCTCCCAAAGTGCTGGGATTACAGATGTGAGCCCTCATGCCCTACCTGAAAATTCTATTTATTACAAAGTTCTTGTAAGGAATCTTTGCTGTGTTATATGTCAGTAGTTATAATCATTTAAATATCTTCATTAAAATTAGTCTTCTTTCAGGATTGATTTTGTATTTATCTATTAAGATCATGTGTTTACCGCTGGGCTGTTGTGGTGGCCAAGAGGATGGAAAACACTGACTGGCAAAAACTAAAAACCAGACCCATCCCAGGAGGTGAGGAACAGTGGTTTCCCAGAGCAACGTCCCAGAATGCAATTTCCAGCTGAAAGGGGATTGAGCTCTGGGCTGACAAAAGCAAGTTTTGACAAGGCTAGACCATAAAGGGCTTGGTATCATGGGAGGAGGAGTTGGATTTTATGTAGTAACTGATCTGTTGTTGCAATTAAGGGGTCTTTTCACGAATAACTTTTACCTTCTTATTGTATTACGTAGTCATTGTAGAAAAATTTAGTAAGTATATATAATTTGGTGAAAAAAATAACTTTTTTCCCCCCTTTTGAATTTTATTTAACATCTGGGTTATTTCTTTTTATTTGCTTATTTGAAAAGGTGCTTGTTGAATTGTTCTTTTCACAAATTATGCTTCTAATAACTTTTTTTAGTTGAATCTCACTCTGTTGCCCAGGCTGGAGTATAGTGCATGATCACAGTTTACCACAGCGTCACGTTCCTGGGTTCAGATGATCCTTTCACCTCAGCCTCCTGAGTAGCTGGGACTACAGGTGCCTGCCACCATGCCCGGCTAATTTTTTGTTTTTTGTAGAAACGAGGTTCTGCTATGTTACCCAGGCTGATCTCAAACTCTAGGACTCAAGCAATCCTTTTACTGTGGCTTCCCAAAGTGCTGGGATTACAGGTGTGAGCCACTACACCTGGCCATTCTAATAACTATAAAAATTAATTTTGACCCAAGTACAGTTGCTCATGCCTGTAATGCCAGCATTTTTGGAGGCCAAACCAGGAAGCTTGCTTGAGGTCAGGTTTGAGACAAATCTGGGCAACAAGGCAAGACCCTGCCTTTACAAAAATAAATTTTTTAATTAGTTGGGTGTGGTGCCATGCACCCCAGCTGTTGTCCTAGCTACTCAGGAGACTGAGGCAAGAAGATTACTTGCGCCCAGGATAGTGAGGCTGCAATGAGCTATGATACCACCACTATACTCTAGCCTAGGCAACAGAGTGAGATCTCTCAGAAAAAAATAATTATGGAAGAAATAGGGGTTAATTATTTTAAAGTTTACTTTTGTTTGATAACATTGATTCTGTTAATATCTATTTTATGGGAGTGTAGGCATAATAGGCATACTGAGAACACTGATTTGTAAGTCAGAGTGATTCTTATGGCGGAAACAAACAAATGGAAACCAGAAGACCTTTCTGAAAGCTCTTTGGGAGCAGGGACTCTGTTTTTCTTGTTTTCCATTATGTCAGTTTCATCAGGCACACTGCTTGACACATAGTCAGTGTTCCATAATGGTTGCTGAATGAATGTTGTTGAAAGTACTTTTAGTAGCTCATATTTCCTAAATTATGGATAATCAAGATCAATTGTATTCATCTAAAGTTAAGAGTCAGCCAGCCATGCTTATAATCTCAGCACTTTTGGGAGGCAGAAGCAAGAGGATTGCCTGAGCCTAGGAGTTCGAGACCAGCCTGAGCAACTTGGCGAAACCTCATCTTTACAATAAATTTTTAAAAATTAGCAGGGCGTGGTGGCGCTCACCTGTAGTTCCAACTATTTGGAAGGTTGAGGCAGAAGGATTGCCTGAATCCAGCAGGTTGAATCTGTGGTGGCTGTGGGCATACCACTGCACATCAGCCTGGGCAACAGAGTGTGACTCTGACTCCAAAAAAAGGTAAAAATAAGTTTAAGAGCCTTTGCTGTACTCAGTCTTTTCTTTCTTTATGTAAATTTAAAAGTAAACCGATCATTTTTTAGAAGCATGCATGTATGCAAGCACATTTACATACAAAACAAAAGTGAAAATTCCTTGTTTTTTTTCCTCTGAGCTTCATTTTCCAGAATTAGCTACTATTAATGGTTTACTATATTACTAGGTACTTTTTCTGCATTTATTTTTCATTTCATTTATTTATTTATTTATTTTGAGTTGGAGTCTCACTCTGTCGCCCAGACTGGAGTGCAGTGGCCGCTCCCGGCCACTGCAGCCTCTACCTGCTGGGCTCAGGGATCCTTCCGCCTCAGCCTTCCAAGTAGCCAGAATTACAGACATGCGCAACCACGCCCAGCTGATTTTTTGATTTATTGTAGATATGAGGGCTCGCCAAGTTGCCCAGGTGGGTCTTGAACCCGCGGGCTCAGGCAATCCACTTACCTCAGCCTCCCAAAGGCGCGGGATTACAGGCTGAGCCTCCGAGCCCGGCTCCCCATGCCATTCTTAAATATCTTTCCATATTAATTCATTAGTAGTGGCTTCTTTCTTTCTTTCTTTCTTTATATTTTTTTTTAGTTGAAGTCTCTCTCAGTCACCCAGACTGGAGTGCAGTGGCACACTCCCGGCCACCGCAGCCTCGACCTGCTGGGCTCCGGCAATCCTTCCGCCTCAGCCTTCCAAGTAGCTGGAACTACAGGTACGTGCTACCATGCCCAGCTAATTTTTTATTTATTGTAGAGGTGAGGTCTCGCCAAGTTGCCCAGGCAGGTCTTGAACCCGCGGGCTCAGGCAATCCACTCACCTCAGCCTCCCAAAGTGCTGGGATTACAAGCTGAGCCACTGAGCCTGGCTAGCTTCTTTATTTTTAATTGATGTATAATATTTTAGCATTAGAGGTATAGTAATGTGTAATTTCCCATTAAGTAAATTTCCCATTTTCTTTTTTACTATCACAGCAATGTTTAATAGCCTTCTGCATATATTTTTACTTCTATGAGAATACTATAGATAATTTTCTGAAAGTGATATTACTGGGCTAACAAATATTTGCACTTAAACTTTTTTTTTTTTGAGTTGGAGTCTCACTCTTGTCACCCAGACTGGAGTGCAGTGGCTGCTTCCAGCCACTGCAGCCTCGACCTGCTGGGCTCCGGCGATCCTTCCGTCTCAGCCTTCCAAGTAGCCGGAACTACAGGCATGCGCTACCACACCCGGCTGATTTTTTGATTTATTGTAGAGATGAGGTCTCACTGCCCAGGCGGGTCTCGAACCTGCGGGCTCAAGCAATCCACTCACCTCAGCCTCCCAAAGGCTCGGGATTACAGGCTGAGCCACCGAGCCCGGCTTGCACTTATAACTGTGTACACTATCATTTTGTATGTTAAAAGAGAGGTTAAACTTTTGAAAATGAATCTTATTGTGGTAACTTGAGATGTTCAGAAGATAGATTGACTAATATACAGATGTTCCTCAACTCATGATGGAGTTACATCCGATAAATTCATTGTAAGTTGAAAATATCATTAAGTCGAAAATGCATTTAATACACCTAGCCTGCTGAACACCATAGCTTAGCCTAGCCTGCCTTAAATGTGCTCAGAATGCTTACACTGGCTAACACAAAGTCTGTTTTATAATAAAGTCTTGAATATCTCATATAATTTATTGAATACTGAAAGTGAAGCTGGGCATGGTGGCTCATGTCTGTTATCCCAGCACTTTGGGCGTCTGAGTCAAAGGGACTGCCTGAGCCCAGGGGTTCAAGACCAGCCTGGGCAACGTGGCAAGACCCTCATTGCTACAATAAAGAAAAAATTAGCCAGTCATGGTGGCACACACCTGTAGTTCCAGGTACTTGGAACGCTAAGGTGGTAGGATCACCTGAGCCCAGCAGGTTGATGCTGTGGTGGCTGTGAGCATGCCATTGCACTCCAGCCTGGGCAAGAGTGAGACTCTGACTCAAAAACAAAAACAAAAACAAGAAAGAGAGCGAGTGAGAGAGAAAGAAAGAGAAAGAAAAAGGAAGGAAGGAAGAGAAGAGAAAACAGTGGTTGTATAGGTACTTGCAGTACAGTTTTTACTGAATGGTATAGCTTTTACACCATCATAAAGTTGAAAAATGATAACAAGTTGTCGTTCAGTTGGAAACTGTCTGTGTTTCCATTGCCTGGTGTGATCAGTTGAAGAGAAGTGGAAGATGATGTACTGTGTCCTCTACAGACCTGCAGTGTGCATTGCACAGTTTCAGATGTGGAAGATCACAATGTTGGTTTTCTACAGTTTTATCTTAGAATGTTTAAGATAAACGTTTACTAGTGACATTCTAAAGGAATAGAAGACCCTGAGTACTGGTTCAAGAAGTTTAGATTTGTTGGGGAAATATTTAAAGTCCTTAAGATGAGGAGTAAGGTGGTAAGTGTGTTGTGTGAGAGAGATTTCACTGCCAGTATGTATAGAATGAGTGGAAGTGAGTGAGTTGGCTGGAGGTCAGCAGGTCAGCTGGAGAACAGTAGTAATTTCACATAGGAAATAAAGAAAATCCAGAATAGAGTGATAAATAGCTGTGGAACCAGAAAGTAAGATAATCGGGAACACAGTGAATAGTTGGCAGGTCTCATTGATTAATTGGAGGAAAATTATAGAAGTTGCAAACCTAGGACCATGGCCAGAGAGAAGGGACCAACTTTGAAAAGAAAATTTTCTTTAAAAATGTAGGGAAATGAAAAGGTCCTGAAGTACCTATAGCCATGGCAATTAAAGATCAAAGGCTGGAGAAGGAAAGAGGAAGTCATGGTTTGAGAGTTATCTATAAGAGAGGTAGTAGTTGAAGAGTGGGCAAGTTCTAGTATGAAGTGGTCAGGGGAAGAGCTGTTGATTGAGAACTACATTTTGCAGAGGGGCTACTCACAATAATGGGAGGTGGGATGAAAGAATGGCCAGGAAAAGAAGTTAATTATTTGAGGAATGACAACAGAATCAAGAGAAATGTTACTGAGACCTGACTTTCATTGTTTTTTGTTTGTTTGTTTGTTTGTTTGAGTTGGAGTCTCACTTTGTCTCCCAGACTGGAGTGCAGTGGCACACTGCCGGCCACCGCAGCCTCCACCTGCTGGGCTCTGGCGAACCTTCTGCCTCAGCCTTCCAAATAGCTGGAACTACAAGCACGCGCTACCACACCTAGCGAATTTTTGATTTATTGTACAGATGACAATTTGTTGTATTGCCAAGTTGCCCAGGTGGGTCTCAAGCCCGTGGGTTTAGGCATTCCACTCGCCTCGGGCTCCCAAAGTGCTGGGATTACAGGCTGAGCCACCGAGCCCAGCCCACTTTCATTGTTTAACTCTGTTTATGATACTGGATTTACTGGGTGTTTTCCATGTTTGTCCTTTGGGAATGGTGCCTCAGAAAATTGTGCTGATTATTTTAAAGATGTACTTAAGTTCTATTCTTGAAATTGAATGTGATACTTGAAAAAGAGTCTTGGAAAAGAAGTGTTAGTATAATATGCTGCGTTTTGTTCTAGTTGCACGAAATCTTTGCGTCTTGTTTGAGTATCTAAAAAAAAATACAGCTAGTTTTTAGATAGATAAAAGTTCAGATACCTTGTGCATTTTATTTTTTTTTATATTTTTTGAGTTGGAGTCTCACTCCTTCACCCAGGCTGGAGTGTGGTGACATGCACGCTCACTGCCACCCCAGCGTCCATCTGCTGGGCTCCGGCAATCCCCCTGCCTCAGCCTTCTGAGTAGCCGGAACTACAGGCGCCCGCTACCATGCCCAGCTATTTTTTATTTTATTGTAGAGACGAAGTCTTGCCAAGTTGCCCGGACTGGTCTCGAATCCGCGAGCTCAGACAATTCACTCACCTCGGCCTCCCAAAGTGCTGGGATTACAGGCTGAGCCACCGAGCCCGGCCACCTTGTGCATTTTAACTGATCATTTAGAAAATGTTTCCTGGCTTTAAAACTTGACTAATAATAGATTATAGGGATCTCTATCTTTTTAGAAGGGCATAGTGTGAATTCAGAGCTTTTGCTGACTTCGTGCTTGTCAGCATGGTGCCTGTTCATAGGAGATGACCTAAAATCAGAGTCAGGGACCTGTGACTCTACTGGAGAGCCAGTATGCAAAATGGTCAGCATGCAGCCTCAAGTCATTCTGCCTGGTTCCACTGTTTACAAGCAATATATCCATGGATCAGTTACTTAACCTGACCCTTAGTTTCTCTTTCTGGACATGGCAGTAATAACAACCCTAGCATTACAGGGTTATTCAAAGGATCTGTCAGAGTGCTTATGTTTTAGTAAGGACAGACAGGCAATTACAAATACTGTAAATATACATGCCAGATGCTGACTGGAGGAAAACACAGTCGTTTCTTGCTCTTTTATATCAGGTAACAGGAAAGTGCCTCTGATAAGAAAGTATTTGAACAGAGAACTGAACTGAGGGAGCAAGCTATGCAGCTGTCTGGGGGAAGGATGCCAGGTAGAGGGCACAGAAAGTGCAAAGGGTCTGAGGAGGGGCATATTGGAGGGTCCATTAATTGAAGACCACTGTAGCCAAAGCAAAGCGACTGAGGAAAGAGTAATAAATCATTTCAGAGCCAGTGATCAGCATCTGTAGAGTTTTAAGCATAAGGACTTAGGATTTTATTCTGCATGAGATGGAAAGCCATTGGAGTGTTGCCAGAATAATTTTTTCTTCAAGTCTGATTGTCGCTTCTTTCCTTAAAAATGCCTCAGTTCCCTGTTTTCTTTGGAATAAAAGTTCACATGCTCTATTCTGGCACACAAGGTCCTTCTCAGGCCTCTGCCTATTTATTTAGCATCATCTGCTTCTTTCCCACATGGACCCTTCACTTTAGCCAAGTTGGATCACAGGCAGTTCCCTGGACGGGCCATGATGGTTGTGTCTTCCTGTCTTTCTGCACACTTTGTCCCGTGAGAAGCCCTTCCCTCACATGGTCACTGCTCTGTTCTGGAGGGTCCTCTGGTCTTTTTCCCTCATTATGCCCTCCCTTTACGACTCTACTCAAGCTACATAGTTTTGGAATGTGCTGTGTTCTTTTACCAGTCCTGATTTTACTCTTGCCACACCAGTTGAAATTTTGCCCATCTTTCAGGAACCAGCTCAAACACTGCCATCTTATCCCTCCTTTAGACCCTCATAAACACTTTGTAACTCTCTAGTACCTAATCATAATTATTTTGAAGTAGAATGTTCCTTTGCCTTACCTTGCAGGATATCCTTGGGCTAATAACTTCTTTTGATTTCCTTTGGAGCCCCTAGAATAGAGTCTTGCATACATTACATATTCAGTAGGTATTCGTGGTGTGCAGAATTAATAGGATAATTAGAAAACAATTGACTTTCAAGCTGTTAAGGGCCCAAAGCAGCAAAAATGAATAAATAATTAAAATGAGATGCCTATTAAATTAACAAAGCAAATTTACTGTCATATAACAATGGTAGCATGGTAACCCTTGTTCTCACATACTTACTGCTGGTACCAAAATTTGGTGTACCCATTTTGAAATGTAGTTTGGTGAAATGTATTCAGACACATAAATGTTTATGACTTTTGACCCAATTATACCACTTCTGGAAATCAACTTAAGAAAATAATACATATTAGAATGACAGTGACAGCAACTACTGTTGATGTTGAAAGTTTTCTATGTGACAGGCACCATGCAAAGCCCTTTATATACATTACTTAATTTAATCCTCAGAATCCCAAAGGGTGTTGATACTTTTATCCTCGTGTTTTATTTGTTTTTCTATGTACATGGTAAAACACAAAACTTCGTGTTTTAAATGGTAAAACTGAGGCACAAAGAAACTTGCTCAAGGCCATACAGCTTTTTGTTGTTTTTTGTTGTTGTTGTTGTTGTTGTTTTTGAGTTGGGTTCTCACTCTGTCACCCAGACTCTGGAGTGCAGAAGCATGCTCACAATAGAATAATTTTTATAACAGCTTTATTGAGGTAAAATTCACATACCATAATATTCATCCCCTTAAAGTGTACAATTCTGTGGTTTTCATTATATTGACAGATCTGTACATCTATTACCCCTGTCCTGCTTCAGAGCATATTATCATCCCAGAAAGAAATTTGTATTGATTAGCAGTCACTCCCATTTTCCCCTGTTCCCCCTAACCTTAGTCAACCACCAGTCTACTTTCTGTCTCTGAATTTTCCCATTCTGGACCTTTCATATAAATGGTATCATATAATGTATGGCTATTCATGACTGGTTACTTTCATTTAACATAATGTTTTCAAGGTTCATTCATGTTGTAGCATGTTATCAGTACTTCATTCCCAAATAGTATTTCATTGTAGGATATATTAATTACCTTTTGTTTAATCATTAATCAATTAATGGACATTTGGGTTGTTTCTACTGTTTGAGTATTATAATATAATAATGCTGTCATCAACATTTGTGTGTAAATTCCTATGCAGACCTGTGTTTTCATTTTTCTTAGATATATACCTACAAGTGGAATTGTTGGGTCAAATGGTAACTGTTTAACTATTTTACAAGGCAGTCACACCTTTTTACATTCCCACTAGCAATGAATGAAGGTTCCACTTTCTTCACATCTTTTTTTTTTTTTTTTTGAGTTGGAGTCTCACGGTCGCCCAGACTGGAGTGCAGTGGCCGCTCCCAGCCACCGCAGCCTCGACCTGCTGGGCTCTGGCGATCCTTCCGCCTCAGCCTTCCAAGTAGCTGGAACTACAGGCGCACGCTACCACGCCCGGCTAATTTTTTTGATTTATTATAGAGATGAGGTCTTGCCTGCCCAGGCGGGTCTCGAACCCGTGGGCTCAGGCAATCCACTCACCTCAGCCTCCCAAAGGTGTGGGATTACAGGCTGAGCCACCGAGCCTGGCTCTTTCTTCACATCTTTGTCAATACTTATTATCTGTCTTTTTGAAAATGGCCATCCTTGTGGGTGTGTAGTGGTATCTCATTGTGGTATTGATTTGTATCTCCCTAATGACTAATGATGTTGAGCATCTTTTCACCTGTCTATGGCCATTTGTACATCTTTGAAGAAAGATGGATTCAAATCCTTTGCCCATTTTAAAATTGTGTTGTCTTTTTATTATTGACTTGAAGGATTTCTGTATGTTCTAGATACAAATCCCATTATCAGATACATGATTTATAAAAGTTTTTCTCCCATTCTGTGTGTCTTTTCACTTTCTTGATGGTATCCTTTGAAGCACAAAAGTTTTAAGTTCTATGAAGTCCAATATATCTGTTTTTTCTTTTGTTGCTTATGCCTTCAGTGTCACGTAAGAAACCACTGCCTTATCCAAAGTTGATGAAGATTTACCCGTTTCCTTCCTTCCTCCCTCCCTTCCTTTTTAAATGAGAAAGCAGGATTTTTTGAGAAGACAGAAAACCTTCCACAGTGGGAGGGGACCCCAGGGGCTTGCCCTACCCCTGTGTTTTCTAATAAGAGTTTCATAGATTCTTATAGCTTACATTTAGGTCTTTGACCCATTTTTAGTTACTTTTTGTTTATGGTGTGAGATTGAGTGCCCAACTTTGTAATCTTTTGCATGTGAAGACCAGTTGTCCAGTTTCTTTGCCTCTGTATGTATTGTTTTCTTATGAAGTCATATGCTCTTTAAGGTCAGAGACCTGCAGGTGGTGCTAGGGTTAGTTAAAAGTTTAAACAGGTCTACAGAAAAGTGAGCTAATGTGGCTTGGTGACAGATTGCCACTCAAATGTTGTTTGTAAGAGCCACTGCAGAGTGTTTGTGTTCTAAATAGTTTGGGGGTTTTCTTTCTGGTTTATGCAATGTTAAAATCTCAATATATTGAAATATTTTGTAATTGTTGCATGTAGTAGGTGGGCATTTGGGATTTGTTCCAAAACAAAATAAAATTTTAAATACCTGCTAAAGTTTATTACTACCAATGTCAACCAAAGCCAACTTTTGCAGCATCATGATTTTGAAGTTTTAAGATGATTTCCTCTGCATATTTTTCAGTTGAGCTATTCAAAAGAAGGGGGAAAAGTTTTACACTCAGATTTTTTTATTGTGATATATAAACATACTTTTAAAATTGTGGTATGTATTAACATACTTTTGAGATGTAAAATCACAATTTTTCATTCTTCTTTATTGTAAGGTTTAAAATAACTATTTATATATATATATAGGTTAAAGAAACAAAATAAGATACTAGAGTATCTAGACTTCCAAAAATATGCACAAAACCATAGTTTTGACTGTTGTTTTACAATAAAGTATTTGCCATTTCAGGAAATTTATTATTATCAGTTACAGACTTTGACTTTTGTAGTATCATGGAAAAACTATACCCTTCAAATTTCAGACTGTCAAAATTTGTTTAAACAGTTTTTATTTTATAAGGCATGTTTTCCCCTACTGAACTTTGCTCATGAAACCTGTGTGTTCTAATTTTTTTACTGTTTTTCCCTTGCACTCATGGACCTGTGCTTCTGGCCAAGATGGAATAACAGAGATTGGATTTACTCTTCTGGCTGTAATCACAAAACAAACAAAACCCCAGACAAAATACATGAAGCAACAGTTTCATACACTGACCAACAGGCAGCACAGGACAGTGATTCCAAGAAAGCAGAAACAAACAAGGTGAAGTCTACAATTATTTACTAACTACCTAGGGAAAGTTCCAGGCTATGGGGTAAGCAGGGGAATCCTAGGTAGAGTCCAGCACTTTCTGTGTCTTGAGGAGCTACAGCCAGTGTCCAGGGAGGCCAGGGTGGCTAGAGTTTGGAAAGGAGAGAGCTGCACAATAAGAGAACTCCAGAGGTCTGCAGGGGGTCCCCCTTAAGTCTTTAGATGAGTACTGACTGATCAGGGAATACATTGCGTGACGGTGACCCCAAACCAGAGAAAGGACCACCCAAAAGGATTAGAGGGACCAATCCCTAATTCTTTCTCAGGGTCAGGAATTGTCCATGCTTCCATCAACCAGACCAGAAAAACCTCATAAGTCACAAGACACTGGGAAAAGTTCTCAGAAGGGTGTTGCCTCGGTAGTGGAGCAGATCTAGCCCTAGAACAAAGACTGTTTGGATCCCCCTATAAAGCTTAAAAGCGAGCCTCAAAAGGATCAAACAGTTTCCAAGTAATTCTACTGCATCTCAGAACAAAGCTCAGTATTGAGAAAAATTCAAAAATACTTAGCACTCACTAAGGTAAAATTCACTATTACTCTCTCTTTTTTTTTTGAGTTGGAGTCTCACTCTGTCACCCAGACAGGAGTGCAGTGGCACACTCCTGGCCACCGCAGCCTCAACCTGCTGGGCTCCGGCGATCCTTCCGCCTCAGCCTTCCAAGTAGCTGGAATTACAGGTGTGTGCTACCACAGCCGTCTAATTTTTGATTTATTGTGGAGATGAGGTCTCACCAAGTTGCCCAGGTGGGTCTTGAACCCATGGACTCAGGCAATTCGCTCACCTCAGCCTCCCAAAGCGCAGGATTACAGGCTGAGCCACCGAGCCCGGCTCACTATTACTCTCTAGGTAAAAATTGGCAGACTTAGATAGAAGTAGGAAAAATACAAACCATTAAGAAGAAAATCAATCAATAGAAACAGACTCAGAAGTGACACAGATGATGGAATTAGTAAAGACATTGAAACAGTTTTTATAACTATATTCCATACATTCAAGAAAGTAGTTGAAAGATTGAGAATGTTAAATAGAAATATGAAACATATGACTCAAATTGAACATCTAGAATTTTAAACTATAGTGTATGAAATGAAAAATACATGGGATTAACAACAAATTAGTGCAAGAGAAAAGATACATTAATATATTAGTATAAACTACCTAGAATAAACTCAGGAAAGAAAAAAGACTGAGAAAAAAGGAATAGCATGTCAGTGAACTGTGAAACAATGTCAGGTGGCCTAATATACATGTTAATTGTAGTCTTGGGGAAAAGATGGAGCACAGAAAAAAAATTTGAAGAAACAATGGTCAAAAATTTCTAAAATTTGATCATTATAAACTCAGAGATCCAAGAAAAAGAGGAAAAAGGGAACAAAGAACAGATGTGGTGAATAGAAAATAAATAGCAAGATGGCAGATTTACACCAAACCATATCAGTAATCACATTTAATATAGAAGGTCTAAACACCCTTAAAAGACAGAGCTCAGTAGATTGGGTAGACTTACTATATGCTGCCTATAAGAAACCTACTATATGTATAAAGGTACAAATAGGCTAAAATTAAAAGATTGGAGAAGGCTATTCCATGCTAATATTAGCCAAAAGAAACTTGGAATAGCTATACTAATTTCTGACAAATTAGATTTTAGAGGAAGGAATTTCCCCAGTAATAAAGAAGATCAGGTGTTAGTTCATCCAGTGAAGTTAATAGTCCTGAATATTTATGCACCTAATAACAGAGCTTCAAAATACATTAATCAGAAACTGATAAAATGAAAGGAGAAATAGAGCCAAAATTATAGTTAAAGACGTTAATACCCCACCTATCTTTCAATAATTTTTTTTTTTTGAGTTGTAGTCTCACTCTGTCGCCCAGACTGGAGTGCAGTGGCCGCTCCCGGCCACCGCAGCCTCGATCTGCTGGGCTCCAGCGATCCTTCCGCCTCAGCCTTCTAAGTAACCGGAATTACAGGCATGCGCTACCACGCCCAGCAGATTTTTTTGATTTATTGTAGAGATGAGGTCTTGCTGCCCAGGTGGGTCTCGAACCCGCAGGCTCAGGCAATCCACTCACCTCAGCCTCCCAAAGGTGCGGAATTACAGGCTGAGCCACCAAGCCTGGCTTCGGAATTACAGGCTGAGCCACCAAGCCTGGCTTCTTTCAATAATCGATAGAACAAATGGACAAAAAATGATTTGGAAGTCATAAGCAACGTTATCAACCAACTGAACAAATTGACATTTATATAGTATTCTACCCAATACAAGCAGCGTATACATTTTTTTTTTAATTCGGAGTCTCACTCTGTTGCCCAGGCTAGAATGTGGTGGCACGACCATGGCTACCGCAGCCTTGACCTGCTGGGCTCAGGGGATTCTTCCACTTCAGTCGCTGGAACTACAGCTATGTGCCACCATGCCTGGCTAATTTTTTGGCTTATTATAGAGACAAGATCTCACCATTTTGCCCAGGCTGGCACATTCTTTTCCATCGCACACAGGACTTTTGTTAAGATAGATCACACTTTGAGTCATAAAACAGTGACAATACATTTAAAGTGACTTAAATTGTAAAATATATATGCTGACCAAAAGGGAATTAAATTAGAAATCAATTACAGAGAGATATCTGGAAAACTTTTAAATATTTAGTAACTAATACATTTCTAAAATCCCTGGGTCAAAGAAAAAAATCAAAGATGAATTTAGTAAATATTTTGTATTGAATGAAAGCCATATCAAGATTTGTGGGTTGTAGTTAATGTAAATATACTCTGTGGAAAATTCATAGCACTAACTGCCTGTATTGGAGAAGAAGTCAGGTCACAAATAAGTGTCCTCAGCTTTCACCTTAGGAAACTAGAAAAAGAAGAAAAAATTATGACCAGGCATGGTGGTTCATGCCTGTGATCCCAGCACTTTGGGAGGCCAAGGCAAGAGGATTGCTTGAGTTTAGGAGTTTGAGACCAGACTGGGCAGCATAGCAAGACCTTGTCTCTCAAAGAGAGGAAGGGGAGGGAGGGAGGGAAAATAAGGCCCCAAAGTAAATAAAGGAAATTAATTAAAGATAAAAGCCAAAATCAATGAAATAGAAAACAGAAAAATAATAGAAGAAGGTTAATGAAGTCAAAAGCTGGCTCTTTGAGAAAACCAATAAATTGATAAACCTCTAGACTGACTGATCAGGAAAAAGAGAAGACCCAACTTACCAATATCAGGAATGAAAGATGTAACAAAGCTGCAGATCCTATCATTATTAAAAGGTTAAATAAGAGAATAATATGAACTACTTTATGCCAGTATATTAGACACCTAGATAAAATGTATAAATTCTCCAAAAGATACAAAATATCAAAGCTCACTCCAGAAGAAACAACCTGGAAAGACCTTTTAAAGTCCTGTTAAAGAAATTAGATTCCCACAAAGAAAACTCTCGGCCCACATGGCTTTCGTAATGAATTCTACCAAACATTTCAGGAAGTCATAATTCCAGTTTTACACAAATTCCTCCATATCATTGATGAGAAGGGATTATATTTTTTTCTTTTCTTTTCTTTTTTGAGTCAGTATCTCACTCTGTTGCCCAAATTGAAATGTAGTGGCACAATCATGACTCATTGCAGCCTCAATTTCCTGGACTCAGATGATCCTCCCACCTCAGCCTCCCAAGTAGCTGGGACTACAGACCCACACCACTACACCCAGTTAATTTTATTATTATTATTATTATTATAGAGATGAGGTATCACTATGTTGCTCAGTCTGGTTTTCAACTCCTGGGCTCAAGTGATCCTCCCAGCATGGCCTCCCAAAGTGCTAGGATTGCAGACAGGAACCACCATGCCTAGCCAGAAGGACTGTGTATTAACTCATTCTATGACACTGGTATTAGTCTGATACCAAAACTAGACAAATATTGCAAGAAAAGGAAATTATTGACCAGTATCCCTCATGAACTTAGTTGCAAAATTCATTACAAAATTTTAGCAAATTAAACTCAATAACATGAAAATGATAAACTATAGTGACCAAATGGGATTTATCCCAGGAATGCAAGGTTGGTTTGATATTTGAAAACCAGTGTCGCCGGGCTTGGTGGCTCAGCCTGTAATCCCACACTTTGGAAGGCTGAGGTGAGTGGATTGCCTGAGCCCGTGGGTTCAAGACCCACCGGGGCAACTTGGCGAGACCTCATCTCTATAATAAATCAAAAATTTGGCCAGGCTTGGTGGCTCAGCCTGTAATCCCAGCACTTTGGGAGGCTGAGGTGAGTGGATTGCCTTAGCCCGCGGGTTCAAGACCCACCTGGGCAACTTGGCGAGACCTCATCTCTACAATACATCAGAAATTAGCTGGGTGTGGTAGCGTGCACCTATAGTTCCAGCTACTTGGAAGGCTGAGGTGGAAGGATCGCTGGAGCCCAGTAGGTTGAGGCTGCAGTGACCGGAAGTGGCCACTGCTCTCCAGTCTGGGTGACAGAGTGAGACTCCAACTCAAAAAAAAAAAAAGAAAAAGAAAAGAAAACCAGTGTCATGTGCCAAATTAACAAGGTAAAAAAGAGAAAGTATACGATCAACTTGGTAGATGCAGGAAAAGTATTTAACAAAATCTAACATGCCTTGCTGATTAAAAGCTCAGCAAACTAGGGAAAGATAGGAACATTCTGAGTATGATAAAGAACATCTATGGAAGAAATAACTGAAATCATACTTAATGCTGAAAGGCTGAATGCTATCTCTCTAAGGTCATGAACAAGACAAAATGTCTGCTATCACTATTTCTATTCAGCATTGTACTAGAGGTCCTAACCTGTCCAGTAAGATAAGAAAAATAAATAAGAGGCATTCCAGATTGAAAAGGAAGAAGTAAAACTCTTAATTCACAGATTACATGATTGCCTGTGATTTCTTTAAAAATGCTACTAAAACAAGTAATTATGCTTAGCAAAATTGCAGAATATATCAGTATAGAAAAAGTCAGTTGTATTTCTATATACGAACAAATGAACAATCAGAAGTTGAAATTTTAAAAGAATACTATTTACAATAAAATTAAAATATTAAATATTTAAGGATAAATTTCATAAAAGATATATAAGACTTCTATATTGCAAGCTATAAAACATTGCTGAGAGAAATTAAAGAAAGCATAAATAAGTGGAGAGATACTGTGTTCAAGGATTGAGACTCAATATTATTGTCAGATTTCCCAAGAGATATAAATTCACTGCGGTCACAATAAAAATTCCAGAAATTTGCATAATCAACATTTGTGTACCTAACCCTGAATTGTACCTACCCACATCTTTAAAATAAAAAGATTTAAAAATTCCAGCAATTTGTAGAAAGTGATGGCTGCTTTTAAAACTTACATGGAAATGCAAAGTACCTAGAATAGCCAAAACAGTTTTGATAAGGAAGAATCGAGATGGAAGACTTAACACTGTTTGATTTCCAAAATTTATTAACTATAGTAATCAAAATATGGCATTTGTGATCATTGGTATAAAGATAAACAGATCCATGGAACAGAATAGAAGAGTCCAAGAAAAAATATAGTCAACTGATTTTTGAAGAAGTTGCCAAGGCAATTAAATGTAAAGAAGATTTTATTTCTTTGTCTTTTCAAAAACAAAAATTTTGTAATCCCAGCACTTTGGGAGGCCAAGATGAGAGGATTGCCTGAGCCCTCGTGTTTTGAGAATAGCCTGGGCAACTTGGCAAGACCTCATCTCTGCAATAAATCAAAAAATTAGCCGGGCATGATAGCGCGCGCCCGTAGTGCCAGCTACTTGGAAGACTGAGGAGGAAGGATTGCCTGAGCCCAGGGATGGACGTGAGCATGACACTGCAGTTCTGCCTGGGTGATAGAGTGAGACTCCAACCCCTCCCAAAAGGTTTTATAACAATTTGATAGCCAGGCTCGGTGGCTCAGCCTGTAATCCCACGCTTTTGGGAGGCTGAGGTGAGTGGATTGCCTGAGCTCGCGGGTTCAAGACCCGCCTGGGCAGCAGGACCTCATCTCTACAATAAATCAAAAAATCAGCCGGGCGTGGTAGCGCATGCCTGTAATTCCGGCTACTCGGAAGGCTGAGGCGGAAGAATCGCAGGAGCCCAGCAGCTCGAGGCTGTGGTGGCCAGGAGTGGCCATTGCACTCCAGTCTGGGTGACAGAGTGAGACTCCAACTCAAAAAAAAAAAAAAAAAAAGTGAACCTTAATTCATGCCTTAACCTAAATGTAAAACCTGAATTTATAAAATCTCTGTAAGATGACTGGACTCGGTGGCTCAGCCTGTAATCCCAGCGCTTTGGGAGGTTGAGGTGAATGGATTGTCTGAGTCCACGGTTCGAGACCCGCCCGGGCAACTTGGTGAGAACTTACCTCTACAATAAGTAAAAATTAGCCGGGCATGGTAGCACACGCCTGTAGTTCCAGCTACTTGGAAGGCTGAGGCAGGAGGATCGCCGGAGCCCAGCAGGTCGAGGCTGCGGTGGCCGGGAGCGTGCTGCTGCACTCCAGTCTGGGCAACAGAGTAAGACTCCAACTCAAAAAAATAAAAAAATAAAAAAGGAAGAAAGACAGACTATTCAGAAAGCAGATCAGAGATTGCCTGGAGAGCTGAGCTACAGAAAGATGAGTTATAAAGGGAAACAAGTAGGCCGGACTTGGTGGCTCAGCCTGTAATCCCAGCACTTTGGGAGGCCTAGGTGAGTGGATTGCCTGAGCCTGCGGGTTCAAGACCTGCCCGGGCAACTTGGCAAGACGTCATCTCTACAATAAATAAAAAAAAATAAGCCAGGCATGGTAGCGCGTGCCTGTAATTCCGGCTACTCGGAAGGCTGAGGCGGAAGGATCACCCGGGGCCCAGCGTGTCAAGGCTATGGTGGCCGGGAGCAACCACTGCACTCTAGTCTGGGCGACAGAGTGAGACTGCAACTCAAATACATAAATAAATAAAGGGAAACAAATTTTTGTGGATGACAGATAAGTTCATTATCTTGATTGAGGAGGAGGGGGAGGAGGAATTAAAGAAATGCAACATTGCTGACTTTGAAATACAACGTTTCTGGCTTTGAAAATGGAGGAAGGGGCCACCAGCCAAGAAGTGCAGGCAACCTTTAGGATCTGGAAAAGGACAGGAAATGGGTTCTCTCTTAGACCCTCAGAAGAAGTGCAGCCTGGCTAACACTTTGATTTTAGCCCATTTAGACCCGTTCTGGACTTCTGACCTCTAGAACTGTAAGATAATAAATTGGTAGTGTTGTAGCCACTATGTTTGTGGTAATTTATTTTTATTTTATTTTATTTTTGAGTTGGAGTCTCACTCTCTCACCCAGACTGGAATGCAGTGGCTGCTCCTGGCCACTGCAGCCTCGACCTGCCACAGCAGCCTCAACCAGCCTTCCAAGTAGCTGGAACTACAGGCGCGCGCTACCACGCCCGGCTAATTTTTTGATTTATTGTAGAGATGAGGTCTCGCCAAGTTGCCCAGGCGGGTCTCGAACCCGCGGGCTCAGGCAGTCCTCTCACCTCAGCCTCCCAAAGTGCTGGGATTACAGACTGAGCCACCGAGCCCGGCTTGGTAATTTCTTATGGCAGCTATAGAAAACTAATACCATATCTAAGGAGTGAAGCTCAGAATTAATTTTTTGCCTGAAGAATGAATGTAAAGTGAACTCTGTATTACTAAAATTACTTTTTCATTTCCTTGGGAACTGTTTTCCCTCTCACATACCATATATTTAGAATTACTTTTTAATGAATAAATACAAAATGTGAGAGTTAAAATAAACCCTAGGTATCATTCTAATCTAATCTAACCCCTGAAATATACAGGTGGATAAGTGGAGTGGGGGCCAAAGCTTCTACAACCAGTTATCAGGAGAGCTGAGTTTCCTTCCTTCCATACTTTTATGGTGGGGATTCAAGGTGGCCAAGGTTTTTGTTCTTTCACACAAACCAAAATGCTTATTCTTATACAGTTTTTCTCTTGGACATTAATGGACTTTGGGAAATAATTTATATTATAATGCTTTAGGCTAGGAATGGTGGCTTTTACCTGTAATCCCAGCACTTTGGAAGGCCAAGGCAGGAAGATTGCCTGAGTCCAGGAGTTTGAGACCAGCCTGGACAATGTAGCAAGACTTCATCTCTATAAAAAATTTAAAAAATTAGCCAGGCATGGTGGTGCATGCTTGTAGTCCCAGCTGCTCAGGAGGCTGAGAAGGATTGCCTGAGCCCAGAAGCTGGAGACTGCAGTGAGCCATGATCATGCCACTGTACTCCATCCTGAGTAACAGAATGAGACTCCAACTCGGTCTTAGGTTAGGGTTGTCCAACCTTTTGGCTTTGTTGGGCCACACTGAGTTAGAAGGAATTGTCTTGGGCTACACATAAATTATATAATATAGTTAGTATATACATAATCTATCAAAGTCTGGTTTGATGGAAGTGGTGGCAATTCTTAGTGAGTTCTCAAAGTGCTTGTCAAAAATGTTTGTTCAGCCAGGCTCGGTGGCTCAGCCTGTAATCCCGCGCCTTTGGGAGGCTGAGGTGAGTGGATTGCCTGAGCCCGCGGGTTCGAGACCCGCCTGGGCAGTGAGACCTCATCTCTACAATAAAAAAAAAAAAAAAAATCAACCGGGCGTGGTAGTATGCGCCTGTAATTCCAGCTACTCGGAAGGCTGAGGCGGAAGGATTGCCGGAGCCCAGCAGGTCGAGGCTGCGGTGACTGGGAGCAGCCACTGCACTCCAGTCTGGGCGACGGAGTGAAACTCCAACTCAAAAAAAAAAAAAGGTTTGTTCGAATTTTGCTCTTCGTGTGCTTCATAATTGAAAACATCTGCTCACAAATGTGTGTGCTGCCAAAGAGTGATGTCATGAATAAGGCGTGATTGTGAAGCGAGGGATGCTTTTCTCTAGGAAGACAGGTCTTATAAAAGTCCAGTAAAGAGATATGATCAAGTTTTTCTTTCAGTTGAATGTCTGTTTGCAACTCTATGCATTCCATCTGAAAATTTGCAGACAGAATATTAATGTCAACTGAAAATGGTGTAGCAAATATAGCAAAATAGTGATTATTTTTCCGGAAATCTTGAAATCTGTTTTCAAATTCCTGTGTTAAGACAGAAAGCAAAGCTGCATATTTTTTGGCAGTTCACAGGACTGGGTTTAGCCAATGTAACAAAATGTGTTAAATTATTTTCTATAATTTGAGCTTGCCATAATTTGTTTCATTTCAAGTACAATATTGCTTTGAAATTTCAAAAATGGAACTACAATGGCATCACAAAGAAAATAACCACTTAAAAAAAACATAATGTTAAAAGATTTTGTAGGGCCTCATTACTAGCTTTCCTGGGCCACATGCAGCCCACATGCTGTGGGTTGGACACGCCTGTCACAGATTTTTATTCCTTTGCATCCCACCTCTCTGAACCATCTCTTCCACCAGTTGCTAGTTAATTTATACTCAGAAATTGTCATCTGGATGCGGACTTTTGACTATCCTTGTTTAAGACTAATTAATATAATTAATAAGATTAATCTGCTATGTGTTGTATATGTACAGACATATACTTAGATAATTTTATTCTTACTTTAATTTTGTTTATTTACTTATTTTTTTGAGACAGGGTCTCCCTGTGTTCCCCAGTCTGGGGTGCAGTGGTACAGTCATAGCTCACTGCAGCCTAGAACTCCTGGGCTCAAATGATCTTTCTGTCTTAGCCTCCTTTATTTACTTTTATAGTTGAGCACTCAGGTATAGTGTAATTCTCCAGATTAGATTTTTCAGATTGAATTTAGAGAAGAAATATAGTCAATTTGTAATGGTATTTCAGCACTGATTCTTTGTAGTGTCTGATATTTTACCATCTTTATATTGACTGCTTTTAAAAATCACAGTTCATGTCACCATTTATTGAATGCTGCTTATATGCTAATTACTATACTGGGTAGTGGGGATACAAAAGTGAATAGGACATATACTCTATGTATACAGTGTTTATGGACTTTTGTCACATGTTACCTTGTTGGCCTGTTTTAGAAATCATCAGGAGACTTGGAACCAAACTACTTGGCTCTCATGAATCAACTCAAATTAATCTACCACTATGGCATAGGAAGAAATTTGACCTTTCTAGAAAAAACAAATAATAGAGGCCTTATTCCTGCTGTCTTTACCCTTATTAAATGTAATTACACGAGACAGAAGTTGTTTCCTGTTGTTGAGTGCTGTATCTCCACTAGAACAGTGCCAGGGACATAGTAAGTACTCAGTTGATCTTTGTTGAATGAATAAGTGACTGACTCCTACTAATTCTTCAGCTTTCAACTCAGATATTTCCTTCTTAGAGTTCTCTCCCTGAGCTGACCAGCTCCTCCTTTAGGGATATTTTTTGGTTTATGTTCCATTGGCCAGAATTTAGTCCACCTGCCACACTTAGCTGCAAAGGAGGAAACTGAGAATCTTTATGTCCAGTTAAAAAGTGGAGGTTTTTATTATTATTATATTTATTTATTTATTTATTTATTTATTTATTTATTGAGTTGGAGTCTCACTCTGTCGCCCAGACTGGAGTGCAGTGGCCGCTCCCGGCTACCGCAGCCTCGACCTGCTGGGCTCCGGCGATCCTTCCGCCTCAGCCTTCCACATAGCTGGAACTACAGGCGCATGCTACCACACCCGGCTAATTTTTTTATTTATTGTAGAGATGAGGTTTCACCTGCCCAGGCGGGTCTTGAACCTGCGGGCTCAGACAATCCACTCACCTCAGCCTCCCAAAGGCGCGGGATTACAGGCTGAGCCACCGAGCCCGGCTGGAGGTTTTATTATTAAGACATGGAGAAAAGGATATTGAGAATTACTAGCAGTCTCTTTTTTTTTTAAGAAATGGGGTTTTGCTATGTTGCCCATGCCGGACTTGAGCTCCTGAGGTCAAGTGATCCTCCCACCTCAGCCTCCTGAGTAGCTGAGACAACAGGCACATGTCTCTGTATCCAGCTTCTGTCACAACTTTAAAAGTGATGTCCGTCAGGTGTATCTTTGAGCTAATGAGTCCCATGCCTTGGTGTGGAGCTGGATACATGTGGTGAGAGATAGAGACATCGCATAAAGTCAAGAAAATGTCAGAGGATTCAGATGCTTGTCTCAGGATAAAAGAGCAGTAAATGCTTTTGTTTGAAAAATGGTTCAGTATTGAAGGACAATGAGAGTAATAGTACAGTAACTTCAGATGATTTCTTTTTTTTCTCCCTGAGTTGAAGTCTTACTCTGTTGCTCAGACTGGGGTGCAGTGGCACACCCATGGCCACCCCAGCGTCGACCAGCTGGGCTCAGATGATCCTACCACCTCAGCCTTCCAAGTAACCAGCACTACAGTCACGTGCTACCACACCCAGCTAGTTTTTTGATCTATTGTGGAGATGAGGTCTCGCCAAGTTGCCCAGGCAGCTAGACCTCCCAAAGTGCTGGGATTACAGACTTGAACCACCGTGCCCAATTCAGATGATTTCTAAGTGCTGTAGGTCTTTACTTTATTATAGTAATATAACTGACTTCTTTAGTAATGATGTGAGTTTTAAAAATTGTTCAACTGTGCTGCCAAAAGTACTGCACTGCAGCAAGATATCCCTTATCTGAAATGCTTGGGACCAGAAGTGTTACAGATTTGGAATTTTTGCATATTTTGGAATATTTGTATATATATAATATGATACAGTATCTTGGGAATATAACCTGAATCTAAACATGAAATTCATTTATGTTTCATATACACTTTATACTCACAGCCTGAAGGTAATTTTGCACAATAGTTTTAATAATTTCATGCATAAAACTAAGTTTATGTACCTTGAACCATTAGGAAGCAAAGATTTCAAGTGTCAAATTTTTTACTTGCAGCATCGTGTTGGAATTCAAGAAATTTCAGATTTTGGAACATTTTGGATTTTGGATTTTTGGATTAGGGATGTTCAATCTAATCAGAAGTGAAACTTGGACGTTAAAGGTTTGAGAACCACTGGTTTTTTGTTTTTTTGTTTTTTGGTTTTTTTTTGAGTTGGAGTCTCACTCTGTTGCCCAGACTGGAGTGCAGTGGCACGCTTCCGGCCACCGCAGCCTCGACCTTCTGGGCTCCGGCGATCCTTTTGCCTCAGCCTTCCAAGTAGCTGGAACTACAGGCGTGCACTACCACATCCAGCTAATTTTTTGATTTATTGTAGAGATGAGGTCTCGCCAAGTTACCCAGGCAGGTCTTGAACCCGCAGGCTAAGGCAGTCCACTCACCTCAGCCTCCCAAAGCGCGGGATTACAGGCTGAGCCACCGAGCCCAGCTGAGAACCACTGTTTTATTTGCTTAGTGGTACATGATTGCAATAATACTTTTATCTTAATTACTTTTTAAATTTTATTTATTTATTTATTTATTTATTTAGAGTTGGAGTCTCACTCTTGCCCAGACTGGAGTGCAGTAGCCGCTCCTGGCCACCGCAGCCTCGACCTGCTGGGCTCTGGTGATCCTTCCGCCTCAGCCTTCCAAGTAGCCGAAATTACAGGCATTTGCTACCACGCCCGGCTGATTTTTTTTTTATTTATTGTAGAGATGAGGTCTCGCTGCCCAGGCGGATCTCGAACCTGCGGGCTCAGGCAATCCACTCACCTCAGCCTCCCAAAGGCGTGGGATTATAGGCTGAACCACTGAGCCCAGCTATCTTAATTACTATATAGAATCTGATGACTCCCCTAGTGTATAACTGTCACCAAGACTTCTCTCCTGAGCTTAGGTCCTGTCTCTGATTACCTTCTAGATATCTAGCAAGCATTCCTTTCTCAAAATGTCCAGCCAGAGTTCTCTTGCTGTTCATAAAAGGCAGTCCAAAATATTTGAATTAAATTGAAGAGAAAGGTTAAAAAGTTCTGATGAGTGGAACCATGAAAAATTTTTTTCCCAGTAAAAAGATCATGAGCCAGGCTCAGTGGCTCAGCCTATAATCCCGCGCCTTGGGAGGCTGAGGTGAGTGGATTGCCTGAGCCCGAGGGTTCGAGGCCCACCTGGGCAACTTGGCGAGACCTCATCTCTACAGTAAATAAAAAATCAGCCGGGCGTGGTAGCGCATGCCTGTAGTTCCAGCTACTTGGAAGACTGAGGCAGAAGGATCGCCGGAGCCCAACAGGTCGAGGCTGTGGTGGCCGGGAACAGCCACTGCACTCCAGTCTGGGCGACAGAGTGAGACTCCAACTCAAAAAAAAACCCAAAACCATGAAAGTAATATACGTATAATGTTAAACTATTTAAATAATGCAAAATTAAAATTTAAGAAGTGAAAATGTCTTCTTGTCCCAACTCCTCCCAAATCTTATTCTCTAGAGGTAACACTGTTTTAAAAGTGGGTTTCTGTTTGGTAAGTTATCTTTGCAAACTTGTATAAATACATATAGGGAAATATATACTTTTTTCCTCCTAAAAATAAGATCATATTACAAATCATTCTGTAACTCACCATTTACTTAATAGTACATCTTAGACATCTTTTCCTCTTATGTCAATGTTAGAAAATTGTTTATTTGGAATGGGTAAGACCTCACTTGTTCCATACTAGTGATATTTTCAGAGTATAGCTATCTTAGCTCTAAGGGAAAACAATTATGAAAAAGACATTATGACATGCAATGGATAATATGTGCATAATTGTAATCCAGTGCTCTAAATGATTGTACCCCCCAAAATATACAAATGAGTGGGAACCATAGTTGGTTGCTGTAAATATTTATGATAAACTACACTGCTTGTGTCACATGTATTATCCCATTGTGACATCGTCAATGTCAACTGATCTTTTTTTTTAACAGCCCAGAATGATGACCACATCATCACTGGGCACCATGCACTATAACAAAACACTTCATTTATCACAATGATACTCTTATTTTTATTTTTATTTTTTTAGTTGGAGTCTCACTCTGTCACCCAGCCTGGAGTGCAGTGGCATGCTCATGGCCATCCCCTTCTGCCTTAACCTTCTAAGTAGCTGGAACTACAGGCGCGCATTAGCACACCTGGCTAATTTTTTAATGTATTGTAAAGACGAGGTCTCACCAAGTTGCCCAGGCTGGTCTCGAACCCCTGGGCTCAGGCAGTCCTCTCGCTTTGGCCTTCTAAAGTGCTGGGTTTAGAGGCTTGAGCCACCGCACCCAGCCGATACTCTTTAATAGATGAACATTTATGGAATCATTTCCCATTTCAGTTGTTTGGATGTTTTTGATATTTAGACTCTAAGATAAATGATTATCTACAGTATAGAATTAGCTCATCCTTTTTTAAAGACTGCATAATATTTTTATAGTATGCATTTGCCAAATTTTATTTGAACATTCTCATGATCATCTCCTTGAGAAACTTTGAAATAATTTTATTTAGCTGTACAGTTAATTTAGTTGTAAATGATCTGTAAATAGTTAATTAAGGAACAAATCTATGCCTGTGTTCTTCCTAAATTTTTTTTTTTTTTTTTGAGTCAGGGTCTCACTCGGTAGGTAACCCAGGCTGCAGTGCAGTGGCATACTCACAGTTCACTGCAGCCTTGACCTCCTGGGCTCAGTTGATCCTCCTACCTCAAACTCCTAAGTAGCTGGGACTTATCAGTGTGTGCCATCCTGCCTGACTAATTTTTGTGGTTTTTATTGTAAAGACAAAGTTTTGTTACGTTGTTCAGGCTGGTCTCAAACTCCTAGTTTCAAGCAATTCTCCCATCTTAGCCTCTCAAAGTACTGCTATTATAGGTGAGAGCCACCATGCCCGGCCATCTTCCTACTCTTGAATCATTATTTATTTGTTTCCCCTTGACTCTTTTCCCTATGCATTTAAGCGTGTCTAGTTCTTTCCTCTTAAGTCTTTGCTTTCTGCTTTCTTTTCACCAAAGCATTTCATATTTTCCCTTTATAATCCTAGTGTAAGTTTCAAACTTTTCATCTGTCACTTTTGCATCTTTATGCATTCCTCTTCTACTTAACTTTTATGCTCACAGCAAGCTACCTTCTCTTATTGTCAGTTCTTACCTTCTCAACTTTTTTTTTTTTGAGTTGGAATCTCACTCCGTCGCCCAGACTGGAGTGCAGTGGCTGCTCCCGGCCACCGCAGATGCGACCTGCTGGGCTCCGGCGATCCTTCCCCCTCAGCCTTCCATGTAGCTGGAACTACAGGCTTGTGCTACCACGCCTGGCTAATTTTTGATTTATTGTAGAGATGAGGTCTCACTAAGTTGCCTAGGCGAGTCTCGAACCCACGGGCTCAGGCAATCCACTTACCTCAGCCTCCCAAAGCACTGGCTGAGCCACCGAGCCCGGCTTACCTTCTCAACTTTTACCACTGCCTGGTGCCCTTAGGATATGCCAGAGAATATACATAGTTGGCATTTTCTTCCTTAGAATAAACCAATAAACTTTTAGCCAAGTATTTGTTCATAGGAGATATCTCATTTTATTCTAAGTAGTATCCTCAGAAAGATTTGAGAGGTGATTGTATCCACAAAATAGAGACTAAGTCCTAAGAAAAGTGAGCAATCAGATTATAAGAATATGAGAGTATGTAAAAATGAAAAACATGACTACTAATTTTTTTAAGTCCCTAGAACAGACTAAATGATACCCTGAACATTAGTTGATGACCAAATGGTGATCTAAGAATTCCATCAAAGGGTATCTCTTAGAATATAGAGCAGAAAGATGGAAAACAAGAGAAAGGTCAAATGGTTCTCTAGATCTGGCTGCACTCTAGAATCATCTCACATGCTTCTAAAAACATTGAGTCCCTGGCCTCACCACAGACCACTTAAGTCCAGACTCTGGGTGTGAGGTCTAGGCATCAGTTGATTCTGTTGTTTAGCCCAGGTTTAGAAAATAGGAAACATGAAGGATAAAAACCAAAATACCCAAAATCTGTCTAATAAGACTTCTAGAAGCAGAGCTCAGAGACATTGAAGGAAAAGAAATAATAGAAAAATCTCTGGAGATCCCCAAAGATTTGTCAATTAAGGGCCAGGATAGCAAGACCCCTGTAGGAATTAAGGAAAGAAGACAAATATCCTTGTGATGTGTCTGAACTCCAAGGGTAAAGAAGATTCTTAGGTCTTCCAGAGAAGAAAAGATGGGGGCCACAGTGTGTACTCTGGGGGTGGGGGAAAGAAACCTTCTGGCAGAACTGATCCAATCCCAGTGTCTGCTTTCCCCCCAGATAAAGCTCTCTAGTTAATTACCCTGGCCCCCTCCTGCTCTTTCTGATGTTGACCCAGGCCTAGCTTCTCCAGGCTCCGTGGGAAGAGCTGTTCCTACAGTTGGTGTTTAGAAGGCAGTTTGCTCTTTGTTCTCTCCTTGAGACTGACCTCATCTGCTTTCTAGTTTCCAGGAATTCCTCCAAAGTTCTAGTTCAATTATATATACGTTTTCTTGTTTTCTAGCTCAGTTAGAATTTTAGAAATTTTAAAAACTTTTTCTTGTCAGCCCAGTGTCATTCTAGAGAGAGAGAGCTGATGACTTAGTTCCTCAGCTCCCTCAACAAATAGAGGAAAGTCATCCTAAGGGGTTCGTTCTTCATTTTATAATATTAACATTTGGATAGTCTAATTTTTCTAGATTTTTTTGTTTAATATTAATATAACTCTGCCTCCTGCTTATTTGAAAACAGTAATTCATCCAACTGAGCAGCCAGAGTTAAAGCTAATTTGGTCTGTTAGCTTTGCTTTCTTTAGTAATTATTTGTACTGAGAAAAGTGGGTTTACCAAAGAATGTTCTGAAAACTCCTGTTAGACACTAGCATAATCTGAAGCAAGATATCTATGTTCTAACGAAGAGAGCAACACAGTAATTTACTGAATATACATGAAGAGTTAGTGGATAAGGTTTTAAAATGACTTCTCTTTTCGGGAGATCTGATCGTTTGGTTACGTTAACTGAAGTTCTGAGTATGCTGTTGATGAATTGCTAAGCATACTCTCATTTTTCTGTTATGTCTCAGGTGTTTGCTGACAAGCACTTTGGAGAGTGCATGCTTATCTGGGATGTCCATAATAGAATGAACTGTGTGTTCCCTCTCTGATGTACTAGGTAGCAATCTCCTGCCTTTAGACAGGTCAGCACTATCAGCTTTATCACAGATTAATATCCATAGCTACATAGTGATTTAAAATCCAGAATAAAGCTAGGATGGGGGAAAGAAAAAAGTCTGTCTTATAAAAACAGTGAAAATTTCTCAGTCTTAAGGGTTTTTAGGAATTGCCTGTTTTTCACATAATATTCTATCAAGGAAAAAACTTTGTTTTGTTTGCTGACAAAAACCTATACTCCTAATGCCTTAACTGGAATTAAGGAGAAATACCTGGAAAATTCCATTTATTTCTTAATTCTTCCTGATTTATCTGCTTTTGAAAGTTCAAAAAAGTTTGTTTTCTTGTTGTTTTTAATCTTTGTGTTGTAGTTATTCATGGTACTTCTCTTCATATATACTCAGTAGTGCTGACAGCCATCTTCTGATGTTACTAAGATTACTTGCATCCCTTGAAAAGTTGGAACCAAAATGAAGAGCAAATTCCTTTATCAAATGGGACTTATAAATCTGGCAGATCAATTTATACAAGTTCCCTGTTTACTTGAATTTAAATAAGCCATTGTTTACAAAGCGGCAAGGTTAGAATCAGAAGAAAATGTTTTTTAGTTGACAGTATTTTCATTTAAAAATTTAGTTGAACTCCACATGATGAGCATTCAGAGGAAAGTGTTGTCTTTGGATGTGTTGCAGTCCTGTTTGCTCAATGCTTTGTTTTTAATCTTTTGTGACATTTGTACATGTGTGCTCTCTCTGATTTGAAAGCAAGTGGCAGGACATCATGACACCTCACTCCTAAATCCTTCAGAATGCGTCTTCTAAGAATAAGGATATTACTCTACATAAAACCACAATACTGTATCATATGCCAGAAAGCTAACAGTGTATAGTAATAATAAGCTAATGCGCAGTTTGGTTTTCTAAATTTTTATAATTCTCCTCAAAACGCCCTTTCATAACTTTTTGTTTCCCAATCCAGGATCTAGCCAAGGATCACTGATTATACTTCATTGTCATATCTCTGTATTCGCTTTAAATCTAGATAGGCCTCCTATCTCTCTCTTCTATCTCTCTTTTCTCTCTCTCTGTCTCTCTCTTTCTCTGTCTCCCCTGCCCCCTCTCCCCTCCATCCTTTATATCTAGGATCACCAACTCCTGGGCTGTGAACCAGTACCAGTCCATGGCCTGTTGGGAACCAGACCACACAGCAGGAGGTGAACAGCCTGTGATCAGAGCTCTGCCTGCTGTCAGATCAGCTGCTGCCTTAGATTCTCATAAAAGTGTGAACCCTGTTGGGAACTGCACATGTGAGGGATCTAGGTTGTGAGCTTCTTATGAAAATCTAATGCCTGATGATTTCCATCTCCCCACACCCCCAGTCTGAGGAGAAATTGTCTTCCACAAAACCAGTCCCTGATGCCAAAAACATTGGGGACCACTGCTGTATCATTAAGATTTTTCGGAAGTCTAGGCCTGTTGCCTTGTAGAATGTTCCACAATCTGATTGTGTCTTTTTTTCCTTAGTTTCCAGTTAAACTTTTTTTTGAGTCGAAGTCTCACTCTGTTACCCTGACTGGAGTGCAGTAGAATGCTCATGGCCATCACAGCCTTGACCTGCTGGGTTCAGGTGATCCTTCTACCTTAGCCGTCCAAGTAGCTGGAACTACAGGTGTGCACCACCATGACTGGCTAATTTTTTTATTTATTGTAGAGACGAATTCTTGCCAAGTTGCCCTGGCTAGTCTCGAACTCCTGGACTCAGGGGATCCTCTCAGCTCCACCTCCCAAAGTGCTGAGATTATAGGCATTAATTAGCCACTGTGCTCAGCTCTAGCTAAACATTTTTTATAGGAATACTACATAGGTAATATGACATCTACATCACCTCAGGAGGCACAGTAATATCAGTTTGTCTCATTTTTTATGATGCTGAGTTTGGCTATGATGCAGATCACTTGTTAAGATGATATTGGTCAGATCATTTCATTGGACTTGTCCGTGTCTGTAGGGTAGTACTTTGAGACTGTGTGGTTGTCCTTTTCCAATAGCCTTTCACCTGGTAGTTTTAATTTGTTCAATGCTTTAAACCGGGGCTTACCCAGGGATCTGTTAATGGATGTCAGCATATCTGTGAAGTCCCAGGAAATTTTTTGTGTGTATTATTTTCCCAGAGATATAGTTCATGACTCTCAAAATATTTAAAAGGTCTCTTCCTGGCCAGGCTTGGTGGCTCAGCCTGTAATCCCAGCACTTTGGGAGGCCGAGGTTAGTGGATTGCCTGAGCCTGTGGGTTCGAGACCAGCCCAGGCAACTTGGCGAGACCGCGTCTCTACAATAAATCACAAAATTAGTCGGGCGTGGTGGCACATGCCTGTAGTTTCGGCTACTTGGAAGGCTGAGGCAGAAGGATTGCCTCATTGCAGGTTGACATTGGGGTGGCCGTGAATGTACCACTGCACTTCAGCCTGGGCGACAGAGTGAGACTCCAACTCAAAAAAAAAAAAAAGGTCTTTTCCCTTTTTTGTTGTGATGTGTTCTAAAAGTTTCTTTGCATCAGAGAAGTGTGTTGTGAGCAATAGGTTTCTAGAAGCTGGAAATCAATTCTGTTCATCTAATTTTTCTGATTATCTAGCCCAGTATCATGTAGAGCTAGGTACTTACTTTCTGTTGTTTGTTTGAGAACGATCTGTTCTGGTCTTTTGCTTATCCCGAGCCAAACATTTGGATCTTTTGTGTTTGGTATAAACTGTACTAGAAACTAAAGCAAAGGGGCTTAGCCCCTGATTTTGGTGTTCTTTTTGAAGATTTTTGGGCACAGAAGTTTGATTTGTGTCTTTGTTGACACTGAAGTCAACAGTGGTTATTTGGAAATGAGTTAAAACACTACAGTATATGTTTTAGTTGTCTAATCATTAGTTGTATCAGTAAGAAATTTTTCACTGAAAAGCTTTTTTGACTGTGTAGACAAGAGGGCCCAGGAGGTGACTTTAGGGAGCCTTAAGTTTGTCATTATCCTAATGTGGAATAGCTGTAGAAGTGGTTAATTCTTGATTTTTCTCTGCTCAATCTGGGAGCAGTTTGGAATTAATCATGGCCAGTGGCTAGGTATGTTTTGTTTAGCCTATTGGTTACTTTTTGCTTGAAAAAGTGTCTGTCAGGTGATTGACAATAAAGTATAACACTTGAATAGTATACTTTAAAAATATACAGTATGCTTCTTAATCCAGAGGATCACCTGTGAAAGTATATATTTTTATTCTAATTACACAGGTAAGAAAAAAGTCTTAGAGAAGTTAAAGTAGCCAACATCGAACAACTTGCAAAGAGCAGAGGAAGAACCCCCAAGTTCTATTACAAATTCCCTGTACTTTCTGTCTTATCATTCTAAAAAGTAGAGGCAATTCTAGGAAATCTAAACATGAACAAAGCATAGCTCTTACTCTGAAAGATCTTTTAAATCTAACAGTCAGATCTTCTTATAAATATAGACGACAGATTGAGGGAAGAACTAAGGATGTATATAAAAGGCAAAATGAGCTCCAGATACAGTCAGAGCTGGTATGGTGGAAGCAGCATTTGGTGGGAGAGAATGTTAGGGGAAGAAGAAAGAAAGTGAGAGGTGCGTGGATATGGGAAAGCGCTGGACTTGTTATAGGAGTAGAATTGGTCTAGAGCATGATCTGCGTGAAAGTAAGGAAAATAAAGTAGTGGAAGCTAGAGCTAAAAGAGGTTTAGGGCCAGATTGTGAAGACCTTGATTGCCACAGGGAGGAACCTCATTTGGTTAGGTATTTTGAGCAGGAAATGAAAGATGAACCAATGATATTGGTAGGTGCTTACATTTTAAAGTTATGAGCCTATGCTAATCTTTTAACATATATTATCTTGCTAATGCTTCATTGTAACCCTATGGACAGTATACTATGTCCATTGTACAGATAAGAAACTAAGTCTTGGTATGAATAAGTAAATTGCAAACATCAAGAGCTGGAGCTAAGAACCAGACTTGAGTCTGTCTACCACTATGATATATCGTTACTTCTTTTATCAGCTTACCCAATAAGTTGTTTTTTTTTTTTGAGTTGGATTCTCACTCTGTCACCCAGACTGGAGTGCAGTGGCCCGCAGCCTCGACCTGCTGGGCTCCGGCGATCCTTCCGCCTCAGCCTTCCATCCAAGTAGCCAGAATTACAGGCATGCACTACCACGCCCGGCTGATTTTTTGATTTATTGTAGAGATGAGGTCTCGCTGCCCAGGCGGGTCTCGAACCCGCGGACTCAGGCAATCCACTCACCTCAGCCTCCCAAAGGCGCGGGATTACGGGCTGAGCCACCGAGCCTGGCGTTTTTTTTTTTTTTTTTTTTTTGAGTTGGAGTCTCACTCTGTCGCCCAGACTGGAGTGCAGTGGCCACTCCCGGCTCCGATAAGTTTGTTTGTTTTTTAGCAATTTTATTAGCCCTGCAGATGAAAGGCCTCAAAAATTTAGGTCAAGATTCAGAATTGTTTCTCTCCACAGAAATGTTTAGAAAAAGGCGAAAGATTTCTATGATCTGAAGAGAAACCAGAGTATCAAGTTCTTAATTCTCTGTCAGGAATATAACTATTTGGAAAAAGGTGTTTCAGAGTTCTGAGAGGACTGTGTAATCATACTGAGGAATAGGATCACTACCAACCTGACTTGTACCATTCTCTAATTTGGGACCAGAACTAGATGGGAAATTGAAGAATTGGATGATGTTTTATTTACGTGCCTAATGACATCAATACATACTCATAGCAAATGTTTTTTTCATTTTCAGAGTCTAACCTTATTGGCCCTAAGTAAATCTTAGTTTGAGTAAAGATCAGTTTGTAGGGGCATTTAAGATGCATAAAGATATGGTATTTTTCCTTGATAAAATGTTTCTTTTCGACAGGTTTTCTACTTATAAAAGACAATGACTACTGATGAAGGTGCCAAGAACAATGGAGAAAACCCAGCAGCTGCCGTTGCTGAAAGGGGAGAAGATGTTACCTCCAAAAAAGATAGAGGAGTATTAAAGGTGAGGCCACAAGGTTGTGTGACACACAGGGAGATCTGCTGTTCAGAAAGATTGTTTATAAAATCTTTTTTTTTTTTTTTTTAGGGGACTGGGGTAGAAAATGTTTCTGAGCCTTACTAATTGCTGAACACTATAGTTAGATTCTCATTTCATCTTCCTAACTCTGAGATTTTAATATTATTTAATTAGGGATGGGATCTTGTGGTGTTGCCTAGGGTGGCTTCAAACTCCTGGGCTCAAGCAATCCCCCCACTTCAGCTTCCTAAGTAGCTGGGGTTTTATTTTTAATCTCACATTATAGATGTTGAAATTGAGTTGGGGCTAGGGAAATTAACTTGCCCAGTATCATATATCTTAGTCAATGCAGATTTACGTGGGATTCAGGTCCAAGTTATGTCTGACTTCAAAGGGTTATGTCTCTCTTTGTTTTTTTTGTTTTTTGAGTTGGGGTCTCATTCTGTCATCCAGGCTGGAATGCAGTGGCATGACCATGGCAATCATGGCTCACAGCAGCCTCAACCTTCCATGAGATTCTTCCATCTCAGCATCCTGAGTAGCTAATTTTTATAAAGACGAGCTTTCTCTGTGTTGGAATTCTTGGGCTCAAGCAATCCTTCTGCCTCAGATCCCAAAGTGCCCACTCTACCAGTCTAGGTCTCCCTATTCTCAAAGTATTTGTATACAGATGGGTTACTATTTTAATGTGTTATTTTAGTATACTAAAGTTAGCTAATGACAACTTCAAAGACTTTTAAAGGAAAAAAATCTAACTTGCAAAGTTCAAAAGAATTTATTTTTATATGCAAATAGTGTTCCTGTGTGTAGTGAAGATATTTTTTGAGGTTTCATCAGAAAATATATCTTATTTTTGAATTAGCTTTCCTACTTATTAGAACACTGTACAATCATACAATAGTTCCTTAAGACTATAATGGAACTGAAAATTCTTAGCACCTAGTGATGTCATAGCTGTTGTAACATGATAGTGAAGTGCATTACTCACATGTTTGTGTGATGCTACTGCATTGCCAGTCACATCCAATTACGT
Source organism: Cephalopachus bancanus (assembly GCA_027257055.1). Classification (NCBI taxonomy): domain Eukaryota; kingdom Metazoa; phylum Chordata; class Mammalia; order Primates; family Tarsiidae; genus Cephalopachus; species Cephalopachus bancanus. The sequence goes on from JAPVLO010000254.1 coordinate 1,513,100, forward strand.
ACCATATATAATACTTGAAATGATAATAGACAACCATGTTACTGGCTTATATGTTTACTAAACTATGCTTTTAATCATTATTTTAGAGCATACTTCTTATACATATAAAAAAACTTATCTGTAAAATAGCCTCAGGCAGGTCCTTCAGGAAGTATTCTAGAAGAAAGCATTGCTATCACAGATGTTCCATGCTTATTATTGTGCCTGAAGATTCAAGTGGGACAAGATGTGGAGGTGGAAGCCAGTAATACTGATGATCCTGACTGTGTAGGCCTAGGCTAATGCGTGTATTTGTGTCTTCATTTTTATTTATTTTATTTTTTTTTTTGAGTTGGAGTCTCACTTGGTCGCCCAGACTGGAGTGCAGTGGCCGCTCCCGGCCACCGCAGCCTCGCCTGCTGTGCTCCGGCGATCCTTCCGCCTCAGCCTTCTGAATAGCCGGAATTACAGGCATGCGCTACCACGCCCGGCTGATTTTTTGATTTATTGTAGAGATGAGGTCTTGCTGCCCAGGCGGGTCTCGAACCCACGGGCTCAGGCAATCCATTCACCTCAGCCTCCCAAAGGCGCGGGATTACAGGCTGAGCCACTGTGTCTTCATTTTTAACAAAATAAGTTTAGAAAGTAAAAGCAAAAAGTGTTCAGAAAAAAACTTCTAGAATAAGGATATAAAGCAAGAAAATATTTTTATACAGCTGTATAGTATGTTTGTGTTTTAAGCTGTGTTCTTACGAGAGTCAAAAAGTTAAAAATTTTAAAGTTTATAAAGTAAAAGTTACAGTAAGCTAGGCAATTCATTATTAAAGAAAAAGTTTTTAAATAAATTTAGTGTAGCCTAAGTACACAGTGGTTATAAAGTCTACAGTAGTGTACAGTAATGTCCTAGGCCTTCACATTCACTCACCACTCACTCACTGACTTACCCAGAGCAACTTCCAGTCCTGCATTTTATGGTAAGTGCCCTATATAAGTGTACTGTTTTTAATCTTTTTTTTTTTTTTGAAACAGAGTCTTGCTCTGTCACTCAGAGCAAAGTGTAGTTACACATTTATAACTTACTGCAGCCTTGAAATCCTGGGCTCAAGCCATCCTCCTACCTCTGCCTCCCAAGTAGCTGGGATTATAGGCATGTGCCATAATACTTGGCTAATTTTTGAATTTTATTTGTAGAGATGAGGTCTTGCTATATTGTCCAGGCTGGTATTGAACTGGCCTCAAACAATCCTCTTACCTCAGCCTCCCAAAGTGCAGGGTTTATAGGCATGAGCACCCAGACCCATTTTTAATCTTTTATACATTTATTTTTACTGGACCTTTTCTATGTTTAGATATATAAATACTTACCATTACAGTTATCTACAGTGTTCATTACAGGAACATACTGTATAGGTTTGTAGCCTAGGAGCAATAGGTTTGTAGCCTAGGAGCAATAACCTAGGTATGTAGTAGGCTATGCTATTTCGGTTTGTGTGAGTACACTCTATGATGTTCACACAATGAAACTGCTTAATGATGCACTTCTCAGAATGCATCCTTGTCCTTAAGTGACACATGACTGCGTAGATTTTTCATTGAATAGTAATTTTTTTTTTTTGAGTTGAAGTCTCACTCGGTCACCCAGGCTGGAGTGCAGGGGCACACTCACGGCCACCCCAGCATCGACCTGCTGGGTTCCAGCTATCCTTCCGCCTCAACCTTCCATGTAGCTGGAACTACAGGCATGTGCTACCAAGCACAGCTAATTTTTTGACTTATTGTAGAGACGAGGTCTCACCATATTGCCCAGGCTCAAACCCATGGGGTCAGGCAATCCTCTCACCTCGACCTCCCAGAGTGCTGGGATTATAAGCTTGAGCCACTGCGCCTGGCCATTTTCATGCTTTTAAAAATTTGTACCACACAACAGTGTTGTGAGGCCATCAGAGCATCTCTTGATTCTTCCATTTTATATGTGAATAAAACTGAAACTGAGAGATTAAGTGACTTTAGTCCCATGAAGTAGTTATCTCTCCAACAAAATTGTTACGCATATAAGTTTTGTATAGTCAAATTTTGTTTTGTTTATCTTGAAAAGATTATCAGACACATTGTCAGGATTACCCATGCAGAGTTTGAGATTTCCTGTGCCAGCAACATCAAATAAGAATCTTCAAGCTTGCTTTGTCTAATCTTGCTTATATGAAAGCCTTTCTTCTGTACCTGAATCTCTTCTGAATATAAGTGTGTTGCTATTAGCTTGCTATGTGTGAGGCCAAATTTTGGAGACTTGCAGCTATAGAATAAGGGCTTTATGCTGTAGATTTACATGATGATGTCTTCTTTCAGAGGACCACCCAACCTTGTAGCTATACTTACTCATTCCAAATTCTAGGAAACTTCTAGAGACAGTGGAGATTCTGCCTCAACATCTCCCTACCGCTATTTAAGATGCTCCCGTTTATCTTTGCAGAGTGCCCATGCCTAGAGAACATGGGTCTCAACTTGCCTCAGACCTTACTTTGTTCTAGGGAGTAAATCTAATAACAAGATTTTTAGAATTAAAAATGTGTAAGATGGAAACCCTTTAAATCCTATCATTTATCACTGTCTAGAGTCTCAGATTTCGCCATGGGGTTTTAGGTTAAGATTAAATAGGTCTAATAACTGTGTGAGCCAGGCCAATTTAGTTAATGTCTCTGTGGTTAAATTTCCTGTTTGTAAAATTAGAATAACAATATCACCAATCTCCTAGTTATCAGGAGTAGGTGAAGCACATAGCACAGTGCCTGTCTTATAGTATTAATATATGTAATATTAATATATAAATTTATAATATTTATATTATATAACTAATATATTTTTAAAAGAATCAAAGCGGTCTGAAAAGTTCATAACTATCCCAGGAAGATGAAATTGAAATTTGGGGTTACTTTTTTAAAACATAAGTTGAGACTTAGATTTAGGTACAAGTTCATCTTGATGGGAAAATCTGAGTACCACAATATCAGTTGCTGGTGTGAATGGCTGCCTGGTGGCCATTCATCCCACATGCCCAGTTATTTGTTTATAGTTCTAGAAATGCAGATTCCCTCCATGTAAAGCTGACCATTAAGCATAGGCTCTCAAATACTACATGTGGTTCATGAACATGGGCATTTGTAGAATATCATGTGATTTCTTTTAGATTAATTTTTTGAAACTTTGTTTTCTGTTAAAGTCCCAGAAGGACAGAAATGTTTCTTTTCCCTTAAAGAATATTAGGTTTTTGAGCTAAGAAAGTGTTCACAGTGTTTATGTGGTATTTATGTTGGGCAGTGGTGGATACCTCTCAAAGAAGAATTTAGACACAAATAACTGAGTTATTTAAATAAAAACTCAAAGCAAGCCCTTCTCCCTAAAAAGATGTTCATTAGATGTTAGCTACCATCCTCTGTTATCTACTAAAAACGATTGAGTTGGCATAGATGATTGACAAGCTGAATTACACACCACATGCCTGGATTTGATTTTCTTTTCCCAGAACTGACCAACTGTATTAGCAACTTGCTCTGCCAAGAGCAAAATAAATATACTGGATTTTATGATACTAACTACTTGTCAGTTTGGAGCTTTTTTTTGGTATTTCTTTTACTAGAAAAACGTTATTCAGTATTGTGTCAAACTGTGCAGTGATACTAATGTTTTTTACAGACTGAATATTTTTCAAATAATAGGAAGTACAATCCATTATACCAGGAAATTTGGCTTTCTGAAATTAAACCAAACTAGCAGAATCTAGTCAGAAGCTAATGTTTTTAGCAAAGGAAGAAAATAAATAAAATTACACCTTTGAAATTTTGCTTTAGATTTCTTTCCTGGTGTTTTGAATCCCCCCCCTCCAATCTTTCTGGTCTAAACAGAAATTTGTATATAGACTGGTTTTTATATGTACTTTTTGTTTTTATATATGACTATGTTTTTGTAAATGTGCTTTTTGTTTTTGCATATGAACTATGTTTGAGAGACTTTAGTGTCAACGTATAGAAAATTAAACCAGTGAAGCAGAATTTATTAGTTAATTCTTTTGAGAGAATAGGGTGATAAAATCAAATAGATGTAATATACTTTAATGTCAGATTAGTGAAGTACAATTTTCCTTTTTTTTGAGTTGGAGTCTTACTCTCGTCACCCAGACTGGAGTGCAGTGGCCGCTCCCGGCCACTGCAGCTTCGACCTGCTGGGCTCCAACAATCCTTCCGCCTCAGCCTTCCAAGTAGCTGGAACTACAGGCGTGCGCTACCACGCCCGGCTCATTTTGATTTATTGTAGAGATGAGGTCTCGCCAAGTTGCCCAGGTGGGTCTTGAACCCGTGGGCTCAAGCAATCCACTCACCTCAGCTTCCCAAAGGCGCGGGATTACAGGCTGAGCCACCGAGCCCGGCTGAAGTACAATTTTCTAATGATGAGTTATTGTGAGAACTATGAAGGAAGGCTTTAAAAGGGACAGATAATAGTGTCTTTGTATTGGGTGTCTTGAGTGTCTTGGGATGGATTTTGTGAACTTTTAGTTCTCTGATTATAAGTAAAATGTTTCACTGCCTTTTTCTCAATGTTTGTCTTTTCTAGATTGTCAAAAGAGTGGGAGATAGTGAGGAAATGCCAATGATTGGAGACAAAGTTTATGTACATTACAAAGGAAAATTGTTCAATGGAAAGAAGTTTGATTCCAGTCGTGACAGAAATGAACCATTTGTCTTTAGTCTTGGCAAAGGTAAGAGGATACTTTTTGAGTTGTGTTTTCCTTATATTTATTACTCTTTGTATTATGTAGGAACAGTAGATCCTATTGCTACTAAAAGTAAGGATATTTTAGAGCAGTAAAACTCAAAGTATGGTCTGAGGATCTCTAGGGTTCCCTGAGATCTTTTTAGGGGGTTTATAATGTCGATTATTTCCACAACAATTCTAAGATGTTATTTTCCCTTTTTGTTGTGCTGACATGCACTGATGGCACAAAAGTTGCAATGGTAAAAACTGCTGACTCCTTAGTATAAATCAAGACAATGACAATACAAATCAAGACAGCACCAGTAATCATGGTATTTTCCAAACCTACTTGTTCACTGTTTACATAAGGGGAAAAAGCTAGTTTCACTTAAGAATGTCCTCAATAAAGCAGTAAAAGTTATTAATTTTATTAAAACCCACTTCTTGAGTTTTCCATCATTTTGATATTCTGTTACAGAAGGGAAGCATACATACAGCCCTTCTGTATACCAAAGCATGGTGGATGCCTCAAGGAAAAGCACTTGTGCATTTGTTTTTAGATGAGAGCCAGCTGCATTTATTTCACGAAACACTGTTTTACTTGAAAGGGCAAATTATGATTACTCAGACTTTATTATTCAAAATTTGGCAGGTTTTTTTTCCTGAAAATAAATGGAATGAGCCCGTCACTTCAAGGAAAAACAACTGACAATTTTTTTGCCAATGATTTTTCTTTTTTTTTTTGAATTGGAGTCTCACTCTGTCACCCAGGCAGGAGCGCAGTGGCATGCTTACAGCTCCTGCAGCGTTGACCTACTGGGCTCAGGCAATACTTCCACCTCAGCCTTCCAAGTAGCTGGCACTATAGGCGCACGCTACCATGCCCCGCTAATTTTTGATTTATTGTAGAGACAAGGTCTCACCAAGTTGCCCGGGCTGGTTTCAAAGCTGTGGGCCCAGACAATCCCCTTACCTCAGCCTCCCAAAGTGCTGGAATTACAGGCTGAATCACTGAGCCCAGCTGCCATTGAATTTTCAAGTGAAAATTGTAGTTTTGGAGAATTTGTATCTGTCACTGTGAGCTTTACAACTTTCCAAAATTTAAAAGGCTTGACCAGGAGCAGTAGCTGACATGTAATCCCAGCACTTTGGGGTGAGGATGGGGGAGCTAAAATGGGAGGATTGCCTGAGCCCAGGAGGTTGAAGCTGCAGTGAGTCAGGATCGTGCCACTGTCCCCTGTTATCTACTAACAAAAATTAATAGGTAACAACCTGAGCAACAGAGTGAAACCCTGTCTCAAAAAAAAGACTTTTCTGCTGAGATCAGTGGGTATCAATGAATGTGATTTTTAAATTTTTTTTTTTTTTTGAGTTGAAGTCTCACTCTGTCGCCCAGACTGGAGTGCAGTGGCCGCTCCTGGCCACCGCAGCCTCGCCTGCTGGGCTCCGGCGATCCTTCCACCTCAGCCTTCCGAGTAGCCGGAATTATAGGCATGCGCTACCACGCCCAACTGATTTTTTGATTTATTGTAGAGATGAGGTCTCACTGCCCAGGCGGGTCTTGAACCCGCGGGCTCACGCAATCCACTCACCTCAGCCTCCCAAAGGCGTGGGATTACAGGCTGAGCCACTGAACCCGGCTGATTTTTAAATTTTATATAATGAAATGTTTCAACATTTGGAACCAGTATTTCCCAACAACCAACTGGAGATGTTACAAGATTACCTGTGAATAAATAATCCATTTAAAGTTCCAGTAAGACCAGTGGCTTTTTATGGAACACAATATGAAAAACTAATTGATGCACTTTCTTTTTTTTTTGAGTTGGAGTTTCACTCTGTCACCCAGACTGGAGTGCAGTGGCTGCTCCCGGCCACCGCAGCCTCGACCTGCTTGGCTCCAGCGATCCTTCCGCCTCAGCCTTCCAAGTAGCCGGAATTACAGGCATGCGCTACCACGCCCAGCTGATTTTTTGATTTATTGTAGAGATGGGGTCTCACTGCCCAGGCGGGTCTCGAACCCGCGGGCTCAGGCAATCCACTCACCTCATCCTTCCAAAGGCGCAGGATTACAGGCTGAGCCACCGAGCCCAGCTTGATGCACTTTCATAGTCCACATTATAACTGACTTTTAAAACTTATGACTTACCCAGTTTTGATAGAGCAGGAAATCATATCACAATTATCTGAATTGACTTTTCAAGTGCCTCTACCTTTTTCAGCTATCTGTCTTTATGGGTTTGGATTTTTTTCATGTTTTAACCAAAATTGCAGCAATGAGTGTAGAAGTCGATATAAGAATCTGATTGTCTTGTATTACAAGTCAGACATATTTGTAAAAGTATGAAATAAATGTCTTATAGACCAAAGTGCTTTTTAGATGTAGAAAACACCTGAGGAAAAAGGTTGAGAACTACTGTTTTCAAGTATTAAATGTGATTTTTAGTAATTTCAAATGCTTATTTTAGTTTAGTTTAGTTTTTGAGTCATATTCTCACTCTGTTGCCCAGGCTGGAGTGCAGTGGCACAATCATGGCTCACTGCAGCCTCAACCCCTTGGGCTCAAGTGATACTCTTGCCTCAGCCTCCTGAGTATGTGGGACTACATGCATACATCTGGCTACTTTTTTTGAGTTTTTGTAAAGAAGAAGTCTCGCTGTGTTGCCTAGGCTTGTCTCAAAATCCTGGGCTCAAACAATCTTTCCACCTCAGCTTCCCAAAATGCTGGGATTACAAATGTGAGCCACCACACCCAGCCCACAAATATTTTTAAATGTCTTTAGTTAATTTAGTGTTCTTATATCTTAATCTTGTAAGAATGATGGACTGAGGGTACCTGCATAACGAACATTTGTATACCTGAATTATACCCCACATCTTTAAAATTAAAAAAAATTAAAAGAAAAAAAAGAATGATGGACTGTACATCAAATTGAACTTTGTAGACCATGTGGCAAATTATATTGTCTTTTATTCTTGTCTGCCACAGACATAACAAGCAGTTCTAGTTCATTCCTAGATTAAGTGTAAAAGGCACTCTCTTCTCCCTGTCCTCCACTGTGACTCAGTGTTGATGAAATTCCTTTCTCCTTCTGACCTGTATCTAGTTGAATTGCTAACTAAGCATGGATCTGAGAAAGGAAACAGCAAGAGAGGAACTAAGTAGTGAAACTCTTATGCCTCTGTCCTCCTGCCTTCCCTGCCACCCATACCATGTGTGTGTTCCTAGGAATTTTCTTCTTGCCAAGCTCCAGTGCTGGCTAAGTGTGGTGCCACTGCTCCTTTCTCCTTCAGGTCCTTAGTGAGTTAATGGCTCATGTGACATTAATCTTATGTTTAAATAAGATAGCAATCAAAAACAAATACAGAGTTTCCTAGCTGATAATTATACCAATTGTTTGAGAATTCTTGTTCATTTTTGTTGATGCAGTGATGTAAACCTTCAGGCTACCAGAACAACTATGGCATCTTTACTTAATCTGGATGACCTCAGAGTCACTGACCTTGTCTGACCTTGTTCCTACGGCTTCCTAAATCCTTACTCTAACCACAGAATTTCTGTCTTTAAAACATTGATAGATTTAAGATAACAGATCATCTCTTAGCAGTTATCTTGGCAAGGAGAATTAAGAATTGTTGAGAACTGATATTACCACCTTCTCTACCCAGATTTTCTCAGTAAAACACTTTAGTGAATGAGTCTTTTGTTTCCTAGAGTTTTGAGCGGGATAAAAAGACTCTGAGTTATTTTTTAAAAATCCAAGTTGGGAGAGAAAAGAGGCAACTTTCTGTTGACTTCATACCTATGACACACCTGTCTAGAGCCAGTATGGCCTCATGGGAGAAGCATCTAGCTGGGTGTTAGGAAGGCAAGGTTCCAGTCTTTACTGTTTTCTGTGGCATGTTAACATGAGCAAGCCACTTAGTCTTCTCTGTTTCTGTAAAAAGTAGGAGTCTGCAGGAGCTTTAAGCTTAGTCCTAAGTCTATGATTTCATTCTGTACCTTCCGTAAATAATGCAGGAACAAAAACCATGAAAGACTAACACCAGGACAAGAGACCTTTAGAGGCCGCCTTCAGGTGATAATTAGAAATATCAGAATGGAGTGATATACTTCTAGCAAAACTTCTATAACATAATGTGTTCAACTGTCTATAATACAGGAACATTGGTTAGGCAGTTTATAGTTTTATCTTTCTTGTTTTGTTTGAGTCGTAGTCTCACTCTGTCGCCCAGGCTGGAGTGCAGTGGCACGATCATGGCCACCGCAGCCTCAGCTTGCTGGGCTTAAGTGGTCTTTTCAACTCAGCCTTTCAAGTAGCTGGAACTACAGGTGTGCACCACCACGCCTGGTTAATGTTTTGATTTTTATTCTGGAGATGAGGTCTTGCCAAGTTGCCCAGGCTGGTCTCAAACTCCTGGGCTCAGGCAATCCTCTTGCCTCCACCTCCCAAAGTGGGATTACAGGTATGGGTCACCACGCCTGACTTGTCTTAAATTTTATAGCAGTAGCTACTTTATCAAAAAGAAGAAAAATAATATAAATGGACACTAGCATAAATATTATCAATTGAACCCTCTTGATACCTTATATTGTACCTCTCCCAAGGGAATAGATAGAAATATTTATTTCAATGGAAATTCATGCTAATTTTGAGATTTTAGTTACAACTTCAGTATTTAAAATAGAATTACAAGCATCTGTCTATAAAAACCACATTGAAAAAATATACATATCATAAGGTATATAATGTACACCATTGCTTAGCACTCAGCACAATACATAGCAAGCACTTAGACGTTCATTACTGTTGCTACAGTATTAGGATTATTAACTGGCTTTATAATGGAATGGTAAGAACTATGTTATAACAGTTTGAGTACTAACTCCATCGATTTACTCCGCATGCATGCAAACCTTTTGCAACAATGCTTAACCATCTTTTTTAGCCCCAGGAAGTTGGAAAAGACAAAAATGGAATCAATCTAAGAGAACTGAAAATTCCCACCACTGAATATGTTTCAGACATTAGAATGAAGTAGTGGCGACTTTCTTTTCTAGGTTTTCTTTCTTCTTTTTTTTTTGAGTTGGAGTCTTACTCCATCATCCAGGCTGGAGTGCAGTAGCATGCTCACAGCCACCCCAGCGTTGACCTGCTGGGCTCAGGCAATCCTTCCGCCTCAGCCTTCCAAGTAGCCAGAACCACAAGCATGCGCTACCATGCCCGGCTAATTGTTTTAAAATTTATTGTAGAGACAAGGTCTCACCAAGTTTCCCAGGCTGGTCTCAAACCCCTGCACTCAGGCAGTCTTCTCATCTCGGCCTCCCAAAGTGCTGGGATTATAGGCTCGAGCCACTGCACCCAGCCCTTATTAGGTTTTCTTAGCTAAATATTACATGTTCTGAATTCCTAGAACTGTCTTTTGGGTTTTTTTGTTTTATTTGTTTTAATCTTTGAGTTGAAGTCTCACTGTTGCCCATGCTGGGAAGTGCAGTAGCACAATCACAACTCACCACAGCCACAAACTCAAAGCAATCCTCCCATGTCAGCTTCCTGAGTAACTGGGACTACAAACATGTGCCACTGTGCCTGGCTATGTTGCCCAGGTTAGTCTTGAACTCCTGGACTCAAGCAATCCTCCCGCCTCAGCCTCCCCAAAGTGCTGGGATTACAAGTGTGAGCCACCACACCTGGCCCTGGAACTGTTTATAAACCATTTAAAAAGAAGTTGAAATAAGAATGAGAATTTTCATATATGCATCTATGATAGGAGTTCTGTTTTTTTTCCTCTCTCTCCCACCAGCAAATGTATTTTCTCTAAAATGGAGGAGGGAGATAGATTTTAAGGATGAAAGGATTGTTACTACTGCCATTTGTTGTTTTGTTGTCGCCCAGGCTGGAGTACAGTGGCATGTTCATGGCCACCACAGCTTCGACCTGCTGGACTCAGGTGATCCTTCTGCCTCAGCCTTCCAAATAGCTGGAACTACAGGTGTGCACCACCATGCCTGGTTAATTTTTTGATTTATTGTATAGACTGGGTCTCACCATGTTGCCCAGTTTGGTCCCGAACTCCTGGGCTCAGGCAATCATCTCACCTCCGCCTAGTGCTGGGGCTGTAGTTGTGAGCCTCTGCACCCAGCTCTACTGCTATTCTTATGAGTAAATCCAAAAGCACTAAAGCCTCACCCCCGACTGTCTGTAAAGGTCTGGTGATATCCAGTAGAAGTCTGTGGCAGTTGTTTCTGATGCTCTTGGTATGTCACTAACATGCCTGAGAATCATGAATATAAAAATTATATCTATTCCTCCCCTAGATGTGAAAAATAAGAGAACCAAACAAACCAGTAGTTTTGGATTCTTCACATATCTATACTTCCCTTATTATTGAGATTAAACCATAATGGAGGAAATGTCAGTGATCTGCCTGTAACATTAATATAATCTTTTTTTATATTATGATCTGTGATCACTAGTAAAAATACCTGTTAATTTTTTTTTTTTTTTTTTTGAGTTGGAGTCTCACTCTGTCACCCAGACTGGAGTACAGTGGCCACTCCCGGCCACTGCAGCCTCCACCTGCTGGGGCTCTGGCGATCCTTCCGCCTCAGCCTTCCAAGTAGCTGGAACTACAGATGTGCGCTACCATGCCTGGCTAATTTTTGATTTATTGTAGAGATGAGGTCTCGCCAAGTTATACCTGTTAATTTAGTCATCCATAAGCATATTGAGGTAACAGGGAGAAAATATATGTTGAAAGATTAATAATTAATGCTTTTTAAGTACTTGCAGTACCAGGCCAGGGCCTTATGTGTATTATCTTATTTAATCCTCACACCAATCTTATTATTTTTAAGATTCTCTTTTACTTAGTTTAGTTTAGGTGACAGTTCATCATATTTACATTTGTGTCCAAGTCTCTTTGAATGTTTTTTATTGAGGTATTATTTGTGCATAATAATGTTCATCCTTTTAAGTGTATAGCTAATAGTTAATATAGTTTTGTAATACTTCTGTAACTACCACCACAGTCAAAATATAAAGCAGTTTCTTCACCAGAAAGTTTTCTTTCTTTCTTTCTTTTTTTTTTTTTTTTTGTAGAGACGAGATTTTGCTATATTACCCAGGCTGGTTTTGAACTCCTGGGCTCAAGCACTCTTCCCACCTCAACCTCCCAAAGTGCTAGGATTACAGGTGTGGCTACCACACCCTGCCCATAAAAAATTTTCTTACGTCTTTTGCAGTCACTTTCCTTACTGGACCCTGGGCTCCAGGCAGTCACTTATCTGGTTTCTGTTACTATAGTTTTGGCTTTTCTAGAATTTCATATAAATGGAATCTTACGTTGTCTTCTGGTGTTTGAAGTCTTTCACTTAGCATAATGTGTTTTAGATTTATGCATGTTGAAATGCTGGGTAGTGTTCCACAATACAGAAATGCCACTATTCATTTATTCAAAAAGAGTGGCCAGGTGTTGTGGTTCACACCTGTGATCCTAGCACTTTGGGAGACTAAGGGGAAAGGATTGCCTGAGCTCAGGAGTTTGAGACCAGCCTGGGCAACATTGTGAGAACTCTTCTCCACAATAAATAAAAAAATTAGCTGGGTGTGGTGGTGTGCTCCTATAGTCCCAGCTACTTGGAAGGCTAAGGCAGAAGGAACACCTGATCCCAGCAGGTTGAGGCTACTGTGGCTATGAGCATGCCACTGCACTGCAACCTGGGTGACAGAGAGACTCTGACTTAAAAAAAAGGACATTTGGGTTTTCAATTTGGGGCTATTATGAATAATGTTTTGAACATGCACATTTCTGTCTTTGTGTGGATTTATGTTTTCATTTATTTTGGGCAAATAAACACCTCGGAGTAGACTTACTGGTCATATAGTGTGTGTTTACCTTTATAAGATATTGCAATACCTTTTCTTTTCTTTTCTTTTGAGTAAGATTCTCACTCTGTCACCCAGACTGGAGTGCAGTTACACGCTCAGAGCCACCACAACCTCGACCTGCTGGGCTCAGATGATCCTTCCACCTTATCCTTCCAAGTAACTGGAACTGCAGGCACAAGCCGCCACACTTGGCTAATTTTTTTTTTTTTAATTGTAGAGATGAGGTCTCACCAAGTTGCCCAAGCTGGTCTCACCCTAGGACTTAGGCAATCCTCTTGCCTCTGCCTCCCAAAGTGTTGGAATTACAGGTGTGAGCCACCACACCCGGCCTGATTTTCAAAGTGGTTGTATAGTTTTGCTTTTTTTTTTTTTTGAGTTGGAGTCTCACTCTGTTGCCCAGACTGGAGTGCAGTGGCCGCTCCCGGCCACCACAACCTCGACCTGCTGGGCTCCGGCAATCCTTCTGCCTCAGCCTTCCGAGTAGCCGGAATTACAGGCATGTGCTACCACGCCCGGCTGATTTTTTGATTTATTGTAGAGGTTAGGTCTCGCTGCCCAGGTGGGTCTCGAACCCGCGGGCTCAGGCAATCCACTCACCTCAGCCTCCCAAAGGCGCGGGATTACAGGCTGAGCCATCGAGCTCAGCTCAGTTTTGCATTTTTACCAGCAATGCATGAGAGTTTAAGTTTTTCACATTTTCACCAACACTCAGTATGTCATTCTTTTTTTTTTTTTTCTTGATTTGAAGTCTCACTTCATCACCCAGGCTGGAGTGCAGTGGCACGCTCACAGCCACTGCCCAGCCTCAACCTGCTGGGATCAGGTGATCTTCCACCTCAGCCTTCCAAGTAGCCGGAACTATAAGTATATGTGACGACGACCAGCTAATGTTTTGATTTATTGTAGAGATGAGGTCTCGCCAAGTTGCCCTGGCTGGTTTCAAACCTGTGGGCTCAGCAATCCACTCACTTCAGCCTCCCAAAGTGCTGGGATTACAGGCTGAGCCACTAAGCCCCACCTCTTCATTTTCTTAATTGGTCTGTCAAGGAACAAAAGTTTTACTTTTGATGAAATCCACTTTATCGATTTTTTCTTCTGTGGTTTAGGTGCCTACTATTATTAACCATTTTTGGTTTGGTTTGATTTTGTGTTTACATATGAAGAGACTAATGTACAGAGAAGCTAAGTAATTTGCCCAAAGATACACAGTAGGTAACAAAGTCAGGATTCAAACCCAGGCAGTCTCTTTCAAGTAATGCTAGATCATAAGGTTTAAAACATAGCCCAACCAGGCACAAAACCAAATTAGGTCCTGGTCACCAGGACTGACTGAATGCCTGCTGCACACCAGACAGACAGTTTCCTTATAGGAACAATATGTCATAGTTAATGAGGTTTATCAAAAGCAAAATTATTATTGTTGGGTGCTTGATATTGTGGGCCCATTACTACTTTAAACGTTTTTTTTTTTTTTGAGTTGGAGTCTCACTTTTGTTGCCCAGGCTGCACTGCAGTGGCACGCTCACAACCACCTCAGCCTCGACCTGCTGGGTTTAAGCGATCCTTCAGCCTCAGCCTTCCAAGTAGCTTGAACTACAGATGCACACCACCACCTGGCTAGTTTTTATGATTTATTGTAGAGACAAAGCCTCACCAAGTTGTCCAGGCTGGTTTCGAACACCTGGACTCAGGCAATCCTCTAGCCTCGGCCTCCCAAAGTGCTGGGATTACAGGCTGAGCCACTGTGCCTAGCCAAGCATTGAATTTTTGTGATGTACCTTTAAGCCTTGACAACATTTTACCACTAGTAAAATACACTTAATAGTAATGGGTAACTATGTAGCCAACTTCACATGGGTTGTCATTTAGCCATGTGTTCTTTTTAAGTTTCTGTTGATACTCTTATTGCCACATAAATATATAGTATTTTTAATATCTGTTCACGCTTTTTACTTGCAGTTTAGGAGAATTCAGGGGTGGAAGGAAAACTTTTAGGTTAAAGTATTTAGTTTTTCTGATTATTTCCAAAAGTGTGAGCCAGAAAGACAGCAAACTTTTAAGAAAGTAAGGTTTTTTGTTTTTGTTTTTTTTTTGGTTTTACCTGGTACTTTGCAATAAAGGAGGAATGCTTCTGATTTGCATTCTGAGTGGACATCCAGGAGAAGCCAATTTAGGCTGGGGGAAGCTATGCAAATTTTTAACTCTATTTAAATTTAATATTACATCATGACTGTGTTCCTTTATTGAGTGCAATATTGTGATGATACAGTTTTTTGGGAAATAGAAAGTCATCAGGACAGGACCCCTAAGTACCTAACAATTTATCCAGGCAAAACTGATCTTTAAGACTGTCCCAAGACAGGTAATGCCACCATATCTGGGCTTTTTTTCCCCTGTTTTTTTTTAATTATAAAATTATGGGGGTGGGAAGAGATTATCCTTTGATCAGTTATCTCAGTAATTAGAGAAATGACAAAAATAGAATGAATGTAACGTAAGAAATATGAGCACTTTAAATGAATCTTAAATTAATTTGTTCATTCATAATCAGATATATTGGTAGGGAGTAGGGATGCTGATCAGCTCCTCTTCATAACCATTTAAAAATAAGAATAGGCCGGGCTCGGTGGCTCAGCCTGTAATCCCAGCACTTTGGGAGACCGAGGCGAGTGGATTGCCTGAGCCTGAGGGTTCGTGACCCGTCCGGGCAGCTTGGCGAGACCTCATCTCTACAATAAATAAAAAATTAGCCGGGGGTGGTAGCGCACGCCTATATTTCCAGCTACTTGGAAGGCTGAGGCGGAAGGATCGCCAGAGCCCAGTGGGTCGACACTGGGGTGACTGTGAGCATGCGTGCCACTGCACTCCAGCCTGGGCGAGGGAATGGGACTGCAACTAAAAATAAATAAATAAAAATAAGAGTAAATGAACCAGGTGCAGTGGCTCATGTTTGTAATCCTAGCACTTTGGGAGGCAGAGTCGAGAAGATAGCCTGACAGGCTCATGGGTTCAAGGCCAGTGGGCAACATGGCAAGACCCTGTCTCTACAATAAATTAAAAAAATTAGCCAGCATGGTGGCATGCTCCTGTAGATGGAAGGCTGAGGCAGAAGGATTGCCTAAGCCCAGCAGGTCGACACTGGGGTGACCATGAGTGTGCCACTGCACTCCAGCCTGGGTGACAGAGTGAGACTCCAACTCAAAAAAAAAAAAAAAAAGAAGAAGAAGAAGAAAGAATGTCAATATTATCAGTAATATGAAATTCTTTGGGTTTTATGATATAAAATATTATCAAAGTATTCAAATAGTTACACTAAAGATCAGAAATTGCTACTGAGTCCTGGAAATCCTTCAATAAAAGTGAAGCAGGAATGAATCACATGTATGTTAATTATCCAAAATTTATTAGTGATTAACCTTAAGTGTTTATTAACTTTTATATTTTGAAAGGAAATATTTTGCAATTAAAAATTTTATCTTTCCTGTTCTTTTCTACTTCCATATGAAAAAGTAATTTTTATCTGTTTGATACTATATAGTTTTCATCCTCTTGTATATTAAAAATGTTCATATTTCAAATGCAAGTGATTTAAATGTTACTTAGTCAGTGACTGTTCACAATGGCGCCAAGCCCATTCATTGAGGAAAAGACAATCTTTTCAAAAAATGGTGTTGGGAAAACTGGATATCCACATGTAAAAGAATCAAGTTAGAGCCTTATCTTAAACCATATGCAAAGATTAACTAAAAGTGGATCAAAGACCTAAAACTATACAAATCCTAGAAGAAAACAGAAGAAAAGCTTCATAACGTCAGATTTGGCTGTGATTTCTTGAGTATGACATCAAAAGCACAGGCAACAAAAGTAAAAATAGATAAATTAGACTGGTACTGGCTGATTCCACTATTATTTGAGATATCTATCTAAAGTAGTCAAATTCATAAAAACAGAAAGTGGAATAGTAGTTGCCAGGAGCTGCAGGGGAGGAATGGGAATTGTTTAATTAATACAGAGTTTTAGTTTTGCAAGATGAAAAAGTTCTGGAGATTGGTTGCACAACTGTGTGACTATACTTAACAATACAGAATTGTACATTGAAAAATAGTTAAGATGGTAAATGTATGTGTATTTTACCACAATTAAGCATTTTATTTGATCAAGAAAAAAGTTATGTAGTCAGAATATTCTGAAGTGGTTGCTATAGTCTTTAGTATAAATTATTAAAGTGTTGTGTGATTAAATTAATACAGTATATCTTTTTTTTTTTTTTTTTTGAGTTGGAGTCTCACTCTGTCACCCAGACTGGAGTGCAGTGGCCGCTCCCGACCACTGCAGCCTCGACCTACTGGGCTGTGGCGATCCTTCCGCCTCAGCCTTCTGAGTAGCCGGAATTACAGGCACGTGCTACCATGCCCGGCTGATTTTTTTATTTATTGTAGAGATGAGGTCTTGCCAAGTTGTCCAGGCGAGTCTCAAACCCGCAGGCTTAGGCAATCCACTCACCTCAGCCTCCCAAAGCGCAGGATTACAGGCTGAGCCACCAAGCCCAGCTATTACATCATATCTTAAAATGTGTTATGTAAATTTTTAATCAAGAAAAATGTAACTCTACAGAAGGAAGAAAAAGTATAATTTATTGCTTTTATGCTGGGATTTATAGGCTTTTAAACTTTTTCAGTGGTCTACAGTTACATGGATATAAAAAGCATTTGGCCTAGTATGATGGCTCATACCTGTAATCCCAGCACTTTGGGAGGCTGATGTGGAAGGATGGCTTGAAGCCAGTAGTTTGAGCCCAGCCTGGGCAACATAGCAAAACCCTGTCTCAAAATTTTAAAAATAAATAAAAATTAAAAAGATATAAAAAGCATTTACATGTAGGGATAGCTACATTACACATTTCTATAAATGTGTTTTCTTATTTCATATTTTATTACAAATGAATTAGACTCTTGTAATTGATAAAGTAAAATGTGTTTTGAGCTAGTAAAATTAAAGTCCAGATCAAGTGTAAGAATAAATTGCCTTTATATATTCTTGTTGTATTTTACCTAAGCTAAGATCCCAAAGGTGAAGAATCTCTAAAATGTTTGTGTTTAGCCCAGTAATTCTAGGAATTTAACATAAGGATATGTGGTAAAAGCTTGCTTAACCTACTCCAGACTAACTGATGCTCTCCATTCTGTTTGCAGATATACTGAGTGATATGACTAGTTTCCTGTTCTGTGGTGTGGTCCCACACTCTGCTCCCACCAGTTTAGTGGGACATGTCAATGTCCTCTAGCCACAGACCACTGCAAACACACCTGTAGTTGAACAAGTTGGTTCATTACCTGTGAGGAAGGATGCGCAGCATGGGAAATTGCAGTGTCTCAGCAAGAGTGTCAGAAAAGGACTGTTGATAGGAATTGGGCTTGTGTTAGGTGATTTTGAGGACACTGAAGAAAGCAAGCCTTTCTGGATTGGATGCTGTTAGGTTGCGGGTAATTCTATGTTTGGGTATCTTAGTAAATCTTATTAGGAGGAGGACCAACCAGAGTTGAGTGAGACAGATGCTCTAACTGCTGGAGAAGGTTATGTCACCAGTATTAGCCAGGAGAGGGGGATGTTTGGTATTTTGTAGGATACACAAGTGGTCTTGTTTTTTGTCTGGGCTTAAACAAAATTTTGAAGTGTTCTTGTTTTGTCTCTCTTGACCATGTCTCAGAGTGACCTTGTCTTATGTTGATATTTTGTGAGATTGTTTATGTCCAACAGGATAATAACATGGCCTCCCTGTGAGCCCTAGTCCAGCTTCAAGCAGTGCTGAGGCCTAGCTGCAAGTGTTCAAGCAGCTTCCAGATGTTGAGAGCTACATTTTTCTTCCTCAGACCCTTACTAAGTTGAAACCAGGCATTGTGGTGGATACCTGTAGTCATAGTTACTCAGGAGACAGAGACAGGAAAATCATTTGAGCCCAGGAGTTCCAGACTGCTGTGTACTATGGTTACACCAGTGAGTAGCCACTGCACTCCAGCCTGGGTACCATAGTGAAACTCCATCTCGTACCTTAAAAAAATACACACACAAGCCAGGTACAGGGGGCTCATGCCTGTAATCCCAGCACCAGCACTCTGGGAGGTGGAGGTAAGAGAATTGCCTGAGCCCAGGGGTTTAAGACCAGCCTGGGCAATCTGATGAGACCTTGTCTCTACAATAAATAAATTTTTAAAAATTAGCCGGACGTGGTGGCACGTGCTTGTGGTTCCAAGCTACTTGGAAGGCAGAGGCAGAAGGATCACCTGAGCCAGGCAGGTCGAGGCTCCGGTGGCCCTGAGTGTGCCACTGCACTCCAGCGTGGGCAACAGAGTGAGACTTATACCCCCCAAAATACACACACAAACATACACACTCACACATGAATGTTTATTAAAGCCTGTGGACAGTGCTGACTAAAAAAAAGAATCAGTTGAAGCCTGTTTATATCCATTGTACTTTTCATAATTACATAATTTAATTAGATATTATACAAAGCACTGAAATTAGTGTAAAAAGAAGAGGAATTATTTCTGTGAAAACCACATAGAATGTTTTGGAAAGACTTACTAAGGTGAAATGCTAAAAGCATTTTTAAATGGCTGTTGAATTAGGGGTGAGTAAAACATAGGCAAAATAAGTAGGCCATTCAGAACACATTTTTACCCAAAGGATCTGCATACTGATTGCTTTACAAGTGTATTCCAGTTCTTGCTTCACTGTAAAGAGAACCACATTAAATTGCAAATATCTCATGAATGTAATTTGTATAGTGAAGACAATGTGGAACTCCTATCATTAGAGCCACATTTAATGACAAGGCCTTGACCTTCTAACACACAGTAAGTTAACATACTTCACATGCTTTAAATTTTTTAAATGTTGGTGATATATGTATGTTGTTTTTTGTGATTCCTCACTTAAAGCAACATTTTAAATTAACCTACCAACCAGTTCTAATTGTGTCAGCTTTGAGGCTTTTACTATACAGTGAAATTCACATAGAGATTTAGATGTAGTTGTTCATTGAAACTTGATTATAGTAAAAAACACATAAATAACCCAAGTGTTTATTAATGGAAACAGTGAGATTATAATATATTCAAAAGATGGAATAATATATAGCTATTGAAAGTCATGTTTTCAGATGTTATCTGTTAACAAAAATGCTCATAAAATGTGAAATATAAAGAGCAGGGTACAAACCAAAATAAAGTATAATCCCAATCTTTTAAGAATTTATATGTAAAAATGTAACATGTAAATTGTGTGCATACTTAATTGGAAGGAAATGAAATGAACCAAGAAATTGATAGTAGTTTCTCCAGATACTGGAATTGGAGGTGTTTTGTTTTGTTTTTTGTCTTTTTCTGAGTCAGAGTCTCACTCTTTTGCCCAGCCTGCACTCCAGTGGCATGAAGTGGCACGATCACGGCTCACTGAAGCCTTGAGCTCCTGGGCTTAGGCAGTCCTTCCACCTCAGCCTCCTGAGTATCTGAGACTACAGGCACGTTCCACCATGCCTGGCTTTATTTTATTTTATTTTTTCATTTTTTGTGGAGTCTCACTATGTTGCCTAGGCTGATCTCTAACACCTGGCCTTAAGCAATCCTCCTGCCTCAGCTTCCCAAAGTGCTGGAATTACAGACTGAGCCATCATGGCCGTCTTTAGAGATTTTTTATAATTGTGCTCTCCCTACTTTCCTCTGCTTTCCAGATGTTCTTTGAGTATGTGTTATTTGTTAAAAGTTGGGGGAAATTTTTGTAAGAAAGAATTCCGTGATTGGCAATTTTAGAAACTTACTTGTATTCCTATCAGTCTGGCGGTTTGCTTAGTGTGTTTCATTCTGTATCTCTGTAAAAGAACGTTTAAAGTTCCCAAAGGAGAAGACGGGCACAGGCATGACTTATTTGCCCTGGGGCTGCTTTGGAGTTAATTGACAGGCTGATATTTTTAATTTCTGAGGCCCAGCAGAGATATCACCTATGAATTAAGCATTTATGACTGCCCCCACCCTAAACCCAAGACTGAATTACATAATTTAATCAGTATTACATAATCTCTGAGGCCCTTGTTTGTACTCTGTTGTATTTTATTTTATTTTTTATAAACAATGCACGTATCTTTCTCCTCCACCAGCCATACACTACATGCTCCTTAGAAGGAAGATAGGATGGCCTACCTTTGTATTCTTAATACCTGGCACAGGTATTAAATATTTCACATTTTATGAGCATTTTTGTTAACAGATAACATCTGAAAACATGACTTTCAATAGCTATATATTATTCCATCTTTTGAATATATTATAATCTCACTGTTTCCATTAATAATACCTGGCACAGGTATTAAGAATACCTGAAGGAGCATGTAAGGTTGTTTGAAGATTATCAGAGTTGACAGTTAAAAAAAAAGAGTCTTCAAGGCCTACACTGAAACACAGCACAGTCATTGAAGAACATCAGTGGCAGGAAGGCAGCCTATCAACAGCGAACTTTGAATTTCGACTCATGATTCTGAACTGTTTTCACAGTAGAATCATGTGTGATGGGCATATAAATAGATGTAGCTAGGCATAGTGGCACATGCCTGTAGTCCCAGCTACTCAGAAGTCTTAGGTGGAAGGCTCACTTAAGCACAAGAGTTTGAATCCAGCCTGGGCAACAGAGCAAGAACCTGTCTCTTCTATTTTTTTCAGAGACAGTGTCTGACTCTGTCACTCAGGCTGTATAAGACCCTGACTCTTAAAAAAAAAGAAAAGAAAAAAGATGTAGCCATTTTGGAAAAACAATAACTATCAAATTTAAAGTAATGTTTCTCAATAGGAGATTGTAATATTATACAGCCATTATTTATTTATTTATTTATTTATTTTTTTGAGTTGGAGTCTCACTCTGTCACCCAGATCGACCTGCTGGGCTCCAGCGATCCTTCTGCCTCCGCCTTCCTAGTAGCCGGAATTACAGGCGCACGCTACCACGCCCAGCTAATTTTTTGAATTATTGTAGAGATGAGGTCTCGCCTGCCCAGGCGCGTCTCGAACCCATGGGCTCAGGCAATTCACTCACCTCAGCCTCCCAAAGGCATGAAATTACAGGCTGAGCCACTGAGCCTGGCTTATACAGCCATTATGAAGTAAGTGGATCTATTTGTATTTATGATACTGATGGCTTTTATTTGTTAAATTTATAGGCCAGGCACTGGCCATACATTTGAATGTTTTATCTAATAACTCTCATGGCCACTATATGGCAGGTATTCTTGTTATCTACATTTTGCACATGAAGAAATTGAGGCACAGAGGTTAAATAACTTGCACAAGTTCACACAGTTAGTGAAGGGCAGCCCTAGTATTCAGATCCAGGTAGTCTGAGATCAAAGAGTATTCTGCACTTTTAGCTTTTAAAACGCACATCCTCCTTTCTACTAATGGAGGAAGAAGATTAAGATACGTTTGTGTATTAAATGAAAAAGCAGTTCAGAACTGAATGTATAGTACACTGTCATTTATGTTTTAAATTTTTTTTAAATGACAGCATATACTTGGAGGATACCTGAGAAACTTACCAGTGATTCCTTATGCGGAAGGGATGGGTGGCCTGTTACCTTTCACTTTATAACTTTCTGTCTTGTGGATGGTTTAATAATAGGTATTTATTACTTGTATAAAACAGAAAAAAATTGTTTTGAGTTAATCTTACTCTGTCGCCCAGGATAGAGTGCAGTGGCACAATCATGGCTACCACAGCCTCCACCTGCTGGGCTCAGGCATCCTTCCACCTCAGCCTTCCAAGTAACTGGAACCACAGGCGTATGCCACCACATCTGGCTAATTTTTTTATTTATTGTAGAGATGAGGTCTCGCCACGTTACTCAGGCTGATCTCGAACCCCTGGGCTCAGGCAATCCTCTCGCCTCTGCCTCCTCAAGTGCTGAGATTACAGGTGTGAGCCACTGCAACTGGCTTACTTGTATAAATTTTTACTAAGATATGTAACTGAAATGCTGAAAAGTTGTGATATTTAATGAAGTTGAGAACATGAGTAACAAATGTTTTACCTGTCCACCGGGCCTTCCCCTTGTCCTGATGTCCTACCACCAGCTCACTTCAAAATGGATTGCCTCTGGGGTTCATTGCTTATCTGATCCCACTTTAAATACTTTTTGATTGACAGAGCACCTCATGTATATTTTATCCTTTTAAATTCTGTAAATTTTTATTGTTTCCCAAAGAATTTGAAACCGCTTACAGTAACATAAAGCTAATGATGCCTATTATGGGTACCCTGGAAGTGGACAGAAATTAAAATATTCTGAATTCTGTTGTTCTTATGAATTTTTGTTTAAAGAAACCTTTTCTGCTTCTACATTTTGAGAAGACATTTATTTCATGGACTCTTATGCAATTTATACTTTTCTGGTTTTCTTGTTTTGCTGTTTTTGTCTACTCAACTAAATTATAAGCTTCCTCAGGACAAACTCCATTTTTCAATACTATTTTTGTTCTGTCTCTGCTTAGAAAACATACACTTATTATTGTGGTTGAAATGATACATTAAGCAGCAATTGCAACACAGCCACATTTTGTAGATATTGTCACCACCTCTTTTCAAAGAGATAATCTTTGAGCAGTTTAAGAGTTGATACTACTTTCATCCCCCTCAGCAGGGAATCCTTCTATGATAGCCTTCAAAAAATTCAGTTTATTTCTTTGTGTGTAGCTTCTACTGAGTTCTGTCATCTTGTAGCCCAAACTTTATAGCTGAACACCTGGTGTGAAGAACTAGAAATGTGTCTGAACTTTTGTTCTGTGAAAGTAAAATCTCTTTAAATATGACATGTAGCTTTCAACTACCTTTTTCTTTCTCTTAGGCCAAGTCATCAAGGCATGGGACATTGGAGTGGCCACCATGAAGAAAGGAGAGGTCTGCCATTTGCTGTGTAGACCGGAATATGCATATGGCTCAGCTGGCAGTCTCCCTAAGATTCCCTCGAATGCAACTCTCTTTTTTGAGGCAAGTATGTGTGTGATTTTGCTTTGTCAGCATCTGCTCTACAATAGGAATGGCTTTGAAGCAACAGGCAATGGAAAAAGAGCTAAGCTTGCTATTGAGAATCAAATCCAACTTATTTATTTTGGAGCTTGGCTTCTTGAATTGTTTCCCACAAACCCAAGGGGTGTGTGCCAATGCTTTCTTAGAAACGTATTTCTGGCGTGAAAAGGTCATATCCAAATAAACAAAAGACACTACACTTAGAAATAAAGGTTCTGGTTAGTGATGTGAAAGTGACATACTCAAAACTGACCAGAATACAGTATAGGAATGTTGGAGATAATGTTGAAATATTCTTGTACCAAGTTGCAAGGTATTTTCATATTATAAATATCACAGATCTCATATCTTCATTAGAAGCAGTTGGTGATGATAATATTTATTCATTCTGTGTTGAGTTACACATATTTGGCAAAACCTGGTTTTTAAGAACTATCCTAACTGGTAAAATACACCTGTAGTCAGTTGCAGGCTAGATTCATAGGATTTATTTATTTATTTGAATGAGAGTCCCACTGTCACTCAGATTGGAGTGCAGCTGCACACTCACAGCCACCACAGCCTCGACCTGCTGTGTCAGTTAATCCTTCTGCCTTCCAAGTAGTTGGAACCACAGGTGTGCACCACCACGCCTGGCTAATTTTTTGATTTAATGTAGAGATGAGGTCTCACCAAGTTGCCCAAGCTGGTCTTGAACCCCTGGTCTCAGGTAGTCCTCTTGCCTCTTCTTCCCAAAGTACTAGGATTACAGGCGTAAGCCACAGTGCCTGGCTTGTAGAATTTATTCTTACGTGTTAAGATGGGAATTCCGACCGGGCGTGGTGGCTCAGCCTGTAATCCCAGCACTTTGGGAGTCTAAGGTGAAAGAATTGCTGGAGTCCAAGGGTTCGAGACCAGCCTGGGCAACTTGGTGAGACCTAGTCTCTACAATAAAGTACAAAAACTAGCTGGGCATGGTGGCATGTGTCTGTAGTTCCAGCTACTTGAAAGGCTGAAGTGGAAAAATCGCCCAAGCCCAGCAGATCCAGCCTGCAGTAGCCATGAGCGTGCCGCTGCACTCAAGCCTAGGAGACAAGGGTGAGACTCCAACTCAAAAAAAAAAGAAGGGAATTTGATAAATCCAGGATGGAAAAGTGGTGATCTTGGAGTCTGACAAAACAGTTCTGCACCAGCACCTTTTTACTCTGGCTTTTTGCCCACCGGCAGTTTCCTAGTATTTCCTGTCTTTGCACTGCAGCTCTCAGGATGTGGTCCTAGACGTTATCATTACAGGAAATTCTTTCCAAGTATAGAAAAGTGGTGTATTCTTTTTTCCTACTTTTTCAATAACTAAGATGCACAGATAATATATATATTTTAAAAGTTATATTTTGGTAAAATGAAAGGAGAATTGGTTGCTCTTGCAACCATATGTTAAATTGGCTTTACTTGGTCTTTTCTCAGCCAAATTCCTTTTTCCTTTCTAGATTGAACTCCTTGATTTCAAAGGAGAGGATTTATTTGAAGATGGAGGCATTATCCGGAGAATCAAACGTAAAGGAGAGGGATACTCAAACCCAAATGAAGGAGCAACAGTAGAAAGTAAGGTTTGCTGTGAGAGGGAGCGTGTCTTTAAAGGTGGCTTTCATTTATGTGGAGTAAATAGAGATTTGAAAAAATCTGCTCATAGAAATAAATATATTGAATGTATCTCGAGAATAGTTTTGAATTTAACACTTAACAATGGCTTCATTTAGTAAATGTTAATTCAAAAATGAATAAAATGTAATCCCTTCTATCAAAGAATTCTCAGTCGAGGGACTTCTGAGTGGCCCGATAACTATACTGGTTGCCTTGCATATTTACTCATTATTTCTCACAATAACCTTAAGAGATAAGTTTTATTATCCTCAGATGAGAAAGTGAGTTCAGAGATATTATGTACAAAGTTACTAAACAGAGCAGTAGGTTATAATTCCCTTTAAGACTCTCAAAGCCATCTCACTGACTGTTATCAAGATTATAAAACAGGCCAGGCTCAGTGGCTCAGCCTGTAATCCCGCGCCGTGGGAGGCTGAGGTGAGTGAATTGCCTGAGCCTGCGGGTTCGAGACCCGCCAGGGCAACTTGGCGAGACCTCATCTCTACAATAAAAATCAAAAAAATTAGCCGGGCGTGGTAGCGCGCCTATAGTTCCAGCTACTTAGAAGGCTGAGGCAGAAGGATCGCGGAGCCCAGCAGGTCGAGGCTGCGGTGGCTGGGAGTGTGCCACTGCACTCCAGTCCGGGTGACAGAGTGGACAGCTCAAAAAAAAAAAAAAAGATGATAAAGCAGGTTGGTGCAGTGGCTCATGCCTATAATCCCAACACTCTGGGAGACCAAGGCAGACCAAAGTTCAAGACCAGACCAGCCTAAGCAACATAGTAAGACCCCTTCTCTACAAAAAAAGTTACAAATTAGCTGTGCACGTTGGTGCATGCTTATAGTCCCAGCTACTCAAGAGACTGAGGTGGGAGGATCACTTGAGCCCAGGAGTTCAAGGCTTCAGTGAGCTATGATTGTGGATGGGTGAGAGTGAGACCCTGTCTTTGGAAAAAAAAAAGGCCAGGCACATGGCTGTAATCAGAGCACTTTAGGCAGGAATGTGAGACTAGCATGGGCAACATAGCAAGACTCTATCTCTATAAAAAATTAAAAAGTCAACCAGGTATGTGGTATATACCTGTAGTCCTAGGACCTTAGGAGGACGAGACGGGAGGATTACCTGAGCCCAGGAATCCAAGGCTACAGTGAGCTACTACTACACTCCAGCCTGGGTAACAGAGTGAGAGAGACCCTGTCTCTGTGAGAAAAAGAAAAATTCATTTAAAACAGTAAAATAGAATAGTTTAATTATACTATTTCAGTCTCTCATATCATTTCCATAAGTCTGGCAATTTAGTTCAAATTTTGTTATTTTTGGAAGTAGTTATAAATAGTATTACTATGCTGTTGCAGTTGAAGTGTTTAGATCATTGTCATCCAGGACAAGTTTTTGAATAAATGAAGAGCTTAGGTATGTTTTTGTTTTTGTTTTTGTTTTGAGTTGGAGTCTCACTCTGTCGCCCAGACTGGAGTGCAGTGGCCGCTCCCAGCCACCGCAGCCTCGCCTGCTGGGCTCCAGCGATCCTTCCGCCTCAGCCTTCCGAGAAGCCAGAATTACAGGCATGCGCTACCACGCCCGGCTGATTTTTTTGATTTATTGTTGAGATGAGGTGTCGCTGCCCAGGCGAGTCAAGCTTAGGTATGTAATATCGAGAAATAGCTCCAGACCAGGATCAGGGATTCTAACTAGACCTTACCTCTGGACTTTAGCTTCTTTCCTATGCTGTAAGGCAGGGTTGGGCGCCTTGATTTCTAAGGTCCTGCTAACCCAAAAGATGCATGATAGAATTCTAGATGTTTATGAAAGTTATAGGAATGATAAGAAATTATCTTCACTGTATTGACAAGCATTTAGAAAGATTGATAATATATATTTAAATTTTTATTATGAAAAGATGGAATCCAAGGCTACAGTGAGCTACTACACTCCAGCCTGGGTAACAGAGTGAGAGAGATCCTGTTTCAAATGCATGTACAAGAGTAGAGGTTTATTCCTATGGATACAGGAACTCCCTGAATTCAACAAATTTATATTATATATATTTAAACTGGAGACTTTTTGTCGACTAAATTAAGAGGAAGAATTTTCCCAATTAGAGACAATACCATAAAACTACCACCATAGAGATGACTGTGCAGCAGGCTAAATTAAATCTGATCTTTTAGTAATATTTTTGATGGAAGTCATTTTTCTAACTTTTTGTTTTGAAATAATTTGAGAATTACAGAAAAGTTGCAAAACTAGCATAGAGGGTTCCTTATATGCTTCCCTCAGCTTTCCCCTAATATTAACATCTTACCTAACCACAGTACATTTATCAAAATCAGGAAATTAATATTAATGTAATACTGTTAACTATTCTACAGACCTTATTTGAATTTCACCAATTACCACACTACTGTCCTTTTCTGGTCCAGGATCAAACTCAGGTTCAGCATTGTATCTAGTTGTCATGTCTCTTTATTCTCCTCCAATTTTTGACAATTTTTCAGTGTTTCTTTGTTTTTCATTACTGATGCTTTTGAAGACAACTGGCCGTTTTGTAGACTGTTTCTTAATTTGGGTTTCTCTGATGTTTTACGTGATTATCAGATTGAGGTTGTAAATTTTTGGGAAAATACTACTGTATGTCATGCCCTTCTCAGTTCATGACCAAGAGGTATGTGATATTGATGTCTCATTATTGGTGATGTTAGCTTAGATCACTGGGTTAGGATAGGATCTGCCATGTTTCTCTACTGCAAAGTTACTGTTTTTCCTTTGCAATGACAAGGTGTCTCATTAGAAAGGAGATATCTTGTTTTACATCACACCTTCACATACTCATTTTTACCTCCACTAATGTTTTTTGCATGTAATATTCTGTGGTATTTGACTAATGGCAGTTTTTATTTTCATTATCCCTCATACATTTATCAATTGGAATTCTACTCTAAGAAAGAGCTATTTCTTCTCTCCTGTATATATATATATGTATTTTTGTTTTTTTTTGAGTTGGAGTCTCACTCTTGTCACCCAGACTGGAGTGCAGTGGCTGCTTGCAGCCACTGCAGCCTCGACCTGCTGGGCTCTGGCGATCCTTCCGCCTCAGCCTTCCAAGTAGCCAGAATTATAGGCGTGCGCTACCACGCCCGGCTCATTTTGATTTATTGTAGAGATGAGGTCTCACCAAGTTGCCCAGG
Organism: Cephalopachus bancanus; assembly: GCA_027257055.1. NCBI lineage: Eukaryota > Metazoa > Chordata > Mammalia > Primates > Tarsiidae > Cephalopachus > Cephalopachus bancanus. Next base: position 1,541,592 of record JAPVLO010000254.1, read on the forward strand.
TGGATCTCGAATCCGTGGGCTCAGGCAATCCACTCACCTCAGCCTCCCAAAGGCGCAGGATTACAGGCTGAGCCACCGAGACTGGCTCTCCTGTATATTTATTCAGTTGTTTATTTACATCTGTATGGACCTGTAGATGTTTATTTTAGTCTGTAAGTTATTATTCCTTACTATTGTTTATTTTGTTGTTCAAATTGTCCCAGATTTGACTTTTGCAAACTCTTTTTAGTTTGCTATTAAGTCCTTTCAACATACCCCCACTGTTGAGCCCTTCCTTACTTTCTGTTACTACAACGTGCACTAGGCATATCTTAAAACGTCTCTGTCCCAGGTGTGGAACCAACCATTTCTCCAAGGAACCCTGATTTTGTCTATTGGAAAATGGTATTTAGAAACCAAGATCTGGGTAGTAGGTCTGCTCCGGCTATGGAATGTCATTGTTTCTAGACTTTCTAGCAGACAGAGCTAGGAAATATATGTACCTCAACATACGTGCTCCTGACTTGTACCTCACATCTTTAAAATTAAAAAAAAGAAAAGAAAAAACATACATGCACACACATCTATCTGCATTTCTGTGTCAGTCTGTATCTATACTTAAAAACCATGAATACTTTCTGGCAGTCCCATTCCAGTCCCACACCACAGGTTTGTTTTTCCTTTGCTCATTGGAAATTCCTTTCTCCAACAGTGAGAAACCTGGCTCTTGTTAGCCATGATATGTTTACCAATTTACTCAATCCTAGTATATGCATAAAGTGGTTTAGGATTGCTAACCCAAGCTGCTGTGGAAAACAGACTTCCTAAGTGGGAGATGTTTGTGTGTAGTTCCTTTTATCATCAGCCTTGAGGCATACATTCAAAATCGTTTTCCAACTCAGGTAACTTCTTCCACACCCCGTCAGTGTGATTGTATTCAATTATAATACAGTTGGGTTCACTTGTTACTGTTTGTATTCCATTTTGCATCCTCCTTATACACCGCTTGATTTTAATTATTTGTTTTCTTGAGTATGTGGAACATTACCATGATTCTGAACTATACAAACAAGAGAAACTCAGCCATGTTATTTCCCCCTCAACCCTGCTAGCCTACTAACCTGCTCCCGTTTTCCCATTATTTTCACCCTGGTCCAGTCTCATTAGTTCCTGGTTTTTTTCTTCCTATATTTTATGATGTTCTCTTCTGCAGAAATGACTAAATACACGTTTTTAAAGTTTTTTTATATTCCCTTTTCTTTTTCATAAAGGCTAGCATCCTATGGATGGAATTTTAAAAATGTATTTGATAATCCTTTATGTAATTTTAGTTTTTCTGTTTCTATTAAGAAAGGGCAATAACTAATCTTTTGTCTCTTGTTAGAATGTACTTGCCTAAGAAATTTTAGAGTAAATGACTTATTTTTACTTTTTTTTCCCAAAAGCCCTTTTTGGTTTTCTGAAATGAATCAATTTTATAGATATGAATTATATTTTCATTTATCAAGGTTGGCATGCCCTGCTTTTCCCTCAGTTAAATGAGTTAGCAATTTGGGGCAGGAGAACAGAGATTGCCTCAAAGGCAATGCCTGTCCAAAACCAGGATCACCTTGTTCTTTTTGAAATCTTCCTAGACTTTATGGGTTTGTCTTTTCTTTGTAGCATCACCAATATGCTTAGCCTCAAAACCAAGTGTAATAACTGCAACTAAAGCCAGCTGTAGAGTGACAGAAAACAATCGACACTGATCGCCCATTACAGTATGTCCTTATAGATACTTCAGATTTACTGACTTTCTGTCATCTCTTTGTAAAGATACAATGAAGTAGTGTGGAGGAGGGGACATACAGACTTTGAAAGTGATGAACCTGAGTGTTTTGTTTTTGAGTTGGGGTCTCACTCTTACCTAGGCTGGAAGTGCAGTGGCACGATCATGGCTCACTGCCACCTTGACCTGCTAGGTTCAGGTATTCCTCCTGACTCAGCCTCTCAAGTAGCTGGAACTACAGACATGTGCCACCATAACAACTAATTTTTTTTTTGGTAGAGATGAGGTCTCGAACTTCTGGCCTTACGTGATCCTCCTACCTCAGCTTCCCAAAGTGCTGGGATTATAGGCATGAGCCATTATGCCTGGCCCTGGGTTTTGAATCTTTTAATTGCTATCTGACATTTATGTAACTTTAGACTAGCTATTGAACTACCTTGAGTATCCAGTTTTCTGTAAAATGGGAATAATAATATTTTATTTTCACAGGTTTTGTGACACTTATAAAGAAGGATACCTAGCACATGGTAGACACTTAATTTTTTTTCTTCTCTATATTATGTTTATATACTTTGTTTTGCTTTCTTTTAATTAATTAATTAATTAATTATTTTTTTGAGTTGGAGTCTCACTCTGTCGCCCAGACTGGAGTGCAGTGACCACTCCCGGCCACCGCAGCCTTGATGGGCTCCGGCGATCCTTCCACCTCAGCCTTTCAAGTAACTGGAACTACAGGCGCGCACTACCATGCCTGGCTAATTTTTGATTTATTGTAGAGATGAGGTCTCGCCAAGTTGCCCAGGTGGGTCTCGAACCCGCGGGTTCAGGCAATCCACTCACTTCAGCCTCCCAAAGTGAGGGATTACAGGCTGAGCCACCGAGCCTGGCTCTTTTTAATTTATTTAAGGAAAGAAATTCTTAGCCAGGCTTGGTGTAGGATTACCTGAGCCCAGCAGTTCGAGGCTGCGGTGGCCAGGAGCGGCCACTGCACTCCAGTCTGGGTGACAGAGTGAGACTCCAACTCAAAAAAAAAAGAAAGAAATTCTTGACTTCTTTCTTTCTCTTATCTTTTTCTTTTTTTTTTTCAAGTTGGAGTCTCTAACTCTGTCGCCCAGGCTGGAGTGCAGTGGCAGACTCAATACCACTACAGCCTCGATCGGCTGGGCTCAGGTAATCCTTCTACCTCAGCCTTCCAAGTAACTGGAACTGTAGGCACACGCCACCATGCCTGGCTAATTTTTAAATTTTTATTGTAGAGATGAGGTCTTGCCAAGTTGCCCAGTCTGGTCTTGAACCCATGGGCTTAGACCATCCTCTCACCTTGGCCTCCCAAAGCACTGGGATTATAGGCATGAGCCACCACGCCCAGCCTTCTTTCTCTTCTAATCCATCAGCAAATCCTCTTGGCTCTACCATGGCTGACCTAATTTTTCTCAAATAACATTCTTCAAATTACATATCTTTTTTTTTTTTTTTGAGTTGGAGTCTCACTTTGTCACCCAGACTGGAATGCAGTGGCCGCTCCTGGCCACCGCAGCCTTGACCTGCTGGGCTCCGGTGATCCTTCCGCCTCCACCTTCCAAGTAGCTGGAACTACAGGCATGCGCTACCACGCCCAGCTAATTTTTGATTTATTGTAGAGATGAGGTCTCGCCAAGTTGCCCAGGCGGGTCTCGAACCCGCAGGCTCAGGCAATCCACTCACCTCAGCCTCCCAAAGGCATGGGATTACAGGCTGAGCCACTGAGCCCAGCTACATATCTTCTTAATAGTGATCTTATAAATATACATTTATATTTATAAATCATATTTTTCTAGGTTTTTAAAAAAGAATAATGTTGTAGACTGAATAATAAAGGCTTTTACTGAATTGTGATCTTTTACTTTCTTTTCATAATTTGTATTTCTCTATGTGAAGAGAAAACTTATGTTTGACAGGATTTATTCTTTCTCAAGGAACTTTTGTTGTTTACTCTTTATATGAGGACCCTAATGCTTGCAAATCAATTTTTAGATTCTATTCCAGTGTGTATTTCTCATGTCAATTAAGAGATGACCATCTTGTAATTTTTATTCAGTGTTTTCCTTTTTCCATTAAAAAAAAGTCACTGTGTTCTAAGGTACTCTAATTGACATGATTATGATGACTGATACTTTAGTCATCATACTTCAAGTTGAATTGCCAGTTGCAGCTACATTGCTACTTTTAAGCTTTGCCTTCTTGGAAAATCCAATCCGACATAAGGCTCTAAATAGCTACCATTTCCTCTTACCCTAACTCCCAATCGCTCATGTCTCTGATTTGTCAACTTTAGTAGTTGGAAGAGGCCCATCAAAATGTTGGCTGTATGTTCTCTTGTCTCCCGTGCTTTCAGCCACATTTGAGTGCAAATAATGCAGACAGCCAGCAGTATTTTTAAAGGTGGAAATTTCAAGCAGAGTGATCTGAAGGTTCGAGTTGTTGGAATCTTTTCCCTCTCCAAAAATGATAGATGGGGGAGGGGAGAGATTTTCAAAAAAAGAAGAAATCAATAATAGTGCTGGGAAATGGACAAATATAAGGAGTGGATCAGAAATTGTGAAGAATTTCTGGAATACGTAAAGTAGATGAAATTGGACTGATGGAAACTAGACTTAGTAAACCCAACCCAGAGTAGGTGTAAAGAAGACCTCTGCAAGGTACATACTGTTCTTCTCAACAAATCTAGGCAGAACTCCAAGCTCACAGTCAGCTGGTGCAAGGGAGCCAAAGCAGGCTATGCAGCAATCGTCAGGGTTGTTATAAAACAATATGGAACAGCTGGGCCAGTAAACCTCCTAATGCAATTGTTTTCATCTTTGGCTGAATTTAGAATTACTTGGGGAGCTTTTAAAAATCCTGATGCTCAGACCAGTTAAATGAGTAAGACTCTCAGACCTCAAAATACAGAACTCTGGGCACAATTTTTTTTTTTAACCCCAGGTGATTCTCGTTTGCAATGAAAAACTATAAACTCCTGCTCTTGAGTCTGCCAGTGACTTTTGCTCCCAAGCTAAAACCAGTAGACCAGTAAAATAGGAATCTGCCTCAGAAAACTCCAAGTGTTAGGACTTGGACTAGAAAATAAGAATGTGATGCATCTTTGAACTTTTGAAACAGATTTGAAGGGGGAAAAAGTGGAAAGACAGCTGTTCACAACAGTAAATAATCCTGAAATATTCTGCTCCTGAAGTCAAACTCTTCCATACATACACAGGATCGTCCCAGCCTTCGTGTGTGCATCATGCTCAGCTCATACTCAGTGCTTGATAAATATCCGTGGAATCTTCACCCATAGATCCTCACAGTCAGCCCACCTTTTTGGGAAAAGGCTAGCCATGAAAGCCCATCCAACCGCTTAGAAAAATGGTGCTAGGGAACTATAATCATTTGCTCATTCTGAATCCTTCTTTTATAATATAGCCAGATAACAAAGAATCATCAGCAAATACCATGAAAGAAGCACTAAAGTGGACTAGCTGACGAAATAGGAGAGAACTTTAAAAAAAATACTAATACTAGGCTGGGCTCAATACTAGTGGCTCAACCTGTAATCCCAGCACTTTGGGAGGCTGAGGTAAGTGGACTGCCTGAGCCCGCGGGTTCAAGACTACTTGGCGAGACCTCATCTCTACAATAAATCAAAAACATTAGCCAGGCGTGGTAGTTCACGCCCGTAGTTCTGGCTACTTGGAAGGCTGAGGCAGAAGGAATGCCAGAACCCAGCAGGTCGACGTTGGGGTGGTCGTGAGTGCACTGCACTCCAACCTGGGCAACAGAGTAAGACTCCAACTCAAAAAATAATACTAATACTAATTACTATCTCCAGAGATCATTAGCTGGTATTAAATTCATAAGTCAAAACCCCAACTTTATCTGAAAAAAGGAAAGGCGGACAAGAAAGTGTCTGGAAATTAAGAGTATGATTACCAAAATTGAAATTCAGAGGGAGGTTGAAGAGAAAAATGGGCAGTCCCTGAAATCTGAAATGATGATCTGAAAAGGTGATCAAGAGTATCTCAGAACTTAGAGGGGAAAAAGAGATGAAAGGTGAAAAAGAAGTTAAAAGACATGGTTGATAAATGCAGGAGAGACAATATACATCTAATCAGACATCTAAAAGAACATTTCCTAGAGTAGATAGAGGAGTCTTAAGACTGAAAGGGCCACTTAATACTGGCAAACAGGAGGAGGGAGTGGTTTTCACCTAGATACATGCTGGTGAAATTTCTGAATCCCATAACTTAAAAAGAAAATACTGGCAGCCGGGCTTGGTGGCTCAGCTTGTAATCCCGCGCTTTGGGAGGCTGAGGTGAGTGGACTGCCTGAGCCCGTGGGTTCGAGACCCACCTGGGCAACTTGGCGAGACCTCATCTCTACAATAAATCAAAAAATTAGCCGGGCGTGGTAGCCCGCACCTGTAGTTCCAGCTACTTGGAAGGCTGAGGTGGAAGGATCGCTAGAGCCCAGCGAGTCGAGGCTGCGGTGGCCAGGAGCGTGCCACTACACTCCAGTCTGGGCAACAGAGTGAGATTCCAACTCAAAAAAAAAAAAAAGAGAAAATTCTGAACTCTTCCATGGAAGAACAGGCTATGTACGTACAAAGGACCAAGAATCTTATTTTTTTTTTATTTTTATTTATTTTTTTTTTGATTGTGGTCTCACTCTGTCACCCAGGTTGGAGTGCAGTGGCACAATCATGACTACTGCAGCTTTGAACTCTTGGGCTCAGGCGATCCTTCCACCTCAGCTTCCCAGGTAGCTGGGACTACAGGCATGCACCACCACACCTGACTTATTTTGTTGATTTTTTTGTAGTGATGAGGTCTTCCTATGTTGCCCAGGCTGGTCTCAAACTCCTGGGCTCAAGCAGTCTTTCTACCTCAACCTCCCAAAGTGCTGGAATTACAGGCATGAGCTACCACACCCAGCCAAGGATCTTATTCTTTGCACTAAGTACTGAAGACAATGCTTTTGAGCATTATCTATAGCTACGAGTATTTTGAACCTAGAATTCTGTACTCTGCCAAACTATCATTTAAGTATGAAAACAAAATTAACTTTTTAGTGTATGCCGACTCATATCCTTTTGGGAAAAAATACTGTGGGATATTCCTAAAACATTAAAAAAACATAAAAAAATAAAGCCAAGAAGCAACTACCCAAAGCATATGAAATAGTAGTGAACAAAAAAGTAATTCCCATATTGGATACATTTATCCTGAGAGATCCCTGAAGTGGTAGAGCAGTAACACTAAAAGTAATGTTAGCCGGGCTCGGTGGCTCAGCCTGTAATCCCGTGCCTTTGGGAGGCTGAGGTGAGTGGATTGCCTGAGCCTGCGGGTTCGAGACCCGCCTGGGCAACTTGGTGAGACCTCATCTCTACAATAAATCAAAAATTAGCCAGGCGTGGTAGTGCGTGCCTGTAGTTCCAGCTACTTGGAAGGCGGAGGCCGAAGGATCGCCAGAGCCCAGCAGGTCGAGGCTGCGGGGTGGCCGGGAGCGGCCACTGCACTCCAGTCTGGGCGACAGAGTGAGACTCCAAATCAAAAAAAAAAAAAAAAGTAAGTAATGTTAATAATATAACAGTCTGCCGGGCTCGGTGGCTCAGCCTGTAATCCTGCGCCTTTGGGAGGCTGAGGTGAGTGGATTGCCTGAGCCCGCGGGTTCGAGACCCGCCTGGGCAACAAGACCTCATCTCTACAATAAATCAAAAAATCAGCCGGGCGTGGTAGCGCATACCTGTAATTCCGGCTACTCGGAAGGCTGAGGCGGAAGGATCGCCGGAGCCCAGCAGGTCGAGGTTGCGGTGGCCAGAAGCGGCCACTGCACTCCAGTCTGGGTGACAGAGTGAGAATCCAACTCAAAAAAAAAAAATAATAATAATAATATAACAGTCTGGCCAGGATATGGTGGCTCACACTTGTAATCCCAGCACTTAGGGAGGTCAAGGCAAGAGGATTGCCTGAGTCTAGGAACTCGAGACTAGCCTGGGCAACATGGGGAGACCTCGTCTCTACAATAAATAAAAAAGTTAGCCAGGTATGGTGGTGCATGCCTGTAGTCCCAGCTGCTTGAAAGTCTGAGGTGGAAAGATCAGCAAGTTGAGGCTGCAGTAGTTGTGATTGTGCCACTGCACTCCAACCTGTGTGACAGAGTGAGACTCAGAGTCAAAAAATACACACACATACACACAGAGGGTGCCAAAAAAGTGTATACACATTTTAAGAAAGGAAAAAACTATTAAAGTTGTAATACTCTATAAAATGAATGCAAGTCATGTTTGACTTCTGCAATTACAGGAGATGCTTCAAGCGTTTACCATCAGTATCCAGATACTTCTGTTTATAGGGAACATCTCTTAGCATCTCTTAAAATGTGTATATATATTTTGGGCACCCCCGCGCACGCGCACACACACACACACACACCAGTCTGGACTTAGATTCTGGGTCATTTTAACAAAATGTAGTGAGGGTAGTAAGGAAACGAAGTGAAGAGGCAAAATTGTCTAAAATCATTTTCTTATTCCAGGGGAATTATGCTTGCTGACTAATTCTTTTTTTTTTTTTTTTTTGAGTTGGAATCTCACTCTGTTGCCCAGACTGGAGTGCAGTGGCCGCTCCTGGCCACCGCAGCCTCGACCTGCTGGGCTCTGGCGAGCCTTTCGCTCAGCCTTCCAAGTAGCTGAAACTACAGGCACGCGCTACCACGCCCGGCTAAGTTTTTGATTTATTGTAGAGATGAGGTCTCGCCAAGTTTCCCAGGTGGGTCTCGAACCCATGGGCTCAGGCTATCCACTCACCTCAGCCTCCCAAAGCGCGGGATTACAGGCTGAGCCACAGAGCCCAGCCACTAATTCTTAACATTGATAAAAATATATATACCTTTAAATGGTTTGTTCAAAGTTTAATGGAAAATACTATTAAGAATAACATGAGCCGGGCTCGGTGGCTCAGCCTGTAATCCCGCGCCTTTGGGAGGCTGAGGTGAGTGGATTGTCTGAGCCTGCGGGTTTGAGACCCGCCTGGGCAGCGAGACCTCATCTCTACAATAAATCAAAAAATCAGCTGGGCTATGGTAGCGCCTGCCTGTAATTCCGGCTACTTGGAAGGCTGAGGCGGAAGGATCACCGGAGCCCAGCAGGTCGAGGCTGCGGTGGCCGGGAGCGGCCACTGCACTCCAGTCTGGGTGACAGAGTGAGACTCCAACTCAAAAAAAAAAAAAAAAAAAAAGAATAACATGTAGAACTTCCAAACCACCCCATGTGGAGTGAGGAAATAGAGGACTAAGGAAAATTTCATTAATTCTGCAAAAAATGATAAAGAGAAATAATAAGAAAGCATTATATAGAAAACCCAAAACAAGAACACAAGCATTCATATCAGTGATTACAAAAAATATTGATGGGACAAAGTCACCTATTAAAAGCAAAAGGTCTCATAAGGTGAGAACAATAACAAAATTTATCTAACATGTTCTTTATAAATGAAACCCAAGAACAAAAAGATGCCAAAAATTGAAAATAAAGGGAAAAGTCCATATATGCCCATGTTGAGATCTGATAGAGCTGTGAGGTTTTTAAAATTGTGTTTGTTTTTCACATGCTTTTGAAGTATTTGTGAATGTCCTAGCAAATCAGTTCAAGAAGAAAGAGTAGCGTCTTGAAACTACTTTATTATAAGTTTTCACAAAATAACGTAGTATGGCGCTTGGTCTAAAATGGCCAGTGTTTATTCTTTAAAATATTTTGGATTTACATAGTTCCTTTCTTCTAAAAAGATATCTCCAAGTCTTGGGGTAGAATAAAATCATAGTAGAAAATAATCTTTTTGTTATTTTTTAAAGATCCAGCATTTATTTTAGAATTGAGCATTTATTTTAGAATTGTATTTAAAAATTGAGCATTTATTGAGCATTTATTTTAGAATTGTATTTAAAAAAACAAAAAACAAACTCCTCAGGCACAGTGGCTTATGCCTGTAATATCAGCACTTTGGGAGACTGAAGCAGAAGGATTGCTTGAGCTCAGTAGTTCAAGACCAGCCTGGGCAACATAGGGAGACCTCATCTCTACAAAAAATTAGTCGGGCATGGTAGCACACACCTGTAGTCTCAGCTACTCTGGAGGATGGGCAGGAGGATCACCTGAGCCCAGGAGATTGAGGCTGTGGTGATTGTGCCACTGCACTTTATCCTGGGCAACACAGTGAGATCCTGACTCAAAAAAAAAAGAAGGCAAAAAAAGCTCCATATAAATAAAGAATTTGAATATCTTCTTGTAAGGATTAAAATAAGAGTACTAATAGATTAAAAAATGAAAATTCCTATAAATTAGTGAAAATTACCACCCTGTTCTTAATGCCCTCTTTTCAGATTAGTCATTAAATAAATGTTTATTTTCTGGTCCTGAAAACTGTGTGCTGGGCACTGTGAGGCACAAAAGAAGTACAAGACTTTACCTTTGCATACTAGGAATTTTACTGACATTTTGACAGCTTTCTGTGTGAAGCCATTAAATGTCTTCTTACAGAGGACTCTGAAACTTGTTTAGTCTGGTATAATTTGCCACTAATTGCAATAAAATAATCATGGCTAGCATTCATTGAGTTCATCTCTGGACATCCACACTTATCACAGTGTTTTCATGTGATAGACACCTCGACTTATGAATGAATACACGCGTGGTAAATACGGGCTAAGAGCTTGAATTCAGTACCTAATGTAATCCTCAACAATTGTGAGTTAGCTAGTATGATTCTTCCTATTCTGTAGATGAAGAAACTGAGCTTGAGATCCTTTTAATTACCTTGCCCAAAGCCACAGTTGCTAAGTGGCAGAGTGGAACTGGCATCCAGGACTAACTTAAGTGCTGTGTACTGGGGTGCAGGAAGAATGGTAAGGGTTTGTGTTGCTGGAAAACGTGTTGCTGGTGTATGCTTCTTGTTTAGACTAAGGAATAGAAACCATTGTGTAGCCAGGGTTCCATACCTGCCCTCAGTTACCATCTGTCTCTCAGCTCTAAAAGCAATCTTGCAGTGATGTTTATGTATCCTAAATAGTACAAAATGGTACAGAGGAGGAAGGGAAACAGTTTGGGGAAAATTTGACCACTGTGCCTCATGGGAACTGTTTCTCTTATAATCAGTGGTCAGTATGCCTCGCCTGCTTTTAGAAATCCATTTCTGCTTGCCTTGTCAGAGAGTTCTGAAGATCCTACTCTCTCTTAGATGCCTTGCTCTATTAGGCAGGAGACACAAGCAAAGCAGCTCATTTGGCATGAATTAGGCAACAGAGAAAACCCTGCTCAGTGGGAGTAACCTGCCACAACCTGGTTTCCTTTCTCTGGCCAGATGGCCAGTCTCGTCTCTCGTTTAGTAGTAATGCCATTACAACATTCCCATTCAGATCCCCATGACCCAGTAATTGTTTTGAGAATGAGTGCAAAGCTATCAGACACCAACTACTATAATTAGAAAAGGGAAAAGCAGACACTTACCAGAGTCTTTAGGCTGGAGCGTTTACAGCACTTTTTTTTTTAAGTTATGGAGACTCTCAGTTTTGCTTCCTAAAATACAAATTGTACAGTTTTGGGGTTCTTGCATTCCAGTTTTTGTTACTGCTTTGCACTCTCTTTCCTTTTTTCCCCCTATTTTAATCTGAGTACAAATTGCTGTCAGCACATTGAGTTCATGTGCCAGCCACATTCAGAACAGGGTGTTCTGTGCTCTTCAAAACAAAATTGCTCTAGGGCAGTAAGAGAACAATAAGTCAGAGCTCCAGTTTAAGTGATGTTTTGCAGCTCACTTGATGTGGTTACACTCGGATTGCGCAGCTAAACTTGGGTAATTTGGTTTGGTTTGACTTTGTAGGGGGTTGGAGGAACTCCCCCTCCTTTAAGTTGCATAGAATTTAAGTCAAGAAAAAAATGTTTCTTTTTACTTGTTTATTTCTTTCTCTACCAAAAAAGCTCTAAGTAGAAGCATCCTGTGTGTGCTTTTATTCTCTTTGGGCACGTCATAGATGATTTACTTCCCGTAAATCATGCTGGTTGGGATTAGCAACAGACCTCCTGAGCCCTAGAGGCTGAGCTCCCAGTGAGTCATGATGGTTATTATTAAATATTTATTAAGTGAGTATTTGCACTAAGAGATGCCAGGTCAAAAGCAACCACAGGTCTTCCACAGCCAGGCCTGCTATATCCTTTTTTGATTTGTTTTGTTTTGTTGATAGCAATTGTTAAGATGATATAAGAAAGGATAACTGGAACCATAGGAGGTATGCATGTCTGCATCTGTCATTATGAGGAGGGTCCCTGACCATGGATGGCTCCAAGTGGTGTATAAGTTTTTGTCACCAGTCTTGTAGATCTTGTCACACCAGCGTTCCAAGTTTAGAAGCCAGTTGACCCAGCAGTAGCCTTTGCTACTCGTAGATGTAAAGAATCAATGAACTGTACCCACTCTGAGGCTATACTACCTTTTGCTCTGACATTCTAGATGTCATCAGTACAAGGTGATGGTTTATTATATACATATAAACTGGTGTGTGTGTGTGTGTGTGTATGCATATCAATTTAAGATTTTTATGATCATGCTTGTTCAGGTCCAATTTTGAAGAATTAGATTTACCAGAAAAAAAGATTAGTCCACATATAAAGCAGAAAGCATTCATAAGAGCACTCACAAATTTTTATCATCTTATTAGGTGGCCACAAACATTGGTTCTATCTTTTATTGTCTCTCCGAGAGACTAGCTGCAATGAATGTTTTGCTTTCTAAATCATGCCTTTGTTATACTATTCTTTTATTTTTGGCTGTCTTATTTCATTTATCTTTCCCAACATGTTTATTAGTAGCCGATCTTATTTTCCCTAATCATGGGTTATCACATCTAAAAAGAACTTCTGAAATTATGTATATAATTTGAATATCAAGTACATACACCAAGCTAAAAACTAGCCTAGGAAACTGACACACAGGCAGGAATCCTTTGCAGAGTCTCTGGATTTCCTGTTTTGAAAACACATTCAAAGTTGATCAACCAAAAGCCACAACAAATGTACTGATAATTTCCTCTCCCAGTAAGTGTACTCTCCTTTAGGGAGGAAGATGATACTTCCAACAATAAACCTCAGACAAAAAGATCTGTTAACTAAGTTGTAAGCTACTAGGATAATAAATCTCAAGACTTGAGACATTCCACAGTACACAGACTTAACTTCACTTGGTTCAGCAAATCTTTTTTCACGAAAAATATCATCCATTCATCTAAATTTCTTAGGCAGATTTAAAAATGTTTAGAAATGTATGCTTTTAAGAACTCTTAACCTCTTTAGAATCATCAGTTTTTACTCCAGTTTTATATATTATATATATATATGTATGTATATGATATTTTAAGCCTTAAACTTGCTGCAGAACCTGTATAGTCACGCACCGCATAACAACATTTTGATCAACTGCAGACCACATATACAACAGTGGTCCCATAAGAACGTAATACCATATTTTTTACTGTACCTCTTATTTATTTAGAGATGTTTAGAGACACAAATGCTTACCATTGTGTTACAACTACCTACAGTATTCAGCATAGTAGCATGCTGCACAGGTTTGCAGCCTAGGAGCTTACCACCCAGCCTAGGTAGGTAGTAGGCTAGGCCATCTAGGTTTGTGTAAGTACACTCTATGAGGTACAATGATGAACTACAATAATGAAATCACCTAATGACACATATCTTAGAACATATCCCCATACTTAAGTGATACATGACTGTATTTTAAAATCAAAAATTTGAATTTATTTAAAAAATATTTTCCAATTCGGAAGAACTTTCAATTTCCCACAATCTTTGTTTTATCTAGACCATTTCAAAATTGAGTATAACAGAGGGAATGAGCTGGGCTTGGTGGTTCAGCCTGTAATCCCGCACTTTGGGAGACTGAGGTGAGTGGATTGCCTGAGCCCGCAGGTTCGAGACCTGCCTGGGCAACTTGGCGAGACCTCATCTCTACGATCAATCAAAAAATTAGCCAGGCATGGTAGTGCGCGCCTGTAGTTCCAGTTACTTGAAAGGCTGAGGCAGAAGGATCGCGGGAGCCCAGCAGGTCGAGGCTGCAGTGGCCGGGAGCATGCCACTGCACTCAAGTCTGGGTGACAGAGTGAGACTCCAACTCAAGCAAACAAACAAAACAGAGGGAATGATCTGCCTTTATGAGTATGGGAAACCTAAATGCTGTATGCCAGCCCCACCCTGAGAGCTAAGTCTAACCTTATCCCTTTTTGGAGGAGCTAACTGGAGGGTCAGAACCTCTCTAGCTTGGCCCGAGCTTCCTAGACTTCATTGTATGTCTGTAATGAAAATGAGTAAGGATGGTATTAAGCCTAGTGATTTAGGAAAGGGTAGAGAGCTTTAGAGCATAAATGTCCAAGTGACATTTTTGCTTCAAATGTCTGCACCACTGCTGTTCACTCTTCAGTTTTTCTATTTCTCAAGCCTGGGCTAGAGGTAATCTCATTAAATGATTAACTACAGAAATTAGCTTTGAAGCTCGTTTCTGAACTATATTGAGAGTGATATTACTGAATCACAGAATTTTAGAGCCTCAAGGGACATTTGAGATCATGTAGTTCAAAAGTAGAGTGCTTTGGAATTGAAGTTTTTTTTTTTTTTTTTGAGTTGGAGTCTCACTCTGTCACCCAGACTGGAGTGCAGTGGCCGCTCCCGGCCACCGCAGCCTCGACCTGCTGGGCTCCGGCGATCCTTCCACCTCAGCCTTCCAAGTAGCCGGAATTACAGGCATGCGCTACCACGCCCAGCTGATTTTTTGATGTATTGTAGAGATGAGGTCTCGCTGCCCAGGCGGGTCTCAAACCCACGGGCTCAGGCAATCCACTCACCTCAGCCTCCCAGGAATTGAAGTTTTATTTGGAAAATAATAATTGTCTTTTTAGGCATGGATTGAGTATAACCGAACAAGGATTTTTAGTCTCTCTAAAGCAATTTTTGATCTAAAGTAGATTAGCTAATCTTAGAAAATAAGCATTTTAGAAAATCATAGATATGAATATAGGCCATTATAATTTTCTTATGAAAATAATTTTCTTATGAAAGAAAATTATTCTTATTATATTTTTTTGGTGACTGTTACACTATTATACAAGCCATCCATTTTTATTATTGAGTCAAAGACCTAAGTTGAAAGGAATATATATATATGTTTTGAATCTTCAGGGAGATCTAAGTTAATGAAAAAAAAAATGTATGTGTGTGTGTGTTTTGAGACAGAATCTCACTCTGTCGCCCAGACTGGAGTTCAGTGACACAATCACAGCTCACTGCAGCCTCAAATTCCTGGGCTCAAGTAATCCTCTCACCTCAGCCTCCTGAGTAGTTGGAACTACAAGTGTGCATCCCCATGCCCAGCCTAAATATCTTAAATATTAAAATTCATTGTAGGCCGGGCTCAGTGGCTCAGCCTATAATGCCAGCACTTTGGGAGACCAAGGTGAGTGGATTGCCTGAGCCCACGGGTTCGAGACCAGCCCGGGCAGCTTGGCAAGACCTTGTCTCCACAATAAATAAAAAATTAGCCAGGCATGGTAGCGCGCACCTGTAGTTCCAGCTACTTGGAAGGCTGAGGCAGGAGGATTGCCGGAGCCCAGCAGGTTGACACTGGGGTGGCCGTGAGTGTGCCACTGTACTCCAGTCTGGGTGATGGAGTAAGACTCCAACTCAAAAAAAAAAGTTGTAAGATTTCAGAGAATTATTTTTCCTAGGGAAAAAAAGTCTAACTGTTCAAGAAAAAAATATATCTGTATGCCTTTTTCCTATTTTGTCTTAAAATAAGATAAAAACCACATATCTAATATTAAATTATCCTGGTAATAAGCTTGATGAATGTGGGTGAAATAGGGAATTAGACCTCAAGAAATTGACCTCCTCACTCAACATTTCAGGGCAGGTTATTTAGTGATTTTTTTTATTAGAAAATATAGTTTATTTGGAAAGTAAATTAGAGAGAGAGAGAGGAGATTCACCTCCCCAAGATAGGGAAGGGAGCCAAAGTCAGGAAGCATGGTGACATCAGAGTCTAGTAAGACAATGGCCCTATTTAGTAATTTGATTTGTGAAGTTATAGTAGACTGTTGGTTCTTTCTTTTTTTTTTTTTTGAGTTGGAGTCTCACTCTGTCGCCTAGACTGGAGTGCAGTGGCCACTCCCGGCCACCGCAGCCTCAACCTGCTGGGCTCCGGCGATCCTTCCGCCTCAGCCTTCCAAGTAGCCGGAATTACAGGCATGCGCTACCACACCTGGCTGATGTTTTGATTTGTTGTAGAGATGAGGTCTCGCCGCCCAGGCGGGTCTCGAACCCGCAGGCTCAGGCAATCCACTCACCTCAGCCTCCCAAAGGCGCGGGATATTGGTTCTTTCACACTGTATATTTATTATTTCCACCAAGGGATACAGCTAAGTTACTCATTGATGTTGTTGCCATTGAATTTACCATATTTATTCAAATATACTTGTGAATGAGATTAGGAGTCTTAAAGAAGAAAGAGCTTCTATATTCAGTGAACCTTTGTATATCATTGAAGAAATAGCCACTTTGTTGTTTTCCTGACCCAAACATCTGACACCAAGATGCAGGTATAGATGTTTAAGCCATTGCATATTTGATATTAAATTTGTGGCATTTTGATAACCCATCTATTAAATAATCTAGTATTTCTTGACCTTGTATGATAAGGAAACTTCTGTCATAAAGCAGACTTAGATTAAACCTGTGTGTCCCATTTCTGGTACTAACTAAGCCACTTTATTGATACAGTTATCAGTAATTATATAACTTAGAAAGAAATATGGTTGCTCTTAAACTTTCAGACTGGGTGGACTAAACTTCAGCAAACATACCATGTGTGTCTCTTGATGAAATGAAAAAGGGTAAATGGTATTTGCTACATTTTTGGCCACTCATTTGTCACTTCACTAAATTAGCCAGTCCTGAGGAGTAGCTTTGTTGACTGTCCTGTCTCCTTGCCCTTAGTCTACCTGGAAGGCCACTGTGGCGAAAGGATGTTTGACTGCAGAGATGTGGTATTCACTGTTGGTGAAGGAGAAGACCATGACATTCCAATTGGAATTGACAAAGCCCTGGAGAAAATGCAGCGGGAAGAACAGTGTATTTTATATCTTGGACCCCGGTAAGCAGCCTGTCAGTTCAGAATACCAGTGATGTTACCAAAAGAACAGGGATATGCTCGCCTTTTAATTTGGCATTTGCCATTTTCAGTGAAGTCAGTACAACAGTGGAAATAGCTTATTAAATCAGGCTACAGATAGTCATTGAGTAAATTAATGGTTCTTACAATATCACAGAGGTTTGTGAGCGTGTTTACTTGACTGATAAGTGTTAAAAATAGGCCTTACAGGCACGTTTTGCCATTGTAATTGTTTGTTTTACCTGCTGTGTTGCCAGGACAGGCAGCTATTGCCCCTTCTCATGTGTTCTCTTGCCCCCCTTTCCCTTTTCTTTAATAGGCAGGAGGCAGTAAAGCTTGTGGGGGCTGAGAGTCAAAGACACGTTTGGTGAATTACTGCCACTTGAGTTGGTGCCACCTGTTCTTACACAGAATCTCTGAAAAAAGGCATGTTCTTCCTGGATCTCAAGGCAATGGAGATGACTCATTTTTTGCCTAAATTTTTCTCATCATAAGGATATCCATTAGCACTTAAGCTTAGAATTATCAGACACTGACAGTCTGTCTTGTGAAAACATGTCTGGTATTATTTTTAGATCTAAAATTATACCATGAATCCAAACCTTCTATCTTGAGAAGTGGACCCCTTAGAGAAGCCAGGGAGTTTTGATTCTGTTTGCATGAAAGCGCATCTGCTTATTTAGTGTATTCTCCCTCTGGCTTCGTGTATTTCAGATGGCAGGACTTCAAGTTATTGAGAATTGTGATGACCTGCACTTGCCAACTGATAATATTGTCTTTTGGTACAGTCGTTTGTCTTCGTATAGCCTCTGTAGTAATCCAGTGGCAAATTTACCTTTGCCCTAACCATAATCTTTTTTTTTTTTTTTTTTGAGTTGAGATCCCACACTGTCACCCAGGCTGTAATGCAGTGGCAAGATCACAACTCACTGCAACCTTGACCTTCTGGGCTTGGGTGGTCCTTCTGCCTCAGCCTCCCAAATAGCTTGGACTACAAGCTCATGCCACCCCTCTCGGCTAATGTCTTTATTTTTTATAGAAACAAGGTCTTGCTATGTTGTGAGCTCTTGGGTTAAGCAATCGTCCTGTCTCACCCTCCCAAAGCGCTGGGATTGCAGGTGTGAGCCACCGTGCCTGTAATCATATTTTTGAGGTGATGTTTTAGCCAGGCTACTACCACTTGAAAATTCTTCTAAAATGCTCTATCTTGAACTCTTTAAAGTCTTCACTGAGGTACCTTTTATATAATGCCTTCTTTTTCTCTACCCTCTACTCTTTTCTTTTTTTCACTACTACAGTCCCACTTCAATGTGCTTTATTCACATGTACTCTGTATTTGTAGTTCACTTTAGACAAAGCTAGTTCTGTTTCTAGAAAGTATTTTAAAATCAAGTAGAGCACAGAGAAGGCTATCTCCTCCATATCGAAAAATCTCTCTCTTTTTTTTTTGAGTTGGAGTCTCACTCTGTCGCCCAGACTGGAGTGCAGTGGCCACTCCGGGCCACCACAGCCTCGACCTGCTGGGCTCCGGCGATCCTTCCGCCTCAGCCTTCCGAGTAGCTGGAATTACAGGCATGTGCTACCCCGCCCGGTGCGATTTTTTGATTTATTGTAGAGTTGGGGTCTCGCTGCCCAGGCGGGTCTCGAACCCGCGGGCTCAGGCAATCCACTCACCTCAGCCTCCCAAAGGCGCGGGATTACAGGCTGAGCCACTGAGCCCGGCTAAAAAAAAATCTCTATTTTTAATCAGCATTCCAAAGCTATAGTAGTTCTAACTTGGGGATAATGGGCACTTACGTCTAATGTGTGTTTTCAAAATTTAAGCTCCTTAAGAATAAGTTCTGTTTGTATTATAGGCATATACTTTTACATGAATCATTTATTACATTTTAACCTAGCTAATAAGGCAATTGTGGGGACAGATGTCTCAAGTTTAATGGCAAAAAGAAAAACAGAAATTGTCTTTGTATTTTTTTTATGCAAATAGTTCTTGTAGGTTTAAACTATTTGTTGAATCATTAGAGATTATACCCTGCTTCATGCTTCCCAGCTGTGTGCAGTTGAACACGTCACTTCACTCTCCTAAGCCATAGTTTCCCCACCTGTAAGTAGGGATCACAGTCTCTACCTCATAAAGTTGTGGAGCACTTAGCCAAGTGCCTGACACATAGGAGCCCTCAGCATATTAGCTATTATTGCTGTTGTGACGACTATCTTTCTCTTCCATTTTGCCCTCAGACCACAGGAAAAAAGAACATCCTGTTTTAACACATGATAGACTTTTCAGGTCTTTCAAGCATAAAAGTAGTCAACAAGTTATCATAAATGTCTAGGTATAAAAGTTTTTTCATATGTTTTATAGAAATAATTTGGCATAGTAAGAAAGGAACATGTTATTTTTGTGTTCAAGGTGTTGGTTGGTATGTTGAGAAATTATGTAGAGTGCATTCTCTGCCATACAAGACTGTCTGCATATGCACAGCACAGTACTATACATGTATGTAGAAAATCCCTACATACTAAGCATGTTTTGGGTGCATGCAATGAATTTATTTATTCAGATTTCCACTTCCATAAAACTTTACCCCTGAGTATTGCTGTAAATGTGGATGTTGCAAATATACAAGGGGGGACCCAAAAAACCAGAATATTTTTGGAGGGCAAGCCCCTCGTGGTACAGTCTTCCCCCGCTAAGTAAGTGTTCTAGGAACCCTTCGGCATCAGTGTACCAGCTAGCACTGTTGTGAGAGGCTGCATTCGGCTTCAGTGAATTTTTTTGGAGATTCTTTCAGTGCGTTTGTCCATTTCATGATGGATGATTTGCAAGCATACCTACCCACACCATGCTGAGTGTTATACAGTTTTTGGCCAAAAACAGCATGACCCCATGCCCTACCTTCCCTATTCACCTGATCTCGCACCGAGCAACTTTCTTTTGTTTCTCGGATGAAAAATTTCCTCCAAGGGAAGCGTTTTACCAATGTGGAAGAAGTGAAACAAAAAACAGCAGAAGCACTAAAAGGAATCAAAATTGACAAGTTCAAAGACTGTTTTGAGCAGTGAAAAAAGTGTCTCCATAGGTGTACTGCATCAAAGAAAGTACTTTGAAGGTGCCTGAAGTTTAAACATATAAGAATAAATACACGTAGCTGGGCTTTGTGGCTCAGCCTGTAATCCCGCGCCTTTGGAAGGCTGAGGTGAGTGGATTGCCTGATCCCGCGAGTTCGAGACCCGCCTGGGCAGCGAGACCTCATCTCTACAATAAATTAAAAAAAAATCAGCCGGGCGTGGTAGTGCATGCCTGTAATTCGGCTACTCGGAAGACTGAGGTGGAAGGATTGCCGGAGCCCAGCATGTTGAGGCTGCGGTGGCCGGGAGCGGCCACTGCACTCCAGTCTGGGCGACGGAGTGACACTCCAACTCAAAAAAAAAAGAATAAATATACAATGTTTTATAAATAAATTCCAGGGTTTATTGGGCCCCCCCATATGCTTAGTGTCATCTCTGCATTTCGTTCTCCAAAAAAATTTCCAAGGCACACCTCTTAGACTCTGATAGACTCCTCAAAATAATATTTTCCCATTAAGAAATACATAAAACATTTTCAGAGAATCCATTTTTCTCTCTTCTCACTGGGACAATATCTTCCCTTTATATTGTTGTTTTAAATACCACGACTGGTTAATCTTTTCTGTTGTAGGTAAAATGTGTATAGTTTTAACTTTTTTTTCTTTTTCTTCCTTTCCTTTTCTTTCTGTCCCACACCAACCCAAAACAAAAACGCAGGCTACCAAAAGCAGTAGTGTCTAATGATGAGGCAGTATGGGTCAAAAAACTAAATGATTTTCTGGGGACATTCAGAATCTGAATTTAAATCCTGGCTCTGCCACTGCCTCTATGCATGATTCTCAGGAAGTACTTCTCCAAGCTTCAGTTTCTTCATCTGTAAAAAGGGAATGATTGGTAAGAGCTTATATGTAGTACAAGAACTTCCATATGCATATAAAGGCTTAATGATCATTAATAGTCATGATTTGACTGGGCTCAATGACTCAGCCTGTAATCCCAGCACTTTGGGAGGCCAAGGCGAGTAGATTGCCTGAGCCTGTGGGTTTGAGCCTGAGCCCGGGCAATTTGGTAAGACCTCATCTCTACAATAAATAAAAAATTAGCTGGGCGTGGTAGCGCACGCCTGTAGTTCCAGCTACTTGGAAGGCTGAGGTGGAAGAATCGCCTGAGCCCAGCAAGTCAACGCTTGAGTGGCCATGAGTGTGAATGCCACTGCACTCCAGCCTGAGTGACAGAGTGAAACTCCAACCCCCCAAAAAATAGTCATGATTTTGTATCTCATCTCTGGAGGCAGCTGTTCATTCAAGGACATTAATACTGAATCCCTTCTGTTAGTGTAGCTCAGCTTATCTTTTGGTTAATTCCTGAAATACCTTTTGTGTTGTTTTATTTTTCAGTGAATTGCATGTCCTGGTTCCTTCTTTGCAGGGCTGATCTAGCATAAGTCTGGCAACTTTCTGTGTAACACAGAAGTAGACTAGATGCACCCAGAACAGTTTGGTGTGAGCTTACACCTCCCCAGGGTGATGTGTTTCACCTGCATCTTGACAGGATCCCTTCATTTTGACCAGAGAGAGATTTTAGAAATATATTTCTCTTTACTCTTTTTTGATCCCATTGATAATAGGGCACTTGGATGCCTTTCTTGGCCCAACCCCACACTCCCCACCCTCAGCCATAGGGCCCCTATTTGTGAGTTCTTTTAAGGCAGATTTCCTCATCATCAACACTATTGAAATGGGGCTGGATAATTCTTGGTTGTGGGGGAGCTGTCCTGGGCATTGTAGGATAGTCAGCAGCATTCCTGGCCTCTGCCCACTAGATTCCATGAAACCTACCATTTGTGACAACCCACAATGTCTCTAGACATTGCCAGATGTCCCCAGAGGGAGGAAAGGTTCATATCACCCTGGTTGAGAGCCACTGGTCTAAGGCAGGTGCCAGGCCATCCGTTGCATTTGTACCAGCTCAGCACAGGACTCCAAGTGTGCCATGTGCTCAGTAGGGACTCATCCACCTCCCTAGTTTCCAGCAGTTAACGAATGTTCTTTGTTTTCTAGATGGCAGAAACAAAATAGGAGATATATAGGTCTAAGAGCTCAAAGTAGAAAACTAGGCACCAATTCCTAAAATTGGCCACTGGTAATTAGGGCTTTTTGTTTATTTGCTGAAGATACCCTTTGCCTTGCTATTAAAACCACCACACCTCACTCCTACTAGCTCTCACTGTATCTCTGTGCCTGTTTCTGGCTCCAGCTTCCATTTTCTTGTGTAACTTTGGAGGTGAGTGAGTAAGCATTTTTTTTTCCTGGAAAATTCCCGCAAGGGGTAAAGAAAGTGGTACCAGCAACAAGACACGAGTGTTCCTACTCTAGTCTTTGCCCAGAGAAATGCCCTGGAGGTATTGGCATCAACCCAGATTTGACATCTTTCAACCCATAGCCTTAAAATTTGAGTTTGCTAAGTTTTTTGAAAGCCCACTTCATATTAAAGAACAGTTTAGCTTGCGACAGATGGGCACAGAATATGTTCCAGTGAACACTTTACCAATATACTAGGCATTGTTCTAAATGCTGGGAAGTTGTTGAGCCAGACAGAGCTCCCCTAGAGCTTCCATTCTGGTAAACACATGCTGCTTTATTTATGTATTTTTTTTACCTTGAGGCGGAGTGAGGGGTCTCACTCTGTCATGCAGACTGTGGTACAGTAGCACAATCATGGCTCAAGGGATCCTCCCTCTTCAGCCTCCCGAGTAGTCTGAGTATGATGAATGCCATCACACCCAGCTGATTTTTTTGTAGAGACGAGGTCTCACTATGTTGGTCAGGCTGGTCCTGAACTTCCGGGCTCAAGAAATCCTCCTGCCTTGGCTCTCAAAGTGCTAGGATTACAGACTCACACCTAGCCCATGATTGTTGAATACATTTGATTTGCTACAGATCTTAAATGATTCCAAAAAACAAACATATATCCCCAGGTATTTTATTCAGTGTTGTGACATTTACAACATGATAGCTCCAGAGACATAAGAGTGTTTTACTTGGTGGATGGGTCAGAACTTGCTAGGGCTGCTATTGTTGATTATACATGTGTTATTTGTGTGTCCTAGTGTGCTTTTAAAAACTACTTCTTCAAGAACTACTGTGAAAACTTATTTCCCGACGTGTGAGCCTTTCCCCTCCATTTATCCGACTGGAAATGGTACTACTGAAAGGTCACAGCACTTGAAAGTTAAAAGCTTATTAAACCATACCTCTGACAAACACTCCTATAACAATTACAGTGACTCTGTCTTCCCTGTCCTTCCTGCTGATAAAACTTAGGGGAAAATTCCTAATATCTAAATCATGGCTGCTTTATAAAAAGACTAGATATAAAATCAGGCAGAGAAAAAGGCAGTGACATTTAAAATCACTTTAAATAAGCTGTCGCAAGGAGTACATGTGTTATATTATATGTGAATGTGAAGGAAAAAAGAAAACAAAATCTAGCCTGGTTTCTAAGAAAACCATAGCAGTGAAACTTGGCACTGTATCTTGTGATCAACATCTGGTTTGTCTTCAGAGTCTCTGATGTATATAGTTTGCAAATGATAACTCTATGCTAATATGATACCTCAAAATACTGAAGGAGGTGCCTGGAAATACGCCAATTCTTTTAAAGTTTTATTTCTTACTCTCCATTTCAGATATGGTTTTGGAGAGGCAGGGAAGCCTAAATTTGGCATTGAACCTAACGCTGAGCTTATATATGAAGTTACACTTAAGAGCTTCGAAAAGGTGAGAGAATACCAACTTTCCTAACATCACCATCAATCTCTTCTCCATCCACTTCCTGTAAACCAGTCTCTTCTTTTAGTAGGTGATGTCGATAGATGGTGTTTACTTGTATGTTGTGCTTTTCATTATCAGGTTTGTGTCTTGTCTCCAACACAGCTGCTAAAGTATGGGACAATTGACACAGCACAGCTGATATACAACCCAGGAGCGCCATGTTCTTATTTTGTTCCTATGTGTCAGGCTTTCTGTTTTTCAACTTTTTTGGGTAGAATCCAAGAATTGTTCCCTTATTTATTCCTAGACTTGTTCTTTTTTTTTCCTGAGTTGAGGACAGAAAGGTCCACGTTCTGCCAAGCCACTCCTTGGGGCAGTGGGGCGCAGCTCTTCAGTGCCGAATGAGTTGTACCCTTCACAGGAGTCACAACGAGGCCTGCATTGTGACTCCAAGTTATTATTACCCCCATTGCAAGACCTCAGGGGCCACCAGGCTCTGTGACCAGGGATACAAGGAAGAAACCCTGCTAGCACTAGGCCTTTCTTTTCATACCTATCCAAGTAGAGAAAGGAGAATTTGCCAGTTGCCCTTGGTTCCAGAAATGGTATGCCTCCTTGAACATGTCTCCATATCAGGCCCACTTCTGGAGGCTCCTGGCAGTGGCTGACCTGGACACACACAGCATATGCCTGAGCGGGATGTGCTGTCGTCTTGCATTTCCAAAGCCCCACCCTTCCTGGGGCCCCTCAATGCCTGTGTCTGGTGTTCCCACCCAGTGTTTCCTCCATGTTCTGTACATCAAGCTTTTGACTGCAAAGATGACTATTTATATTTTGTTAGACTCAGAAAGAAAATCATTTTCCTGTGGACTTGTACATTTGGGCGAAGAAAGTGGGAGGAGGACTGCTTTGGGATTCTGCTCCAGCAGTGTGGTGTTCCTTATCACACCCCTCCCAGTTCATGTTCCCCTAAACAAACATATGCCCTTGTCACAAGCATTGCTTCTGAAGTCCTACTAGTTTAGCACTGATGTTCCAGTGCTGGCTTTATAGCATATTGTGTTTTTTATTGTTGAACAGAGAGGAAATAATCTTTATCATATGGTTATTCAGACCTTTGGCTTTCCTGTTTCCATTTTTATAAAGTAGCCCTTTGCCCTTCCCTGCCCATGGCCCAGTGGGCACAGCTCATTCAGGAGCTTTCTCCCGTGGTGTGCCACACAAGCCGGTGTCTTGCCATCACTCCAAGAGTGTGTTTGTGCAGTGTTGCTTGGTATATCTGAAACCACAGAAGGTGTGTGATGTCGTTGGGGGCAGTGTGATTTAACTCTCTGCCTTGTAGAGTAAGAATATAATTATACTCCATAAAGACTGAGCCAGGGCCGGGCTCGGTGGCTCAGCCTGTAATCCTACGCTTTGGGAGGCCGAGGTGAGTGGATTGCCTGAGCCCGTGGGTTCGAGACCTGGCTGGGCAACTTGGCGAGACCTCATCTCTACAATAAATCAAAAAATTAGCCGGGTGTGGTAGCGCACGCCTGTAGTTCCAGCTACTTGGAAGGCTGAGCGGAAGGATCGCTGGAGCCCAGCAGGTCGAGGCTGCGATGGCCGGGAGCATGCCACTGCACTCTAGTCTGGGCGACAGAGTGAGACTCCAACTCAAAAAAAAAAGACTGAGCCAATATAAAAAATACAAAGGGCTCATGTTAACTAGGTGTGTGTGTGTGTGTGTGTGTGTGTGTGTGTGTGTGTGTGTGTGTGTGTGTATACGTGCGCACACGTGCTGAAATCTGGAATTTTTAGTCATGGAATTGCATTGATAGGAAGCAGTGTGAGTTGCCGGAAGACTAGTGACCCTTTCATTATTCACTTAAAAAAAAAAATCAGAAGATAGTGAGGACTGTGACACCAGCAACACATACTTATTGTCTTTTGAATAGAGAGAATGTTACAGTTATCCACTTAAATTTCATAATTCATATGCAGTCAGTAGCACTGACCACACCCATTTTCACTTTCCCTAAAGGACCCCAGATTATTCTCTTGGTTCTTTGATCCATCTAAATCCAGCTGTTCGTATGCGTGTAGTTATTTTTGTATTTGTATGTATAATGGTGGGGAGTAACAATACACATAATACAAACTAGCAGATGATAATGAAGTCATTTATTTATGGCTCTGAAATAATACTTTTGCATGGGCCTTACCTTCTCAATTATGTTTTACTTGAAATTCCCCAAGTATGTGTCTGGAAGTCAAAATACAGTTTATCAGTATTATAAGAATATCTGGTGATTTTAGAGTGACAAGTCTAATCTGACCTGAAATTTTTCAAATGCTTTATAAATTTCAGGTCACGGCTGTGACTTGATTACAACAGTGTTCCCAGCATAGAGTTGAAAAACTGAAGCTTGAGAGAAGCATCTTAGTGGAGAGGTTTGCAAGAGAGATGAGGCGCCCTAGCTTTGTGTGTCTTCACATTATAATTCTAAAGATGCACTTTTTAACAGTGCTCAACCGTTTATGTTCCTTACTGTGTTTTTGCTAGTTCCTCCCTCTTGAGCAACATGGCTCAAGCTATCACTGGTCATCCTGGAAAGTGACTTCCTCCAACAGTACACAAAAAGAACACTAGCCTAGCAGTGAACGGTACTGAACACAATGTCAGCAGCAGAGTGTTTTGAGTCTGGGTATCCTCCAGAGTAGCTGCGGTTTGTCTAATGGGCATTAACTGATACTTTTCCTTCTTTGTTCATCTAACTATTGTCACAAATTTGCCCACAGGCCAAAGAATCCTGGGAGATGGATACCAAGGAAAAATTGGAGCAGGCTGCCCTTGTCAAAGAGAAGGGAACCTTATACTTCAAGGTGTGTGAGTCCCTGTACAATCCTTTCCATCTCAAAGAATTACTCAAGTGTCAGTGAGTTTTGCTGATATTCCCTACTCTGAATTCTGTCAGCACTCTTTTTGGTAAGAACAAGCCAGAATTTTTACAAGTCTGTTATTTTTCAGTATAAGAAATGGCGAGGAAAGAATGAATTAATGTGGGGAAAAAAGTACAAATATGTCTTTCACACGTTCTGCTCTAGACTGTGTCCTTCCATAAAAGCATACCAGATCTGGCTTGCCATCACAGTATCACTCAAAGCCTAAACCATCTCGCTTGGTACATAGTTGACACTCCACAAGTGTTTTTGGAATGGAAAAAAAGAATGAATAGAATAATGTTAGCAAGCAGTGGATTCATAGGAGTAAGTTCTACATTATTTTCCTTTCCACTGTCCTGGTGATGTCACTAGGGCACATGACAACAGGAAAAAGCACATATACAGATTTAGAAAGAAATTGACAGGCGGAGAATATTAATTACCTCTAATGGTCAAGATGATTCCCACATACTTGCTTTTGAGGAATCCTCAGAAACTCCTGGATAATGTTCATCATAAATTGCTTCTCAAAAACCCTTTCTGGTAGCATCTAGGAGTGTGATGTTTTCTCTCTTAGATATTAAACCCCCAAATGTAAGAAAAAAAGAAACAGTGCTTTGCTCAATTGTAGTCAGTGTTCTACCCTTTGCATCCCCCACCCCAAGTATACACCTTCTCCGTGTCATGCAGAGAGGGCTCAGTGGTGAGAGTTAGAGGGAGACCAAGAGTTTGGGTATGATTTTTGACCAGGCACGGTGACTCATTCCTGTAAACCCAGCACTTTGGGAAGCGGAGGCGAGAAGATTACCTGAGCTCAGATGTTCGAGATCAGCCTGAGCAACATGGCGAGACCTCGTCTTGACAGTAAATAAAAACATCAGCTGGGCATGGTGGCCTGCCTGTGGTTCCAGCTACTTGGAAGGCTAAGGCAGAAGGATCGCCTGAGTCCAACAGGTCAAGGCTGCTGTGGCTGTGAGGTGCCACTGCACTCCAGCCTGGGCGACAGAGTGAGACTTAACTTAAAAAAAGAAAAAGATTTATTTCCTTTTTCTGCCACTGCAATACTTGAATAGAACGTAGACGATGACATCTAACAGCATGATACAGGAATGCGTAAGTGTGCTTTCACAAGTCTTTAGGGAGCGATCTGATGTCAGACATGCTATTGCGTTTATAACCTGATCAGGAGGGAAGGGGGGCAATGTTAATTCAAATGAAACAACTAGAGAATTGTGTCAGAACAGATGATCAACCCCAAACTAGCCCAGACAAGGGCCACATGTTTGGTTTTTGTTTCTCAAACTTTGACCTGAGACCAACCATAGGATCATGAAATCTAGTAAGTAGAAGTGTATTGCATTATGTCATAAGGATAAGTTTTGTTGCATAAAATTTTTGTTAAGTTGTGTATGAGCAGGTGCTGGATTGCAATTTAAAACATATTTCTTATGAGGGTATTAGTCAAATTTGAAATTGTGGGTTCAGATAATATATAATCATTTATATACTTTATACTTATTTGTCATTGTTTATTATATATACTAAAATATTGTGTGGATCACCAGAAAACACTGGGGTATGAGGAAACAAGCTCAGAATTGGGAATTGGAAAAACTGGGCTTTATGGCTCCTCAAATGATGAAAAGTTATTTAAGATCCAAAGAAGTTATACTTTCATGTAAAAGTGAGGGAGTTACACAAGATGACCCCCAAGTTTCTTTCCAGCCCAAAGTTTTGTGGGTTTCTCAAGAGCAAGTTTGATTTTCTTTTTCTTAATTCTAATTGAAATATTTGGACACTTCTAAACTATTCAAGTAAGATTCCAAATGGGTTATTTGTGTACCCAAATACACAATACGCTAGAATTATAAAAAAGGTTTCTATAAAATATCTTAAGTATGATGTTTTCCTAGACTTCTGAAGTCCATAAAAGTCTTTAACTGTATCTTGTATGTCTTCTCAATACTTCTAAATAGAATATTATGGTTTGGGAGAGTTTGAGGCTCTTGGCATTTGACTAGAATTATATTGACTCAGTGCAGTAGAACGGCTCAGCTATTCGGAAGCTCTAATTGGTTGCTGATGACACAGAATTTTGGAGAATGTTATTGGTAAGGAAACAGTGTTATGAAGCCATGTGTCATATAGCCACGTCCTGAATGTGTACAGAGAAATGAGCAGAATTAGTGATCAGTAGCCAAAAGCACTGTTTAAGTGTCTGTACAATTATTTAATGTTGTTGCTTATTAACATAACTACTGCAACAATGATTTGTATATTTCATAATATTATGAACCTTCTTAAAATTACTGATCTTTGGATAAAATCTGGATCGGCAGTCACACATATGGAACAAATTATTTTTAACATGCAATTTGATAGACAAAATCTTTCAAAACATTAGTCTACTGGGAAAAAATTAATGAAAGGTTCAAAACCACTGACCTAAGACTTTTCTCCCAGAATGTCTCTGAACATTTTGTACCACCAAAAACTTCCCTGGAGGCACCTTTATAATTATAGGTAAAAGATCCCAGCAGTGATCCTCGCTTTAGCTGTAAGACTTCAAAATGGTGGGTGAATGGTTTCCTGTACACATTCTCTTACATTTTCAACTTTCAGGGCAGGTTTCAATCTGCCACACTGCCCTCCTGGGCCCTGTCTCTCCCAGGGTGTTTGACTTGGCATGTCATGCGTTTGCACACAGTCCAGATGTGTAGGTGAGAGCAGAGATGGGGTGAACTAAAGATTTGTATTTCATGCCGTCTGCATTATCAGAGCTTTGTTTCCATTGATCTGTCGGTTTGGTCTGGTTTACCCTAAGTGGGTAAAATTTCCCCCCTTGGTAGGACTGAATTGTACCCAGCTTTTAAATGGGAAGGATTTTGCCATTTAGACTATAAAATCCACATTTCAACTTGTGAACACTGAAGAGAAGAAGACCTCTCTTCTTCTCTCGTTTGTCTCTGAGAATAATTACTAAGCACAGGCAACAACATGATATTTTGCAGGGCATTGTGCAAACCAGTAAACAGACAGGATTTTTGCCCTCATAGCTGACAGTTTTCTGCAGGACAGAGCGTTAACTGTCACACCTGGGGAGTGGTTCTCTTTTTTTCTGATTGTCAGCCATGCTAAGAAGGCTGAGGACACTGCAATTATGTGGGGTTCTTGCGCCCCCTTGTGCTCCTCTTGGGAAGCAAGCATTTCTAAAGCGAGCTTGTGAAGGAGTTAGTCAACCACTGAACCCTTTTCAGACAAACCGAGCTTTGCTGTTTTCACCACCTTTGCTGAACCACGATGCTAGAAACAAGCCATCTATGACTTTAGGATTTGGGGCTAAAAAAAACTAAGAACAACCCAGCCTGTCTTTTATCTCTTTCCTTCATTCTTTAGAGACAGGGTCTTGCTATGTCATTCAGACTGGAGTGCAGTGGCACAATCATAGCTCACTGCAGCCTCAGCCAACTGGGCTCAAGCAATCCTCCCATCTCAACCTTCTGAATAGCTGAGACTACAAGTGCACACTTCTTCATTCTTTTAGTGCAGGATTTTTCAACTTTAGCACAAGTGTCGTTTGAGGCTGTATAATTCTTTGTTGTGGAGGTTGTCCTGTGCATTGTAGAACGTTTAACAGCATCCCTGGCCTCTGCCCACTAGATGCCAGTAGTAACCTCCCCTCAAAGTTGTGACAGATAAAAATGTCTCTAAACATTGTCAGATGTCCCCACGGGGAAAAATTGCCCCCAGCTGAGAATTTCTTGAGTACCTCAGAAGCAGGAATTCCACAAAACAGATTTTACTCATTGGAAGTTGAGGTTTAAAGAAAGTTACATATGATATATATGAAAGAGCTTTCCAAAAATTTAAAGTGCTCTATAAATGTTAGATAATTATTAAGAAGTCTATATTTGCTTTTCTAGAAACCGTAGCCTTCTACTGTTCTGACTATTGAGAACTTACTGAAGCGAGAAGATCTAGGCCCTTGTCCTCCCTGGCTCTTCTTTTCTTTCCCTATGGCAATAATTAGGAGATAGAAAACTTAATAGGTATGTTGAAAATGAATGAGGTGAGAGTAAAGAAACTGGGGGCAATACCTGTCCTTCTTACCTAATCTAAATGACATCCTTTTGTTTCCACCCACACTTCAATTTTTGTACCCAGCAATAGCAATTTTCATTTCCAGGTCACATTCCTTTGACTTTAATAGTTACACAGCAAACCTTTATTAAGGACCTCTTCATCCTAAACCTTAGGTATTCCAAAAGAGATAGGACATACTACTTGTCTTAAAAGAGCTTACAAATCCAGCTAGAGAAACTGTTGAGGACTTCATTCTCATTCTCATTTTTTTGTAGTGCCCAAAAAAGGAGGCAATAGGCTTAAGTGACAAAATATAAGTATTGTCTTCTTCAGCTCAGGTGACCTAAACAATAGGAACTTATTTCTTACTGAATTTATTTCTGAGACTGGAAGTCTAAGATCAAGGATCAGCAGAGTCAGTGTCTGGTGAGGCCCCTCCTTGCGTTATTCATGGCCCCCTTCTTACTGTGTCCTCAGTGGCCTTTCCTCAGGTCCATGTGGGTGGAGAGAGAGGAAAGAGGCTCTCTGGTGTATCTTCTTAGAAAGGCTCTGATCCCACACCCTCATGACCTCACCTAAACCTAATTCCCTTCCCAAAGGTTCTGTCTCTGAATGTCAGCACATTGGGGTGAGGGCTTCATCATATGAATTTGGGAAGGGAAACACAATTCAGTTCATAGCAAATATAACTTCCTCACGAGTTTCAGCAGCTGTATTAAAGGGGCTGGTCACATATTCTTATAAATAACCTGTATCACGCATTTCTGAGGTGGAAGAGGGTAACACTCTGATTTAGTGCCCTTACCCTTTATAACACCTCAGAATACTTTTGCACTGCCTTTCTACAGCAAAGCCAGTGAGCTCTCTGAGTTTCCCTTTCCTAAATGAGTGACTTGTGAGGAAGTGAGGGAGGATGTTTGGGGGAGGCAGTACAGCCCTTCTTCAGACCCAGCCCTCCAGCTGAAACAGTCTGCCCATCCTCGTCCCTGGAAAGATCACCATCAGGGCTTCCTTTCTTCAGGTGTTGCTCATTCCTTGTGCCACCCATTTGAAGTCCTGTGTGACCAGAACATTCTGTTAGACCTTCTCCTTGACTTTCCTCTTCTTATTCAAAGTCATCAGGTGAGGGTTGGAGTGAATGTGGAGCAAGACAGTTCCGATGGAGAAATTCTGGTGTTGACACTGGTCATTGGTCACACTTTGAATTAATGTCCTAATAGGTTGACTGCTCCTCTGCTGTCTGGTAGTATGTGTCATCTGTGTTTTGGAGGTTATAATCACCTCCTGCAAAGGAGAACCCTCACCTGTGCTCTTATTCTGTGTATTTATCAGCTATCACTTCGTTCTTTCATTTGTCTTAAAATGGCAGTAAGCACATTGTTTCAGCCCATAGTGTAGTGTAGTGTAGATAGATATAGATATAGATATATAAATAATAGATTTATGTGATTGTTACAATTGTTAGAATTCTATCAATAAGGACAAAAATATGAATAGGAGAACGATTTTTCTCACAGTTAGCTGGCACGCCTATATGACATGTTGTTTTATAGTTGTGGTTTGTGCTATATGTCTAGTCAACTATGTATATTCCCATTGTCTATCAATCACAGGTCAGCAAATTACATCGTGTGGGCCAACTCTGGCCTACTACCTGATTTTGTAAGTAAGGTTTTACTGAGCAGCCACACCCATTTATTTCTATATTGTCTAGAGCTGCTTTCGCATTACAAATGACAGAATTAAGTAGTTGAAGCAGAGATTAGTTTAGAGAAATAAAATGAACTATGTGTGGGACTTGCCAGACTGTAGTATTTACCGTGCAGTGCTGAACATCAGAAGAAAAAAGAAAAGAAGCATTCCCTTCACTTTTTTAGTGGCCTAGTGTAAAACGGCTCACAATTCTTTTTGAAAGAGTAAGGGGCTAAATACCAAACAAAGTAGCCCTGAACCAGGATGCACATCCAGAAAAATGCCCTGAGCTTCTGTGGAGCTGGTGCTATCCTGAGCTCACAGACCCTGAGCTTCTGAGGGAGAGGAGAGCCGCCTGCAGAGCCCCCGGAGAATAGGAGAAGCCATCCGTGCCAGGTTCTGTAGGAGCTGGCTTCAGCTTGAGGGGTTTGGTTTTTTCCCCCTCAAGAGTCCAGTACAAGTAATCGCTGCCTTTTTTCTCCTAGGGAGGTAAGTACATGCAGGCTGTGATTCAGTATGGGAAGATTGTGTCCTGGTTGGAGATGGAATATGGTTTATCAGAAAAGGAATCGAAAGCCTCTGAATCATTTCTGCTCGCCGCCTTTCTCAACCTGGCCATGTGCTACCTGAAGCTTAGAGAGTACACCAAAGCCGTCGAGTGCTGCGATAAGGTAGAGTCTCGTGTGCGCTGGCCTTGAACTATTCCAGATCTTTCTTTATCCCCATCTTCTTTTGCTTCCTCTCAGTCAAAGGTTGGAGGGTTTTTAAATTTTTGTTTTATTTTTATAATGTCCTCTTAAATTTTATTTTCTACTCTATCTTTAAAATTTCAACAACTTTGGGGAGAACAAATCATTTTTGGTCTGGGCTTTTTTTTTTTTTTTTTTTTTTGAGTTGGAGTCTCACTCTGTCACCCAGACTGGAGTGCAGTGGCCGCTTCCGGCCACCGCAGCCTCACCTGCTGGGCTCCGGCGATCCTTCCGCCTCCGCCTTCCGAGTAGCCGGAACTACAGGCATGCGCTACCACGCCCGGCTGATTTTTTGATTTATTGTAGAGATGAGGTCTCGCCTGCCCAGGCGGGTCTCGAACCCGCGGGCTCAGGCAATCCACTCACCTCAGCCTCCCAAAGGCGCGGGTTTACAGGCTGAGCCACCGAGCCCGGCCGGTCTGGGCTTTAAGAGCACCCACCACCCCCACCTGTGCACATTGTACTCAGTAAGTGATTTCTTGTCGTCCCCCTCTTAGGGTTTTTCATTTTGCTTTGTTTTATTTATTGGTATGTTTGGGATTGTTTCTCAGGAATTGGGAGATTCAGAAAGATTTTGATGACAGTCGAATTTTCCTGATACCTGACCTGTTTATCATAATACATTATAAATAACAGTTTTAACAAATTAAATTATTTTTTTCATGACCTTTCTTATACCTGTGGTAGTTGTATCAAATTAGACATGTAACTCCTCAGGTTCAGTTTCATAAGAGCAATTTCAACTTATACTTTCTGGACTTTAATACAACAGACTAACTGTTCATATAAAGCATATATACAGTATACTTTTTACTATAATCATATTTATTCTGATCATAAATGATTTGAAAGACCCACAAAGCATCAACAGCCCTCTCTGTTTTTATGTTTATGTGACTAATACCATTTCTGAGTATGAAACTTAACAGTGCTCCTTAGCAGTATTTGATTGCATGTGCTATTCTGATACATTTCTACACCAGCTGATGCCGACTAGTGTTTCAGGCATCTGGGCTCAGCATGAACAGTGTATGTTACACTATGGGTAAAAGCTAATCGTTGGGTGCATCTTACAGGCAGAAGTAAAGGGATAAGAACAACAAAAGGCAACAATTTTGTATATTATTTGTGAGATTATTTTTTAGTTTTGTGGATCAGTTGTTTTTCTATAACATCACACTAAATTTTTGCCTGAGAAAGGATTATTATTGTTAATTACATTGATAAAATATTATGCTTCTTTTTTTGGTATAAAAGTAATATAGAAATTCAAATACTATAGAAATGTACAAGAAAGTGAAACTACATTTGCAAATTCTCTTTGACCCTCTCTGCCAAGACTAGTCATTAATTTTGTACGTATTTCTTCCTTTTTTTCCATACCTAGAGTAACGTATGTGTATATATATTTCTCTCTTGCCCAGGCTGGAGTGCAGTGTCTATTCACAGACACAATCCTTTCGCTCTACTACCTCAAACCCCTGGCCTCAAGCAATCCTCTGGCCTCAGCCTCCTGAGTAGCTGGGATTATAGGCACATGCCACTTTGCCTGGCTATGTATATTTTTAAAATGAGAACATATAGATTTAGATGCAAATATAGCTTTATAAGACATCCTTTTGTGTGTTATCAGTTCATCATGTAGTTCTCCTTTTTTTTTTTTTTTTTTTTGTGTTGGAGTCTCACTCTGTCGCCCAGACTGGAGTGCAGTGGCCGCTCCCGGCCACCACAGCCTCAACCTGCTGGGCTCTGGCGATCCTTCCGCCTCAGCCTTCCAAGGAGCTGGAACTACAGGTGCGCGCTACCACGCTCAGCTAATTTTTGATTGATTGTAGAGATGAGGTCTCCCCGAGTTGCCCAGGCAGGTCTCGAACCCGCGGGCTCAGGCAATCCACTCACCTCAGCCTCCCAAAGGCGCGGGATTACAGGCTGAGCCACCGAGCCCGGCTCTGCTTCATTTTTAAGATCTATAATGACATTAAGATCCATTGTATGCATCTATCTATCATAATGTGTTTTTGTGGGGTTTTGGGTTTTTTTTTGGTTGTTGTTTGTTTGTGAAGACAGGGTCTCACTCTGTCATCCAGGCTGGAGTGCGGTAGTGCAATTAGTGCCTGGCTAATTTGTTTTTTGTTGTTTGTTTGAGGTGGGATCTTACTATGTTGCCCAGGCTGGCCTCGAATTCCTGGCTTCAAATGGTCCTCCTGCCTCAGCCTCCCAAAGCACTGAAATTAAAAGTGTGAGCCACCACACCTGGCCTGTCATAGTTTCACTGATCTCCTTTGGTACAAGATTTCCAAGTTTTGAATATTACAAATTATACGCCATCTGTCTTTGCTTACTTGTGGGATTGTTTCCATACATTGAATTCCCTAGAAATGGACGTACTAGGTCAAAAGACACGAACGTTTACAGTTCTAATCCAGAATATATTACCACTGAAGATTATCAGTATTTTTTCTTTTTTGTCATTATTGTTTTTTTGGCAACAAAAAGCCCTATTTTTTTTTTCTTGGTTACTAATAAAGTTGCACATCTTTCCTTTATTTGTATTTCTTCTGTGTGTTGACCAGGCACATCCTTTGACCTGATTATTTGTCTGTCTTCTATAGATTGAAACAGTCATATAGTATTACTGTTAACCCTTTGTTTGGCTGTAGGAAGGCTGTTCTTATTTCTTTCCTAACTTTGTTGATTGTATCTTCCTCTGTAAAGAAAATTTTAATATTTACAGTCAAATCTGTGTTTTCCTTTCTGGTTAGAAAAATCTCCCCCACCCTAAGATTATAAAAATAACTCTGATATATTTTTATAGTTTTATTTATATAAACATGACTGGTCTAGAATTTATTTTTATGTTTGTGATGTGAGGTAAGAAATTAATTCTTTCATTTTCTGTGTGGACAGCCACTATACTGGTCCCATTTATTGCAAGGCTAGTCCTGTCCCTGCTGATTTACATCCCCATCTTTGTCATTAGTAAAAGTCCTAATAAGCAGACATATGACTATTTCCGAATGCTTTGTTCTGTTCCACTGAGCTGTTTGTCTGTATGCTAGTAGCCAAATTGTTTTAATTTCAGTGTTTTTTCATGTACCTTTTTCTCAACTCTCTCTTTTCTTTTATGTTTTTCAATTTTTTTCCAGCCATTCTTGGGCATTGACTTATTCCAGTAAACTGTCAATTGAACATCTTAAAGAGCCGCTCTCAAATCTCCTTGGGATCTTTCTAGAAATTATGTTAAATGCAGAAATTAGTTTGAGTAGTATATTTTGGTCAGTATTATAGAATTATCTTGAGCTCCTCCCCCCTTTTTTTGAGTTGGAGTCTCATTCTGTCACCCAGGCTGGAGTGCAGTGGCATGCTCACGACCACTTCAGCCTTGACCTGCTGGGCTCAGGTGATCCTTCTGCCTCAGCCTTCCTAGTAGCTGGAACCATGGCATGTGCCACCATGCCCAGCTAATTTTTTGATTTATTGTAGAGATGAGGTCTCACCAAATTGCCCAGGCTCAGGCAATCCTCTCGTCTCAGCCTCCCAAAGTGCTGGGATCACAGCCTTGTGCCACCACGCCTGGCCTAGAGCCCCATTTTTTAATTTTTTAATTTAATTTTTTTTTTTGAGTTGGAGTCTCACTCTGTCACCCAGACTGGAGTGCAGTGGCCACTCCCAGCCACCACAGTCTCGACCTGCTGGGCTCCGGCGATCCTTCCGCCTCAGCCTTCCAAGTAATTGGAACAACAGGTGCGCAATACCACGCCCGGCTAATTTTTTGATTTATTGTAGAGATGAGGTCTGGCCAAATTGCCCAGGCAGGTCTCGAACCCGTGGGCTCAGGCAATCCACTCACCTCGGCCTCCCAAAGCATGGGATTACAGGCTGAACCATGGAGCCCGGCCGAGCCCCATTTTTAAAATATATCTTTTCCATCTCCTTTGGCAAGGGAGCTTTGATAAGCTACTTAACTACTGAATTTCTTATTAAAATTCATCCTTTCTAAAATACAGACTATTTGTTCCTAGGCCCTTGGACTGGACAGTGCCAATGAGAAAGGCTTATACAGGAGAGGGGAGGCCCACCTGCTCATGAACGAGTTTGAGTCAGCCAAGGGTGACTTCGAGAAAGTGTTGGAAGTGAACCCCCAGAATAAGGCTGCACGACTGCAGATCTCCATGTGCCAGAAGAAGGCCAGGGAGCATAACGAGCGGGACCGCAGGGTATACGCCAACATGTTCCAGAAGTTTGCAGAGCAGGACGCAAAGGTGTGTGCAGGACCCACCCCCAAGTGGATCAAGAGCTGACCTTGCCCAGGGAGTGGGAACAGTGAGACAACCTGAGAGACACAAGAATAGGGAAAACAGTTTCCATCTGATCTGAGGCTGGTTTGGACCCAGAGGTTGAGCAGGGCAGTTTCACCCACCAAAGGCACAAGTAAGGCCCTGACATGACTATGCAAGACATGAAAAAAATAGGTTCCCTTGAGGATGTACTAAAGCTTCTGTTATTTTTTATAAACCCATCAGTTTTTTTCTCCAAGTAATACTTCCACTTTTTCTAGGAAATGGGTGATACAGGAGCCCTACCATCATGACCTTCACCTGGGGGTCAGGTGCCAACTTGACAGACATGGCAGGAGAGAAAGGGCAGCCTCTCTTATGACATAGCTGTACTCTGGCCCCGAGAATATTGTTAACTGCCCAACCCCATTAGCACACAAACTTCATTATTCAACAGCTGTACATGTGGCAAGCTGGTCATTTTAACCAAAGGAAAGTGAAAGCACCCACTCTAACTATGGGTACATAGTCCAGACCAGCCCAGCTGGACAACCTACATAAAATCATTGTAATACACTTTTGTTTACAGTCTGGAGCAGCCAGAAATCGTTTCACATCTTTTTTCTCTAACCCTCTTGATTGTGTATTTCTTCTTTAGGAAGAGGCCAGTAAAGCAATGGGCAAGAAGACTTTAGAAGGAGTCACCAATGAAAAAGGAACCAAAAATCAAGCAATGGAAGAAGAGAAACCTGAAGGCCACGTATGACGCCACGCCAAGGAGGGAAGAGAGTCCTCCTGATCTCGGCCCCTCCTCAACGGGCTTTTACCCAACTCAGGACTGAACAGTGTTTAGTGTAAAGTTTGTTATAGTCTATGTGATTCTGGAAGCAAAAGGCAAAACCAGTAGCTTCCCACAAACAGCCACCCTGCTGCTGCCCAGTGGGTTCATTGAGGGGTGGCACGGGACCACTCCAGGTGGAAAAAAGCAGAAATGACTGTTGGTGTGGAGAGATTGAGCCAACAGCCTAAGTCCAGCTCATTTCAGTTTATGTCAACTTTCATATCCAGTTCAGGGTCCCTTGAAATAATTCTAACAATTTGGGGCTGTCTGTTAAGTTTTACATTTGAACTTCAACAGCACTGCAGAAACCTTTAAAAAAAATGCTTAATGAATTTCTCCTTTCTTACAGGGGGATGGGGTGGGAGAAGGAGGATGAGGTTTTGTTTTTTAACTGACTGAAGTGCTATGAATGCAACTTGTTGCATTTTTAATCAACAGAAGCCACAGTAGAAGAGGTTAGTGTCCCCTCAGTCCCACAGCAGTGTCACAGACTTGAAAGCCAGAACCTCAGAGGCCACTTGTTTGCTGACTCAGCCACCCCACACTCCCCCCTTAGCAGCTTCCTGGTGAGTGAGAATGGGTTTCTGTCACAGCCAGCCTGTCCCTGGGGAGTCATTCTGTCATTCCTAAAACACCCTTCAGCAGTAATCACAAGCAGACGGGAGTTTCTGGATTTGCTTTTCCTGTTTTGGATGACGTTCTGAGATGCTGAAATGGGAAAAGAGCAATCAGAATTGTGCTTTTTCACCCCGCGCCTTTTAGGAAATAACATTGAATACTTCCTGCTAGCACCACTACTGTTCAGCTTCCTATTTCCATTCTAATCCTTGCTATTAAGAATTTAAGACTCATTCTTGCAATATTGGATCTATTTACATATCCATTTAGGATCCATGAAGCTTTTTTTTTTTTGTCTTTTTAAAATTACTGGCCCATAAAGCATATGTATACTGGTTTATGAAACTTTATTTACACTCCTCTATCATGCAAAAATTTTTTTGACTTTTTACTACTAAGTAGCTTAATTTTAAAAAGAGAATCCATGGGGCTAACAAATAAGTAGTTGCTCTTCTGCATTAAGGATTGTATCTGCAGGCTTGAAATGCAGTCGCTTTCTTTTCCCGCCCTGGTAGCTTCTCTGTTCTGGTGTGAATTGTGATAGAGTTGAAAGCAGCATCCCATGGAGGTACATCCAGTCTCAGCCTCCAGTTCTTGAGCATTGAACTAGAGCAAATCTTAAAATGAATATGTACATGGAGTCGAACTTCAGTCCTTACGGGGGGACAGGATTGTACATGGCTCTCTATTCCCACAGCTTGAGAAACACACATGGGAATGCACATGGCAACCCAAAGAACATTCGCTTAAACCCAGAACATCGCACTGTTTTGAATCCTAAAAGCACTGGCAGTTATATTTTAGATTCATTATTATTTTTATGGTGGTTTTAGCAAAAGACATTCACGATTAGGTTAGGACCCACCTTAAACCTAAAAATTAAGTCATTTCCTTTTATACTGGTTTTCTTTACCGTGGAACAAATGGATTAAAATGTGCGCTTTTCCTTCAATGATAACTAAAACCCCTCTAATTTCTCATTTATGCTTTTGTCTTTTTTCATGAAATATTTCCTTTAAAAGCCCCAATCTTATCTAGGAAATATGAACAGCAAAAGTTGATTTTGCTTATTTGCTAAACTATTTGATATGTGAAGCTCCGTTGACTAGAGCATGTTTCCAATAAATTCAAGACTGAGGATGTTCCTAAGGCCAGTTAACGTTTGGCAGGTAACCAACAAGAAAACAATTCCAAAAACTCAGATGATCCTAGCCAGCTGTCTCCCAAGTGTATATCATGGGTCACTAGGAGTTGGGGAGAGGAGAGGAGGAGTGCATGAGTGCAGGGTGCCCGTTCCACACCAGAAGACACTTCATATATTCTTGTCTCAAACTCAGTCACCTGATACAGTTTGATAGAAATCAGCAGATGTCTTTGAACCACCTTTTAGACTGCTATGGATTGGTGAGTCAGCAGATGATGAATTAAAAACGAATTGCTTTTTTAAAAAAAATCATTTAGATGCACTTTTTTGGTGTTCTTTAAATAAATCCAAAAAACAAACATGATTTCCCATTGTTCTTGGTTTTGCTTAAATAATTTTAGGGAAAGCTGTTTTGATTAAAATACCATGGCAGGAGTCAACTTGAAGAAATGTTTCAGAAAAGTGGCAAGAAACAGTATTGTCCTGCTCTTTGCTCTAAAGGACAAGATGAAATCTACATTGGGGTAAAGGTAGTGGAATGATGCATCTTTGCTAAAATGAACCCAATCAGAAAAATAAGAGTTTTGTTTGTTCATTAACCAATGGATAGTTCACCTTTTTAAACTGATTATAAGGTAGGCTCAGTTTGTGAGAGAAAATTTAGTTGTGCCCTTTAGTAAACACATATAAGCATGTAAACATAAATAAGCATATCTTTGGCGTTGTTCTGTATGGAGCCTGCTTTTCCTAAGTGGCATACTTCATCTGATACTCATCGTTACAAGCACTGAAGGCCTAAGGAGATGAGGTCACAGAGGCTGCAAGTCCTGACTGTCCCACTATGATAGAAGGTGGAGTGGGGCTACCCCTTTCTCCAGGAGGACCTCTGAAGTCTGCAGAAGGCTGATGTGAGCTCTAGCACCTTTTATTCCCTCTGACTTCTTTGCTTCATCTCTGGATTTGAGTTACACTCCTCCCTCTTTGCTGTTAAGTTACCTGGTAATGAAATAATTCCCTTTATGTGCATGCTTTTTTCTAAATAAATAATGATCACAGTGGGGCTCTTGAGGACCAGTCAGAGAGAGATTTCTGGCTGTAAGTTTGTGGTTTCAGTAATTCAGAGGCAACCTGCACACCCTCCAAAGCGTGAGAGTGGCAGTGAGGAGCTCTGTCCACTCTTCCTGGGCTTGAGCAGCGCACTGAACTCTCCTTTTAGCTTGGTGCATTAGAATACTGCATTCTCTGAGACTTGTACCCTGGGAGACTGTCACCACCACTGGTGACAAAATGTGTTGAATCTGGGTAAGTTAGTCAAATCCTGAAGCTTAGACTTCCCCAGCCTAGCTGTATGTTTTCTCCATCAGCTGGCTACTTATGCATCTGAATAGCAACAACTGACAAAAGTGCCAGAAAGGACTTTCTCTGATGGCTTGAACCCTTCTGTACTTGCCTGCAGTTTCTCTCCCATGTGTCTGACATGGAGATTTCTGTGAGAGGTGATGAAAGGATACAGAGAGAAGGCACAACTGTGGTGGCATTGCTACTTGCACAGTTTGTCGTCATTCTTTTTTTTTGAGTTGGAGTCTCACTCTGTCGCCCAGACTGGAGTGCAGTGACCGCTCCTGGCCACCGCAGCCTCCACCTGCCGGGCTCCGGCGATCCTTCCGCCTCAGCCTTCCGAGTAGCCGGAATTACAGGCATGCGCTACCACGCCCGGCTAATTTTTTGATTTATTGTAGAGGTGAGGTCTCGCTGCCCAGGCGGGTCTCGAACCCGCGTGCTCAGGCAATCCACTCACCTCAGCCTCCCAAAGGCGCGGGATTACAGGCTGAGCCACCAGGCCCGGCTTGTCGTCATTCTTTAATTGCCCATGTGTGACCTTATAATACATCACAAGAAAGGGATGTCACTGAGCATAGCTCCTGAGAAGACTTTTGACAGCATCCTATTTGGGTAACTGCTGCTATGGGTGGGACAACTCAAACACAGTCCATCATGCAGGGATTCTGTGTCTTCTAGAGATGGAACCTTGGAGAATCAAGGATGGGAAGACCCAGTATGGCCACGGTCATCCCCGTCACCTGACGCCCTTTACCATTTTGAAGCCGGTCTTTTCCTGGTCTGAGGCATGATTATTGATGGATGGACTGAAATGTAGTTAGTAAAGCAGATAGTAAAGTATCAGAATTCCCAGGTATTTGGTAGAATGGAAATGGCCACAGAGCCACAGGCCTCACAGTCTCCCTTAGAATAAAGTTAGCCAGTGGATATTTCACCTTTTTAAATTGATTATAAGCTAGGCTCAGTTTGTGAGATAAAATTCAGTTGTGCCTTTAGTAAACACATATAAGCATGTAAACATAAATAAGCATATCTCAGGCGCTGTTCTGTATGGAGCCTGCTTTTCCTAAGTGGCATACTTCATCCGATACTCACCGTTACAGACACTGAAGGCCTAAGTAGATGAGGTCACAGAGGCTGCAAGTCCTGACTGTCCCACTATGATAGAAGGTGGCATGGGGCTGCCCCTTTCTCCAGGTGGGGAACTCGCCTGTGTGTTAACAAGGGGCGGCTGCCTTTTGTTTAAAGCATGCTCTGGGCCAAGGAACTTCAGTGTCAAGTGCTTGTCTTTTCAGGTCCTGAGGTATTAGATCCTTACCACCCACCAACTTGGAATCTGGTCGGGGCAAGAAAAGGTGAAAAAGTTTTGTGCTCTGCTAATTTTGAACTGCCACTTAAATACTCATGCTTAAAGGGATCCTGCTTTTTTTCTGGACATAAACTCAAGGGCAAATGGTAAGACCTCCAGTGGTCTGTGCTGCACAGCTGGGTATCTACAAGGAGTAGGGTAGGTGATATATGCCCGTAGCCTCAGGAGGATGGAGTGAGCCCAGGAGTTTGAGGCTGTAGTGATCGTACCGGGAGTACCCTGCACTCCAGCCTGTGCAACATAGCAAGTCTTTGCTTCTTTAAGAAAAAAATGAATATGGTTACTGCATCATTTCCACCTTCCAGAACTCACACAAGGTCATGTGGTCCTTGTTAACCCAGACTGTGCAGGGAAGGAATTCTGGAGCATGTTTTCCAACTTGGCTTTGGCACATTACAAATGGTTCGAGTGTCCAGCCTGGGCAACATAGCGAGACCTTGTCTCTACAAAAAAATCAAAAAAATTAGCCGGGTGTCATGGTGTGTGCCTATAGTCCCAGCTACTTGGGAAGGATCGCCTAAGCCCAGGAAGTCAAAGCTGCCATGAGACGTGATCGTTGTGAGTGTGCCACTGCTCTCCAAGCTGGACAACAGAAACGCCTACTCAAAAACAAACAAACAAACAAAACCCACCAATAACAATAAATAAACCAAGTGTCTAAGCCTTTCTTGATACTAAATACTTCCAGCCCGGGCCTGCTTGGAATGTTGTGTTTCCCAAGATAACTTCTTACTATAGGCATTATGACTTGGCTTAAAGTTATCTCCGTAAAGTTTCTAAGGAAATAAGGCA
Source organism: Cephalopachus bancanus (assembly GCA_027257055.1). Lineage (NCBI taxonomy): Eukaryota > Metazoa > Chordata > Mammalia > Primates > Tarsiidae > Cephalopachus > Cephalopachus bancanus. The sequence goes on from JAPVLO010000254.1 coordinate 1,585,254, forward strand.
GAAGAACGGGTTGTTAATGATTAATATTTGGGGATGCAACGACTTGTCTTTGTACTTGGTCACTTGATTTTGTGACTTTGTATTATATCTGCCTACAACCAGGCTTCCACAATGAGGACTCTTGATTTTTTTAGTCTAAAAACATAAACCCTTATGTACACTATCACCCTCTGTAAATACCAGAGTCTTCCTAAAGATGATACCAGTCTGTATAAATAACACAGTACAACTCCTCTGCCCCACTGAGGGGTCCAAGAACTCGTTCATTGCCTTACTCATCATCCTCTCCAGTCTGGAACATAGTAGCTGCTCAATAAATTGGCTTTCTGTCCTTTCTCCTAAGGCAGCCTCTCATCTCTCAGTGGCCCTTCATTCCTGAATTTGCCATGTGGGGACCAGGACCACAGGATCCTCTAGCTATCCTTACAGCCTGATTTGTGTCTTGGATTCGTTTGCAAGTGATAAGCTAGCAACAACTTGACTTTTGAGGACCTGTAACTGCAAAATGGGCCCATGGCCTTCAGGCTCCATGGATCTTAAATCTATTTTCAGTCGCAGTTGGTAACTCAGAGTTCATCAAATGTGAGTGGAGTATCTTCCTTAGAAATGTTTCCGGGACCACCCTCCCATCCTGATGCCCTTGCTAGCCAGCCAGTCCCCAAGCACATATGGCCCATTTGTCGTGAACCAGGCCCTGTCCCACCAAGGAGAAGGATGGGCCCTCTGGGCTTGAGCAGCTCGCAGACATGGCAAATGAGGCATGCAGATGGCTGGACCCCTGCAGAGCCTCTGCCATCTGCTTGGCATGCCTACAAAACTCAGGAACAGAGCGGGAAACTCAGCTCTGCCTCTCCAGCTTCCTTGCTTATTCAGAGCCTGCTGGAGGCTTGAGTCAAGCCAAGGCCGTCCCACGCTGACGTCCTGACCAGCTCTGCCGCAAACCCTCCCCAGTGCCTTTCATACCAGCCAGCATTCCCCCTCCCTGCTCCTCACCCAACATCTGGGTTGCAGAAAGTGCCCTGATGTGGGACACCTCCATTCCTGCCAGGCTACCCCAGCCCTCTGGTCCAGGGCCCAGCCTGGGTGGCTTCTAATGGAGCCACCTCCCTCTCACAAGGTGCTTTGGGCGGAGTCTCAGAGCCAGGAGCTGTGCCCTTAGGTCTGTTTTTCAGTTACCTGCCCACTGGATGGCAGTTGCAAAAAAAGCCCATTTTCCTTTCATTGCAAGGCACCTGGACAGATATACCACGCCCAACTTTGTGTACTGCATGGTCACTAGGAAGCACTGAGTCTCAAGGAAAAGTTTGCATCTGTTTTAATTAGACCTCCCCCCCTTAGAAAGGTGTAATTTCCTGACTACTCTGGGAAACCTCAACCCTTTGTTGCCCATACCCTCCCTGCAGAGAAAACTGCACTGTTTGAGTGGTTGGTCAGTGGTTGTGTCTCTCCTCTCTCTCTCTCTCTCTCTCTCTCTCTCTCTCCTCTCTCTCTCTCTCTCCCCTCTCTCCTCCCCCTCCTCCCCCTCTCCCCTCTCTCTCTCCCTCCCACCCCCACAGTCACCAGTCACTCGAGGGTTTCTGTGTTTCTAAGTTTCTTCAGAACATAGCTATGTCTTGTTGACAAGGGACAGGTTGTAATAAAACTGTACGGTGAGGCTTCACCCCTTCAGGCTGTGAGTCTGGGCCTCTGAACCAAGTTACAACCTGAGACCACCTGGACAACCTGATGTCCTGCAGGCCATGTACATACCTCCGTGTTGTGAGCTGGTGCCAGCACCAAAACAGGGCTCCCTTGTCAGGACTTCACCAGGTCAAGGAGCCCAAAGGCCCCTGGTGTTTTTGGCCAGAGACTGAATTAGGTCCTGCTCTCTGTGGGATGTCTCCTCACCTGTAAGATAACAGCTAATATGTATATTACTTTTAAAATCTTAGCTGTAATAAACACGTAACAAAACTTACAAGGGACAGACACAGTGGCTCACTCCTATAATATTCCAGCACTTTGGGGGGCCAAGGTGAGAGGACTGCTTGAGCCAAGGAGCTTGTGACCAGCCTTGGGAACATAATGAGACTTCATCTCTACAAAAAAATCAAACACATCTGGAGTCCCAGCTACTCTATGGGGGCTGAGGTGGGAGAATCACTTGAGTCCAGGAGTTTGAGTCTGTGGTGAGCTGTGATCGTGACATTTGCTCTCCAGCCTGAGCAACACAGTGAGACCCCGGCTCAGAAAAAAAAAGTAACATCTTTTTTTTTTGAGTTGGAGTCTCACTCTGTTGTCCAGACTGGAGTGCCGTGGCAGGCTCCCAACCACTGCAGCCTCGACCTGCTGGGCTCTGGCGATCCTTCACCTCAGCCTTCCGAGTAACCGGAATTTTAGGCACGCGCTACCATGCCTGACTGATTTTTGATTTATTGTAGAGATGAGGTCTCACCAAGTTGCCCAGGTGGGTCTCGAACCCGCGGGCTCAGGCAATCCACTCACCTCAGCCTCCCAAAGTGCTGGGATTACAGGCTAAGCCACCGAGCCCGACCTAATTTTTGATTGAGGTCTCGCCAAGTTGCTCAGGCGGGTCTCGAACCCACGGGCTCAGGCAACCCACTCACCTCACCCTCCCAAAGCGCGGGATTACAGGCTGAGCCACCGAGCCCAGCTAAAAGTAACATCTTAACCTGCCCGCACCTTGCTGAGTGTCCAGCCGTTTTTGACCAAAAATGGTATGACCTCCATGCCCCACCCTCCCTATTCACCCATCTCACCCTGAGCCATGTTTTTTTTGTTGTTTCCCCGAATGAAAACGTCCTCAACGGGTAAGAGGTCAAACAAACAAATGGCAGAAGCACCAAAAGGCATCAAAATGATAAGTTCAAAAACAGTATTGAGCAGTGGAAAAAGGTGTTTGGATAGGTGTATTGCATTAAATGGAATACTTTGAAGGTGACTGAAGTTTAAACATATAAGAAAAATGCACTATTTTTGTAAATAAATTCCAGGTGTTGTTTTGTTTTGTTTTTTGGTGCCCCCTTGTATTTCCCACTTTCCTGAGATCCTTGTTCTCTCTTTTGTTTTTGTCTCTGATTTTCCAAACCAGATAACTTCTTGGAAGGCATGTTAAGGGGCTTAGAATTTCAATAACAAAATGAATCCCTCCTTCCCAGTAAACAGCACTGGGCCAAGTATTTATGAATCTTGCAGTCTCAGCCAAGTGCCCCTGCCAGCTTTCGGGTAATGGAGACCAAGGAGGCAGCATGCGAGTGCTGGAAGTCACTGGAAAGAGAGGTGGCTGCAAGCAGAGATTTCCACTTCTTCTTGTGGGCACAGAGTCAATTTACATGTCAGCGACATCAGGAGACACCTGCTGAGACCCGAGTTCCCTGGCACATACTGATTTATTGAAGTGATTTGTTTGCATTTAAAATTAGAAAATATTTCTAACATATAGATAGGTATAGAAAATAATGATATCCATTCATCCACCACCAAGCAACATTTTGTTATCCCACCTTGGCCTCCCAAAGGGCTGGGATTACAGGCATGAGCCACCACGCCCAGCCGAAGGTTTTATTTTTAAGAAAATAAAATGTTGCAGATGCAACTAGAGCCCCACATTTTCTCTGGTCCTCCCTTCCCAGAGGTACCTATTCTCCTGGAGTTAGTGAGCATCATTCCCACGAAGGGTTCTGTACTTTCACTACCTTTGTGTTTATCCACAAACAATCTAATCTGTTGCTTTGCATATTTGTAAGTTTTACACAAATGATAGTGATGAGGCCATTTGTCATTCTTTTGGTGACTCCATATCGGAGGCCCCTTCCTGTGTAGGAGGCAGAGCCCGTTTCCACCATAAAAGCTAAAAGGCTGAGCAAAGTCACTCACACCTATAATCCCAGCACCCTGGGACGCTGAGACAGGAAGATCACTTGAGCCCAGGGGTTCGAGACCAGCCTGGACAACACAGTGAGACATCTCTACAAAAACTCAGAAAAAGAATTACCCAGGTAGGATGGCACGCCTGTAGTTCCAGCTACTTGAAAGGCTGAGGTGGAAGGATTACCTGAGCCCGGGAGGTCGAGGCTGCAGTGGCTGTGAGCATGCCACTGCACTCCAGCCTTTACGACAGAATTAGACTCCAACTCAAAAAAAGGGGAAGGGGCCAGTTTTCTGCAGGAGTGGGGAGGGGCAGCTTTCTGGCTGTGTGGAGTGGGAAGGGGTCTGTTGAAGACCTCTAGCTAATCCATCTCTTTCGGCCCCAGGCCAAACTTCCCCTCCAGAAACACCTGCCGCCTCCCAGGGTTCCTGTGACAAGCCCATCTCCTCACTGGCTTCAATTTCTGCATCCTTACTTGGGACACAGCCTGTCCTTGCAGCTGAGTGCTCACCATTCAGCAGCCCCTTGGCCGCACCCAAGTGTTGTTGGCTCTGCGGCGCTGCTGTCTCTCTCCTGCTCATTCTCTTTATCTCTTCGGCTTTCCACTTTTTACATTTCTTTACTGTCCTTTTGTTTTTTTAGAGAGGTTTTGGGCGAGTGATGGCCACCATTTTTAGATGGACACTATTTAGGTATTGAATCATAGAATGCACTTTGGTGGAAGGCAAGGATCTAAAATGAGCTGTTTCAGCACCACTTAGTCCATCCCTTCCTTCATGATGTGTTATGCCACCTCTGTCCTAGCCCGACGTGTTGGGTTTCCTCCTAGGCTGCCAATTCTGTTCTGTGAGGATGGAGAGAGACGAGAGAAATATTGCCCCATGCCAGGACCTGTGGGGTTTGTTGTTGTTGTTGTTGTTGTTTTGCTTTTGAGTTGGAGTCTCACTCCTCCCAGGCTGGAGTGCAGTGGCACACACACAGCCACCCCAGCGTCAACCTGCTGGGCTCTGGCGATCCTTCTGCCTCAGCCTTGCAAGTAGCTGGAACTACAGGCACATGCTACCATGCCCAGCTAATTTTTTATTTATTGTAGAGATGAAATCTTGCCAAGTTGCCCAGGCTGGTCTCGAACTTGCCTCAGCCTGGATTATGGGCTGAGCTACCGAGTCCAGCCGAGGCCTGTGTTTTAATCACCACAGCTTGATAGCAAGTCTTGATAGCTGGTGAAGCCATTTTGTTCTTACTGTTCTTCAAAGTTGTTTGTTAAGGCCAGACATGGTGGCGCATGCCTGACACTTTGGGAGGCTGGAAGAAGAGGATTGTTTGAGCCCAGAAGTTTGAGACCAGCCAGGGCGACATAGCTAGACCTCATCTCTACAAAAAATGAAATTAGCTGGGTGTGGGGGTGCACGCGTTTAGTCCCAGCTACTCAGGAGGCTGAGGCACGAGGATCACCTGAGCCCAGGATCAAGGCTGTGGTGAGCTGTGATTGTGCTGCTGCAGTCCAACCTGGGCAGCAGAGTGAGACTCCAACTCAAAAAATATTGTTTTTGTTGGACTCCAGGTTTGCATATGGTAAAATAATATTAGCATTTTCCTCCCTCCTCTCAAAATTACCCAGAAGCAACCCATGAAAAATGAGATACAGAAACATAAAATCCATATCCAATGAACCTAGGAGCTACCTGAGATCCTTGGCATCAAAACAGGTGGGACTGCCAAAAGCAGCAGAGACCAAGCAGAGGGCCTGATGGAAGCCAGCAGAGGGTGCCTGTGGCCGCAAGTAGTGATGATGACAGCAGCAGCAGCAAATACTTACGGCACACATGCAATGAGGCTGAGGCTCGAAGGAGTCACTGACTGCCTAAGGTCACACACCACGTAGGTGGCAAAAACAGAATTCAGACGCAGGCCACCCAGCCCCAGAGTCTGTGCTCACGATCTCTCCGTCCTTTGCTGCCTGGTTCCCTATAACCCCTACACACACGCAGCAACTGGGAGCAGATCTTAGGGTCCTGCAGGAACATCGCTGGATGTGCTCTGGTCCTAAGGAACCAAGGAAGATTCCTGGCTGACAGGAATCGCAGGCGAGTCATGTGTGATGGACTAAGGAGACCTGCAACTCACTTGCCACCCCACCCATGAAGAAGTGAAATCTGGTCTGGGCTCGGTGGCTCAGCCTATAATACCAGCACTTTGGGAGGCCAAGGCGAGTGGATTGCCTGAGACCGTGGATTCGAGACCAACCCGGGCAACTTGGCAAGATATTGTCTCTACAATAAATCAAAAAATTAGCCAGGCATGGTGTCACATGCCTGTGGTTCCAGTTACTTGGAAGGCTGAGGGGGAAGGATTTCTGGAGCCCAGCAGGTGGACGCAGGGGTGGACGTGAGTGTGCCACTGCACTCCAGCCTAGGTGACAGAGTGAGACGTCAACTCAAAAAAAAAAAAAAAAAGAAGTGAAATCTGTTCCCCCTCCTTGAAGCTGGGCTGGCTCTGTGACGTGTTTTGATCAACAGAAGTGTCGGAAGTGGTTCTATGTGACTTTAAGACATGGGCAACTTCCACTTTACTGCTTAAAATACTCCTTCTTGGAACCCAGTTGCCATGCTGGAAGGAAGCCCAAGAGGGCACAAAGAAAGGCCCGGAACCACGGCCCCAGCTGACAGCACCAGCTCCAGGCCCTGTGAGTCTCCAAGTCCCAGTCCCCATCGAGCTTCTGGAGACCACCATGGAGAGCAGAGTTGAGTCACACATGCTGAGCCCTGCCTAAAATACAGAATTTTGAACAAACAAATGGATGCTGCTGTTTTAAACCACTAAATTTGAGGGTGATTGGTCATACAGCAATAGATAACTGAAAGACTGTATTTTCAGAAATCAGGCTGTATGATGGGAAAAGAAGAGCAACTTTGCATTATTGATTTTTTGGCCTTTCAAAACCCAACTCTCGACTTTTGACTCTATTGTTTTTCTAGTTTCTTTTTTTATTTCCACCCAGTCGTCATTATTTCATTCCTTCTGCTTGCTCTGGGTTTAGTTCAGTCTTCCTTTTTTTTTTTTTGAGTTGAAGTCTCACTCTGTCGCCCAGGCTGGAGGGCAGGGACACACTCACGGCCACTGCAGCCTTGACCTGCTGGGCTCCAGCGATCCTTCCGCCTCAGCCTTCCAAGTAGTCGGAACTACAGGCGCGCACTACCACGCCCGGCTAATTTTTGATTTATTGTAGAGATGAGGTCTCGCCAAGTTGCCCAGACGGGTCTCGAACCCGTGGGCTCAGGCTATCCACTTACCTCAGCCTCCTACAGCGCGGGATTACAAACTGAGCCACCGAGCCCGGCTGACCTTTTCTATTTTATTAAAGTTAAGTTATTGAGTTGCGATCTTTTTCTTGTTTCAGATGGGGTTTATGCTGGGATTGCACAGGGTGGTATGCAGTGTCTATTTGCTGACATGTACACTACAGTCTCAAACTGCTGGTCTCAATGATCTTCCCACTTCAGCCTCCCAAGTAGTTGGGACATAGGCACACGCCACCACCTCTGGCTTTAATTTTTTTTTTTTTTTGAGTCTCATTCTGTCATCCAGGCTAGAGTGCAGTGACATGCTTATGGCTACCACAGCCTTGACCTGCTGGGTTTAAGCGATCCTTCTGCCTCAGCCTTCTAAGTAGCTGGAACCACAGGCACGTGCCATCACACCTGGCTAATTTTTTTATTTATTGTAGAGACGAGGTCTCACCAAGTTGCCCAGGCTGGTCTCCAACCTCTGGACTCAGGCAATCCTCTGTCCTCTGCCTCCCAAAGTGCTGGGATTAAAGGTGTGAGCCACCATGCCCAGTTTAAAGTGTGTCTCTTATAGACAGCATATAGTTGGAATATTTCTTTCAATTCGTTTTGCCAATCTTTGTCTTTTTTTTTTTCACCCAGGCTGCAGTGCAGTGGCATGATCACAGCTCACCGCAGCCTCAACCTCCTGGGCTCAAGCAATCCTTCCACCTCAGCCTCCCATGTAGCAGGGACTACAGGTGCATACCACCACACCTGGCTAATTTTTGTTTTCTTTTCTTTTTGTGGACATGAAGTCTTGCTATTGGCTGGGCTCAGTGGCTCAGTCTATAATCCCAGCACTTTGGGAGGCCAAGGCAAGTGGATTGCCTGAGCCAGTGGCTTCGAGACCCAGCCAGGCAACTTGGCAAGACCTTGTCTCTACAATAAATCAAAAATTAGCCGGGTGTGGTAGTGCACACCTGTAGTTCCCACTACTTGGAAGGCTGAGGCGGAAGGACTGCTGGAGCCCACCAGGTCGAGGCTGCGGTAGCCAGGAGTGTGCCACTGCCTTCCAGTCTGGGTGGTGGAGTGGGACTCCAATTAAAAAAAAACGCCTTGCTACATTGTCCAGGCTGATGTCATACTCTTGGTTTCAAACAATCCTCCCACCTTAGTCTCCCAAAGTGCTGGGATTACAGGCATGAGCCACCAAGGCAGGTCCAATCTTTGTTTTTTAATTGAAGTATTTAATCCATTTACATTTAATATAATTACAAGTGAATTAGGACTTCCAGCTGCCAATTGGCAAGTTTTCTAAATGGTTTAATGTTTTGTCCTTTTGTTTTTCTATTTTTTCCATCACTGTTTTATTTTGTGTTAAGTAGTATAAATATTTTCTAATGTAACTTTTTTTTTTTTAAGTTGGAGTCTCACTCTGTCACCCAGACTAGAGTGCAGTGGCTGCTCTCAGCCACCGCAACCTCGACCTGCTGGGCTCCAGCGATTCTTCCGCCTCACCCTTCCAAGTGGCTGGAACTACAGGCACATGCTACCACGCCCAGCTAATTTTTGACTTATTGTAGAGATGAGGTCTCACCAAGTTGCCCAGGTGGGTCTCAAACCCGCGGGCTCAGGCAATCCACTCACCTCAGCCTCCCAAAGCGCTGGGATTACGGGCTGAGCCACCGAGCCCGGCTCTAATGTAACATTTTAATTCCCTTGTCTTTTTTCCCCCTTTACACACACACACACACACACACACACACACACACAGACGCACACACACACACACACACACACACAGGCACATGTACATTTGTTTGTTTGCTAGTTATTTATTTTTTGGTTGCCCTGGGGAGTACCATTAACTTTTTTTTTTTTTTTTTGAGTCATGTCAGTGGCATGATCATGGCCCACTGCAGTCTCAAACTCTTGGGCTCAAGCGATCCTCCTGCTTCAGGCCCCTGAGTAGCTGAACCTACAGGCATGGGCCTGACTAAGCATACTTAAAATAGCTGATTTAAAGTATGTTTTCTACTAGGTTTAAGATCTGGACACCCTCAAGAACAGTTTCTATTCATTACTTTTTTTTTTCCTTTGTGTGGGTCATATGTTGTTATTCCTTTTGATGTCTCATAATTTTTAATATTATTTGATGACTCTAGAAATAAGATTTTTCTCCCTTCCCAGGGTTTGTTGTCATTGTTTGCTTATTGGCCTTTCTGAACTAATTCTAAAGTTTGTATTCTAAAGTCTGTGTTGTATATGGCCACTGAAGTCTTTTCTTGGTTAATCTAGTGGTCAGCTAATGATTATACAGCGATTGCCTTAACCATGTAGAACCAACAAGATTCCCAAGCTTTGCCAAGGAGCTCCATGTACATGTTAGGGCGTGATTTCATCAACAAGCTTGGCAGTTGACAACTCTGCCTTAGTGTTTACTTCCTCCTTGGAAAAGGGCCCTAGCTCCTATTTCACCTGAAAAGCTCACGTCTGTCAAAGATGAATAATCAGATTGGAATCAGTGGGGCATTGAAGCAAAGATACCAGAAGAAGAAAGGAGGAAAAGAACCAGAGAAACCCATGAAAACCAAAGAAAACTTTCTACAAAACTGTTGCCATTGAACAAGTGAAGAACTTAATTATTTCATTTCACATTTATTTACTTATTTTTATTTTTATTTTTTTTTTAGTGAGAAAGCAGGATTTATTGAGAGGACAGAGAAGCTCCCACAGTGGGAGGGACCCGAAGGGGTTGCTCTTCATTTTACATTTATATAAAAAAAAAACTTATCCATAAAACCAAAGGACAAAGATTGAGAAAGGCAAGACAACAAAAGGGAGCTGGCAAAACCCCAGAACTAAGTGAATAAAAGCGAAAATGGCAGGGAACACAGACCCTGCTGGAACACACCTGAGGATTCGGAGGACTGTAACGGAAGAATGGGCAGCATGGAAAGAAAATCGTTAGACAGGAAGCTGACCTGTTCAACTATTTTTCCTAAATAGCTGAAAGGACATGACATACATGGCAAATGAGCAAGTAAGCTAATACATATATGACTGTAGCTAGTAAGGAATCAAATCAAAATAATGGGTTTAAATAGACAGAATTCTGAAATTAACATCTTTTTTTCAATTCCAGTACTTTGAAAGGCCAAGGCAGGAGTATCACTTCGGGCCAGGTATTTGAGACCAGCCTTGACAACATAGACCTTATTTCTTAAAAGACCTTATTTCTTAAAAAAAAGAGAGAGAGAGAGAGAATACAGGATTATATAAGTCCATGTCTCAGTACCAGGGGATTAAGTGGTCAACACTTCCAAGTACTAGTAAAACAAGCTTCAAAGACAAGTATAGGAGCCTTTGAACTGACAGGCAAACTGACCAAATCACCCATTAGAAAAAAAGGATGTGGCCAGGCTCACACATCTCTACAACTGTTCTCCGGTTTTGTAGGACAGTGGCGCCAGCGTTGCCTGGAAGTCCTGAAAGAAGCAAATGTAACCCAAGACACTTATGTTCAGCCCAAACATTCCTGAACACGCAAAACTCAAGGAATATTGTTTTCATGAGCCCTTCCTGAGGAAAATACTCAAAGGTGAAACGTGCCCGTTTAAGAGAGTCACAGCAAAGGGCCTAAAGTCGCAGGTTCTGGGCTGACAGACCAAGGGCCTCACGTCTGGACTCAGGACACAGCTGGCCCCTTTGGTACCCTGGGTAGATGGTTGTCACACCTCTTCCCATACAAGAAAATTACTTTAATAATCCTGTTCTAATCAGTAATAATCAATTATGCATTTATCCCTTCATTTTAAAACAATTAGCAAAAAGAAGAACTTCTGAATTTAAACGTGTTATCCAATCCAGTAAAATATTTTGTGTACCAATTAAAATGTACACTGACACCTCCCCCCGAAAATTATACCTTGTGGCTTACACCTTACTTTGCATTTTAAATTTTATTTTATTTTTTGAGTCTCACTCTATCACCCAGGCTGGAGTGCAGTGGTACACTCACAGACACCCCAGCATTGACCTACTGGGCTCAGGCAATCCTTCCACCTCAGCCTTCCAAGTAGCCAGAACTACAGGCACCTGCTACCATGCCCGGCTAATTATTTATTTATTTATTGTAGAGATGAGGTCTTACCAAGTTGCCCAGGCCAGTCTTAACACCCGAACTCAGGTGATCTTCTTGTCTTCGCTTCACAAAGTGCTGAGATTACAGGTGTGAACCACTGCACCCGGCTGCATCTTAAATTTTAAAAACAAAATAACAACTCCAAAACTGGGTGCGGTGCCTCAAGCCTGTAATCCCAGCACTTTGGGAGGCAGAGCCGAGAGGCCTGCCTGAGTTCAGGGGTTCGAGACCAAACTGTGCAACTTGGTGAGACCTCGTCTCTACAATAAATCAAAAAATAAGCTGGGCATGGTAGTGCTCGACTATAGTTTTGGCTACTTGGAAGGCTGAGGTGGAAGGATCGCCAGAGCCCATCAGGTCGAGGCTGCGGTGGCCATGAGTATGCCACTGCACTCCAGCATGGGCAACAGAGTGAAACTCCAACTCAAAAAAATAAAAAAATAAAAATAACAACTCTAAGCAATCATATAATTGACTTGAAATGTTTCAAGTTGTTTTACCGTTTTTACAACCACATCTAATCATTGTACAATCTGTGTACCATCCTTTATTTCATAGTCACTAACCATATACAGGAGTATGTAGCACAACCGGGTTGGAGACACAGCATACCCTGGAGAAAGCATGAAGTGTTGCAAACCTTTCCAGATCTACTCTCCAAGTAGCTGGACCTGTGTGTTGGGGACAGGGTACCACTGTAGTAATTGGAAGTTCTCTGAATTAGCTTCCATATAGAATGTAAAGGATAAGTAATTAAAGTGTGCTGATTTGAGGCATATAGAGAGAAGGTTTTTTGGGGGGGGGTTGAGTTGGAGTCTCACTCTGTCGCCCGGACTAGAGTGCAATGGCACGCTCCCGGCCACCGCAGTCTCGATCTGCTGGGCTCCGGCGATCCTTCCACCTCAGCCTTCCAAGTAGCTGGAACTACAGGCGCGCGCTAACACACCCAGGTAATTTTTGATTGATTGTAGAGATGAAGTCTCACCAAGTTGCCCAGGCAGGTCTCGAACCCGCGGTCTCAGGCAATCCACTCACCTCGGCCTCCGAAAGCGCGGGATTACAGGCTGAGCCGAGCCTGGCTGAGAAGGTTTTTTAAAATTGAAATTAAACAGTGACCAGTGCAATTACATAGATCTTGGATCCTAACAAAAGATTTTGGGAGAGGAGCATTTTATCATTATATTGTTTAGAATTGGCCCCATAAGATTTTACAATAGAAAGCAGACAGGCTGGCCAGATGCAGTGGCTCATGCCTATAATCCAGGGCTTTGGGAAGATCACTTGAGACCAGGAGTTCAAGACCAGCCTGGGCAGCATAGCAAGAGCCCCCATCTCTACAAAAAATTTTTTAAAATTAGCCAGGTTTGGTGATATGCGCCTATAGTCCCAGCTACCTGGGGGGCAGCTGAAGCAGGAAGATCGCTTTAGTCCAGGAGTTTCAGGCTGCAGGGAACTAAGATTGCACCATTGCACTCCAGCTTGGGCAACAGAGTGAGACTCTTGTTTCTTAAAAAGAAAAACAAAAAAGGCCGGGTGCAGTGGCTCAGCCTGTAATCTCAGCACTTGGGAGATTGAGGCAAGAGGATTACCTGAGCCCGCAGGTTTGAGACCAGCCTGGGCAACATGGAGAGACCTCGCCTCTACAATAAATCAAAAAATTAGCTGGTCGTGGTAGCGGGCACCTATAGTTCTGGCTACTTGGAAGGCTGAGACTGAAGGATTGTCAGAACCTAGCAGGTCGACGCTGGGGTGGCCATGAGTGTGCCACTGCACTCCAGCCAGGGCAATGGAGTGAGACTCCAACTGGAAAAAAAAAAAAAAGACCGACTAAACAGTTTAATTCTTGTTTTAAAGTTGTCTACAGAACATGCGCCTGTTTACTGCCAGCACCTGGGGCTAACCTGCCCACTGCCCTGTCCCTAGTACATCCTTAAGATTCAGATCACCTCTTCTGGTGATGATGCAATCTCTCAGCTGAGTTGAGACTGTAGAAAACCAGCTAAAGTATGAGGGGAGGGGCAGGCGTGAAGGCATCTTAAAGCCAGGGAGCAGGATGGGGTGGAATGGGAGCCGGTGAAGGGGAGGAAGCGAAGGTGGTGAGGACCCCCTTGGCTCCCTCTGGCTGGAGACCGGGCTGCGTGCCACAAAGGAGCCTACAAGGGCTCCCCACCCTGGCCCGCCCTGTGGGTGGAGGAAGAGGGGAGGGAAGAGTTCGGGAGGGCGGTAATGGCCAGAACCAGGTAACAGCAACACCCAGTCTTGGAGATGCCTGGTGTCCTCCCCCTCCTCTTGCTGCGGGCTCTTACTCTCCCCAGGCCTTTCAGTTACCTAGTGAATGACTGCAGAGTCCTTTGAGGAAAGTTCTGGAGAAGATTTATGGCACATGCTGACGGCATTTTGCAAGATCCTACCTCAAAGGGACCCTGGCTGTGATTCAGGTAAGGGGCTCTGGGCATATGAACTGCCTCAGGTCCAAAAACTGGGTGAGAGACTGTGACCACTTTTAGGGAAACTACGTCAGGTTTCTGGCCACCAGACCTAGAATTTTTCAGTTCTTTAGGTCAAGACATATTTTAGTAGCCTGCGCCTCTATTTTATTCCTAGGGACACCATAGCCAATTGGTCGCTATCCAATCCATGCAGGTCAAAACATTCTCTGATGCCCATTACGTCTCTGGTGACTAGATGTGGACAAGTGGCCTCTTTCCTCCAGGACTCCCGCCTTCCTTTTGAAATGTGGGACTCTAGCCGGCTCGGTGGCTCAGCCTGTAATCCTGCGCCTTTGGGAGGCTGAGGTGAGTGGACTGCCTGAGCCTGCGGGTTCGAGACCCGCCTGGGCAGCGAGACCACATCTCTACAATAAATAAAAAAAATCAGCCGGGCATGGTAGCGCATGCCTGTAATTCCGGCTACTTGGAAGGCTGAGGCGGAAGGATCGCCGGAGCCCAGCAGGTCGAGGCTGCGGTGGCCGGGAGCGGCCGCTGCACTCCAGTCTGGGCGATAGAGTGAGACTCCAACTCAAAAAAAAAAAAAAAAAAAAAAAATGTGGGACTCCATCTCAGTGGTGGGTGTCTCCCGTTACACCCGGCCGGCACAGAGGTTGAGAAGGATACTGACCCTCCCCTCACTAATGTATTTTAGTGCCCGGGGCTGGGCGTGCCTCCTGGGACATTCCAAATAGGCAAATAGGGAGGGGATGTGCAGGTCCCGTGTGGTTAGTCCATTTTGCTTTTCTCTTTTCCTGTGGTTTCCTTCTACACAATTCCAGGGAGGGGCTGGCATCTCAGCCTCATTGAATGGAGACCATTAGAAGTTCAAGTTACAGTCAATCAAAAGCAAACTGCTAACTTCCTGCAGCAGCTGCTTGAGCTCTCATGTTGTGATGGAAGGCAAAACACCACAGCCTGGATCCCTCTCCACTCTGTGTGCATCCCCCGAGCAACCAGACTCGACTACAACTCCTAGCAAGAGGGAGTCTATCTACTTCTTCACCCTCTTAAGTCGGGGTTGGCTTTGTGACAGACATGCGGTGACCAACAGGACGTGCAGACGTGACTCTGTGGGGGTTCTGAGCCAGCTCTCCAGAGCCAGGCTGCTTCCACTCTTCCTCCCGCTGCCCTGAGCCCCCAGGGGAAGAAGGCTGGACTGGCCTCCTAGAGGACAGAAGGCCAGGTGGACAGACTCCCTGTGGAGAGCCTGCTCCAGTGGGCTGTCTTGGGTCATTCATCCAGCCTCAGTCGAGCCACCGGATGACTGCCATGCCTAAACAACTGCAGGGGAGACTGGTGGGAGACAGGCCAGCCAAGCCAAGCCAAGCCAAGCCAAGCCAAGCCAAACCACCAGCCACAGAATCATGAGCGAGGGAAGCAGTGGCAGTTTTCCACCACTGTGTGGCACAGCAGCAGCTGAGGCCTGCGTCGCCTCCAGGGTCCCTGGCAAGTGATGTCACATTGGTGAGGCCAGCACAGGAACAGAAGAGGCCACCTCTGATGAGACTAAGAGGTCACTGAGACCCCAAACTACAAAATGGGGAAAGGGAGCACCCAAAACCATGGAGATCAAGGAACGAGGTAAACAGGAAAGGCTGGGATCTCAAGCAGGGCCGCAAAGAGCAGTCCCAAGAGTGAGCCTGTCCCCAGCATCAGCAAAGCTGCCAGTCTGGCCATGAGGACAATACTGAGGCCCGGGAGGGGCGAGGCCGTGGGTGGAGAGACAGAGGGGCTGGGTCGGGAAGGGTCACCAAGGGGGACGCTGAGTGAATGAAGAACCACAGCAGGGGTGGAGTGAGGGGGCAGTGAGTCCAGGGTAGACTCTCCCAGGAGTCACCCCGGGCCATCGCAGGTCTGCAGCAATGGTATTGTCACACAGCATGAGATTTAATGCCCGGGAGGATGGCAGGAGAAGGAAGGCCACATTCTGCAAGCGGAGCAGGGACAGTGACCTCCTGGCCCTGTGGCAGGACGGAGGGGGAGGAACAGCTACCACCTGAGCTAGGGTTGGGGAAACAGTGTCGCCCAGAGCCTAAGCCCGTGTTCCAGAAAAGTAAGAGGGAAGGAGGAGGTCTGAGAAGTGACTCCAGGAACAGGAGTAGCGGGAGGCACTTCAGGAGCCAGGAGGATTCGGGAGAAGCCACACAGAGCCAGATGGGGATTAGACGTAGGGAGGAGGCCAAGTGGGATCTGAGGCTTCGTGTGGCGAGCACGTAAACAGGGTAATGAGATTAGTCCTGGTGTCTGCACAGCGTGGTGGTGGGTGAGGGCGGCAAGTTGGCAGGGGGTGCAGAGTGCAGAGACGCAGCACCGTCATGCAATGTAGAGATCGCCGTGCACAGGCAGCGGGGCCCAGCTGGGAGCATGCACTCATCTTGGCTGCCCACCCTTCAACTCAGATTACCGTCTGGCCAAGGGTGTGGGGAGGAACTGACTTTCCAGAACTCTGACTCCCGCCAACACCTTTCTAAGAATGGTTAAGAACAGGACCAAAAAAGTCAGCGAAACAGAAGAGAATACAGGAAAAGATCCCAGCACTGAGCTGATGTAATAGATAGCAATTGGGAGGCTGAAATGAGAGAATCCCTTGAGGCCAGGAGTTCAAGACCAGCCTAGACAACATAGCGAGACTCCCAGCTCTGCAAAAAATTTTCAAAAATTAGCTGGGCATAGTTGTGTGCACCTGTAGTCCTAGCTACTCGGGAGGCTGAGACAGGAGGATCACTTGAGCCCAGGAGCTTGAGGCTGCAGCGAGTTCTGATTGCACCACTGCACTCCAGCAGCCTGGATAACAGAGTGAGAACTTATCTCAAAACAACAACAAAATGGTGGCATTTCAATTCAGTGAGAAAAGAATGGTACTTTATTTCATAAGTAATGTTGACCCAACAGGCGCTAGCCAGGAAGAAAATGAGGCCGAACACCTACTTCTCATCAAAATCATAAAAAAATAAGTTTTAAATGGTTTAAACACATACATGTAAACAATATCCAGAATATAGAAAATATACATTCCAAAAGACCTTTTAAACCAAGTCCTAAAAGCCAGAGTTATAAGAGAAAAGGTAGATACATAAAATCACATAAAAATTTAAAATTGGGCTGGGCTTGGTGGCTCAGCCTGTAATCCCAGCACTTTGGGAGGCCGAGGTGAGTTGATTGCCTGAGCCCACAGGTTCGAGACGCGCCTGGGCAACTTGGCGAGACCTCATCTCTACAATAAATCAAAACTTAGCCAGGCATGGTAGCGCGTGTCTGTAGTTCCAGCTACTTGGAAGGCTGAGGCGGAAGGAACACCGGAGCCCAGCAGGTCGAGGCTGCAGTGGCTGGAAGTGGCCATTACACTCCAGTCTGGGTGACAGAGTGAGACTCCAACTCAAAAAAAAGCCAAAAAAAAACCAAACCCATTAAAGTTGTACATGGCAAAAGATACCTTAATCAAAGTCAAAAGGGAATGATGAGGGCCAGGCACAGTGGCTCACGCCTATGATCCCAGCACTTTGGGAGGCCGAGGTGGGAGGATTGCCTGAGCTCATGGGTTCAAGACCAGCCTAGGCAACTTGGTGAGACCTCTCATCTCTACAATAAATCAAAAAATTACCGGGTATGGTGGCACGTGCCTGTAGTTCCAGCTACTTGGAGGGCTGAAGCAGAAGAATTGCCTGAGCCCAGCAGGCCAAGGCTGCGGTGGCCGTAGCGTGCCACTGCCCTCCAGTCTGGGTGACAGAGTAAGACTCCAACTCAAAAAAAATAATAATAATGGGGGGGTGAAGTGCAGAGACGCGGCACCATCATGCAATGCAGAAACTACCCCACATACCCAGGAGGGCCCAGCTGCGAGCATGCGCTCATCTTGGCTGCCTCCCAACTCAGATTATCATCTGGCCAAGGGTGTGGGAAGGGACTGACTTTCCAGACCCCTGACTCCGGCTAACATCTTTCTAAGAACAGTCAAGAATAGGACCAGGCCAGATGTGGTGGCTCACGCCTGTAATCCCAGCACTTTGGGAGGCAGAGGCGAGAGGATTACTTGAGTTTGGGGGTTCGAGACCAACTACAATAAATCAAAAAATTAGCTGTGTGTGGTGGTGTGTGCCTATAGTTCCAGCTACTTGGAAGGCTGAGGCAGAAGGAGGTCGAGACTGCAGTGGCCGTGAGTGTGCCACTGCACTCCAGCCTGGGCGACAAACAGACTCTGACTCAAAAAAAAAAAAAAAGAAAGAAAAAATGTTCAGTCTTGCTAGTTGTTAGGGAACCATTACCTGAAGTAATAGTGTGCTGTCACCAAATACCCACAGATCAGCACAAAATAAAAACAAAATGATATTCATCTTTTGTGGGGATGTGGGGAAATGGTGCCATTCTCATTCATTGCTGGCGAAAATGTGTTTCATGACAGCCTTTTTGGAAGACAGTCTGGAAACATCTAATGAAATTGAAATACACACACCCTTTAACCCAAAAATTCACACCTGGAAATCACCCCTCATTAAAAGCAAGAACACTTGAGGATGAATATGTACAAGAATATCTATGGTAGCATTAGTCATAGTGGAGAAAACCAAACTGCAAAACAAAGCAAATGCTCCTTAATGGGGCAACAGTGAGTAAGTGGTGGTGCAGCCACGCTGTGGAATATTATACAGCCATGAAATAGGGTTGGCCAGGTGCAATGGCTCACGCCTATACTCCCAGCACTTTGAGAGGCTGAGGCAAGAATTCAAAACCAGCCTGGGCAACATAGTGAGACCCCATCGCTACAGAAAAATAAAAAAATTAGCCAGGGTTAGTGGTACATACCTCTAGTCTTAGCTACTCAGGAGGCTGAGGTGGGAGGATTGCTTGAGCCTAGGAGTTTGAGGCTGCAGTGAGCTATGCTTGTGCCACTGGACTCCAGCCTGGGCAACAGAGTAAGACTTCAACTCTCGGGGGCAGGGGGGAACAAAAGAAAAGCGAAACCACAGGAGTAGACAACCTCTGGAAAGCGTGGCTGTGAACAGGAAGAGACGGCAGTGGACCAGGAGAGGAATGGGGAGGCTTATGCTAAGACAGAGGGTGTGAGCATGTACATGGGCTTATGGGACTGGGCCAACTGGAAGGGAAGGGGATGGGAGAGGGTTGGAAGGAGATCAGGAGAGAGCGAGCCCCAGGGGGCTCCAGGATGGGCCTGCACATCAGAACCGCCCACCAGGGCCTTTTCAAAATTCACACCCAGGCTCCCCCAGAACTATTCACTCAGACTCTTCAGAGGTTGAGCCAAAGAATTGGGGTTTCAGATTGGCTCCTTGAATGGCATCAAAACATAAATCAATCATGCAGGAACGACTCTAACAAAAGATGTGCAATGAACATTATGGAGAAAACAACTAAGTTAACTAACTCATGTGATGTGAGTACACACGCACGCACGCACGCACACACAGGATTGACAGATTTGCTACTGTACAGAAGGCTGAGCTAGTTATGGGTTCAGGGCCATCAAAGCCCAACTCGCATCATTTTCTAGCAGGAAGTGACAGGCTGAGTCTACGATACATGTGGAAATGAAAGGGCCAGGAGTAGCTTCCTAAGGAATAACCAGAGGTGGTGCTCTCCTGAATATCCTTTCATAAAGTACAGTGATTAGGATGGCAGCACCTGGAGGGGGGTGGGAAGGTTGGTTCCAAGACAGAGAAATGTGAGCATGTGCGCAGGCTCCTGTGGGATGGGCCCGTGGGTGGGGAGGGCGGCGGAAGAGGGTTGAAAAGAGATAATTGAGGGAGGGAGCCCTAGAGAGGCTGAAGGGATGGATCCTATCTGTAGTGTTTGTGTGAGGACAGGCAGAACAAGGCTAGAGAGAGCCTTTTCAATAAACGGACTGAGTGTTCTTATGGGGAAAAAATTAGAACTGACCCTTAGCTCATACCATCGGCAAATAAATTCTAGGTGGGTTGTAGCCCTAAGCATGAAGAGCAAACAACAAAGCTTATAAAAAACAGTAGAGGCTGGGCTCAGTGGCTCAGCCTGTAATCCCAGCACTTTGGGATGCGGAGGTGAGTGGATTGCCTGAGCCCGTGGGTTCAAGACCCACCTGGGCAACTTGGTGAGCCCTCATCTCTACAATAAATCAAAAATTAGCCGGGTGTGGTAGCACACACCAGTAGTTACTGCTACTTGGAAGGCTGAGGCAGAAGGATCGCCTGAGCCCAGTAGGTCGGGGCTGCGGTGGCTGGGAGCGTGCCACTGCACTCCAGTCTGGGCGACAGAGTGAGACTTCAACTCAACAACAAAAAAAAAGCCAGCCGGGCTCGGTGGCTCAGCCTGTAATCCCACGCCTTTGGGAGGCTGAGGTGAGTGGATTGCCTGAGCCTGCGGGTTCGAGACCCGCCTGGGCAGCGAGACCTCATCTCTACAATTAATCAAAAAATCAGCCGGGCATGGTAGCGCGTGCCTGTAATTCTGGCTACTTGGAAGGCTGAGGCTTCCAAGGATTGCCGGAGCCCAGTAGGTCGAGGCTGCAGTGGTTGGGAGGCTGCAGTGGCCACTGCACTCCAGTCTGGACGACAGAGTGAGACTCCAACTCAAAAAAAAAAAACAAACCAGTAGAGAGCAATTGTATGTAGTGGCTCACACGTGTAATCCCAGCACTTTGGGAGGCCAAGGCAGGAGAATCGCTTGAGCCCAGGAGTTCAAATCCAGCCAGGGCAACATAGTGAGACCCTCGTCTCTTAAAAATAAAAAATAAGCCGGGCTCGGTGGCTCAGCCTGTAATCCCGCACCTTGGGAGGCTGAGGTGAGTGGATTGCCTGAGCCCGTGGGTTCGAGACCCGCCTGGGCAACTTGGTGAGACCTCATCTCTACAATAAATAAATTAAAAAAAAAATTAGCTGGTCATGGTAGCGCACGCCTGTAGTTCCAGATACTTGGAAGGCTGAGGTTGAAGGATAGCCGGAGCCTGGCAGGTCGAGGCTGCGGTGGCCAGGAGCGTCCCACGGCACTACAGTCTGGGCAACAGAGTGAGACTCCAACTAATAAATAAATAAATAAATAAATAAAATTAAAAATAGGGCTGGGTGTGGTGGCACGTGCCTGTAGTCCCGGCTACTAGGGATGCTGAAGTGGAAGGATCCCCTGAGCCCAGGTCGAGGATGCCATGAGCCATGATTGTCGTGATCATGCCACTGCACTCCAGCCTGGGCAACAGTAAGACCCCGACTCAAAAAATAAAATTAACTGAAAAGATTAATACATAATTCCATCGATGTAATACTCCCAAACAGGCAAACTATAGTGTTTAGGGAAGCATACTTAGACTGAAAACTATGGAGGAAAGCAAAGGAGTGATAGATAACCCTAGAAGGAAGGCTGGTGTATTCCTTTGGGGGTGGGAGGAGGGTGAGGCTTTTGGCTCCTGACAACCTGACATTTTTTTTTTTGAGTCAGAGTCTCACTCTGTTGCCCAGGCTGGAGTGCAGTGGCACACTCACAGTCACCACAGCCTTGACCTGCTGGACTGAGGCGATCCTTCCGCCTCAGCCTTCAAGTAGCTGGAACCACAGGCACACGCCTCCACAACCAGCTAATTTTTTTTATTGTAGAGATGAGGTTTCGCCATGTTCCCCAGGCTGGTCTTGAACACATGGGCTCAGGCACTCCTCTCGCCTCTGCTTCTCAAAGTGCTGGGATTACAGGCGTGAGCTACCATGCCCGGCTGACAATGTCTGTTTCTTGACCTAAATGAGGTCACATGGAAGTTGGCTTTATCATAATGCATTAACGTGTGCATTTATATTTATGCACGATTCTGTATGCATGGTATACTTCACATAAAGATTTTTTTTTTTTTTTGAGTTGGAGTCTCACTCTGTCACCCAGACTGAAGTGCAGTGGCCGCTCCCGGCCACCGCAGCCTCGACCTGCTGGGCTCCAGCGATCCTTCCGCCTTAGCCTTCCAAGTAGCTGGAACTACAGGCGCGCGCTACCACGCCCGGCTAATTTTTTTATTTATTGTAGAGATGAGGTCTCGCCAAGTTGCCCAGGCGGGTCTCGAACCCGGGGCTCAGGCAATCCACTCATCTCAGCCTCCCAAAGCGTGGGATTACAGGCTGAACCACCAAGCCTGGCTACATAAAGATTTTAAGGAAAAAAAAAAAGACTTCCCACGTGATTCTGGTGAGCACCCACACTTAGGAACCCCTGATCTAGACCCTGCTGGAGGGACACTGGCATAGTCAGGTTGTTTCAAGTGTTAGAAACCAACTCAGACTTGCAGATCGCAACACAGATTCACATACAGTATCTGAAAAATCCAGGGTGGTTTCAGGCATGGCTGGCTCCAGATACCCCCACAAGGTGACCAGGATTTCCCTCCCTCTCTTTGCTCTGATTTTCTGCAGGCTCTCCTCCGAAGCAGCCCCCAGCAAGTCCAGGCTGCGTTCTTCCAGCATTCTTCCTGCTCGTGAGCAGGAAGAAAGTATCCCCTTCTCTGGAGTCTTAGCAATCGCCCCAGGGCTTGCTCTCCCTGGACCAGGGTCCCTGGCCAGTTGCTGAGGCCAAAGGCCTGAAGCATGACGATCAGCCAGAACTGGGTCATGGTCTGGCCCTGGAGCTGGGGTGAGCGGAACCAGCCTCCACTGAATCGCATTCCCCACGGGGGGAGCAAGGGGAATGAATTTTCCTCAAAGGAAAAAGTGGGCGCCACCACCAAGAGAGAGGGAAAGGATGCTTGGGCAGAGGGATTGGGATCAGTGGGCTGGAATCTCTGGTGAGCCAGAGAAGAGGTGGGGTGGGGGGCAAGGAGGGCACGGTGGGGTGGGGGGTGGGGCGGGGAGACAGTGGTCAGAGAGTGGGTGTCTGCACTGTCATTTCAGGGGTGGAGCAGTTTCGGGTGATGACAGGGCCCCGGGCGTGGTGTGGCGTGGCGTGGCAGTGGGTGGCCCGGCTGTCCAGGAGCCAAGACGCCAAGGTGCTGGAGGCTGGATCCCCCCGCGGAGTCTTCATGGAGGAGGATGGAACCCAATAAAACTCAGGCCCACGTGACTCAAACCTCAGAATAGCATCCAGTCAAGAAACAGCTCAGCGGGCTCGGTGGCTCAGTCTGTAATCCCAGCGCTATGGGAGGCCGAGGTGAGTGGATTGCCTGAGCCTGCGGGTTAGAGACCCGCCTGGACAACTTGGCAAGACCTCATCTCTACAATAAATAAAAAATGAGCCGGGCGTGGTAGCACACACCTGTAGTTCCAGCTACTTGGAAGGCTGAGGCGGAAGGATCGCCGGAGCCCAGCAGGTGGAGGCTGTGGTGGCTGGGAGCGGCCACTGCATTCCAGTCTGGGCGACAGAGTGAGACTCCAATTCAAAAAAATTTAAAAAAAGAAACACAGCTCAGTAGCCCGAAGTAATGACAAGACATTTCCTGCCTTAGTCACGCCTTTCAAAGGACTTAAGAGTCCTGTACACAGTCCCAGCCACACAAATGACAAGCCCCTTCCTTCCTGTCTCACTCCTGACTCTGTGCCACTCATTTCTTTTTTTTTTTCCCTCCCTTTTTTTGAATTGGAGTCTCACTCTGTCACCCAGGCTGGAGTGCAGTGGCTGCTCCCGGCCACCGCAGCCTCGACCTGCTGGGCTCAGGTGATCCTTCCACCTCAGCCTTCCAGGTAACTGGAACCACAGGCACACGCCACCACGCCCTGCTCATTTTTTGATTTATTGTGGAGATGAGGTCTCGCCAAGTTGCCCAGGCTGGTCTCGAACCCATGGGCTCAGGCAACCTTCTCACTTCGGCCTCCCAAAGTACTGGGATCATAGGCGTGAGTCACTTCGCCCAGCCTTATGCCACTCATTTCAAAGGAAGGAAACTGAACTGGCAACTACGGACCCTCTGGTGGGCCAGGTGGGGGGAACATCTGCCAGGACTGTCTTGGACGTTTTGTCCTATCACAAGGGCGGTGACCCAGGAGCCACCCAGCTTCGCAAGGGCCAGCAGATGCCGCAGCTAAGGGACAGGAGTCTACATGAACAGCCCGGGCTTTTACCTGAATGGCCCCCAACACCCTCCCTCCGCCGTAAGAGCCTGAACACCCGGAACTCCTGCTGAATGAGGAGGAACATTAGGGCAGAAACTGTTTTCTCTCTCAATCATAGACCTAGTGGTCCTAGTGATTGACTTTAACAATAAACATGGATGAATTGGGTATTAACGTTCTGGGAAAAATCATTCTGAGGCTGTCAATGCTAGCAGTAATTTCTGGACCTTCCACTTTAGGTATAATAAATGTTGACATAAATTCAAGCAATAATATAGAACTTTCTCTCGCCCATTACATTTTTTAAAAAGTTAAATAAGTCGGGCGTGGTGGCTTACGCCTGTAATCCCAACACTTTGGGAGGCAGAGGCAGGAGGATTGCCTGAGCTCAGGGGTTCGTTCGAGACCAAGGTGGGCAAATTGGCGAGACCTCATCTCTACAATAAATCACAAAAACTAGCCAGGCATGGTGGTGTGTGTCTGTAGTTCCCAGCACTTGGAAGGCTGAGGTGGAAGGATCGCCTGAGCCCAGCAGCAGGTCGAGGCTGCGATGGCTGTGACCGTGCCACAGCACTCCAGCCTGGGCGACAAGAGTGACACCCCTACTCAAAAATAAGATGAAGAAAATAACACTTCCTCATTTCTCACCACTACCAAACTCCAGGGCTGGACACAGCTTGTCTCATTTTCTTTACTGGGATGAAATACACACAAAATTTGCCATCTGAACCAGTTTTAAGCGTACGCCCAGCGTCGTGCGGTACAGTCACCTTGCTGTGCAGCCTCACCACCAGGACTCTCTTGGCCTTGCAAAGCCGACACGACACTCTGTGCCCATGGAACAGGGCTTCCGGATTCACTGTCCCCCCGCCTCTGGCTGCCCCCAGTGTGCTGTCTCCATGGACGTGGCTACTTCTAGGTACCTCTCACACAAGGGGAAGCACAGCCTTTGTCTTTTGGGGGACTGACGTGTTCCTCCACGTTGCACGAAGTAAACGGAAATGCACGGAAGTCAGGCGTCTGCATACAGCGAGGACTGAAAAAGAAACCCTCCTCTAAGCCCTTTGTGATTCCCAGTTGTCCCCTCCGTCCGCCTGGCCGGTGTCCTCCGGAGTGGGTGGTTCTCGTCGCCACCTAGCGGTGACGCGGGGTCAATGCGCTCACACAGCCTCAGCCCGCCCCGCCCCGCCCACCCCAAGCCCGGGCGGGCGCCGCTCGGAAGCCTGAAGCCCTGGGTGAGGTCGGAAGCCCGCGTGGGAGGGCTGGGGTCCGGGGTCCCAGCATCTCACAGCCTCATCCCACGGACGGTGAGTCGCTGGCGCCGCGCTGCCTCCCTGCGTGGCTCTGCGTGGACCCGACCCTGCGGCCAGAGCCTGGTCTATTCTGCTCCCTCCTTAAAAGGAAGGGTGGGATGCGGTCAGCTCTGTGCTAGGGGCCTTCCGGACACGTCAACCCTCAACACCCTCTTTTCTTTTCTTTTACTTTTTTTTGAGTTGGGATCTCATCCTGTCCCCCAGGCTGGAGGGCAGTGGCACACTCACGGCCACTGCAGCCTCCACCTGCAGGGCTCAGGCAATCCTTCCGCTTCAGCCTTCCAAGTAGCTGGAACTACAGATGTGCTGGCTAATTTTTTTGATTGATTGTAGAGCCGAAGTCTCTCCAAATTACCCAGGGCTAGTCTCGAAACCCTGGGCAGTCCTCTAGCCTCTGCCTCCCAAAGTGCTGAGATTACAGGCGTGAGCCACCGTGCCCAGCAAAAACCCCTTTTCAAGGTAGAAAGTCTTGTGCCTTTTCCACAGATGAGGAAACAGAGCCTCCGAGAAGTTAAGTGGCTGGCACAAAGTCAGCGTGAAGTGACAGGGCCAAGTCTCCAGCTCAGGCGGATCTTAACCCATGGTGATTTCCGCCAAGGTGCGAGGCCTCTAAACTGGCAGTTCCCCGCTTTGTTTGGACATGAATTCACCGGGGAGCGCTTGCAGACTACTGATGCCTGGGCCGTACCCCAAACACTCTGATGAACCAGTCTAAGGGGTTGTAAGGTTGAGGGGGCAGTTCTGACGGGCAGGCAGAGTGACAACCACTGCTCCAAACGCACCCATTCTGTTTTCCGTTCCTTGGGCTCTGCCCTCTGCTCTATCGGTGACAGCAGAGTGCCCCCCCTCCCGCAACAGCTCACTGCTGGACAGAAGGGCGCGAGCCTCGGAACAGCTCTGGCCTGCAGTGGGAGACCTGGCCCTCCCGCCCCAAGTGCGGGTAGGGTGTGCCCTGCTTGCTCTGCATTGAGATTCTGCTGCCTGCTGGCCTCCAGCAAGCGACTGCACCTTTCTGGGATGTGTCCTCCAATGCAAAACAAGTATGAAAGTACTGTGTAACTATCGCATAAAATTGTTGCATACTAGCTGGATATGGTGGCTCACACCTGCAATCCCAGCACTTTGGGAGGCCAGGGTGGGAGGATTGTTTGAGACCAGCCTAGGCAACATAGCGAAACCTCATCTCTGCAGACTCAGCTTGTCATCCCAGCACTTCGGGAGGCCGAGATGAGTGGATTGCCTGAGCCCGCGGATTCAAAACCAGCCCAGGCAACTTGGCAAGACCCTGTCTCTACAATAAACCAAAAATTAGCCGGGCGTGGAAGCGCACGCCTGTAGTTCCAGCTACTTGGAAGGCTGAAGCGGAAGGATCGCCGGAGCCCAGCGGGTTGACGCTGGGGTGTCTGTGAGCATGCCGCTGCACTCCAGCCTGGGTGACAGAGACTCCAACTCAAAAAAAAAAAAAAAAATTAGGCGTGGTGGCACACGCCTGTAGTCCCAGCTACTCTGGAGGCTGAGGAAGAAGAATCACCTGAGCCCAGGAGGCCGAGGCTGCAGCGGCCGTGAGTGTGCCACTGCACTCCAGCCTGGGCGATAGAGTGAGACTCTGACTTTAAAAAAAAAGCCTGAGCCACTGTGCCCTGCCTGTATATTGAAACGCTAGAGATACTTAGATTCACATTCCTGGGACAGAGACAGAATAAGAGGAAGGTGGGATCTCTCCTCCCAGTTCTCAGTAACAGAGTTCCCGCCTGTTTCTCTCTCTCTCTCTCTCTCTCTCTCTCTCTCTCTTCTCTCTTCCCTCTCTCCCTCCCTTTCTTGCTCTCCCGCCTCCCCTTCTCTCTCCCCCCTTCCCTCTCCCTTCCCCCTGTCTCCTTCAGCAACTCAATATTCAGCACAGGCACGTGCCTACCCTGCCACCAGAGCTGTGAACGGCAGTGTGTGAACGAGTCAACCGGGCAGCCTCCAGTCTTCCACGAGGGACTCCGCAGACACAACTCCCTGTCACTGCAGTGTGCATTAGAAGCCCCAGAGTGCGGGCCCAAACGCTGATGGCTAAGCCACCCCAGAACTTCTCGTGGTCGGACGAGGCCTGAGAATCTGCATGTTCGCAATGTTCCCAAGTGCTGCTGCTGCTGCTGTTCTGGGGACCCCACTTTGAGAACCACTGTGTTACTGAGAGGAATCATTGAAAGAGGGAGCACTCTGGGCCCTGGAGAAGGCCCTGGTTGCCAAGGAGACTGTAAAACTCCTGAGCCGTCTTTCCACCATCTTTCTGTGCTGCCATGGTGTGCATGAATGTCCTGGCTGATGCTCTCGAGAGCATCAACAATGCCAAAAAGAGTGGCAAACGCCGGGTTCTGGTCGGGCTCGGTGGCTCAGCCTGTAATCCCAGCACTTTGGGAGGCCGAGGCGAGTGGATTGCCTGAGCCCACGGGTTCGAGACCCACCCGGGCAGCTTGGCGAGATCCCGTCTCTACAATAAGTCAAAATTAGCCGGGCATGGTAGTGCGCGTCTGTAGTTCCAGCTACTCGGAAGGCTGAAGCGGAAGGATCGCCGGAGCCCGGCAGGTCGAGGCTGCGGTGGTGGGGAGCGGCCACTGCACTCCAGTCTGGGCGACAGAGTGAGACTCCAACTCAAAACAAAACAAAACAAAACAAATCTTGCCATGTCCCACCTCTTCTCAAGACCCGCCAACATTCTGCAGTTCTCACCAAGTAAAACCCAATATTAATTATCTCACGCCCCTTGCAGCCCAGCCCCCATCACACCCCTAGTTCCTCTCTGACCTTGCCGACCCCCTCCCCTCATTCTTCTGTGGCCACACTGGGCGCCTTGCTCCTCCCCCATTGTGGCCAAGCACACTCCCACCTCTGGGCCTGGCACCTGCTGTTCTGTCTGCCTGAATGCTCTTCCCAGACACGGATGCAGCACACCCCTCACCCCTTCAGATCTTTGCCCCATTGTCACCTTCTCAGTGATACCTTCCCTAGTCAGTCTATTTTGATGCGCAATTCTCCCTCCTCATACTTTTTGTTTTTTTGTTTTTTGAGTTGGAGTCTCACTCTGTCGCCCAGACTGGAGTGCAGTGGCTGCTCCCGGTCACCGCAGCCTCGACCTGCTGGGCTCCGGCGATCCTTCCACCTCAGCCTTCCGAGTCACCGGAACTACAGGCATGCGCCACCACGCCCGGCTATACTTTTACACCGTTTCTTACTTTCATTTATAGTTTTTTTATCACCTTTTTTTTTGAGACTCCAACTCAAACAAACAAACAAAGAGTGGCTCTCTAAGAGGAAGAGCTTCCCATGCAGCTGTTGCCGTGGGCGTGAGGGCTTCTCAACGGCTTTGAAGGCAGTGAGCGGCCTGGGCCCAGGGGTGTGTAAGGAGACGGGATTCCTAAGTCTGCTGAAGTTCAGCTTGGAGGCAGGGGGTTCTGAAACAAGCCCCGGAGTCCCCCACCAGCATCACGTGTCACCTACTTTCTAGAGGAAACATAAGTGTCCTTGCTTCTCTCTTGGTCCACGCCCATAACCAACTCTTGCCTCCACGAGGACAGAAACTGCAGTGCGCCCATGTCCAGCTTCTGCAGCCAGCACCCTGCAGCCACCCGGGGGCTCCTTCTACCAACAGTCAAGAAGCCCCTGCAGGCCTGGTGTGTGCACCCGGGCTCGGTTTTGAGCGCCTGCTACATTCTGCTCACCCACTTGCCCGCCTGGAAGGCCCCGGACAGTGCCTTCACTCCCCTGAGCGTCCGAGAATCAAGGATAAGACAGTGAAGTTCACTGAGAGAAGTTCCTTTTTTCTTTGAGTTGGAGCCTCACTCGGTTGCCCTGACTGGAGTTAATGGCACACTCACGGCCACCCCAATGTTGACCTGCTGGGCTCAGGCCATCCTCCTGCCTCAGCCTTCCAAGTAGCTGGAACTACAGGCGTGCGCTGCCATGCCCGGCTAATTTTTTATTTATTGTAGAGACAAGGTCTGGCCAAGTTGCCGGGGATGGTCTTGAAACCTCAGGCTCAGGCAATCCACTCGCCTCCCCTCCCAAAGTGCTGGGATTACAGACTGAGCCACCGAGCCTGGCCGAGTTTTTGTTTGTTTGTTTGTTTTTGAGTCGGGATCTCACTCTGTTGCCCAGGTTGGAGTGCAGTGGCACAATCATGGCTCACCGCAGCCTCCACCTGCTTGGGTCAAGCCATCCTGCCACAGCCTCCAGAGCAGCTGGAACTGCAGACTCACGCCACTACAGCCAGCTGTTTTTTTTTTCTTTTTGCGGAGACAGGGTCTGGCCATGTTGCCCAGGCTGACCTGGAACTCCTGGGCTTAAGCAGTCCTTCTGCCTTGGCCTCCCAAAGTGCTGGGATTACAGGCGTGAGCCACTGCCCACAGCCAAAAACTTTCTTTTAACAGTCTGCTGGGGGTGATGTGATATAACACAACATTGACCAGCTAAGGCCAACAGAAAATGGCCATCTCAAAGCTCAGACCTGCTTTCCATTTTGCAAAAGCCTGGACATGCCTTCAGGCAGCCGCAGTCCCAGGTTCTGATAAGCCCACCTGAAGGGATCCCTTTGAGATGCAAATACGTTTTGCCAGAAACTTCTGTAGTTCAGGCAAGGATCCTCAAACCAGGGGAAAGCCTGCCCGAGGCCACCCAGTGGGGACATGGTGAAGCCAACACTTGGGCCTGTTTCTGGCAAAACCCCCAGCCTTTAACCACCAGACTTTCTCCAAAGTTCCCTCCTTTCACCTCTGTGTCACTTAAATTGAGCCCAGGAGGCCTGAGGCCAGTCCCGTAGACACTGGGCCTCAGGCCTCTGCTTTCTTATCTGTGAAATGAAGATAAAGCACCAGGAACTAACATGTATAGGATGCTTGCTGCAGGCAGGCACGGCTGAGCCCTGCTCTTGTGTCCATCCATTTAATCCTCACAACTTCCTTAGAGCCAGGTACAACAGTGTCACCACTTCATGGGCTAGAAAAACATGGAGGCATGGTGGCTCACACCTGTAATTCCAGCACTTTGGGAGGCCGAGGCGGGAGGATTGCTTCAGCCCAGGAGTTCGAGACCAGCCTGGGGAGCATAGCGAGACCTTGTCTCTACAAAAAATTTAAAAATCAGCAAGGTGTGGTAGTGCGTGCATGTAGTCCCAGCTACTCAGGAGGCTGAGGCGGAAGGATCACCTGAGCCCAGGAGGTCGAGGCTGGGGTGAGCCACGATTGCACCACTGCACTCCAGCCTGGGTGACAGAGTGAGATTCCGACTCAAAAACAAACACAACGCCGGGCTCGATGGCTCAGCCTGTAATCCCAGCGCTTTGGGAGGCTGAGGTGAGTGGATTGCCTGAGGCTGCGGGTTCAAGAACCGCCTGGGCAACTTGGCGAGACCTCATCTCTACAATAAAATAAAAATTAGCCGGGTGTGGTAGTGCCCACCTGTAGTTCCAGCTACTCGGAAGGCTGAGGTGGAAGGATTGCTGGAGCCCAGCAGGTCGAGGCTGCGGTGGCCGGGAGCGGCCACTGCACTCCAGCCTGGGCGACAGAGTGAGACTCCAACTAAAAAACAAAACAAAACAAAAAAAACCCCACAAACAAAGATGACAAGATAGAGGCACAGAGAGGTGAAGAAACGTGACCCCCACCTTTCAAAGTTTCCATAGGGGAATACAAGTAATACATAGGTAAATACAGGTAAACATCAGGCACATCATAGGTGCTTAGTCAGCAGAACGGCTCCACAGTGCACCAGCTGGGTGACCTCTGGCAAGTCACTTAACTTCTCTGAGCCACAGACATGAGTGTGCTGAGAGGATGAGCTAGGAGCACTGGGGACAGTGCCTGGCACCTGGGAGGACACATTATTGATCAGCATCAGTGTAGCAAACCTCTGTCTTCTGAAAGTAGATTTAATTTTGGAAAACAGCTAAAACTCATATGGACTCGAGTCTAACTACTGCCAGTGATCAGCTTAGAAATGTCATTTTTGGACCAAGCAGGGTGTGATTATAGAGCCTAAAGCCTGTTTTTCTGGAAGCCTGGACTGCCTGTGTCAGGTCAGAAGGCCCTCGGGGTCATCTGTGCTCCTGATCTGAATCTTACCCCTAGACAGAGTCTCCTTTTCACTAACATGCTGACTCCCGCTCGAACACCCCTGACCTAAATCTGGATGTTTGTAGTGCCCCTAAGTTCTCTGCAGCTGCTTGTCACTTAGCCTCACCAAAACCGGGAAGTTCCTTTTTATTATTTTCTGAGCTCCACTTTGGTACTTTCTGTTTCTTACATGATCTCAACCTGCACTAATTCTCAAGAGATTAAAACAAAGGTTAATTACATTCCAAGTATACAAAATCTGAATGCATTCTCCTCAAAACCGAGTAAAGCCCAGCACTTTGGGAGGCTGAGGCGGGAGGACCACTTGAGGTCAGAAGTTCGAGACCAGCCTGGGCAACATAGCGAGAACCTGTCTCTAAAAAAAAAAAAAAAAAAAAAATTAGTCCAGCGTGGTGGTGCACACCTGCAGTCTGAGCTATTGGGGAGGCCAAGGTAGAGAATCACTTGAGCCCAGGAGTTTGAAGCTGTGGTGGCTGTGAGCATGCTGCTGCTCTCCAGCCTGGGTGACAGAGTGAGATTCCAACTCAAAAAAAGGGGGGGGGGGAGAGAGAGAGAATTGCCCTCATGCTTTGTGTGGTAGGTGGAGACTTGGGCATATACTAACAGTAACATGAAGTGTATGTTCCTCAGCCACCACATGCAACTGTTAGGAAGACCATACTTATACATAAGAACCTCCAGGCTGGGCGCAGCGGCTCAAGCCTATATTCCCAGCACTTTGGGAGGCCGAGGTGAGAGGATTGATTGCCTGAGCCCAGGGGGTTCGAGACCAGCCTAGGCAATTTGGCGAGACCTCATCTCTACAAAATCAAAAAATTAGCCAGGTGTGGTGACGTGTGTCTATAGTTCCAGCTACTTGGAAGGCTGAGGCAGAAGAATCGCCTGAGCCCAGCAGGTCGTGGCTGCGGTGGTCATGAGCGTGCCACTGCACTCCAGCCTGGGCGACAAGGTGAGACTCCAACTCAAAAAAGAATAAAACAAAAATAAGAACCTTCAGAACATGAAAAGAAGCCAGAAAATGGACACTCGTTATGCACATATCTATCACACTTGTGCAACCTGAGGCGACAGCCCGAGACATGAGTTTGTTAATTTTTTCCCCTAAGAGCTTCTGCACCTGAAATCCTCTCCTCACGCCAGAGTACTCTCCACCTCTCCCAGATGAGGGTGCAGCACCTGACTGGCTCTGTCGCCCGGGCTGGAGTACAGTGGCACAATCAGCAGCTCACCGCAGCCTTGAACTCCTGGCCTCAAGGTGATCCTCCCATCCTCCCATCTTGGCCTCCTGTAGCTAGGACTACAGGCACACCCCCCCATACTCTGCTTCACCTGTGGTTTGAGGACAGAAGGTGAGAGATGTGGAGAAGTGTCTCTGGGGTCTGAGAGGTGTCAGAGGGGGGATGTCCGTACAGTCTTCCTGAGTCAGCATTGAGCCCAGGCCTCCCGTGAGCCAGGCGCCTGTGGTCCTTTTATTTATTTATTTTTTTGAGTTGGAGTCTCACTCCGTCGCCCAGACTGGAGTGCAGTGGCCGCTCCCGGCCACCGCAGCCTCGACCTGCTGGGCTCCGGCGATCCTTCCGCCTCCGCCTTCCAAGTAGCTGGAACTACAGGCACCGCTACCATGCCCGGCTAATACTTTTTTTTTTTTTTTATGAGTCAGAGTCTCACTCTGTTGCCCAGACATCCTCACAGCCACTGCAGCCTCAGCCTGTTGGGCTCAGGTGATCCTTCTGCCTCAGCCTTTCAAGTAGCTAGAACCACAAACATGCACCACCATGCCTGGCTGATTTTTTATTTATTGTAGAGACGAGGTCTCACCATGTTACTCAGGCTGGTCACAAACCCCTGAGCTCAGGATAGTCTCTCGCCTCCACCTCCCAAAGTGCTGGGATGACAGGCATAAGCCACCGCACCTGGCTCGCCTGTAGTTTGGTGTTTGGGATGGGCAGGAACTTATAAAGTACAGGTCTCAGGCAGGGCTACTCTTACTCTGGTCCAGGGGATGATTCTGCTCCAATGTGCCAAGTTCTTTGCTGCCTAAAAACAGTTTGCACATGCCATGCCTTGAGCCTAGAACATTCTCTTTCCTAGTCTTTGAAATCCTTCATATTTCAGTTTAGAAATTCCCTCCTTGGCTGGGCGCAGTGGCTCACGCCTATAATCCCAGCACTTTGGGAGGTCCAGGTGAGAGGATTGTCTGAGTTCACAGATTCGAGACCAGTCCAGGCAACTTGGCAAGACCTCATCTCTACAATAAATAAATTTTAAAAATTAGCACGTGGTGGCATGTGCCTGTAGTTCCAGTTACTTGAAAAGCTGAGGTGGAAGGATTGCCTGAACCCAGCAAGTAGAGGCTGCAGTGTCCGTGAGCATGCCCTTGCTCTCCAGCCTGGGCGACAGAGTGAGACTCTAACTTAAAAAAAAAAAAAAAAGAAATTCCCTCCTCAGACAGCCTTGTCTGATCTCTAAATCCAGACCGGCTCTCACCTGCTGTTCTCAGGGAATGCAGTTCCTTTCCTTCTTGGTGTTTCTCACAATTAATAATAATGAGATAAGTAGAACTACATTGAGTCTTTGTCATGAGCATGTAAGCCCCTTGGGGGCAGGGAGCAAGTCATCTTGTTCAGCACTGTCCTTGGCGAGGTGTTGGACACACAGTAGCTGCTCAGGAAACATTAGTTGACTCTCAGCTGAGTTTCCTCCCTTGAGTGTTAGGGTGTTTACATTCCCACCAACAGTTCTCCCAGTCCCACACCTGCTGTCTTTTGAATTGTTTTTTTGTTTTTGTTTTTTGAGTTGGAGTCTCACTCTGTCGCCTAGGCTGGAGTGCAGTGGCACTCTTATGGCCACCCCAGCGTTGACCTGCTGGGCTCCGGCGATCCTTCCGCCTCAGCCTTCCAAGAAGCCGGAACTACGGGCACACACTACCACGCCCGGCTAATTTTTGATTTATTGTAGAGACAAGGTCTTGCCAAGTAGCCTGGGCTGGTCTTGAATGTCCCAAAGTGCTGGGATTACAGGCTGAGCCACTGAGTCCGACCGTCTTTTGACTTGTTAACGACAGCCATCTTTTCCGGAGTTAGATGGCATATCATTATAGTTTTGATTTGCATTTGTCTATGGAAAACAATGTGGCGATTTCTCGAAGAACTAGAAATTAACCTTCCACATGATCCGGCAGTACTTTTCCTGGGAATACACCCAGAGGAACACAAATCACTCTACAAAAAAGACACCTGCACATGCATGTTTAAGGCCACAACATTCACAGTAGCAAAGACATGGAACCAACCCAAATGCCTAACAAAAGTGGACTAGATAAAGAAAATGTGGTACATGTACATGATGGAATATTACGCAGCCATAAAGAAGAACAAAATCATGGCCTTTGCGGCAACTTGGATGTAGTTGGAGGCCATCATACTAAGTGAACCATCACAGAAACAAAGAACTGAATACCACATGTTCTCATTCATAAGCGGGCCTTGAAGACTCGTCACACTAGCACAAGGGCGGGATTGGCAGATGCTGGACCCTGCCAGGGGTTCAGGGAAAAGAAGGGGGGCACATTACAACACAACTGGGGTACCTGGCCCACTCCCGGAGGAGAAAGAGCCAGCTAGAAGCCCAAACTTTATCTGCGTGCAGCCTACTTATGTTGCAAACCCGCACCTGTACCTTACAACTCTAGAAGTTTTTAAAAAAGTATATATCAGATGTATCAGGGTGTTAATATCTGCCTCATATGTCATTGTGAGGGCAGAACAAGAACGGGAGCGAGGAGGCTGACGCGCAGGTGGTCAGTGAACACTATTGTGGTGATACATTCAGAGCCAAGTGAGGGCTGAAGACTCACAGAGGCGGGCACTTGGGGCTGTTTAGAGTTGGGTAGGCTTCATGGGATCCGGAGGGCAGAACAGCCTGAGCAAAGGCACGGAGGAGGGGAAGCGGAATGGCAGCATATGAACCTATGTGGCTGGGTGAAGAGTGTGGCTTGGGACAAACTGTGGGTAGAAAGACAGATCGGGGCCACATCAGGGAGACTCTTGAATGCCAACCCAACTTTATTTATTTGTTTGGTAGGAACAGTGGGGCTGGCCTTGAACTTGTGGCCTTGAACTCATGGCCTCACGTGATCCTCCCACCTGAACCTCTCAACGTGCTGGGATTATAGGCCTGAGCCAGCACGCCTGGTCAGCCCAACACATTTAAACTTGATCATTAGGCAGTAGGGAGCCAATGAATGTTTTTGAGCAAAGGTGGCAATTGAAGAAGTAGTATTTTCTTTTCTTTTATTGTATTTTTCTGAGTTGGAGTCTCACTCTGACAGCCAGGCTGGAGGGCAGTGGCTCATTCCCAGCCACCACAGCCTCGACCTGCTGAGCTCTAGGCGATTCTTCCTCCTCAGCCTTCCAAGCAGCTGGAACTACAGGTGCATGCTGCCAAGCTTGGCTAATTTTTTTTTTGATTTGTTGTAGAGATGAGGTCTTGCCAAGTTGCCTACACGGGTCTCGCACCCGCGGGCTCAGGCAATCCACTCACCTCAGCCTCCCAAGGCGCGGGATTACAGGCTGAGCCACCGAGCCCGGCAGAAGTAGTATTTTAGAAAGATTATTAATTATGGCAAATCTGTATCCGATGGACCGAGGAAGTGATGAAAGACAAAAAGCGTGATCATTTCATTCAAGTTCTATCTCTAATTCTTGTGACCACATAAAGATATACAAGCATTCAGAGCAAAAGTTCTGACAGGAGACAGATCCGGACTCAAGGCCTGACTCAGCAACCTTATTATCTGGCTGACACGGAGCCTCGGTTTCTCAACATGTAAATTGGAGAGTTAGTCTCTGCCTGCCTCACTGGACTTTTTTTTTTTTTTTTTTTTGAGTTGGAGTCTTACTCTGTCGCCCAGACTGGAGTGCAGTGGCGGCTCCCGGCCACCGCAGCCTCGACCTGCTGGGCTCCGGCGATCCTTCCGCCTCAGCCTTCCGAGTAGCGGAACTACAGGCAGGCGCTACCACGCCCGGCTGATTTTTTTTGGTTTATTGTAGAGATGAGGTCTCGCTGCCCAGGCGGGTCTCGAACCCGCGGGCTCAGGCAATCCACTTACCTCAGCCTCCCAAAGGCGTGGGATTACAGCTGAGCCACCGAGCCCAGCTTCTTTTTTTTTTTTTTTTTTTTTGAGTTGGGGGTCACATTTTATCACCCAGGCTGGAGTGTAGTGGTGTGATCACAGCTCACTGCAGCCTCAATTCAGCCTCAACCTCCTGGGCTCAGGTGATCCTTCTGCCATAGCCTCCCAAGTAGTGGGTGTCACTAGGTCTACTCCCTCCCTTCCTCTCTCTCTCTCTTTCTTTCTTTCTGAGACGAAGTCTCACTGTGTTGCCCAGACTGGCCTCAAACCCCTGGCCTCAAGCAATCGTCTCGCCTCAGCCTCCCAAAATGGGATCACAGGCACAAGCCACTGGGCCCAGTCTGGACCTTTATGGAAAACAGTGGACTGAGGCAATCCTCACGCCTCAACCTCCTAAAGTGCTGGGATTACAGGCGTGAACCACCGTGCCTGGCTTGTTAGTGTGATTAGTGTCACAAGAGAAGTTTGGTTAAGTGCTGAGGACACCCAGGGGAAGGGTTCAACCGGGGGTCCCAGAAGTTTCCAGAAGCTCGATTTAAAATTTGAAAGGTGAACCCAGATGTGGTGACTCACACATGTAATGCCAGCACTTTGGGAGGCTGAGGTGGGCAGATTGCTTGAGATCAATTTGGGCAATAGGGTGAAACCTCGTCTCTACAAAAAAAAAAAAAAAAAAAAAAGCCAGGCATAGCATAGCAATATACTCCTGTAGCCCCAGCCTCTCAGGAGGCTGAGGTAGAAGGATTGCCTGAGTCCAGGAGGTCAAGGCTACAGTGAGCTGTGATCGTGCCGCTGCACTCCAGCCTAGGCGACAGAGTGAGAACCTGACTCAAAATAAATAAATAAATAAATAAATAAATAAATAAAAAAACTATGTAGAAGTTGCACAGGCCAGAAAAAAAAGTAGGCTGGAAAGGGAACATCAAGACAAAAGTCTGTAGGTTGGGAACAGCCTGGTGTGTTCAAAGGTGTGTGGCTTCAGGAGGGACATGTCATCTGAGGCACAGTCAGCCCTGAGCCCAAGCTACAAACCCTGCCACTGAAGAACTGGACATCCTTGGCTGAATTACTCAGACCTCTGAACCATTTTTCCCTGTTTGCAAAAACGAATTTGGTAGTTATACCGACCTGGTAGTGATACTGTGCAGGTTAAACGAGATGACAGGTGGCAAGCTGCATACAGTGGGCACTCAATAATTGGTCATCGTGTGCCGCTTTTCAGAGCACTCCACTTTCTCTGTCTGCCCAGCATAGACAACACAACCTGACACATGCTTGAGATTCAGTTTTTGAATGAGTGTATTCTTCACTTCATTTGATTCTCTTAAAACTATCCTCCCATCTCAGCCTCCTGAATAGTTGGGACGACAGGTATGTGCCACCACGCCTAGCTAATTTTTAAATTTTGTGTAGAGACAGAGTCTCTCTATGTTGCCTAGGCTGGTCTCCAACTCCTGGCCTCAAGCAATTTTCCTGCCTCAGCCTCCCAAAGCGCTGGGATTATAGGCATGAGCCACCACGCCTGGCCCCTCACACCAAACTGACCGCTGAGGAGTTCCAAATGGGCGCCTGTAACTCAAAGCCTCCGGGCACGGGCAGGGCTGGTATCACCATCCTTGAGGCTGCTGGGGGTCTGAGAGGAACTTGGGACTCAGATTCTTCCCTAGTGGCCCTGGCCCAGTGGGGGAGGGGAGGGTCGCCGGCTGTAACACCTTTCCACGGGGCTGCCAGGCCTCCACCCCCCCCAGCCAGGGAGGTGGGGGCCAAGTTGAGCCGGGATTAGCTGGAGTGGAAGGAAGGCTCCTAGACCTGCAGAGAAGGGGGTACAGCGCCAGGGCACCATGCCGCTGCAGGAGGACACCCTCCGAGAGGTGTGGGCCTCTGACAGGTCTGGAAGCCCCCCACCCCTGTCTACCCGAACCCCGAGGGGGTGGGGGTGGGGAATCCCAGGTGGAGGAGCTGGAGGTGGTGGGCGGAGGAGGGGGAGGAGACAGGCTGATTCCTTTGCCACCCTCAGTGGGCATGAGGAAGATATCCCGAGTCCAGAGGCCCAGCGGCGCCCCAAGCAGGTATGTCACCCCGCTTGGAAAGGAAGCAGAAAGATGCCCCCACTGCTTTAAACCCACTCAGGGTAGGGGTCTGGGTGTGGGGTGGGTCTCCCCAGCAGGTCTGGAGGTTTGTGACTGGAGTTTTTTTTAGGGGGGGGAGAAAGGGTGTTTGGGCACATGGGGTACCCAGGGGAGGAACTGGGACTCTGGGGCACTGGGGTGGCCATGATGCACGGAA
Source organism: Cephalopachus bancanus (assembly GCA_027257055.1). Lineage (NCBI taxonomy): Eukaryota > Metazoa > Chordata > Mammalia > Primates > Tarsiidae > Cephalopachus > Cephalopachus bancanus. The sequence goes on from JAPVLO010000254.1 coordinate 1,623,874, forward strand.
GGAGTCAGCCTTCCTCGCCCCAAGAAAGGGGCTGCGGGTCCCCTCCGGCTAATCCGCGGTTATTTCTGGCGGCTCAAGGGATTAGAGGGGGATGGGCAGCCCTCGGAGCCCCCCTTTCCCTCCTCGCCCTGCTCTTGACCCCCATCCACAGCGAGCGACCCCGGGACAGAGGCTGAGGAGGAAGAAGGCGGAGGCCCCCGAGTCCCCCGGCCCCACGGGGTCCAAGCCCCGGAAGACGGGGGGCGGGCGGAGTGCTGAGCCCGAGAGCGCCCCCCAGGGTGAGCGAAGCTGGAGGAGGGCCCTGAGGGCGGGCCCTCGAGGGTGCGGCCGAGCCCTTGGGGGCCGCGGGGTGGTGGGCGGGGTGGGAGGGGAAGAGGAGAGAGAGCTGGGGAGGGTGGCGAGGGCAGACACGGCGTCCGGGGAGACCCGAGGCTGAGAAGCCCAGAAGGGCGCGCCCCGGGACGGCGGGCGGCGAGTGGGGCGGGACCCCTCCTGACCCCCGCGTCTCGGCTCAGCGGGGCGGAGGGGGAGGCCGCGGGAGGCGTCCGCCCCCGACCCGGCCGAGGCCCGGCCGCCGCAGACCGTCTACGCCAGATTCCTCAGAGACCCCGAGGCCAAGAAGCGCGACCCCCGGGAAACCTTCTTGGTCACCCGTGGCCCGAAGGCGGAGGACGGTGAGAGGGGCCAGGGAAGGGCGAGGAGGGGCGGGTGGAGCGGAGGAGGGCGGCGCTGGACGGGAGCCGTCGCAGCGAGGCGGACACGTTGCGGGAGAAACAGCTTCCACTCCTCTGGCCTTGACTTTGAGCCAGGTGTGGTGCTAAGCACCAAGATTAGGAGGTGGATTTCCTTGTTCTTTCCCCTCATTTTTCAAATGGGGAAACCGAGGCACAGGAGGGTTAAGGGTTTTACCTTAAACTGCAGTTGGGAGTCAGAAGTAGCCCAGATGGGTCTGACTCAGTGTCAGAAATAGGCGGGGCGGTGGCTCATGCCTGTCATCCCAGCACTTTAGGCGGCTGAGCCGGGAGGATTGCTCGAAGCCGGGAGCTCCAGCCTGAGCAACATAGCGAGACTGCGTCTCTACAAAAATAAAAAAATTAGCTGGGCACAGTGGCACATGCCTGTAGTCCCACCTACTTGGGAGGCTGAGGCGGGAGGATCGCCTGGGCCCAGGAGGTCGAGGCTGCATTGAGCCTCTGTACTCCAGACTGGGTGACAGAGTGAGACCCCCAACTCAAAAAAAAAGGGGGGCAGAAACAGAGACAGACAAGGACAGGAAGAAGCAGCAGAGTGGCTGCAGGGAAAAAAAGGAAACTGGAAGGGGGTAAGGAGGTAGTGAGGGAGGAGGACAGCAGGAGAGAGGGGAAGGGCCTGCAGAGAAAGGCGTCTTCCCAGGATCCCATTCCTCCAACTCCAGCTCACTGTCCTGACCTGCAGACCCCGAAAACTGAGGGGGGGTCACCCGGTTCTCCCAGGAAGGCGCCAGGGCTCCTTCGGCTCCTGGTGCCCATTCATCACCTCCCAGCAGTTAGGAAAAGCTGGGCTCCCCAGATCAGGAGGCCTCCACCCGAGTCCCCTGTTACAAGGAGTTTCTACCTGCAGAGGAAGAGGAGGATGAAGAGGACCACGAGGATGATGAGGAAGAGGAGGAAGAGGGAAAGAAAGAGAAGACCCCTCTGCCTTCCAAGAAGCCCTTAAAGAGAAGACTTCTACAGACGTGAAGGAGAGGAGGGCCAAGTCCCAGGGCCCAAAGGGTGGGTGTTGGGAGCGCAGAGACAGCAGACACAGACCAGCATAGACAGCCCTGCCCCTGAGCAGCTTGGAGTCTCAATGACGCACAGCTGTCCAGACCACAGAAGAGGCCCAGTGCCTTGCCAGAGGGCTTTTCTGCGGATGGTTTCTTCCCCCTGATGGTTCTTCAAGGAAATAGACCAGCATGTCCCTCCCCCACTCCACCCTCAGCCCCTCTGGCCCCTGCCCAGGGAGCTCTGTGAGCCAGGGCAGAATAAAGGATTTTTTTCTTTGTGATTCTTTTCTTTTTTTTTTAGAGTCAGAGGCTTACTCTGTTGCCCAGGCTGGAGTGCAGTGGCATGCCACGGCCACTGCAGCCTTGACCTGCTGGACTCAGGTGATCCTTCTGCCTCAGCCTTCCAAATAGCTGGAACCACAGGCACACACCTCCATGCCCGGCTAATTTTTTTATTTATTGTAGAGGCGAGGTCTTGCCAAATTGCCCAGACTGGTCTTGAACCCCTAGGCTCAGGCCATCCTCTCGTCTCTGCCTTCTAAAGTGCTGTGATTACAGGTGTGGGCCACCGTACCTGGGTTCTTTGTGATTTTTGTTTAGTTTTTGTTGTAACTCAATGTGAATTATCTTTAATTTTTTAAAAAGTGTCAAAGTGATTACAGTAAGAAGAAATCGATGATATGTGCTGTGGTGGCTCCCTGGTAGGTGTACCTCACCCTTCATGTATTGGCAGCCTGGACTAAATGTGTGGAGGCAGCTAGAACCCTGGACCTCTGGGGAAGGGAGAGAACACTCTGGAGGTGACAAGAGTGGGTTTTCTGGAGCAACGGGCAGAAGGCAGGATCCAGAGGCTCAGTTACAAGGCCCAATGGGGCTCACTCTGTCACCTGGGCTGGAGCGCAGTGGCATGATCACGGCTCACTGAAACCTTGACAGCCTGGGCTCAGGTGATCCTTCCACCCCAGCCTCCCAAGCAGCTGGAACTATGGACGTGTGCCACCATGCCCAACTCATTTTTTTTTTTTTTGTAGAGACAAGGTCTGGCTATGTTGCTCGGGCTGGTCTTGAAATCCTGGGCTCAAGCAATGTTCCTGCCTTGGCCTCCCAAATTACTGGGATTACAGGCATGAGCCACCACACCTGTCCGGTCCAGTAGCTGCTTGTTAAGCTTCTGGTTTTTACGCAGCACTTTTTTGGACTCAGAGAGGAAAAACAAAAGGCAAGCAGAAGGTAGACTGTGGGCCCCGGTCAGGCCTTACGCCTCCCTGGACCCTGGAAGGAGCACGAGTGGGTTGGAGGATGGCCTTTAGCCCTGGTAGGCGCCATCTTTGTCTCAGCCCCATCTTCCCTTCCAGGGGACCCAGGAAGCCCTGATGCCCCACTGAAACCTCTTCGTATGAAGAAGAAGGAAGCCCCAGGAGGGGAGGGGACCAAGATAAGAAAGACAAAGAAGAAAGGTGAGCCGTCTCAGGGAGGCATGGGGCACCCTGGCTGTGGCGGAGGTGTGACCCTTTCCTATCCACCATGCAGGGTCCGGGGAGGCTGACAAGGACCCCTCCAGGAGCCCCGACAAAGCCAAGAAGAAGAGTCCGGCGGCCATGTTTCTGGTTGGGGAAGCTGGCCCCACTGAAAAAGCCGTGAAGAAGAAAGGTATCCACAGCGGCTCTGGGTGCCATCACAGCTTGTGGTGGCTTGGGGGATGGGGAGCTGGGGGACCCTTATGCCATGGGGTGGGGTGTCGGGTAAGGAGGGTGAGTCCTAGAGTCAGAAAACGTGTGGGGCATCTTGACCTCCCGGTTTGACAGCTATGTGGTCTCAGGCAGGCATCTGGGCCGTTCTGAGGCTCTGATCGTAAAACAGGGGCCGACCCTCTCGGGGTGGAGAGGAGGGTCCAGGTGAGACATGGTTGTTGGGAGCACTTTGCTGACAATGGGTGGGAACCTCACAACCTTGCTCCTCTCTGCACCCAGGCACTCCAAAAGGCCCAGAAGAGGAGAAGAAAGAGGAAGAGGAGGAGGAGGAGGAGGACGTCGCTGTGGCGACCAAGAACAGCAATCAGAAGGGCAAAGCCAAGGGAAAAGGCAAAAAGGTTGGGGCCCCGAGGGGATGGGGGCTGAGGTCTCTTCGGGGTCGTAGGGTCCTGGACTCGGGGGACTGGAGGCTGGGGTCTCATAGGCTGGGCCTTAGAGTCACTTGGGATTAGAATCTTGGCTCCTCTCGTGACAGAGTTTCAGGACAAAGGCACCAGGTTTGTGGACCAGAAGAGGCGTCTGTGGGGTCACTAGGCTAGGACTGGCCACCCCAAGGGCCTTGTGTCCTCAAGTGTGACTATCAGACACAGCCAGAGAAGTCCCTGTAGCCCCCATGATTTCTGTAGCAGAGAGATGGTCATCCAGGCAGAGAGGCACAGGTGTACACACCTTTGGGCATACTGACTGACTGACTGATAGTCGGCTGTACCCATGGTTACATCGTTCCACCCTACCGCCCTGAGCTCCCCAAGTGCTTTCTGCCACCCACCCCAGGACCTCCCAACAACTAAATAATCCAGCGTGTTAATACCTGACTGTCAGAGGCCTCCAGGCTCCTCCTCCAAGCTTACAGGTGTCCATTCTGTTTTGAATTGAGGCCAGGGCAATGGCTCATGCCATAACTCTAGCAATTTAAGAGGCCCAGGCAGGAGGATTTCTTTTTCTTTTCTTTTTTTTTTTGAGTTGGAGTCTCACTCATCACCTAGGCTGGAGTGCAGTGTCATGCTCACGCCACCACAGCCTAGACCTGCTAGGCTTAGGCAAGCCTTCCGCCTCAGCCTTCCAGGTAAACGGAACTATAGACGCACACCACCATGCCCAGCTAGTTTATGATTTATTGTAGAGACGAGGTCTCACCAAGTTGCCTGGGCTGGTCTTGAACCCTCAGGCTCAGGCAATCCTCTTACCTCGGCCTCCCAAAGTGCTGGGATTACAGGCTGAGCCACCGCAGCAGGCCCTTTTTTTTTTTTTGAGTTGGAGTCTCACTTGGTCGCCCAGACTGGAGTGCAGTGGCCACTCCCGGCCACCGCAGCCTGGCCTGCTGGACTCCGGTGATCCTTCCGCCTCAGCCTTTCGAGTAGCCGGAATTACAGGCATGCGCTACCACGCCTGGCTGATTTTTTGATTTATTGTAGAGATGAGGTCTCGCTGCCCAGGCGGGTCTCGAACCCACGGGCTCAGGCAATCCACTCACCTCAGCCTCCCAAAGGCGCGGGATTACAGGCTGAGCCACCTAGCCTGGCTCCTTTTTTTTTTTTTTTTTTTTTTTTAAGTTGGAGTCTCACTATCACCCAGGCTGGAGTGCAGTAGCACGCTCATGGCCTCTACAGCCTCGACCTACTGGGCTCAGGCGATCCTTCTGCCTCAGCTTTCCAAGTAGCTGAAACCACAGGCATGCACCACCATGCCCGACTTAATTTTTGTTTTATTGTAGAGACGAGGTCTCACCAAGTTGCCCAGGCTGTTCTCGAACTTGTGGGCTCAGGCAATCCTCACGCCTCTGCCTCCCAAAGTTCTGGGATTATAAGCGTGAGCCACCATGCCCAGCCAGGAGGATTTCTTGAGGCCAGTAGTTTGAGACCAGCCTGACCAACATAGCAAGACTCTCCCCATCTCTACAAAAAATTTTCTTTTTTTTTTTTTTTTTGAGTCAGAGTCTCACTCTGTCGCCCAGGCTAGAGTGCAGTGGCACACTCACAGCCACTGCAGCCTCGACCTGCTGTTGTCGCCTCAGCCTTCCAAGTAGCTGGAACCACAGACATGTGCCACCATGTCTAGCTAATTTTTTAAATTTATTGTAAAGATGTGGTCTTACCAAGTTGCCCAGGCTGGTCTTGAACCTGTGGGCTCAAGTAATCCTTTCTCGCCTTGGCCTCCCAAAGTGCTGAGATTGTAAGTGTGAGCCACCACACTCAGCCTCTACAAAAAATTTTTAAAAATACTAGCCAGGTGTTGAACACCGGTAGTAGTCCTGGCTACTTTGAAGGCTGAGGTGAGTGGATCATTTGAACACAGTAGCTCGAGGCTGCAGTGAGCTGTGATTGTGCCACTGTACTCCAGCCTGGGCGACAGAACAAGAGCCTATCCCTAAAAAAAAAAAATTATCAATATTTTGAATTGTCCCTGCCTACAAACAGTACTTGGGCACCAACACAAATCAGCTAGAGTAAGCAGGAGAAAGAGGTCCCACTGAGAGAGAAAAAGCCCATCTGAGACATGGGTTTCCCCCAGTGGAGAGATCACTACAAGGGTGAAGCCTGGGTTTTAGCTTTGTGGGTTTATTAGTTTGTGCAGGCGTGATCAGGTCTTTGGGGATTGATTCACATTAACCAAGATCACCAGATGCTGATGTATAAACTGAAAGGCCCGTTTAATATCTCCCAGGGGGACTATAACTTCAGAGCAGCCTTCAATACAGTAGGCTCTGGAAATGCACAGCTGTGGCTGTGTTTGAATAAGCCCTGGCTTTCTCCACATTGCATTCCAAACACAGTCTTGTGTTTCCCAAGTTTTTTCTGGAGCAGCTCAGAGTGGCGAATCGATGGTCATTTGCCCCGAGCTAAGGGCCGTCTGTCCTACACCAGCTTTGCCTCACACACACTGCAAGCGTGTCCTCCGCAAGAAGTGGCCGGCCACAGTATGGCAGGGCTTCTTAGTGGCTCACAATAGCATTTAACCTCCCAGTGCTACCCCGGACTGGCAGTCCATGTTCTCTCTCGTTGGGAAAGTCGGGCTTAGAATCTCAGCTCCCCTCCTGTGAGGCATGGGACATGGAAACGAAGGGCACCAGGTTTGTGAAGGGGACATTGTCCAAATTTTGAGTCGGAGTCTCACTCTGTTGCCCAGGCTGGAGCGCAGCGGTACACTCACAGCCACTGCAGCATCGACCTGCTGGGCTTAGGCGATCCTTCCGCCTCAGCCTTCCCAGTAGCTGGAACTATAGGTGCCCACCACGCCTGACTAATTTTTTGATTTATCGGAGAGACGAGGTCTTGCCATGTTGCCCAGGCTGGTCTCAAGCCCGTGGGGTCGGGCGATCCTCTCACCTCTGCCTCCCAAAGTTACTGGGATTACAGGTGTGAGCCACTGAGCCCAGGTGGGGGAAAGTCTTTTTAAAGATTTCATCTCTTACTAGTTATGTGAACTTGGGCAAGTTACTTCTCTAAGCCTCAGTTCCCCATCTGTACAATGGGGACAGCTACTACAGCAGGTTGATATGAGGATGAAATGAGTTAATATTTGAAAAGTGCTGAGAACTATGGCACATTGGTAGAGTTTGCACAAGTGTTTGTTAAGTTTGTAAATAAGTAAGGTCTGTCCCAGGTATCCATCCCCACTGTACCTGCTTCTCAGGTGAGAACACTGAGTCACTGTGTGGTAAAAAGGTAACAAACGTGATGGACAGTCAATGGTGGAATCAGAATTTGAACCAAGCTGTTCTGGCTCCAAAGCCTGGGATCTTAACCACAAGCTAAAGAGAATAAGAATGTCACTGAGGCCAGACATGGTGGCTCATACCTGTAATCCCAGCACTTTGACTGAGACAGGAGCATTGCTTGAGCCCAGGAGTCTGAGCCCAGCCTGGCCAACGTAGCAAGACCTCATCTCTACAAAAACTTTTTAAAATTTGCCGCATGTGGTGGCGATTTTCAGCTGTGAGCTGTAGTCCTCATGATTGTGCCACTGCACTCCAGTCTGGGTGACGGGGTGAGACCCTGATTCAAAAAAAAAAAGTTGCTGGGCCCTCCAGAGCCTCCTGACATAGCTGTGTGGGCTACTGGGGGCCTGGGTGTAGAGGTGGCCCAGCCTCAAGGGATGGCTGTGCTCTAGCCAGCCTCCCTGTTCTCTCCTCATGCAGAAAGCGGTGAGTTGTCCTGCCAGCGCTGCAGCTGTGGGCGGGGGGGCTGGCGCTCTGAGGCTGATGCGCCCTGCCCTCTGCCCCCACCCAGAAGGAGGAAAGGGCCCCGTCGCCCCCCGTGGAGGTGGACGAGCCCCAGGAGTTCGTGCTCCGGCCCGCCCCGCAGGGCCGCACGGTGCGCTGCCGGCTGACCCGTGACAAGAAGGGCATGGATCGGGGCATGTATCCCTCCTACTTCCTGCACCTGGACACGGAGAAGAAGGTGGGTGGGGAGAGGCGGCTGGCAGGGAGCCCTGAGGGGCCGACCAGGGCCGCAGGACCCACGGGCCTCCTCTCTCCCCGTGGTTTACCTCTGTCCTCTCCCACCTCTTCCCCATGCCCTCACCTGTCGCCCCTCCTCCCCAGGTGTTCCTCTTAGCTGGCAGGAAACGGAAACGGAGCAAGACGGCCAATTACCTCATCTCCAGCGACCCCACCAACCTGTCCCGAGGAGGGGAGAACTTCATCGGGAAGCTGAGGTGGGGCTGGGGGCTGGGGTCAGCAAGAGGGCCTCGGCCGGTCGTCTTGTCCTGTGGGGACGGGCCCACCACGCTGGACACTCTGGGAATGTCTCCCAGCCAGGACCTCTCACACTATGATGTGCACGGATCACCTGGGCGCCTTGTTAAAATGACACAGTGGCTCTGGGGTGGGGTCTGCGTCTCTAACCCGCACCCAGGTGGTTCCCACACTGCTGGTCCAGTGGCCTTGCCTGAGCGGGGTGTGTGCTCCACAGGGCTGGGACCAGGCCTGTCTTGTTTATGGTTGAATTCCTAGCGCTCTCAGCACATAGTAGCCACTCAACAGATACTGACGGAGTGAATGAATGAACAGATATCCAGCACTACTCTGGGCGGGGTCTTCCCATATAGCTCCTCTAGTCCTCACTACAAATCTGAGAGCTGGCAGGGGTGAGCCTCTGCATCGGGCCTTATTTTAATTATTATTATTTTTTGAGACAGGATCTCACTCTGTCGCCCAGGTTGGAGTGCAGTGTTGGGATCCTAGCTCTCTGCAGACTGGAACTGCTGGCTCAAGTGATGCTCCCCCTCAGCCTCCTGGGTAGCTAGGACTACAGGCAGGCGTCACCGTCACCATGCTCAGCTAATTTTTCTTTTGGTAGAGATGCAGTCTCCCTATGTTGTGATCCTCCTGTCTTGACCTCCCAAAGTGCTGGAATTACAGGCATGAGCCACCGTGCCCGGCCTATTTATGTATTTAACAAAAATTTTATTTTATTTTTATTTATTTATTATTTTATTTTGAGTTGGAGTGACTCTGTTGCCCAGGCTGGAGTGCAATGGCATGCTCATGGCCACCCCAGCGTCAACCTGCTGGGCTCAGGTAATCCTTCAGCCTCAGCCTTCCAACTAGCCGAAACTACAAGCACATGCTACCACACCTGACTAATTTTTTGATTTATTGTAGAGATGAGGTCTCACCATGTTGCCCAGGTTGGTCTCGGACCCACGGGCTCAGGCAGTCCTCTCGTTTCAGCCTCCCAAAGTGCTGGGATTATAGGTGTGAGCTACCACACCTGGCCCTTAACAAAAATTTTATTTTATTTTATTTTTATATTTACTTTTTTGAGTTGGAGTCTCACTCCATTGCCCAGGCTGAAGTGCAGTGGCACGCTTACAGCCACCCCAGTGTTGACCTGCTGGGCTCAAGCAATCCTGCTGCCTCAGCCTTCCGAGTAGCCAGAACTACAGGCGCACGCGACCATGCCCGGCTAATTTTTTTTGATTTATTGTAGAGAGGAAGTCTCACTGAGTTGCCCGGGCTGGTCTCGAACCTGTGGGCTCAGGCAATCCACTCACCTCAACCTCCCAAAGTGCTAAGATTACAGGCTGAGTCATTGAGCCCTGCCCCACAAAAATTTTAAAAGGTCTATCTCTGTGTCATGCATAGTTCTAAATGACTTACAAATATTAACCCACTTAATCTTCTTGTTGTCCAAATGAGGGAAATACTGTTGTTATGCCCATTTTATGAATGAGGAAGTTGAGGCTCAGAGTTTAAGTAACTTGCCTAAAATCCCACAGCTAGTTAGAGATGGAGCTGGCATTTATACACTGCCTGGTCTCCTTGTAGATCCAGCTTGTTACAAACCTTCCCGTAGGGGGAAGCCTGGGGCAGGACATGAATTGCTCAGTCCTAGGACACCCCCTCCCCTTACACAGGAAGCACTGGAGATTGCTTGGCTGTGTGGAGAGGTTTGGGCAGGGACGTGGGACCCCGTCAGCTCCCCCCTGCTTACAGGTCCAACCTCCTGGGCAACCGCTTCACTGTCTTTGACAACGGGCAGAACCCGCAGCGTGGCGGGAGCAGTAATGTGGAGAGCCTGCGGCAGGAGCTGGCAGCTGTGATCTATGTGAGAACCCCCTTCCCCCCAGGCTGGCCTCCCCACTCCCAGGGGCTGGCCTCACGGGACTCTCCCTCCCAGGAAACCAACGTGCTGGGATTCCGCGGCCCCCGGCGCATGACTGTCATCATCCCTGGCATGAGTGCGGACAACGAGAGGGTCCCCATCCGGCCCCGAAATGTGAGCTTTGTACCTCCCTGGCCCCTGTCCCTGAGGGTCCTGCTCCCTGTGAGACTCACTTTGGGGAACAGAGGGGCGGGGGCTCAGCGTACCCCATACCAAGGCCCCTGAGCACATGTGTCACCCTCCAGCGCAAATTCATTCTGGCAACCTGTGGCATGGATGTGGTGGGTTTTGGGTGGTGGGATTCACTAAAATAACCATAGTGGACTTTGGAGGTTTTTTCCGAGTTTACATCAAATTCACATTTTACATCCATTCACATCTTCACTGAACACACTCATGGAGTGCCAAGCATCATTCTAGGCAGCCAGAAGACATCAGTGGACTAAAGGAAGCTCTGCCCTCTTGAGGGCTTTCTAGTGGGAGGGGACAATCATCGTGATAAAAAGCAAATTATGGGCCGGGCTCGGTGGCTCAGCCTGTAATCCCAGCGCTTTGGGAGGCTGAGGTGAGTGGAGTGCCTGAGCCCGCGGGTTCGAGACCCACCTAGGCAACTTGGCGAGACCTCATCTCTACAATAAATCAAAAATGAGCCGGCGGGTGGTAGTGCTCACCTGTAGTTCCGGCTACTTGGAAGGCTGAGGCGGAAGGATTGCCGGAGCCCAGCAGGTCGAGGCTCGGTGGCCGGGAGCGGCCACTGCACTCCAGTCTGGGCGACGGAGTGAGACTCCAACTCAAAAAAAAAAGCAAATTATGGAGTATGTTAGAAGGTGACAAGTGCCATGAAAGACAGAAAAGGTCAAATGGAGGAGGGGAGAGGACAAGGGGGGTGTGTGTGTGTAGGTTTCCACATTAGATGCTGTCATCTGTGATTTCCATATTAAATACCATAATCAGTGATTTTCATATTGAATACAGATCACCTTCCCTGTGAGGCAGCAAGCATGCAGGTATCTGTGCAGGTATCTGGGCAGAGGGAAAGGAGCCAGAGCAAAGGCCCTGAGGCAGGAGGGTGCCTGGTGGATTTGAGGAACAGCAAGGTAGACAGTGTGGCTAGAGGGAGATGAGGTGGGAGACAGGGAGTCCTAGCAGGGTTTTGAGCAAAAGAGTGACATGACTTGTGTGTGTGTGTGTGTGTGTTGTTTTTGAGTCAGAGTCTCACTCTGTCGCCCATGCTGGAGTGCAGTGGCATGCTCCCGGCAACTGCAGCCTCAACCTGCTGGGCTCCAGCGATCCTTCCGCCTCAGCCTACCAAGGAGCTGGAACCACAGGCACGTGCCACTATGCCCGGCTAATTTTTAAAAATTTATTGTACAAATGTCCTGGGTCAGGACATGAATTGCTCAGTCCTAGGACATCCCCTCCCCTTACCAGGTTGCCCAGGCTAGTCTCAAACCCTTGGGCTCAAGCAATCCTCTTGCCTGTGCCTTCCAAACTGCTGGGATTACAGGCATGAGCCACCGTGCCTGGCTGACTTGTATTTTTTTTTTTTTTGAGTTGGAGTCTCACTCTGTCGCCCAGACTGGAGTGTAGTGGCCGCTCCCGGCCACCGCAGCCTCAACCTGCTGGGCTCAGGTGATCCTTCTGCCTCAGCCTTCCAAGTAACTGGAATTACAGGCGCGCGCTACCACGCCCGGCTGATTTTTTGATTTATTGTAGAGATGAGGTCCCGCTGCCCAGGCGGGTCTTGAACCCGCGGGCTCACGCAATCCACTCACCTCAGCCTTCCAAGGCACGGGATTACAGGCTGAGCCACCGAGCCCGGCTCTGACTTGTATTTTTTAAAGCAAAGTGTGTGTGTGTGTTTGTGTGTGTGTGTGTGGTATGGGGTAAGGTGGAGAGATGTCCTGGAGAGACGTGGCCTCCCTAGGACACAGAGTGACAGTTCTGTGCCCTGCTCTTTAGCACTGCGGGGTGGGTGAGCCCAGGATTTCAGAGTCTCAGGATGACTCGCATGCCGCATACTCACAGGAGACTGATGTCACTTTACTCATTTACAATGAAAAGTAATACTCCAGTCAGCGGATCACACATCCTTCCCTGCTGGAGAGTCACGTCACAATCAGAGGCCAGGCTGACCCGCAGGCACCAGCCATGGGAGACTCGGCCTTGTGGCTACACACAGCCTGTGGGTCCCACAGCTGCTCAGTCCATGCCTGGAATAAACACACAAATCCTCCCAATGCAGGGCCTCCTGCCCTTGTTTGGGCTTGGTCGGAGCTACCCAGTGCCGCTTTGGGTCTCTTCATCTTCCCATCGTTCATTCATCCTACAATCGTGTATTGAACACAGACTCCACCAGGCATGGAAAATAAACACAACCGTTATCAAGATAATACCTATAGCCGGGCGTGGTGGCACACACCTGTAGTTCCGGCTACTTGGAAGGCTAAGGCAGAAGGATCACCTGAACCCAGAAGGTCGAGACTGCAGTGGCCATGAGATGCCACTATACTCCAGCCAGGGCGACAGAGTGAGAGTTCGATGCAAAAAAAAAAAAAAAAGATAATACCTAATAGTCTCTGAGTACCTCCTCTGTGCTGGGAACTGTTCCAAATAACATCACATGTGCTGTTCACTTACTTACTCCTCACAACACCTTGCTGGGAGGGAAACTAAGGCACAGGAATGTTAATAAAAGACTATTCCTGCCCTTAGTGTATCTAGTCCTTTTCACGAGAAACATTAAAAGCAGGTGTCATGGGAGATTGGAGCTGAGACATCTAATTCATGGGAGCTGAGACATCTAATTCAGAAGTGAGGTCAGGACTCGCTCTAAGCCATGAATATGAACAGATAACAAGAAAGCTCAGGAAAGAAATATCACAAGAGCACTGTCATACAAACCCTGTTCCTTTCAGAAAACTTCTCTGAGGACACTTCCTTTTAACCACTTTTTGTTGTTGTTGCCCAGGTTGGACTGCAGTGGCATGCTCATGGCTTCCACATGCTGGACTCAAGCAATCCTTCTGCCTCAGCCCCCTCAGTAGCTGGGATTACAGGCACGCACCACCATGCCAGATAATTTTTCTTATTTTTGTTTTTGTGGAGACAAGGTCTTGCTATGTCGTTCGGGCTGGTCTCAAACTCCTGGACTCAAGCCTCCAAAAGATTACAGGTGTGAGCCACCATGCTCAGCTCTTTTAACCACTGTTGACCTGTCCATGTCCCCAGGTTTGATTATGTGCTCCCCCCATTTTTGTTTTTTTTTTTTGAGTCTGACTCTCACTCTGCACCCAGGCTGGAGTACAGTGGCATCTCACGGCCACTACAACCTCAACCTGCTGGGCTCCGGCGATCCTTCCGCCTCAGCCTTCCAAGTAGCTGGAACTACAGGCGCGCGCTACCACGCCCGGCTGATTTTTGATTCATTGTAGAGATGAGCTCTCGCCAAGTTGCCGGGGCTGGTCTTGAACCCCTGGGCTCAGGCAATCCTCTCACCTCAGCTTCCCAAAGTGCTGGGATAATAGGTATGAGTCACCACGCCCAGCCTGGTTGTATGCTCTTATAGGTCTTGGATTGCCTGGGTCATCCTTGTAATCAGGTGCCAGCATGTGGCGGTCTCCTACGACTTGGGCACTAGTAGCACAGAGCACCAACTGCGTGCCGGGTGCTCCTCCCCATTTCCCAGCCCTCTACCTTGGCATCCACACAGACGAAGCTTCATTCTCCCAGATGTGCACCCTGCCCACAAGGACACCACAGACGCCAAACACACTCTCAAAGACACCCTGAGTGGGTGTTGATGCCCAGGCTGCACATCTGCGTGCACACACACACACACACACACACACACACACACACACACACACACACACACACGGGCATGCACAGGTGGCCGGGCCCCTTCTTCAGGCAGCTGCTGGCCACTTCTAACCATCCTCTCCCTATCCACTCCTCCCGGGCCACCCAGGCCAGCGACGGCCTGCTGGTGCGCTGGCAGAACAAGACACTGGAGAGCCTCATCGAGCTGCACAACAAACCGCCTGTCTGGAACGACGAAAGTGGCTCCTACACCCTCAACTTCCAAGGCCGGGTCACCCAGGCCTCAGTCAAGAACTTCCAGATTGTCCACGCTGATGACCGTGAGTATCTAAGGGCCCAGGCTCTCAGGACTCCGACCCTCGCTCAGGCCTCCCCTCACCTCCTCCCCGCAAACACTAGCCTGGTCCTAGCCTTTCTCCCCAGAACTGGAACATCGGCAAGGTCACTGTGTCCTCTGTGGGTGCTGACACTGTGGTCCCAGGAGCCTCAGATATTCTAAGCCGGTGCCTTAGGGCTCATTGTTCCGGGTTCCCATTCCAGGGTTGACCAGAGTGGTGGGTTACATACTGGGGCCTTCTGGGTATGATTGTGTTGAAGGAAAAGGTCTGAAGGTCGACTGGAGTCTGAAGACCACTGACAACCCAGCCCCTCTGTGGTCAAAGAGGGTGCGGAGGCTCAGAGAGGGGAGCTCCTTGCCTCAAGTCTCTCAGCTCCTCCAGGCAGTCAGGCTTATTTCACAGCCGGGCTCGGTGGCTCAGCCTGTAATCCCGCGCTTTGGGAAGCTGAGGTGAGGGGATTGCCTGAGCCCATGGGTTTGCGACCCGCCTGGGCAACTTGGCGAGACCTCATCTCTACAATAAATCAAAAATTAGCCGGCGTGGTAGTGTGCGCCTGCAGTTCCAGCTACTTGGAAGGTTGAGGCGGAAGGATCGCCGGAGCCCAGCAGGTCGAGGCTGCGGTGGCCGGGAGCGGCCACTGCACTCCAGTCTGGGCGACAGAGTGAGACTCCAACTCAAAAGAAAAAAAAAATTATTTCACAACATGTACACGGTGCCTTCTATGTGTCAGGCTATTCTCAGGATTTTACAGATATTGACTTACTAAATTCTTCAATATCCTTGTGGGGAAGGTACTATTATTATCCCTACCTGGTAGACAAGAAAACTTGAGACACAGAGAGGTTGAGTAACTTACCCATGGTCACACAGTTAGGAAATGGTAGAGCTGGGATTAGAACTCTGGAAGTCTGGCTCCGGTGGCCATACTCTTAACCTCTTCAAGACGGTTGTTTTTAGGGGCAGGGAATATTAATTAAGCATTTTTGAGGGCCTACTCTATATCTTCTCTAAAGTGAGGCCCAAGGACTACCTTCGAAGAGTTGGGGAAACAAGATGTACCCTGGCCAGGTGAAGTGGCTCACACCTGTGATTCCAGCACCTTGGCAGGCTAAGGCAGGAGGATCGCTGGAGCTCAGGAGTTTTGAGACCAGCCTGGGCAACATAGCAAGACCTCGTCTCCACAAAAAATAAAAAATTAGCCTGACATAGTGGTGCACACCTATAGTCCCAGTGCATGCCACTGTGCTCCAGCCTGAGTGACAGAGTGAGACTCTGACTCAAAAAACAAAAAAGACGTACCCTGAACACAAGTAAAAATGTCCCTGTTACTAGCCTGGGGGAGAGGTCCCACTAGGGTGAGGAAGTTTGGCGATAGGTGTTTCCCAAAGGACTCTGGGTTCACAGGGTTAGGCTCCTCTGTGTCCCATTCCATCTTGGGATGTGCTCCCAGTGTCACCTGTCCCGTGGCCTTGGGATTGCTCTCCAGATCATGTTTCCGGTGGAGCCTGGTCTGCCTGAGTTTGGGGGTATTTTTAGCAACTTCCTGTCCCCACAGATGCCGGGGGAGGTGTTGAGATTGGGGCTGGGAACCTGGATCAGAGATGGGATAGGCACGGAGTGAGGCCACTGGCAGAGGAAGGAAACCAGGGGGCTAGTCCAGGGATTGAGCCTGGGGTTTAGGGTGGACTTGGGGACTGAGGGTGGCGAGGAAAGATGGGGCCAGAAGACAACAGAGAAGTTGGAAGGAAGGGTTCTGGGCTTGGGTGAATTTGACAGGGTCCTATACTTGATTAAGCGCCTGCTGTAGGCGTGGCCACGGCTAAGTCAGGGTCCCTGCCCTCAGGGGCTTACAGCGTGACTGATCGTAGAGCTACATGTGGGTGTGGGGTGCGATAGGAAGAAGGGGTGGGTGTTGAGTAACTGAGATGGTGGCTGAGGGTAGGGGCCCCGAAGCAAGGGAGAGCCTTCTCCCGAGGTGAGGGGCGTTGTCTGCCAGGATGAGGGTCCAAGGAGGTGTCGGGCCCCCCACCCGTCTTGTGTCCATAGCCGACTATATCGTGCTGCAGTTCGGCCGCGTGGCGGAGGACGCCTTCACCCTAGACTACCGGTACCCGCTGTGCGCCCTGCAGGCCTTCGCCATCGCCCTCTCCAGTTTCGACGGGAAGCTGGCCTGCGAGTGACCCCGGCACCCCTCGGCGCCCCCAGGGCCCGCCAGCGTGGGGGAAAGGATCCGGCGGAGGCTTGCGGAGTCCCTCCACCGCAGTCTCCACAGGAGACTCCTCCTCCGTCGGGGGCTGACCCTCACTGCCTCTCGGTGACCTCTGTCCGCTCCCCAGCCTGGCAAGGCCGAGGCAGGAGGAGCTCGGACGGCGGGCGGGACGGAGATGAAGAACATCTGGAGCCGGAGCCGCACATCTGGTCGCGGAGCTCGCCCGCGCCGCTTCGCCCCCCCCCGCGCCCCAGTCACTTCCTGTCCGGGAGCAGTAGTCAGTGTTGTTTTAACCCCCTCCGGGACCGCTCGAGGGCTCCCAGGAGCTGCGGGCTCGGCGTGGGGGTGGGTGCCGGGGACGAGGGCCGGGCACCCGCTTCCCCAATAAAGCCGCGACCTCGCCCGGCGGAGCGGTGGTTCCTGAGCGCGTGCGGAGGGCTGGGTGGCGGGAGGGTCCGGAGCGCGGGGGTCCCGGGAAGCCTCCCCGTCCCCGCCCGCGCCGTCGCGGGTCCTACCGAAACTCGGCGGGCGCGTGGTGTCGAGGCGCCCCCCGCGGGGGCCCCGGGAGCGGCAGAACGGGAGAAATTCGAGAAACAAGCCACTCGGGGAGAACCAGACAAACCGGGTCCGGGCAGGGCGGGCGCAGCCGCCAGGGCGGAGCCGGGTCTGAGGCCCCGGGAGCGGGGGGCGGGCTCGCGGGCGGGAGGGGCCTCCGCCTCGGCGGCTCGGGCTGGGGCGGGGGCGGGGGAGCCCCGAGGCCCGTGCGCGGCGGCTCCGCCGGGCCCCGCGTGACGCGGCGCCCGAGGCCCCCGGCTCCGACGGGAGCCCTGCCCCCGCGGCGGGAGCTCCGCCCTCGGCCCCGCCCCAGGCCGGAGGGGCGGGGGTGCTGGGGACCGGGCGAGGCCCGGGGGGCAGGGGAGGCGAGAAGCGCCGCACCGGCGGGCGAGGAGGGGCGCCCGGGCGCGGAAGGGCCGGCAGCGGCCCCGGGCCCCCAGGCCGTGGGGTGGGCAGCCCGAGCGCCGGCCAGCGCGGCCCCGCCCCTCCCGGCCAGGGCCCGCCCCCCGCGCGCCCCGCCCCCTCCTTCCCGCAGCCCCCACCCCCCGCCCCGGCTCCTCAACACAAACTTTCCGTCCCGCTCGCTCCCTCCTCCGCGCCCGGCGCCTCCCGCTCCAGCCCGGCTCATTCCGCACATTCCGGCCAGCCCCCTCCCCACGACCCCCTCCCCGGCCCCCCTCTCTTCCCCCTCGGGCCCGGCGGAGCGGCCCGGCCGGAGCGCCCTCCCGAGCTCGGACCAGGTAAGCCGGGCGGGCCCCGGGAGGAGGCCCTGCGTGGGAGAGGTGGCTTGGCTGGTGGGCTGGTCCTGGATAGGGGGGCACCTCGAAGCGGACTGGGTCCCCAGGCTATTGTCCAGCCTGAGCCGGAGCCCCGGATCTGGGTGCCGGGAAGTTCCGAGGGAAGGGGGGAAAAAGCCTCTCCGGGAAGCCCCGCCCCGCCCCCTCACCCCCCCCGCGACAGGGACGAGCCGATCGGGGGAGGTGGGGAAGCCGGGGAGACTGTGTCCCCCGGGCCGTCGCCTGTCCCGCCGTCCGCGTTTGGGGTGTCCGGGCCGGGCTCTGGGGACCGCAGAGTTTGGAGGGCCTGCCGCCGGGGAGCTCGTATCCGGGGCGCCCAGCCCGGGGCCCGCCGCCCTTTGGACTCCCGGCCCGCGCTCTCCCGGAGCCCGCCGGCCCCAGCTCCACGCAGGCCTTGGGCCCGGCCTCCCGGCGCCCAGGCCGGCTTCTGCGCGCGGTGCCCGTGGCCGCGCGGGGTTGTGGAGGGTCCCTGGGAGCAAAGCCGCGCGCCGTGGGCGTGCGTCCCCCGAGAAGCTGGGGCTCGAGTCCCCTCCCGTTCTGCCGCCTGCGTCGGGGTGGTGGTTCGGAGCTCCAGCTCTGAACTCTGAGCCTGTCTCCGGAGGGGACCGGGTTTGGGGCCTTTTCTTTGCCGTACTTTCTCAGGGCCCTTGTTTAAACTTTAAGGGGTTTGAGGGCGGCTGGTACCCCCCTTCCTACCCCAGCCCCTCCATTGTCCGTCATGCCTTTTATTCCTGCCTCTGGAGGGAGGGCTGGGGGCGCCCGTCTGGGTCTGTTCTTCGGCCCAGCCTGGCCCCGGGGCAGTGTCATTGAGACCCCACTCTGTCACTTTTTCTGGAGAGGGGCCCTGATCTGGGACTGAGAGATTCTTTCAGGGCAAGGGAGAAAGAGGCCTCGGGGGAGGGCTCTCAGGGGGTGTCTCCCTCTGTATCTTCCCTCTCTCCAGGTAGGGACAGAACCAGGTCAGGCCTGGACTTGTAGCCCAGGTGAACAGGGATGGGGGTAGGAGCTGGACACAGCTCAGAGGGGCTGGTGCCCTGGCGGCTCTGAGTCTCCGGCCTCTTGCGGCCTGGTTCTGTGAACACATGTTCCAACCCAGTGCTGGAGGCCAGGATACCTTGGCTGCGATACTGGGGGCAACCTGGGGCACAGAGGGAAGACAGAACTCCCAAAAGTAGGAGGTTTGGGGAATTATGTCCTCTCCCTTCCAGACTCCTATAACCACCTTCCCAAGATCCCTCCCCTAGGGGCACCCCCAAAGGATATGGTTCCCTCGTCTTCTGGGTCCCTGGTCACCCTGTGGGCAGGGAATGGATAGATGTATCTTCCAGGACTAGGCTGTCTGGTAAGGGTGACTTCCAGGGCCCTGGATACCCCCTCCTCAGGGAGAGACTGGGAGCCAGCCTGAGTCTCCAAGGCTTGGGCCTTCCCCCACTCCTAGGGAGGGAACCGTCATTAATGCTAATTAGTGCATTTGGGCTGGGGAATGGCCTAGTAGAATGGTCAGTGGTTGCCCGGGGAGAGTGGACCCTGGTTCATTCCGCCCACCAAGGAAATATTAAAACCAGGAGCAGACATCTCAGCAGAGGAGACAAGGAATGAGGGATCCGGTCCCAGTTGTGCCATCTTGGTGGGTCCCTCTGGGACTTCTTAGGTCCCTTTTGTCTGAGCTCCTCCCAGAGTCTCTGTTCCCTGGTTTGCCTCCTTTCTCTTCCGGTTGTGGGACTTGAAACTGGTGGGGTCTGAACAGGTGGGTGGGTGATCTTCCTGGTCCAAGGAAGAAGGCCAGGCACACCAGGTGGGCACTGAGGAGTGGCTAAGCCAGGTGAGTGGGATTGAAAAGGTGGCAGGCCACAGGTGTCTTCAAGGGACAGGAGGCCCGGTGGAACTGGGGCTTCTTGCCCTCCAAAGCAGCCATGGGGTCTGGAAGGGCTGGACAGCGTGAAGGGTGTTCGGAGGCCACTTGGATGGCCTGACCCTCCGCCCCACTCCTAGACCCCTCTGGGGATCCCCAGGGCTCAGTGCGGATGCTGTGGGTCCTGCCCACCTCCTCGCTCAGGACAGGGAAAGAGCAGAGGCTCTGCATGCTGCAGCCTTCTGTGGAAGCGGCTAGAAGTTCACAGCCTCCTCTTCCCACATGGGGGCTGCAGAGGCTATGGGGGTCCCAGGGGCGGCCTCGAGGACCTGCATCTGGAAAGGTCACTGGGTCACAGTGCTGCCCGGTGGCCTTGCCTGCCCTCCCCGCCTCCTGGTGTTGTCTGCAGGGGGTGCTACTGCCCCCTGGGAAGGACACGGGAGGGGAAAGGGCCTGTCCTTCTGTGCCCACAGGAGGCTGAGGATAGGGCCTGAGAAGCTGAGAAGTCCGTCCCCCTGCAGCTTCCCAAAGCCTCAGCCCCTGGGGTTTCCTAGAGAGCTGATTGTTTCCTGTGCTCCCTGCCAAGGACAGGAAGTGATGGGGGAACCGCGAGTGCGACTGTGTGTGACACTGGGTGTGAGAGGAGCGGGAGTGGGTGGTCCTGTGTGATGAGGCTTGACTTGTGTGGGGCGGGCTGTGCGGGAGAGGGAACCCGGCTCAGAGGGCCCCCGCGTGAGGCTGGGTGTATGCATGAGAGAAACTGACCATGTGACGCTCACGCGTGCGACATTCCCTGGGTGTGACTGACAGTCCATATCTGTGAGAGGAACTCTTAGTGTGTGTCCAGGTGAGCCGCTGCGTGTGTCTCTGAGGACCTGCCTGGGTGGTGTTGTCTGTGTGGGTGGGCCTCACCCTGGACGTGTCTGTGAAGGAAGCCGTCTGCTTGGCCGTCTTGTGTGCCTAGGACGACAACTGGGTATGATTCTGAAGCCACCTCTACCTGTGTGTGGGAGGGACACTGCAATGGCACGACGCTGTGTGCATGCGTGTGTGTGCGTTTGAGGGTAGAATGAGTGACCGCCTGTGTGACGTATGATGCTGTGGTGTGGCCATTGTGACATTGCACGTTGTGACATGCATGTGAAATGACCTCAGGTCTGTTGATGTGTGACAGAAAGAATATGACACTGTGAAGAAGATGGCACGACCAGCTCTGTGACAGTGTGATGTGTACAGGGGCATGGTGGGCCTCCCCCAACGTGTATGCCGAGTGTGAACATGGTGTGAGTGTGTGGGTGACACAGAGCTCCAGACGGCGACTCTGTGGGAGAGAAACTGCGGGGTGTGGCTGAGCCTGGCTCTGTGGGTGGTCATATCTGGCTTGTTTGGGAGGGCAGGGTAGGTGACATCCCTAGGGGCTGTGCCAGGCAGGGTGTGGGTCACATATGGGGGCCCATGACCTTGATGCATGCGGGACTACAAGGAAGACTGTGGAACTGATTTAAACAGAAAGAAGGAATGTACTTCAGGCCACTGAAAAATGGTGAACATGGTAAATGTTATGTGTATTTTACCACAATAAAGATTCTTCTTTTATGGCTGGGCACGGAGTGGCTCATGCCTATAATCCCAGCACTTTGGAAGGCTGAGGTGAGGATTGTCTGAGCCCATGGGTTCGAGACCATCCTCGGCAACTTGGCGAGACCTCATCTTTACAATAAACCCCAAAATTAGCCAGGCGTGGTGGCGCATGCCTGTAGTTCCAGCTACTTGGAAGGCTGAGGCAGAAGGATCACCTGAGCCCCGCAGGTTGAGGCTGCAGTGGCCATAAGCATTGTGCCGCTGCACTCCAGCCTGGGCGACAGAGTGAGACTCCAACTCAAAAACAACAACAAAAAAGATTCTTCCTTTAAACTGGAAAGGAGAGAGATGCAGGTAACAGTGACCGTGCAGGACAGCGGCTGTGATGAGACTGGGTGTGATGAGACTGGGTGTTGGAGTGAGGGAAAGGGCATGGGGGAGCCTGTGTGACCCCCAAAGGGTGATTGGTGGCACTTCAGTGGATGACCCAGGGTACGCAGGGCCTGGCATGTTAACTGGGAACTGTGAAACCAGTTAACCCGGTTGCCCCCCAGCCTTGAATTTCCTCCCTGGAAGACAAGATGAGGCCAGGCAGTCTCAGAGAGGGGAGTGGAGGGGTCTAGGCACTGGGCCTTCCTCTCTGCCAGGGCTTGAGGACTCTGCATCTCCATCCTCCCACCCCCTACGCTGCTCTAGGGAGGGGGCGTGGCGACAGATGTGTTTTGCCGAAGGAGGCCTTGGGGGGGCTATCACACGCCCCCACTCCCCAAGAAAGCCCCTGCCCCAAGTAGTGGGGGGAGGAGGGGCAGGGAGTCTTGATTCCCAAATTGGAAGCACATTAATAAGGCGGGGGCAGGGGGTGGCGCCCTCCACCTCCCTCCTAGTGGGCGCTGTAAATTGCTTCCTCCTGTAGGAATCGAGACCCTGCTCCAGGGAGGAGGGTACTCCCTCCCCAGCCTGGCAGGGTGTGGCTACTTGGCAGGGACCTTCAGGGTCCTCGGGCTGGAGGCTGGGGAGGCAGACACCATCCTCACCCCCCCCCCCCGCCCTGTCTGGTCCCAACCAGAGCGTGGCCATTTCTAGGGTGGGAGCCTCTGGCGGCTGGGGAACAGCTGGCCTGCTGTGGGGTGGGTGGGGAGGCGGAGGAGGCAGGGGGGCTTGAGTCTTCCTTAGCCCTCCTCAGCCACCCTCCCTGGCCTCAACCCCATGGCTGGTGAGCCCAGCCTGGGTTTTGAGGGCAGGGAGTCGGGAGGAAACTGCCGATTCCACTGAGCTTCCTACCCCAGTGAGGTATCGCTCCCAGAGAGCGCCTTGGGGGCTGGGGGCCCTACAGGGCTGGGGACCTACAGCAGCTGGCTGCCACACCCAGGAAGGTTGCCGCTCAGTTTGCTCTCCCAGTGGGGCTGGTGCAGGGAGAGGGGCGAGGGGGTGATGTCTGCCTGCCCCTGCTTGCTTTGTCTGTGCCCTCCTGCCAGGGCAGCAGCTCTGGGGGAGCCCATGCTGTGTCCCCCACGCTCTGGGGGAGCCCACGCTTCAGGCCCCTCAGCTGGGTGGTCTGGAGGCTGCAGGCCTGTGGGGGTGGGAACTAGGGCCTCTGCAGTGGCCCCAGCTATGGCTGGATCCCTGGAGCTGTCCAGCCAGTTCTTCCGGCAGGACTGGCCCCAGGGTGGGGAGTGGACGGTAGGGTGCCCCCTATCTCCCCCAGGGCCTCAGAGCCTGCTCACCTAGCCTCCTAGCCCCCATCCCTGCCTCCAGCTGGAGGCCTTTGGAGCCCGCAGGCTGAGGGACCCGGAGGAAGGGAAGTAGTCGGGCTGAGGGTGAAGGTGGACTGAGTCCAGCAGGGGGTCTGCAGCCTCCTGGCGGGTTCCTAGGACGTGTCATACCAGGGCCCCTCCTCATAGGCAGATGGGAGGTGTCCTGTGAGGAGGTGGAGGGTCGGAGCCCTGGGACAGGAGTGGGGATGTCCTGGACGTGGCCCTGTTTGGCCAGCCCTTGTTGTCACTCCCTCCTGCTAGTCTGCCTCGGCTTCTGGGTCTCTCCTTGTCCCTCTCTCTCCTGGTCCTCCCTGGCCACCTCCCTGGCTATCTGAGGCTCTTGGTCTTTCCCCTCCTGCCCCCTCCACTCTCTCTGCTGTGTATCTCCATCTCTCTGGATCTCTGTCTCTGTCTTTCTGGGTCTTTGTTGATTGCGATCTTTCTTCTTCCCTCCTCCTCACCCTGCCAGCTCTGTCTGTCTGTCCAGGGGTCTGACTCTCTCCAGCACTCCGGTCTGCTCTGTCTCTCGCTGGTCTCTCCCGGGCAGGCTCTAGGTCTCTGACTGACTCCGGCTGGGTTGGTCTCTTTTGTCTCCCACTCTCTGAGCCCTCCTGTCTGTCTTGTCTGTTTTCTCTCTCTCTCTCTCCCCTCCTGTCTGTCTTAGGCTCCACCCCCGTGCCCCCACTTGGGTCTTCTCCCTCCCCTCCCCCTTTTGGGAGCAAGGCAGGATTCTAGACACCCAGGTGAGCCTCATCGAGCAGCCTGGTAGCTGCCTTCCCTGGCGCCTCTCCTCTCGCCCCCCCCAGCCCCGCTCTAGTTTCTCATGCCTCCACCAAGCCTGAGCCCCACCTTTGCCCAGCCTAGCCTGCCTCTGTCCAGGGAGTTGTCCGTGGCCTCCTTTCTTACCCCCATGGGGTCCCAGTGGTCTGTGGGGTCTAAGGAGAGGGGATGGGCGCACGCTGGTCTGTCCTCAGAGCACTCACTCTGGGAGGACAGAGCAGCCAGTGTCACGCCTCCTACTGCCTCCTGAGACCCGCGTCCAGCTCCTGGCCTGGGCAGTACCTGCCTGCAGTTGTGCGTGTGTGTACCTGGGCTTGGGGCGCACATACTCTCTCACAGCATGCTTGCACACGTGTGCTTCTGTGCATGGTTATGTACCGGGTGCCACCTGCGGGCCCCGTGTTGGCACCTCTGCCCTGGGGAGCCTTCCTAGAAAGTGAGCCTGGCCTGTGGTCCTCTTCTCTCCTTGACGCGTCCTTTGGGCCGCCCCCTCGGCTCCCCTCCCCCTCGCCAGCTGCCAACAGTCCCAGCCAGGGGCCGCCCGCCCCGCCCCCCCAGTCTGTCCCAGCTCCCAGGCCTGCTGCTGTGTTCGCCATATTTGGCCACAGTGCTCCCGCGGGGGGCGGGGCGGGGCTGACATCACCCCAAGAAGGGGGGGCACAGCCTGGATGAGGGGAGGCGGGCAGAGACTTGGGGGAGGCAGGAGAGTTGCTTTAAAAGCCTGCCTGGGCCCCTGCTGCTCCGAGGGAGGCCTCGCCAGGATCTGGGGGAAATGGGTGGAGGATCCGTGGGGGGGTCTTCGCTCATTGTAGCCCCGTTTCTCCGTTCCCTCTGACAGCCCCATGGCAGCCTCAGATGGGTGCCTGGGGAGACCCGCCTCCCAACGGCTTTGACATGAGGGTCCCTGGGTCCCCTCCCGTGTCCCCTCCATCCCCTCACACGTCCACTGCAAGACCCAGATGCGGTTTCCTGGGGTGAAGGACAGCTTAGGGAGTCTGGCCCCTCTGGTCGGTTGGGCAGCTTCCTCTCTCTCCCTGGCACTGACTGAGGGAGAGAGATTCCTAGTGGTCTCGGAGGCTTCACAGAAAGGGCTGTAGAGCGGTGTGGGGGTTCTTGAGGTTACTGCCCATGCTTGGGCTGAGGGGACCCCCTGGTCTGGGCAGACTTGGGGCAGTTGCCATGGCAGCTGGGCCTCCTTTCAGGATCAGCCCTCCCCTTTTCCTATGGGTTAGGAAACTGAAGCCAGACTCCCTGGGTTCAGAACCCAGCTCTAGCACTTACTTGCTGTGTGCCCTTGAGCAGGTTGCTTAACCTCTCTGTTTCTTGGATTCCTCATCAATAAAATAGAAATAAGAGTAGTGTCTGCCCTATAGGGTTATTTTGAGGATTAAGTGAGTGAAGATATGTAAAATCCCAGAACAGGGCCTGGTGTATGGCAGACACTTGCTGTCTTTCTGACACTCAAGGCCCCCAGGCCCTTACCACCCCATTCTACTAGTGACCCTCTCAGGCTTCCGTTAAGCAGACAGATGCCTCCCCAGGGAGAAGCCCACCCCCACCCATGTGGCTGGACCTGGAGTTCCTATTCCACTCCCTGGCTTCTGACGGGGGTCCCCCCCCCACTCCCCTGCCCCCGACTTTCCCTGCTGCCCAGAGTTAAGTCCCAGGATCGAGTCACCACGGACTCTAAGCCTCCCAGGACCTGGAGTCATTGGGCACGCGGGTTCTGAGGGTGAAGGGGTTTCGGGGTGAGTCTTGGGGCTGTGAGTGGAGGGGGCCTTGGTGGAGTGTGGTCTAAATATGACCCACAGTTTACAGAGCCCTGGCCCCTCTCCCATGTGGGCCAGGGCAGGGGCAGGCACATGGCTGGGTTACGGGCTGCTGTGGGCCAGGGAGGTGCGGGAACAGGAAGTGGGAGGCAGGGGTGGCTGGGGCTGAGCCGGGGTGGCTGGGGCTGAGCCAGGACGGCTGACCAGGCACCCTCTCCCGGCTCCCCTGAGGGCGCCTCCGCTCTGTAATTCTAGGCAGGTCCTGCCTCTTGTGGAGGTTCCTTGGCTGTTACCTACCTGGGGGAGGTGAAGCCATGCCCTTCCTGGGCCAGGGACCTCCTCATCCCACAAGGGGTCCTCAGTAGGGCTGCGTCGATGCTGGACGAGGATGAGGGGTGGGGTTCCCTGGTGGAGGATCTGGACGCCAGGGCGGTGGGGTGGCCAGGGCAAGAGTGAAGAGCCCCCCTGAGAGCCTCAGCAGCCTAGCTCTGCCCCTGGGTTCGCCCTTTTGCTCATCATGATGCCTTTAGCAGATGCATGAGCTTGGGAGCCTCAGTCTTCCTCTCTGAGTAAAGGGCATCATTGCTCCTTTGCCTTCCCAGCTTTCGTTGGTGAGGATTGAGTGGATGTGAAACTGCCTTTTCCAGCCAGGCTCGGTGGCTCAGCCTGTAATCCCGCGCCTTTGGGAGGCTGAGGTGAGTGGATTGCCTGAGCCCGCGGGTTCGAGACCCTCCTGGGCAGCGAGACCTCATCTCTACAATAAATCAAAAAATCAGCCGGGCGTGGTAGCGCGCGCCTGTAATTCTGGCTACTTGGAAGGCTGAGGCGGAAGGATCGCCGGCGCCCAGCAGGTCGAGGCTGCGGTGGCTGGGAGTGGCCACTGCACTCCAGTCTGGGTGACAGAGTGAGACTCCAACTAAAAAAAAAAAAGAAAATGCCTTTTCCCTACAAAAATGCTGTGTTGGTGTTAAGTATTATTGTTGTTGTTATTGATTATTACTTTTTTTTAAGAGATGGGGGTTCTTGCTAATGTTGGTCTTGAACTCCTGGCCTCAAGTGATCCTTCTGCCTTGGCCTCCCAAGGTACTGGCATGACAGGTGTGAGCCACTGCACCTGGCCTGATCACCCATTTTCTCGAGTGTTATGAGTCCGACCTCGTGGCTGGTACTTTGTCCTGATCTCATTTAAGTTTTGATCCTCACAACCTCAAGGAGACGCTTTCCTTATTTTACAGGACCAAGGCTCCAAGAGGTAAACTAGCTAGCTCGTCAGAGGCCACCCAGCTCCAAATAAGCGTCACCCCTGGTTACCTCCTCCCCCCCCAGGAGCGCTGCCCCAGGAGTGGGGTGGGAGCTGTGGGGGGAGATGCTGTGGTTGGGAGGACAGCGGCCCTAACCCCTCTGCGTCTGGCCCCCAGGCTCCAGCTGCCCCGTGGGCTCAGGCCCGGAGCCCAGAGCAACCAGCACCATAGCGTCCAACAGCTGGAACGCCAGCAGCAGTCCCGGGGAGGCCCGGGAGGATGGGCCCGAGGGCCTGGACAAAGGGCTGGACAATGATGCGGAGGGCGTGTGGAGCCCCGACATCGAGCAGAGCTTCCAGGAGGCGCTGGCCATCTACCCGCCCTGTGGCCGGCGCAAGATCATCCTATCAGACGAGGGCAAGATGTACGGTGCGTTCGTGATGCGCTGGGCCGCCCGCCCCCTGCCCTCTGCCCCTCACCCGACCGGTTCGGGAAGTCCGAGCCAGCCACCCGCCCGCCTGCCTGCCCGCCCCGGCGAGTCTGGGCGTGCAGGCCTGTGTGTCTGGATCCTCCTCATAAACAAGCCAGGCTCCCCCCCAGAGCGCAGCCCACACCTCTGCGCCCCCGCCCGCCCTGCCTCTCCTCCCCCCCAGCTGGCCTGGAGGTTTCGGGTGACTCAGTGAGCCCAGGAAACTGGGTCAGTCTAGTCTGCCCCAGGCAAGGTCCGAGAGAGGGTCCCTCGCCTCGTGGCGTCCCAACACAGTTCCTGCCGGTGTAGGGGGTGACACTGACAAAGGCCCGTGTGGAGCGGCCGCTGGAGGGCCCTGGGGATGTGTCCGTTCCTCAGACCTCTCCCCCGTCTGTACTGCTTTCCTGCCTCTCTCTTTGCCATCTTGGCCACCTCAGAAGGGAGCGGGAGTCCCCTCTTGTCTGGCCCCGAGACGGCTCTCCCAGAGATCCATGTTTGGGATCATTTGACCCCCTGGGCCTGGGTCCTTGGCCGCTCCCCAGCCTCTGCAGCGGCCTGTGGCTCAGTGCTGTAGGCCGCAACCCCTCCTTCCAGCATCCAGGACCAGGGCTGTGTGGCATGGGCTGCCCGGTCCCCGGACCCCACCGCCTTTGCTACCCCCCCCCGAGCCCCAGAACCCCACTTTG
The DNA here is from genome assembly GCA_027257055.1 of Cephalopachus bancanus. Taxonomy (NCBI): domain Eukaryota; kingdom Metazoa; phylum Chordata; class Mammalia; order Primates; family Tarsiidae; genus Cephalopachus; species Cephalopachus bancanus. The sequence goes on from JAPVLO010000254.1 coordinate 1,651,830, forward strand.
GCCACAGGAGGCTGTCCCAGGGCGCCCCTCCTAGGAGAGGGCCAGCTGTCCCCCTTCTGCCTCTCAGGTGGCCGGGGTAGCCCCACAGGGTATTTTTAGACAGGGTGGAGGGAGTGGGAGAAAGGGGCCACAGGGAGGAGGAGCCGTGGGGCTGGTTCTGTCATCACAGAGGAATTTGGAGAATTTGGCTGTTATGGGGAGGCCATGGGGTTGGGGGACAGAGGGCCTGGATCTGGGGGGTAGAGCCGCACCCCCTGAGGGTGCTGGTGTACATCCAGCCTTGGGGCCCAAGTGCCCCTCGTAGGGCTGAGGTGTGGACGCTGAGCATAGCCCCCACCCCCAGGGAGTCTCACAGGGCGGGAGAGGTACTGGTACCCGGTGACGTGGGGATGACAGGCACAGGGACACGGTGACGTGCTCAGTGACACATCTTGACACAGGCTGTCAGTGTAGGAGGCACATTGGAGGCTGTCAGTCCTTCCTGCCCTTCCCCAGAGAGGGAAGGGACTTGTCCAGGGTGTCCCTGTGGAAGGACAGAGCTAGGGCAGGACGTCTCCCGGGGGCAGGGCTCATTCATACCCCCACAAACACACACACACTCAGAGCCTCGAGCTGGTGTCACCGGCAGGAGCCCTATGGAGGGCTGGAATGACCGGGGCCTTGCCAGCACAGGCCCCCCGCCCGCTGTCCTGTTGTGGACCGGCCACAACTGCCCTGTCTGTCTGCAGGGGAGCCTGACGGGGCTCTTCCTTCCTCCTACCCGCGGCCCCTCTCACCCGCCCTGATGAGTGCCCCAGGTCCTGGAGGCAGTGAGGGAAGTGTTGCTGCCGCCCCCCCCCCACGTGTTTGTTGGCCCTGCTTATGCTGCCTGGGGGTGTGGAGCAAAGACAGTAGGGGAAACAGCAGCCTCAGGGGAGGGGCCCGGGTGCCTTCCTGGGGTTGCCAGCCCCCAACTCCAGCCTTTACCCACTCCTCATTGTTTCTCTCCCCCCCAATCTAGGTCGAAATGAGTTGATCGCTCGCTACATTAAGTTGAGGACGGGGAAGACCCGGACGAGGAAACAGGTAAAGAGATGATGCATGTTGGGCGCCGCTGTCCACCCCTGTGTCCACCCAGCCCCTCGCACCCTGCCCACCTTCTGGGAGCTGCCCTCCTTGCCCCAGCCCCCAGCAGCTCCGCCCATTCTTCCCGCCTCTCTTGGCGAGACGGGCCTCTCTGACCCATCAACCCGCCCAAGGACTTGGTTCAAGGACCACAGAGAAGCCCACAGGACAGTCTGGTCCCTACCCTGAATAGCCCACTACCAGCCAGGGATCCCAGCAGTCAGACAGATAAGTATGGAGCAGGGTGGCATGTCTGGGGAGGAGTGTGTGCAGGGCACTGCCAGACAGTGTGTCTAACCTACACCAGGCTGTGGGTGGAGGGGGAGCACAGGAAGACTCCTGGAAGAGGTGACATTGAGAAGGAATGGGGCCAGGTGCAGTGGTTCACCTTGTGATCCCAGTACTTTGGGAGACTGAGGCAGGAGGATTGCTTGAGCCCAGGAGTTCGAGACCAGCCTGGGCAACACCAAGACCTCGTCACTACAAATAAATCAATAAATAAATTAGCCAGGTCCGGTGGTACGTACCTGTAGTTCCAGCTACTCAGGAGGCGGAGGTGGGAGGATCACTTGTGCCCACGAGTTTGAGACTGTGGTGAGCCATCATCATGCCATTGCTCTCCACCCTGGGCAACAGAGGGAGATCCCAACTCAGAAAAAAAGAAGGAATGAGGCTGGGCTCTGTGGCTCAGCCTGTAATCCCAGCACTTTGGGAGGCCAAGGCAAGTGGATTGCCTGAGTCCGCGGGTTCAAGACCAGTCCGGGCAACTAGGCGAGCCCTTGTCTCTACAGTAAATTAAAAAATTAGCTGGGCATGGTAGCACATGCCTGTAGTTCCGGCTACTTGGAAGGCTGAGACAGAAGGATCGCCAGAGCCCAGCAGGTCGATGCTGGGGTGACTGCAAGCGTGCCACTGCACTGCAGCCTGGGCAATGTCTTGAGACGCCAACTCAAAAAAAAAAAAAAAAAAAAAAGGAATGTGAGTTCAGTGGGAAAAGAAGAGGGAGAGGACCCTTCCCTCCAGGCTGAGGAAGTTGGATATATAAGTAATAATTACTGTAACCCCACCTGGTGTCCGTGTATGTAGTCAGATCAACAACCTCATAAGGTGGGTACAGTCACTATCTTCCTTTACCAGGAGGAGGCTGAGGCATGAGGAAGCTAGGTGACTTCCTGGAGGTCACCGGATCCAGGATTCCACCCCCCGGGCAGGAAGAACAGTGTGGTGGAGGAGGGTGGGGAGCACTGTGGGAGGTAAGGGGGGACAGGATCCCCTGGGGCAGCCGGTATCACGGGAGGGTATCAGCAGCACAGGGTGGGTGGCAGCTGGCCAGTCGTGTGGTGGGCCTGGAGCAGCCGGGACAGTGGATTAGAGAGGGCCAGTGGGGGCAGGGAAGCTAGCTGTGGAGGCGTGGACAGAAGCCTTGCTCAACAGTGTGAGACCCTGGGCCGAGGGGAGTGGTGATGAAGATGGAGCCAAGTGGTATAAGAGGTCCTTGGTGGCTTCTGGTCCAGGGAAGGTGGCACCGTGGTGACAGAAACCTGAGGGGAAGTGGCCTCTGGGTGCCTGGGAGAGAGCCCGGGCTGGAAGCAGGGACCTGGAGGATGGGAGGCCAGCTCTGACCCCCTGCCCCCTAGACTCCCTGTCCAGGAAGGACTTGGAGCACAAAGATCCCTGTGGGTGCGGATGACAAGCCTGGCCTGTCCCACCTCCGTCTTGAAGGAAAGTTCTAGTCTCCGCACCCCATGTGGGAGTGGAAACAATCCCGCGTTTGTTCAAGCACTTATTAACCATCTCCCTGGCTCAACTCATGTAGTACAGCGTTTCGTCATTTAGCAAATTATTGAGCTGCTACTATGTTCTGGGCACCAGCCTGGGGCTATGGGAGGAACAGTGCCCGATAGTTAAGAACACAGACTCAAGAATAAAAAGAAGAAGCAAAAGCAAACTAACAAACAAAAAAGAACGCAGACTCAGAGATCAGACCCCTGGGTTCAAATGTGACCTCTACTGCAGGGGCTAGGGGCGGGCAGGGGAGAGTTCACCTCCCATCTGTGGTTCCTCAGCCAAAATTTACCCCCCATTTAAAATAAGCCAAGGTCTGGTTACATTTCCCAGGCCTCAAACTCCTGGCCTCAAGCAATCCTCCCGCCTCAGCCTCCCAAGTTTACAAGTATGCATCACCACGCTGGCTCCATTGAATTCGTTAATATGTGAAGACACTTAGGACAGAGCAAGCTCTGTCTACAAATCTGCTGTTGCTAGTGTGATTGTTACTGTCATCGTGATAAGCAGAAAGCTGCCAGGCACAGTCGCAGTGGCTCACACCTGTAATCCCAGCATGTTGGGAGGTGGAGGCAAGGGGATCACCTGAGCCTAGGGTTTCGAGCCCGCCAGCTTGGCAAGACCTCGTCTCCACAATAAATCAAAAAATTAGCAGGGCGTGGTGGCTCGCGCCTGTAATCCCAGGTACTTGGAAGGCGGGTGGAAGGATCGCCAGAGCCCACCAGGCCGAGGCTGCAGTGGCCATGGGCGTGCCACTGTGCTCCAGCCTGGGCGACAGAGTGAGACTCCAACTCCAAAAAATAATAATAATAAAAATGAAGAAATAAACAGAAAGCTGTTCTGGACTCAGAGGGGAGCTCTCAGCGAGTCTTGCTTCTTCCAGGACAGAACTTGTTTATCAGAGCAGGGTGAAGAGCCCATTCCAGCCTCTTCGTTCTGGGCCCACCAGCGTGCTGTCCCCGTGCCGCATCCTGAGAAGGCTGCCGGGACAACGAGCTTTTACAGACCGGCTGTGACAAGCTCAGACGTTTAAAACCACGTGGGGGTGAGGGTGGGACTCCTGCTTACCTGACTTCCTCACTACTCTGAGCCTGAAGAGCTAATATCCCCATAAAAGGAGCCCGTCCTGTGGTTGTGAGGACAGGCATGTCTTTGGGTATTGCAAAGAGCAACCTGCTGACACGGGTTTTTTGGTCTTTTTCTAACTTTTACAAATTTTACTTTGGGCAAAGAAATGCAGTTTTCATTGTTTACAGATACATGCAGCAACACCGACGGCAGGTACGATGTCTCCATGTTGACAAAGCAGCTAGATACTGAATTGGCTTAGAGTTACGGGGGCGTTTAGCTGTCACAGAGCCAAGCGTTTGGGGGCATCTTCTGTGCTGAGGTCCTGGTAGCAGAGCTTGGTGATGAAGCAGGCAGGCTCTGGAGTCAGACCACTGCATTTGGTCCCATCCAACTGTGTGATCTTGGATAAGTAGCTTGACCTCTCTGTGTTTGGTTTTGTCATCTGTAAGTCGGGGATATTAGTACCTATTTTACAATGTTGCTGCAAAGATGAAAATGAGTCGGTGCGCTGAAAGTGCTGAGCATGATAGCGTCCGTGCTCGGTAAACGCTAGTTATTGTCAGGCACAGAGTGATCAGTCATTCTGCTGGACGAGAATCTGATTCCTGGGCGTGGTGGAGCAGCGTGAGCAGCACTCACCTAGGTCCTAACCAAGTGGGACTTCCCAGCATCCACACAGAGTCACTTTCAGGCTGTCGTTTAAAAGAAAAAGAAAAGTGCTGTAATTCTAGCACTTTGGGAGGCTGAGGAGGGAGGATTGCTTGAGTCCAGGAGTTCGAGACCAGCCTGGGCAACATAGCAAGACCTCGTCTCCACAAAAATATCAAAAAATTAGCCAGGTGTGGTGGCGTGCGCCTGTAGTTCTAGCTACTTGGAAGGCTGAGGTGGAAGGATCACCTGTGCCCAGGAGGTCAAGGCTGCTGTGAGCTGTGACTGTGCCACTGCACTCCAGCCTGGACGGCAGAGCAAGACTCCAACTCAAAAAAAAAGAGAAAAGAAAAAGGGGCGAGCACAGTGGCTCATGCCTGTAATCCTAGCATTTAGGGAGTCTGAGGTAGGAGAATCCCTTGAGCCCAAAAGATCGAAGCTGCAGTGAACTGTGATTGTGCCACTGCACTCCAGCCTGGGCAACAGAGCAAGATCCTGACACAAAAGAAGAAGAAGAAGAAAGAGCCAGCAGTGGCTGAGGCCTGTAATCCCGGCACTTTGGGAGGCAGCGGCAAGAGGATTGCCTGAGCCCAGGGGTTCAGCCTGGGCAACATGGTGAGACCTTGTCTCTATAATAAATCAAAAAATCAGCGAGGCATGGTGGCATGCACCTGTAGTTCCAGCTAATTGGAAGGCTGAGACGGAAGGATCACCTGAGCCCAGCAGGTCAAGGCTGCAGTGGCCGTGAGCGGGCTGCTGCACTCCAGCCTGGGCGACAGAGTGAGACTCCAACCTAAAAACAAAAAAGAAGAAAAGAAAAATAAGCTGCTTCTTTGTGGGATTAAAACGACTTGCAAAGAAAAGCAATAGCCATTGTGGACACCGTGAGTGTGAAACAGCCTGGAGGGCCTGAGGACTGGGTGTCTCCTGGGGCTGCCTGGGGAGACAGTGGCATGTGGGTTCTCTCTGGCTCAGGGTTAGGTCCTTGACAACGTCAGGGGTCTGTTGTGTGAGTTAGGTGCATAGCCCAGGGCATACACATCCCCAAGCGGTCAGCTCAGATTTGCCAGCGGAGGCTTCCGGGAGGAGATTGTTGGGAAGAAATGCAATTAAGAATATCTACTGTGTACATGAATACATTGGCATACATCAGTCCAAGGAGGAGAGAGACATGCTGGGGGAAGAAGCTACGCAAACACAGCAGCAGAACCGAACCGGGTTTTCTTTTTTTGGAGTCAGAGTCTCACTCTGTTGCCCAGGCCGGAGTGCAGCAGCATGCTCATGGCCACCGCAGCCTCGACCTGCTGGGCTCCGGCGATCCTTCCGCCTCAGCCTTCCAAGTAGCTGGAACTACAGGCACCACTATGCCCGGCTAGTTTTTGATTTATTGTAGAGATGAGGTCTCACCAAGTTACCCAGGCTGGTCTCAAACCCCTGGGCTCAGGCAATCCTCTCACCTCAGCCTCCCAAAGTGCTGGGATTATAGGCGTGAGCCACTGTGCCCAGCCCAGGCCTGGTTTTCTAGGCTGGGTTGCTGGGTTGACAGGACCGAGGCAGTGGGCCAGTGGGAGAGCTTTGGTAGAGGATGTGCCCTTGGTGTATAATCTAATGGCCCCTTGGCACTTTGTGGCCATTGCTAGCCTCTATGGTGCCAACTAGAAAAAGGTATCTCCTCTGAGGACACCAGTGAGAAAAAGGCTTTTTTTTTCTTTTTTGGTGGGGGTATGGGAAGACACCCTTCCTCTGGGTTAGGTGCAGCCTTGTACCAAGACACATAGCTTGGCCGGCAGAACTTGGCTGTATCACAGCCCTCACTAGTACTCTGGGTCAGATATCTTGGCAGTGAATAACCTACACAACTGTACGTGATGGCCCTGGAAGCCACCGTAGGCTTTCGTCAAGAGAAGGCCAAGAAGAGGGCAGAATCAGCAATATCAAGAGATTTCTACCCACAGGGCGCCCCGAGATCCCTCCATTTACTTTGGGTACCCCAGAGAAGTGGGCTGGGATACTCCTTGGCCACGGCCACCCCACGGCTGTGCCTCCTCACTGTCTGTGTTTTCCTCTCTGGCGGGGCGCGGGGCGGCCCCTAGGTGTCCAGCCACATACAGGTTCTAGCTCGGAAGAAGGTGCGGGAGTACCAGGTTGGCATCAAGGTACGTTGGGCGCCTGCCTGGGGCCTCCTGCCCCTCCGGGGCCCCTGGCCCACGGCGCCTCCACGGCTCCCTGCACGGTCCAGGCCTCCGCTGGCTCTCGGCCCACTGTGCCTCTTTCCTGGCTGGCTCTGTCCTTGCCCCCTCCTGCTCCTTCTGCTCTTTCTCTCTCTCTCTCTCTCTCTCCAGGTCTCTAGCCACTTGCAGGTTCTAGCCAGGCGGAAATCTCGGGAGGTTCAGTCCAAGCTGAAGGTATGGGGCCCCCTGCCACGTGGCCTGGCCGCACCCGCACCCTCCTGCCTGGGGCAGGGACGGGGCTCAGATGTTATGTGGAGGTCTTAGCCACAGAGACAGCAGCAGGACGCCCGGGGGCTGCTTCAGGTCACAGTCCCTGGAGACTGAACGGGCCCAAGCGGATAGCCAGCCCTACAGCGAGGGAGAGGCAGACTGGGGACCGCCTCTCCTCCATTTTTCTTTTCTTTTTCTCCTTCCTCCTGACTGCTGCTTACTCACTGCATGGGGACTTCAGGTGGACAGGGAGGAGGTGCTTTGGCGGGGAGGGCGTCGGCCGGCAGGGCTGTAGAGCTGGGCTTGGCAGTCCCTTGCAGCCCTGGCTGCTCTGCCAAGGAGGCTCTGAGAGTCGGGGCCCCGTGCTGGCAGGTGCACTTCTCACAGTTGTCCCTGCCCCCGATGCCTCAGCTCCTGAAGACATGGATAGACCCAGGGTGCCCACCTGCTCCTCCTCCATCCTACCCTTCCCAGGACTTGGTCCCCAGCTGGCAAGCACTCCCCTTGGGACAGGACGGGTCCACAGCTACCTCTAGGCTTCCTTGGGCTCCTCAGAGGCTAAAAACTGGGTGGGCGCTGGGTGGGGGTAGGTGAAAGCCACGCCCCCACCCGTGGCCCACGAGCACATCTTTTCTAACCCTCCTCCCTCTCCTTACAGGCCATGAACCTGGTAAGTGTCACTGCCCCGCCCCTGGGGTGGGGAGGAAGGGTCTCAGAGAGCACCTCATCCAGGGTGTGCACCGCACAGACGGGGAGATCGGCCCAATAGGTTTGCAAGCAGCATTTTAAAAAATGAAATAGGATGGTTCTCCACCTTGGGTGCACATCAGAATCCCCTGGAGGGCTGACTGGAGCAGGCTCTGGGCCTCACCCTCGGGGTTTCCGACTCTTCCGGGCAAGGGCGTGGAGATGCATCTTTCCAGCACTCTCCCGGAGTGTTGCTCGTATTGGTCCCGGGACCACACCTTGAGAAGCACTGATGAAACAACATAGGAGAGTGTGACACAGTGACAGGAGATATCTTGGCATGTGCCCAGCTGCGGGGTAAAATAAAATGATTTCTGCCGTGGGTTGTGGTCAGAGGTGATACATACTTAGGAGACTGAGGCCAGAGAGGGGTAGACACTTTCCCAAGACCACATAGCAGAGCTGGAATCCGGACCTGGACTCCCAGGCCTCACACATGCCCGCCACCCCCAGGACCAGGTCTCCAAGGACAAGGCCCTCCAGAGCATGGCATCCATGTCCTCCGCCCAGATTGTCTCGGCCAGCGTCCTGCAGAACAAGTTCAGCCCGCCCTCCCCTCTGCCCCAGGCCGTCTTCTCCACTTCCTCGCGGGTACAGGGGTCCTGGGAGGTGGGCTGGGGCTGGCTGTGTGTGCAGAGCAGGCTCCCGTGGGGTTCCTGGCGGGGCTGGGGAGGGGTGTGCATGCAGGGCGAGCTCCTGCGGGGGGCTGGGGTGGGGGCGTGCCAGACAAAGCGGGCTCCTGCGGGGTTCCTGGCCACTGAAGTCCCCTGGCTTTGTCGCCCCTGCAGTTCTGGAGCAGCGCCCCCCTCCTGGGACAGCAGCCAGGACCCTCTCAGGAGTGAGTATTCCGGCTCGTCTTCCCACGTGCCCTCTTCCTGGCAGCCCGCTGGGCTTCCCCCTCCGGCTGGGTTCCAGCCACAGCTGAGCTAAGCTTTCATGCAGAAACAGAGGGCTGGGGCGCGTGGGTGGGCACTGTCTGCTCCTCCTGGGCAGTCCCTCACAGCATCTTGCCCACCAGCTGCCCACGTTGACTTTTTACTGTGTGCATCTCCTAGGCCAGTGCTCTACCGAGTCAGCGGACAGGGATGCTGTTGAAGACAGCCTTCATGGGACGGCACACTCTCTGGGCTGGGCGGGAAGGAGGGTCGCAACACTGCATTAAATGTGCTCACTGGCCGGGCTCAGTGGCTCAGCCTGTGATCCCGCGCCTTTGGGAGGCTGAGGGGAGTGGATTGCCTGAGCCCGCGGGTTCGAGACCCGCCTGGGCGGCGAGACCTCATCTCTACAATAAATTAAAAAAAAAAAAATCAGCCGGGCATGGTAGCGCGCATCTGTAATTCCGGCTACTTGGAAGGCCGAGGCGGAAGGATCGCCGGGGCCCAGCGGGTCGAGGCTGCGGTGGCCGGGAGCAGCCACTGCGCTCCAGTCTGGGTGACAGACTGAGACTCCAACTCAAAATAAATAAATAAATAAATAAATGTGCACACTGGCTGTGGGACACAGCTGAGTTCATGAAAGCTCAAACGTGAGGAACACGAAAAGCCAAGAGCATCTTGGCAGTACGTCTCTGGGCCTCCACAGAAAGGCTGGGTGGCCTCCTACTGGGGTCCTGGGTGGACAAGGGGGAGAAAGGGGCCCTCTAACCAGGTGTGCTCTTTCCCGCAGCATCAAGCCCTTTGCACAGCCCGCCTACCCCATCCAGCCGCCCCTGCCGCCCACGCTCAGCAGTAAGTTTCCCAGCAGAGGCCACCACCACCTCGCTGTTCCTTGGCCCCCAGCCCTGCACAGGGGAGCTGGGACCCAACTGTGTGTGTGTGGGGGGGGGAAGCGGAGGTGGCATCTAGAGGGGGTTGGGACGGTTTTACCTCAAACAGTGTTGTTTCCAGAACCCTGACACAAAACCATGGGCTATACACAGCCACACCACACACCACCAAAGTACCACGTTTCTATGTCTCTGTGGGTAGAAAACTCCTTGTAAGGAAATGGACCAGAGTCTTAACAGGGCTTTACTCTCTCTAGATGCTGGAATTCTGGGTAGTTGTTATTATCCCTTTTTCCTTCTCTGTGTTTTCTGTTTACACACTCATTAATAGGAACACAAGGAATTAAGGCTGAGCGCGGTGGCTTGTGCCTGTAATCCCAGCACTTTGGGAGGCCGAGGTGGGAGGATCACTTGAGCCCAAGAGTTCGAGATCAGCCCGGGAAATATAGCAAGATCCCCCAGCTCTACAAAAAAATAACTTAAAAAATTATCTTGGCCGGGCTTGGTGGCTCAGCCTGTAATCCCAGCACTTTGGGAGGCTGAGGTGAGTGGATTGCCTGAGCCCACAGGTTCGCCAGCCTGGGCAACTTGGTAAGACCTTGTCTCTACAATAAAAATAAAAAATAGCTGGGCGTGGAAGCGCACATCTGTAGTTCTGGCTATTTAGAAGGCTGAGGCAGAAGGATCACTGGAGCCCAGAAGGTCAACACTGGGGTGGCTGTGAGTGTGTGTGCCATTCACTCTAGCTTGGGCAAAAGAGTGAGACTCCAACTAAAAAAAAAAAAAAAAAAAATATCGGTGTGGTGGTGCCTGTAGTCTCAGCTGGGAGGTAGAGGTGGGAGGATTGCTCGAGCCCATGGAGTTTGAGGCAGCAGTGAGCTATGATCGCGCCACTGCACTCCAGCCTGGGCAACAGGGTGAGACCCTGTCTCAAAAATAAAAACTAGTGACACAAGGAAAATGTCTTTGGTGTGTACCACTAGGGCCATCACATGCGATTGTGCAGGTTGTGCCCTTTACAAGGACGCCAGATGGGGACCCCAAGGCGACCCCAGCCCACCCAAAAGGGGGCAGGCCGGGCAGCTTTGTCAGCAAGCACGAGCATGCACCCATGCAGACGAGGCTCCCTTTCGCCCTCCCAGGCTACGAGCCCCTGGCCCCGCTGCCCCCAGCCGCTGCCTCCGTGCCGGTGTGGCAGGACCGCACCATCGCCTCCTCCCGGCTGCGGCTCCTGGAGTATTCAGCCTTCATGGAGGTGCAGCGAGACCCTGACACGGTAACACGTGGGGAGAGGAGGGGTGAGGATTTGCGCAGCTGCGGGGAAGCTGGAGCGTGGTCCCGGACCACGGCTCGAGCCGGGGGGGGGGCGCAGGAGGCCACAGGGCGGTACCGTCCTGTGCTGCGGCCTCTCCCAAGTGGTCCCCTGACCTTGTCTGGGTCCCCCCACAGTACAGCAAACACCTGTTTGTGCACATCGGCCAGACAAACCCCGCCTTCTCGGACCCGCCCCTGGAGGCTGTGGACGTGCGCCAGATCTACGACAAGTTCCCCGAGAAGAAGGGCGGGCTGAAGGAGCTCTACGAGAAGGGGCCGCCCAACGCCTTCTTCCTCGTCAAGTTCTGGGTGAGCCGGCCCGTCCCCGTCCGCGCCCAGCCCCCTCCCCACCCCGGAGGCACCGCCCTCCGGCGGCCGCGGTGACCCCTGACGCGCCGCCCGCCTCCCCCAGGCTGACCTCAACAGCACCCTCCAGGAGGGCCCCGGCGCCTTCTACGGGGTCAGCTCACAGTACAGCTCTGCCGACAGCATGACCATCAGCGTCTCCACCAAGGTGTGCTCCTTCGGCAAGCAGGTGGTGGAGAAGGTGGAGGTGAGTGGGGCCCGGGCTGGCGCGGGGGGCCGGGGCGGCGGCCGGCCGAGTGACGCCCCCGCCCCCGCAGACCGAGTACGCCCGGCTGGAAAACGGGCGCTTCGTGTACCGCATCCATCGCTCGCCCATGTGTGAGTACATGATCAACTTCATCCACAAGCTGAAGCACCTGCCGGAGAAGTACATGATGAACAGCGTGCTGGAGAACTTCACCATCCTGCAGGTGGGCCGGGCGGGGCGCGCCGGGGCTCGGAGTGGGGTGGCCCGTGCGGTGCTCAGGCGGGGCGACGGAGGCCTGGCCGGGAGAGGGGTCTGCTCTGTCCCCGCCATGCCCCGTTCTGCCTGACCCCCAAATCTTCCTGCCCCCTCGCCCCCAGGTGGTCACGAGCCGGGACTCCCAGGAGACCCTGCTTGTCATTGCTTTTGTCTTCGAAGTCTCGACCAGCGAGCACGGAGCCCAGCACCACGTCTACAAGCTCGTCAAAGACTAGGTGCCCTCTGACCCCGCACAAGGATGCAGGATGGGCATCTTCTCTGCACACCTGCCTGGCACCCCTGGGGGTCCAGGATGGAGGATTCGTCCGCCTGCGGGCCTCAGGCCCAGGACCCAGGAGGCCTCCCCACCCGCCCCAGCACACACACTCCCCGCCACTGTTATGCGCTTTACCTGGGAGAAGAGAGAGAGGAGGGCTTGGTGGGGGCGCTGACCGAGGTCACCAGGCTCTGCCCAGACTCAGGTGACCTCAGAGGGCCCAGCGGGGACAGAGAGCACCTGAGTTCAGGCATGTGTGGCCACTGTCCCCCCGGGGAGTATGGCGGGCAGGTGAGGGTAGAGTGGAGACTGAGGGCATCTGAGTGCAGAGGCCCAGAAGGAGGAGTGTCACTTCGGCTTGGGTTGAGAAGAGCCCACTTCTCTGCATCTCCTGTGTGCCAGGCCGGGTGCTGAGGCTCCTTGCAGGGCTGGTGCTGTCCTCAGACCCTGCAAAGCAGGCATGGGGCTCTGTGTTTTGGATGAGGTGCTGCGACTCTGAGAAGTTGCGGGACCCACGGGAGGGGTGGGCAGAGCCGGAGTCTCAGCCAGGGCTGCCTGGCCTGAGCCCAGGTCTGCACTACCTCCCTGGGCAGGGAGTGGCCCCAGGTGCTGGAGGGACTCTGCACTGAAGTGAAGACTGGAGCCTCCTTGCGGGGCGCTGAGTTGGAGCCTGGACAGAGCATTCCCTGGAGTGGGCAGAAAGAGTGGCCCACAGCCGCCGGGGCACCCGTGCCTCCGGGCACCTTCCAGAGGCAGGCGCAGGCTCAGACCCAGAAATAGGATTGCGGGCCAGGCAGAGGAAGGTGGAGTCCCAGGCTCTGAACAGAGACCGGAGGGGGCCAGCAGGAGGCTTGACGTTTTCTCCCGCCTGAGACTTGGGTGTGTCCTTCTCACCTGTCTCCCGCCCTGGAGCAGCAGCTCCCAGACCCGGCTCTGGGGCTGAAGGCGACCCTTGCCCTGCTGCCCCTTGGACACCCCCGGCAGGCAGAGGGCTGCCTCTGGGTATTTATGAGTTCACATGAAGTACTGTGCCCCTGCCTTCCCCGCCCCCACCCCACCCGAGCTTCCAGAAGGTCCTCACAGTTCGCATATCGCTCAGGCCACCTCCAAACCCCACCTAGGTTTTATAATGTATATTATATATATTTTTGTGTATTTTTTAAATCTAGCTGTGACGGGTCATATCATAAATGCGGCGGGGCTGGGGCAGGGGCTCTCAAGGCTCAGCTCCTGCTCAAAAGAAAAAGAATTAAAGTTATTTGTCTGTAACCAGGCGTGTGGCAGGCCTTCGGATTGAAAGCCTTCGGTGGGGTGCTCCTCCCAAGGTCCTGGTGTCTCCTTGCCCCCCCACCCCTGCCACCTCCCAAGCCCTGCCTCCACTCAAAATAGCTTTGCCAACTCCCAGCATTTCTTCACTCCTTCCTGCCTGAGTTGAGCACTTGTGCGTGCCCAGTGCTGGCCTGGTATGTCCCTGCGAAGGCAGCAGAGGCCCCAGGGCCGCCACGGCTTCTCGTGACACAGAGAGCCTCCAGGAGGGTACGTGCTCTCCCCAGGAGATGGCTGCCCAGCAGGCAGGCAAGAGTCCAGCCTGCCTGGGGAACCCCACTCAGCTGAGCCATGTCCTGCTCACAGTAGGGACCAGTCGGGGCCGGCAAGGGGCTGTAGCTCCTGAAGACCTTTGGTGGACACCATCCCCAGGGGGCTGCCTTCTCCCCTGCAAACTTGGGTGAATTTACTAGACTCCTCACTAGTCATGGGCTGACAACGAGCATTTGCTCTGAGAGTGGCATGCTGGGAACGAGACCCTAGGAGGGTTAAATAACAGTCACCCAGTTAAATGTCAGATAAGCCGGTACCTGTGATGTCTGGCAGCCCTCTAGAATCTAACTTGGATTCTGGTTCAGCCTCCAAATAGAATGAGGTTAAATGCACCCAGCCAGTTGACACACCAGGACTCAAGTCTGCCTAACTCCAAGCTGTTGCCTGGTATACCACTAGGGACCCCAACCGTCACTTGTTGGACCTGTTATGTTGCCAGGCTGAGCTGGACATCGCTGCTGGATTTGGCAGCCTCTGCTCATGTCATCTACTGCGTTACTTGTCTTCACAGCTTCTCTTCTGTGCATTTGTAAGGCATAGGGATCTTGCTATGTTGCCTCAGATTCCTGGGCTCAAGCAGTCCTCCTGCCTTAGCCTCCCAAAAAGCTGAGATTACAAGTCATACTACACCCAGACACTTTTGCCTTATTTTAACTCCCAGAGTTAATTCATGGTAGAAGTTTCTAATAGAAGTGGGTCTTAACTAGTTCTACAGCCAGTCTTTTCCTAGCTTTCCTTGGTAAGAACATTGTTCTACAAACCTAGGTACTGGCTGCCTTCTAATATGAAGGTTCATAGACAGAAAGGAGCAGTGAGCCCAGCCTGGGAACCAAAATCAAGATGCTCATTCCCGCTACATTTTTGTACTTACCTGAAAAATGTAACTTAAAAGCTAAAATGGCAAAAAATGCTTTTAAGTCTCAGATGGAAACCTCTTCACAGTTCAAGGGTGGATAAAGGGAGCGTTTTGAAGCCCAATTTTGTGCTTTGGAATAGCCTTTCAGTTCTGTTAGGAAAGAGAGCACGATGGCTCAAATCTACAACCTCAGCTTGGGAGGACTCTGCTTCAGTCCAAGAGTTTAAGACCAGCCGGGGCAGAATAGCAAGACCTACCAAAAAAATTTATAAATCAGCTGGATGTTCCAGCACATTCCTATATTCCCAGCTACTCAGGAGGCTGAGGCAGAAGGATCCTCTGAATCCTTCTGGGTTGTGGCAAGCCATGGTTGTGCCACTGCACTCCAGCCTGGAGACAAAGTGAGACCCTGACTCAAAGGGATGGGCTGGTTTCTCCATTTACCCAAGGTAAATGAAGTAGGTTCCAGTCAAAGATTAAACCTCAGGTTATTTCCCACACCAAAAGCTACCTTTTTAGCACTGGGTGTTGGAAGCAAGAGAAATGCTTCAGGAGGCCAGGGAGGGGACTAAGCCTGGACATTTCACAGCCCGACTTTACCCATTGCTGGTTCCCCTAATATAAAAAACCAGGATCCATTCATTGGAACTGTGCTATTCTGGCGTCCACACTCTTCGGAACATTTATCCAGTTACCCTAACATACAATATTGAACCTAGGGGTCGGGCAAAAAAAGTTCTAAAGCCCTACTGATTTCTAAATGTGTGGGACAATCCTGTCAGGAACATACAGTAATCTTATCTTTTTGTAAGACTTTTCCTTGTAATTCCCATATACTGAGATCCCCAAATGTTTCATTAGGGCTACCAACTCTATCTTAAAGACCCTTGATACACATGGGAGCAGCTTCAGGGCTAAGGCTGCCAAGGGCTGCGATCAACATCTTCACCGTGAAGATCCTGCACCCATCAAGCAGGAGAGGTGCAGCCCAGAGTCCTAGCTGCTTTGCTCCCGTCTTCAGGATTATCTGAAAACTTTTATGTGTCCAAGACTACATGATCCTGATGGCAGAAGAATGCCCCCTTTGCCTATAGTACCCAATTACTGTTCATGTGACAAAGTATACGAAACACCCCCACAATCACAAGCAGAGGGCACAGTGGTAAGATTTATTAGGATGTGCCTTAATACAGACGCTGGGGCTTGCCCATGGTACTCTTGATGTATAATGCCCGAACGTTCTGCCAGTTCTTCTTGAGCAACGACACCAAGAAGTTGACAGCCAGGTGGATGTTATACACAAGCTCGTCATCTGTCATCTTCACGTGGCCAACAGCCACAGCCAGACACAACACCTGCGAGGAGGGAAAGAAAGGGTCAAGTCAGGCTGGTAGATGGCCCTCTGCCCTCAGTAACCTAACTAGTGGGTAAACTGAATCCAGACCAAGGAGGACCAGGGCCATCCAAAAAACCTTCCCTCCTGACTCAGTGTCCCCTCTCAATTAACATTAAGAACCACAGAAACACAGACCAGGGTGCCTATTGGTCCCTTGTTTTGGGAGAACTTGGACCCCACCAGCCCCGCCCATCTTACCTTCTTCATCTGGAACTTGATTGTGGACTTCACCTCATCAACTTTGGCCACCATGTTTTCATTGTGTGTCAGCAGGGAAGGGAACTTGCCAGCCTTATTTAGGCCTGGGCCAAGAATTCGTGGGATCTGCTTAATCAGAGACTCTGAGGCCAAAAAGGCATCATACTTCTTGGCTGGCGGAGAGAAAGTCATCGGATGCTTAGGACTGGCGACTGAGGCCAACCTCCAAACGCAGCAGTCAGGCCAGAAAAGCACCTGAGCCACCCACCTCAGTGCCTCCAAGCAGCACCCTCTCTGCTCCCGCTTCAGGTACCATGTTCTTGCTCCCTCACCACCAGGAGCTAACAACTTTTACTAGTCTCAGAAGACCCAGTTGACCCACACAATCCCTAGTACATCCGCGGTAGGATGGATGCTCTGGTCAAGACTGCCTGGGCTCACTTCCTAGCTGCAGACCTTGCTCATCTGACAACTGTGGACGTCAGTCTCCTATCCGTGAAATGGGCCCAACGCCGCTGTCTAGACCACGCAGGATGAGGATCGGACTACTCAGCCAGACCTCGGGGGAAAAGAAATCGCAGTTCACCGCTCTCCGGCCCCAGCCTCAGCTTAGCGGAATCTCGCCTACCTAGGCCCGGCTCGCTCTCCTTCTGCAGCCCCCGGGAAGTCGCTTTCCCGCCACCCCCGAAAGTCACGCCGCGCTCACCCAGCTTCTTCACCAGCTTCTTGTTCTTGTTGAGCTTCTTCAGCGCCTCGATGTCCATGTGCGGGATGTCCACAGCCTTGGCCTCGTCGCAGTGCTGCTGGTCCCCCAGGACACACACGGAGAACTTGGGGCGGGGGGTGGACTTGAGCCTGCGCGACGGGGGCAGCCGGTTACGCGCGGCCGGAGGGTCCCGGGGCGGGCGGATTCCGGGGCCGCGGCCGCGGAGCCTTACCCGGCGCGTCCGTCACCAGCAGCCAGCCTGGCTTCTCGGGCTGGCCGGCGGGCTCGGCCGAGGCCTCCCCACGCCTCCCCTCATGTTTTAAGACCCAGGGGGGGGGTCCGTCCAGCCGCGCCTGCCCGCGGCAGGGGGCCTGGACTGCCCGGGCCGTCCGCGCCGCCCCTGCCGGCCGCGGGCTGGGCCCTACGAGGCGGCGGGCAGCGGGGCGCGGAGGGCTGGGTGGGTCCGGAACGGTGCCAACCTGACGGTGCCCGAGAAGCGCTTGTCCTTCTGGGGGTCATAGTTCTTCAGGCTGATCTGCAGCTCCACCGTCTCCAAAAACCTTCGGGAAAGGAGGCCCGTGAGCCGCCGCGCGGCCCGGCCGCCCCCACCGCGAGCCCGGCCGCCCCCCGGCCCCCGCTCACTTCCGGCGCTTGCGCTGATTCCCGTGCAGGACTTCCCGCACCGCCTCGTAGAGCGTGTCGCGCGAGACTTTGCTGCTGCGGGCGAGAGAAAAAGGGAGCGCTCAGGCCTTCGACTCACCCCCGGGTTGCTCGGAAGCCCCCGAGGCTGCAGGCTGCGGATGGGCGGACGGTTCGCTGGGCGCTCCGGACACCACGTCGAGCGCCAAGGGCCCGGAGCCAGGCCCCAGCCCCTGTGAGACAAGGAGCTTTCTGGGGACCGGACCTGGCGGAAAGGCCAGCAGGTCGGCCCTCCGCCAGAAATCCCCCGCGACGAAGCTAGCGCAGGGGCCCTCCGTTCGGCCTACGGAGCTCCTATCCCTGGCGGCGCACGCTGGAGGAGCAGATGTACGCGGATAGCACCTTCAGCACCACTTACCTCATGGCTCCTCGCGTTGCAGTAACCGGAAAAGAGACTAGTATCGCTTGCGCATGCGTCAAATAGTTTTCCGGCTCTCGCGAGAAATGCCTTGTACCCTTGGCCTACCTCCAGGGTGATCGGGTGGCTCAACTTTGAGGAGCGCAGCCGCCTGAGACCACTGGAGGGCGCTGCTGCTCGTTGTACCCTAGGCCTGCGCGAAGACCCACGGAGGTGCAGGCAGTCCTGGCGCCCCGCGGCACCCTGGGAATATCCCCATGGATGCCCGCTGCGGCTGGGCCCGGGGTTCAGAAGTCACACATGTTGGGTACAGCACTGTGATGTTTGCTAACAACGTGCAATTCCATCGCATTTGTCCCCCAAACCTCCTCTGCCCACTCCCTGCCTTCCGCACCAGCTTGTTCCCAAAAGCAGGCTTTTTCCTAGGTCTGACCTCGCTCAAGAAGCTTCTTGCTCTAACGTGGACTCATACGTAGTAAGGGAAGTGTCAAGGAAGCTCTGTCCCAGGCCTCTCACTGCCTACAGTGGGGAAGAGGTGAGAAGGTTCATAATGGACTTTCACCTGGTGGTTACTTCAATGACATCTACCTATTCAGTGCATACTATGAACAAGGCATCTAGCTAGGTGCTTTAGGAAGACAAGGATATAAAACAGGCCCACAGCGTGCACACCCACAAGGCGTCTTTTCTGCCCTCCCTCTGCCCAGTGGGTTTCATCCTCGTCACAGTCTCAGGAGCCCTTGAGATCCCTCCTCAAACATTAACTGCCCAAAACCCTTTGCCAATTTGACCGAGCCACTCCCAACTTTAAGCCCTCCGTTTTTTTTTTTTTCAGTTGGAGTCTCGCTCTGTCACCCAGACTGCGGTCCCGGCCACCGCAGCCTTGAACTGCTGGGCTCCAGCGATCCTTCCGCCTCAGCCTTCTGAGTAGCCGGAATTACAGGCGCGCGCTACCACGACCAGCTAATTTTTTTATTTACTGTAGAGATGAGGTCTCACCAAGTTGCCCAGGCAGGTCTCCAACCCACAGCCTCAGGCAATCCACTCACCTCGGCCTCCCAAAGCACGGGATTACAAGTTAAGCCCTCCATTCTTACCTACCCTCTGCCCAGTGGCTGCCTCACCTACTCAACAGGTGGCTCCCTTAGGGCTAGATGGCTGGTATCACACCTTGCCTGGCCCCCAGACCACAGTGTGCATGAATGAACTTCAGAACTTACACTCCACACCCTTCCCCTCACCAGGAAAAAGTTCCTTCTCACTGGTGGGGGGTGGGGGGATAGGTTAATAAATGTCCAGTTAATGGGAAGGCAGGCACTGGTTCTAAGACATTATTGAACTTCCTGCTTTTTATTAAATGCCACTGATAAATTATTAAAGTCAGAGACAGAAACACAGAAGGTCGTAACATACACTTGAGCACAGGTGGCTTCACTGAGCACACAGGTACCCCAGATCAGGGTTACTCTGGGTCTGCCCGGCCCTACTGAGGCCTGTCAGAAAGTTCCTGTCCCTGCAGCCTGAGAACTGATGAGAAGTGAGCCCAAGGCCAGTAGTCTTGCAAATACAGCTCATCCGACTCCCCTAACCCAGAAGCCTCCCTACTGGCTGGGAAGCCAAGATGGCCTCCCTGAAACCTAGAGCAGGAAGGTAGCTGGTCCCTTAGACAAGGGCTCAGGGCAAGAAGTATTTTCCTTCAGGCAGCTGGCGATGGAACTCCAGGAAGGTGATCCCTTGGTGGATTGTCAGGGGCCCAAATGTCTCAAGGCAGCTTGCAGGGACTTCCTCAGGAAGGTGGTATTGGGCTCTAGGGCCACAGCCAGGTCCAGCCTCTGGGTCTCAGTGATCTGGGGAGAAGGAAGAATCATGTCAGGACTCCAGTAGCTGACCCCTCCCCTCTCCCCGTTACCCCATGAGTTCTGTTTAGGAAACAAAGAGGATGCCAGGACACAAGGATGATGGAAAGAGGGGGAGGGGAGACACCAGAGCAATCTCATCTCATTGCTTCACCATGGCTAACCAACCATGGACTCGGGTGGACTTGAGTATCTGAAGTCAAATACTAGCTGCTCACTTAACACCAGTTGACAATTACTGGGTGTCTGCTCTCTGGGAGCACTTTATATGGTTACTTCAGACATAATACATGCAATACTTTATATAATCCTCACAGCCCTCCCACAAGGAAACTGAGGTTCAGAGACACCCCACTGTGGAACCACCTTCCTTTTGGGCCACACCTCCTCTTTTCTGACCCGTTGCTACAACCTCCTGACAGATCTTAGGCCTGGGTCTTCCCTCTCCAATCTCCACTTCTAACCGAAGCCAGATGCCTCTTCATAGTGAAATCTGACCAAGCCATTCCCAGGTGGGAGGCCCTTGGAGACCCCTGGGTCTTGCACTGGAAGTTCTTCTAGGGTTTACACAGGACCTCAAGAGGAGCTCCCTGAAACTGTGCACTGATGCACGTCCATATTTTCATTTTTCTGGGAGGGTCTGCAGCTTTCATCAAACCATCAAATGACCCCCAAGATAAAGGTAAAAAGTCCATAGCCAAGAACACCTCGCCTTCAAGATAAAAGTTCAAAATACAGCTTCTCACCATGACCTATAGACCCTCCATCAAATGCTACGAGTGCCGGCAATGGAACCTTGGGCAAGTTACTTTAATCTCTATGAGTCTCAATTTCCACATCTACAAAATGAAGCTAATGCCCGGGCGCGGTGGCTCAACCTATAATTCCAGCACTTTGGGAGGCTGAGATGAGAGGATTGCCTGAGCCCACGGGTTCGAGACCAGCCTGGGCAACTTGGCAAGACCTTGTCTCTACAATAAATCAAAAAATTAGCAGGACATAGGGGCGCACGCCTGTAATTCCAGCCACTTGGAAGGCTGAGGTGGAAGGATCTCTGGAATCCAGCAGGTCAAGGCTGCAGTGGCCATGAGTGTGCCACTGCACTGCAGCCTGGATGACAGAGTGAGACTCCAACTCAAAAACCCCCAAAAAAACCCAAAATGGAGCTAATGACACTTGGGATGAACCAGCAAGGTCACATATGTGAAGGGCTTAGATTGTGCCTGAGACACAGCAGGGCTGTGGAGGTAAAGCTCTTGGTATTTCAGCACTCTAACTGCATCCCCTTCCCCATCCATTCTCATATTTGCAGGCCCAGCTCTTGATCACCACTCACTCTTTAAGAGTCAGGAAGGGCCGGGCGCAGTGGCTCACGCCTGTAATCCCAGCACTTGGGAGGTAGAGGTGAGAGGACTGCCTGAGCCCAGAGGTTTGAGACCAGCCTGGGAACAGGGCAAAACCTTGTCTACAATAAATCAAAAAATTAGCCGGGCTCGGTGGCTCAGCCTGTAATCCCGCGCCTTTGGGAGGCTGAGGTGAGTGGATTGCCTGAACCCGCGGGTTTGAGACTCACCTGGGCAACTTGGCGAGACCTCATCTCTACAATAAATCAAAAATCAGCCAGGCATGGTAGCGTGCGCCTGTAGATCTACCTACTTGGAAGGCGGAGGTGGAAGGATCGCCAGAGCCCAGCAGGTCGAGGCTGCGGTGGCTGGGAGCGGCCACTGCACTCCAGTCTGGGCGACTAAGTGAGACTCCAACTCAAAAAAAAAAAACAAATTAGCCAGGTGTGGTGGTGCGCACCTGTAGTTCCAGCTACTTGAAAGGCTGAGGTAGAAGGGTCACCTGAGCCCAGTAGGCTGTGATGGCTGTGAGCGTGCCACTGCACCCCAGCCTGGGCAACAGTGAGACTCTGACTCAAAAAAAAAAAAAATAGTAAGAGTCAGGAAGGCCAGGTGCGGTGGCTCATGCCTGTAATCCCAGCACCTTAGGAGTTGAAGGCGAGAGGATTGTCTGAGCCCAGGGTCAAGACTAGCTTGAGCAACTTGGTGTGACCTCTCTACAATAAAAAAATCAAAAAATTAGCTGGGCCTGGGGGTGCACACCTGTAGTTCTAGTTACTTGGAAGGCTGAGGAGGAAGGATCATTTGAGACCAGCAGGTTGAGGCTGCTGTGGCCATGAGTGTGCCTGTGTGCTCCAGTCTAGGTAACACAGTAGACTCCGGCTCAAAAAAAAAAAAAAAAAAAAGTCAGGAAGCCTGTCCCAATTCCCAAACACAAGCAAGGCTTAGTTGCTCCTCTTGCTCTGCCACCAAATGCCCTCTGCCCATCTCTCACCTGGCTCCTACCAATGTTACTTGAGTCCTGGCCTCAGGCAATCTTCCCACTTTAGCTTCCCAAAGTGTTGGGATTACAGGCATGAGCCACTGTGCCTGGTCCAGATGTTAATTCTAATATCTGTTATCTGTTTGTCATCTTTCCTCTCTCACTAGCCCAGAGTTGGGGGACAGGGTCAACTCAAGGGCAAAGACTCATAATGGTCACTGTTGATTTCCCAGTGCCTTACACAGCATCTGGCCCAAAGAGGTATGGTCTGGATGAATAAACTCCTAAGCAGTCCCAATCCCCATCCTGGGCTTGAACTTGTGGTTTCTTTAGCTAGCTCTCAGGTCTTATCCCTGGCAAAAATATCTGAAAGGCTGGGCTTGGCGGTTCAGCCTGCAATCCCAGCACTTTGGGAGGCCGAGGTGAGTGGACTGCCTGAGCCCGCAGGTTCACGATCTGCCCGGGCAACTTGGCAAGACCTCGTCTCTACAATAAATAAAAAATTAGCCGGGTGTGGTAGCACACGCCTGTAGTTCCGGCTACTTGGAAGGCTGAGGCAGAAGGATCGCCGGAGCCCAGCAGGTCGAGGCTGCGGTGGCCGGGAGCGGCCACTGCACTCCAGTCTGGGCGACAGAGTGAGACTCCAACTAAAAAAAAATATATATATATCCGAATACCCTCATGGCAGGCCCAGAGCAGCCCTGCCAGCAGGACCAGCCTCTGTGGCCCTATCAACACTCACATTAGCCTGGTACTTGGTCATCACCATCAGCATGAGCTTGGCACAGGCCATGGAAGTGGGAGCTGCCAGCCCCTCTTTACAGAGCCTCTCCATCAAGACACTGAACGTCTCGGGGGCCATCTCCACCTGCAGAGACAGAGCGGTGTCACAAGAAAGGCCTGTACTCTTCACTCAGCCAGCCCTGGACTCAATTCTCAACTCCACCCCTTCCCAGCTGGGTGACACTGGGCAGATCGCTGAACTAAGACTGTTTCCACATCTGTAAAATTGGGGCTTGTAATATCTAACTCAGGACTGTGAAAGGATTCAGTGAGATAATGCACATAAAGCCTGACACAAAATGGAGGACCAAGAGGCAGCCAGCATTCCCTACTCATCTCAGTGGTTTAAAGACATACAGGAGTGAGAGGTTTCAAAGGACACTGCCAGTATAATAACCTGGCACTTCACAATAATAATTTAAGAAACACTATATATCCAGCACCATTCCGAGCACTGTATGCCAATCACTCACTGAAACATCATCTCAGTCTTATGTGGAGGTGCTGCCATAACTCCCCTTTTTTTTGTTTGTTTTTTTTTTTGAGTTGGAGTCTCACTCTGTCACCCAGGCTGGAGTGCAGTGGCCGCTCCCGGCCACCGCAGCCTCGACTTACTGGGCTCCAGCGATCCTTCCACTTCAGCCTTCTGAGTAGCCGGAATTACAGGCGTGTGCTACCACACCCGGCTGATTTTTTTTTTTTTTTTTTTAATTGTAGAGATGAGGTCTCGCCAAGTTGCCCAGGTGAGTCTCAAACCCGTGGGCTCAGGCAATCCACTCACCTCAGCCTCCCAAAGGCGCGGGATTACAGGCTGAGCCACCGAGCCCGGCTAACTCCCCTTTTTTAAGTGAGGAAACTAAGGCGTAACGAAGTTAGATCAACTATCCTAGACATTAACAAATGAGGCAGAATTTTAGGTACAGATATGAAAACATCACCGAGATATACTGTTAAGTAAAAAAAAAGCAAGGTTAGGAGAGCACTGAGCTTAGTGTGTAAAAATCTACATAAAAAGAATGTGAAAGTAGATTCCAACATGTTTCCATATATACTCAGCGCCTCTGGGAGGCTCTCCTAAAGCCAGTCCCACTGGTCGCCCTGGGAAGGAGAATCTGGACGGCTGGGGGAGGAATAAGGGGAATATTCTTCACTACGTGCTTTTGAGCTTTAAAAATCATGAACATATTCATCTATTCCCTATTCAGAAATGAAATTTAATTTACACACACATCGAAAATTCCCACCCAAGGCCCCACAGCCAGTGCGGGGGGTGGAACGAGAATGACCATGCAGTCAGCTCCCTGCTCCTGGCCTTGCAAGCCGTAGGGCTCTCCCACCAACACAGGGCAGCCATCCTGCTTGACCCTCCATCGCCGAAGGACTCAGAAACCCAGGAAACCCAGGCCCACCACAGCAAGACAGTACTCTCCAGCAACTCTCCCTCAGGCAGCCTACTCACCTGCTGCTCCAGAAATGAGTGCAACACCAAGAAGATTTCCTCCTTCCAGGGCAGTTCCAAGATCTGTCTACAAAGCAGAGGCCCGGATGAGGAAGCCGGCCTCCCGTCCTAGCCTGGGTATCTCCTGCTCTAATCCCACAGCAGGGCAAGGCCTGAGACAGCCAAGACCCTCACCCTATGGAGGAGCAGGCAGGGCGCTCCTGAGGCTGGTGGCAGCCCCAGGAGCCACTGCTGCAGGGCCCATTCAAGGAAGGGCCAAGAATGCCACAACCCCAAGATCCCCAGGAGCTGACAACGGAGGATGTGGTAGTGAGATATGCCAAGGGCCCCTAAAAATGACTGGCAGTAGAGGTGCATCCTGAGCACAAAAGGCAAAGGAGGCTCAGACGAGAGGAAGACGGAAAGAGAGAACACACAGGAACCTTCTAGAGGTGAACCTTCACC
This sequence comes from Cephalopachus bancanus, assembly GCA_027257055.1. Taxonomy (NCBI): domain Eukaryota; kingdom Metazoa; phylum Chordata; class Mammalia; order Primates; family Tarsiidae; genus Cephalopachus; species Cephalopachus bancanus. The sequence goes on from JAPVLO010000254.1 coordinate 1,676,469, forward strand.
ACCTGTGTGACAGCCACGCCAACTGCGCTTTCTGTCCCACTGCACAGCACTCACTTGTTTGAAAATGCAGCATGTACAGGAAGACTTGGGTTTGATCTCAGGCTTTATCGTTTGCTGGCTGTGTGACCTGTGTCAAGTCCCTTAACCTCTCTGAGTAGTTTTCCCATCTCTAAGGCAGTGGCAGCATCTGCCTCACAGGACTGCATGAAGACCAAACTGAGAACCTAATCCACGGGGAAAGTGCTCAGCAAACAGTGACTGATACTATGTTTGAGGCTGTTGCCTTCTCATATCATACCCAGCATTTCATATTTCTGTCTGTGTCCAGAGAGGTCTTACTCATGGTTTTATGAGTATCTTGACTGCCTCATTTCTCATTGTTTTATGAGTATCTTGACTGCCCAATTTCTTTCTTTCTTTTTTTTTTTTTTTTGAGCTGGAGTCTCACTCCATCACCCTGATTGGAGTGCGGTGGCATGCTCCCAGTCACTGCAGCCTCAACCTGCTGGGCTCTGGTGATCCTTCCGCCTCAGCCGTCCAAGTAGCCGGAACTACAGGTGCGTGCTACCACGCCCAGCTAATTTTTGATTTATTGTAGAGATGAGATCTCGCCAAGTTGCCTGGGCAGGTCTCAAACCCGCGGGCTCAGGCAATCCACTTACCTCGGCCTCCCAAAGCACTGGGATTACAGGCTGAGGCACCAAGCCCGGCCATTGACTGCCCAATTTCAATAGTCAAATTTAATACCAACTTAATACCAAGTTTTGAGCACTATCTAATAGATGCCAAATATTGTGTTGGATCGGTTATATGCATTATCACACAGAATATCCAGAAAAGTTCTACAAAGTGAATATCATCCCCATTTTTCTGTTTTCTTTTTTTTTGAGTCAGGGTCTCACTCTGTTGCCCAGGCACAGATTGTGTGTAATGGCACAATCACAGCTTATGGCAGTCTTGACCTCCAGGGTGCAGTCTTGACCTCCAGGGATCAGCCCCCGAGTAACTGGGACTACAGACGCACACCACCATGCTCAGCTGATTTTTTTGGAGACAAGGTCTTGCTGTGTTGCCCAAGCTGGTCTTGAACTCCCGGGCTCAGGCAGTACCCTTGCCTCAGTCTCCCAAAGTGCTGGGATTACAGGCATGAACCACTGCATTCGGCCTATCATTCCCATTTTTCATATGAGGAAACTGAGGCTCAGAAAAACGGAGTAACTTGTTTGAGTTCACACATTTAAATAAAAGGCAAGGTTGAGATTTGAAACCACGTCTGTCTGACTCCAGTGCCAGGGCTCTTCACCACTGTGCCATGTTCCAACCATGCTGCAAGTACTCAAGAGCAGGGACCACCAGCCTCTTCTCTGCATTCCCCAAGGCACCAGGCATGGAGCCAGCTGCCACACCCCACAGAGACAGAACTGTAGAAGACTGCAAGCTAGGCTGGGGAACTGCAGAAGACGGCAACCTGCAAGGCCCATGGGCAGGAAGGCACAAGCCAGGAGCAGGCAACAGGAAGAGGAGGCACTGGCGACGGCACGGCCTGTCTTTGAGGCACAGGTCTTGTGCCAGTTGGCCCCAACCCCAGAGTGCCAGCAGCAAGCCTGGCTTGTAGGCAGAGATGGGAATGGGGACAGGAGGCCTGCACACTCACCCTAGCATCAGGACCTGTGCGTCTGGCTCCAGGGCCTCATCCCTCACAAGGGAGCACAGTAACTCTGTTTGAGCTGGACCTGGGTGGGAACAGCAGAGGGGAAAAGTCCAGGAGAAATGGCAGGAGAAGATGAGACTGAGGGGAACAGAATGCCCAGCCTGTTACAGGGGCATGATCAGAGGAGCAACAAGCATCTCCACCCAATGAATACCCAGCTCCTGCCAGGGCCACCCCAGGGTGAAGGGTGCTGGGAATAGAGAGGGCAGAGCTTCAGGGCCTGGGGCTGGTTCCAGAGTTACCTGGGCCAGCGGCCTGGAGCACGGGGCCAAGGAGGGCTCTGCAGACAGGGTAGGTGTACTTGGCACAGAAGGACGTTAGGGCAGTTGTAAGCAGGCGGGAGGCCGAGGAAGTCAGGGAGAGGATCTACGCCCACAGGAGGAAAAAGTTCATTCATTTCTTTTTCCAATAAATGTTTTTCAGGCACATATTTCAGATAGTGACACATTACAAGGGAAAAAAAACCCCACAATTTATTTTATTTAGAACCCATCTAGAGAAAAGATACATAGTTCCCTTCCCTGGCTCCCAAGTCCCTGAGAGCCCCTTGATCAGCTTCTGGAAGGGTCTAGTGCCCAAGGAGGAGGAGCTAGATGCCAGGTGGGTACACAACCTGCGCGTCCAGGCCCTGCCAGCTTAGTGGGCATCCTTTCCTTGCCCCAGGGTAGCCACCGGCCAGATGCCTGCAAGACTGGGACCGCCCCTCCCAAACACCACCCTCTGAAGACTCAGAGCTCCTCCCCATTGTCCCTGGCACTCCAAGTACTTCCCAGTGCACCTACCCGTTCAAGAAAGAGACTCTTGGTCAGCACAGTAGCATTGCTGAGGCTGAGATCCGGTGACAGAGCCAGCAGCCAGGTGCAGAGCTGCAGGAGACCTGCGTCCGAGAGCTGGGGGAGCTGCAGCTGGGCACACAGCAGGGCCATCTGGTGACAGGGCGGGCAGGGGGAGGGAGGACCCAGGGACACTCAGTCTGCCTCTGCTAAGCTGTCTCAAGCCAACTGGACAGCAGAAGGAGCAGGCCAGGCACCCCAGGACAAGGCAAGGCTGGGAGAGCTGCCCCAGGGGAGGAGCCAAGGGCTAGAGGAAACCACTCAGGGTGGCCCCTACCCCTGAGAGACAGAAAATAGCAAAACCCCCTCCCAGATTCCCCACGAGGTAGTGAAACATAAACTTACAAAGAAAAAGGCGGGAGAGAGGAGGCACCCTCAGGGTCAGGCAGTCTAGGTGGGCTCACCTGGCTGGGGCTGCATTCATGGAGAAGCTGCAGCTCGACTGGGGGCACCTCCTCCAACCCCTCCAATCCCTGGAGAGACAAATCCCATGTCAGGGTTGGCAGAGCCCTCAGGTTCAAGTCGCTGAGGCCATCCCTTCAGCTGGCAGAAAGGAGAGGCTGAGATCCCGGAGGGTGCTACTGGAGTAGAGGAACTTGCCTGCAGCTAGGTGGCATGTCTATACTTGGGTTGAGAAACGCTCCCGCAGGCTGTCCTCAGGCCCTTCCTCCACCCCACTTCCCCCAACCAGCCTGTGCCTCACTGCATGGGGGCTTCTCTAGGCATGGCTGGGGTCCGGGCAGAAGGCAGAAGAAGGGCTATGGGGAGCAGGGTGGGGCCAGTCACCTCCCCGAAGGTCTTCAGCAGCTGCTGCAGCCTGGGAACCCAGTCCTGTAGAAGAGAGCCCAGTCACTGCCATGCGCCTGTCCCTGCAGCATGCCCCAGCCCAGTCTCTCCTGAGAAGGCCACCGGTCAGTGGGAGCTAGCGGCAGCGATGATTCAAGAGAGCCAAGAACATGAAGCTCTTGAAAACCGCCGAAGAATCCAAGCTAGACAAGGCCCATGAGAGATCCAGCTGCCTTGAATCGTCTTCTCTGCATCCAATCCAAATAGGAACGCAGGAGGAGTGTGACCTGGGTGGCCGACGCCTCCTCTAGCTCCTAAAAGTAAAAATTAAAACCCCAAGCAGGGGCAGACCCAGGCCTTAGCCTGGAAGGGAGGCTGGATGCCGGCAGTCTCCCACCCCACAGGATGGGGTGGCAGCGGTAGCTCAGGGCCTCTCTGCTTGCCTGGCGCCCTCTAAGCCACATCACAGACATTAGGACAAGTGATCCTGCCTCCAATAACTCGCTCCCCTGCCCCCACCTGAAGAGTCTACAGAGTGAGGACACATTTCCTTAACCCACCAGCCCCTTCTTCCATGGAACATAGAGTCATTCCAGTTGGGAAACAGTGTTCCAACCTGTCCTCGCTATGGGTAAACCATCACTGCTGGAGGATCACTCTAAACTAGCCTCCCCTGCTGGGCACGGTGGTGTGTGCCTGTAATACCAGCACTTTGGGAGGCCAAGACAAGAGGATTGCCTGAGCCCAAGAGTTTGAGACCACACTGGGCAACATGGAGAGACCTCGTCTCTACAATAAATAAAAAAAAATCAGTCAGGTGTGGTAGTGCATGCCTGTAGTTCCAGCTACTTGAAAGGCTGAGGGGGAAGGATCACCTGAGCCCAGCAGGCTGAGGCTGCGGTAGACGTGACTGTCCCACTGCACTCCAGCCTGGGCGACAGAGTGAGACTCTGACTCTAAAATTAAAATTAAAATAAATAAGCCAGCCTCCCCCCCATAGTACCTGGACAGCTTTGGGCAACTCCACACTCTCAGCTAGACCCTTAGCATTCTCCAGACTTGAACCAGCCATGCTGGTCTCGGCTCTCACGACAGGCTGGTTCTTAGCAGGAGATACACCTCCTCCACTTTCTAGAGATTCCAGTGTCTCGGGTTGAGGTATCTCCTCAGGATCTTCTTCTACCTCATCTCTCCTGTCTGAACACCGGAACCTTTTGGGGGCCCTCTCCCTCACAGGAGTGGCGGGCTCTTCCTCTGGCTCCTTTTTGCGTTTCCCAGGCTGCAGGGTGTCCCCATCCTCCTCCTCTTCAGGGCTTGGAGCCTGGGACGATTTCAACCTCCTGCCCCCCTGGCCCAGCCTCCGACACAGGCCTTGGAGTTGTCTCTGGCACCCTTTGGACAGCAGGGAAGCTCCCTCGATGGAGCCCTCAACCCCCACATCCCTTCGCAGTAATTCCCCCAGGGCATGGAGCCAGGCATCAGGGGCAGAGGCTAGGTCCTGCTGGACAATCTGCAGCACAGAGAGGAGTCCGCTTTCGGGCAGCGATGGCCGAACAGCCATCAGCAGGGACATCAGGTTCCTCTGGCATAACCGGGGCAATTGCAGCAGCAGGGGTTTCCTGGGTAGCAGAGGGAGAGCAAGCAGTTAGAGCAGCTGGCTGAAGGGGGCACAGAGCTGACTGGGCAGAGCTGGGGGCTAGGTGGCAGTAGGCACATGGGGGTTGGCAGGTGATACCTGCAAAAGTCAGTGTGCATGGAGAGGGGAACAGATGAGAGCCATCCAACAAGTGTTCACTGAGCATCTAGTATATGCCAGGCCCTATACTGTGACTCCTTGGGCATCTCCTATCTCAGCTCAAAAATTCATGTTGGAGGCTGGGCGTGGTGGGTCACACCTGTAATCCCAGCATTCTGGGAGACCAAGGCGGGAGGATTGCTTGAGTCCAGGAGTTCCAGACCAGCCTAGACAACATAGCAAGACCTCATCTCTACAAAAAAAAAAACAAAACAAAATAACTTCTCGTTGGAACCTATTCTGTAATAGATCCGTGCTTATTTACACAAGAAAAAAGTTATTTCCCAAATTTTAGGTAAACTAATCCTCTCCAGGATGCTGTGCAATGCCTAGTCTGTGGCCCTGTAGCCACCCTCAACAGTCTCCTGAAACTCTCAGGGTTACTCATCTGTGAACTCTCACGTTCCTTTCGCCAAGTCCGAGTTCCTGAAAGGCAGAGGCAGTGTCTCCTTCCTCTTTGTCCAGTATTCAGCACAGTGCCCGCTCAGAGCAAGGGCTTGGTGCACATTTATGGAATGAACGAACTCTCTGAGAGTAAGTGTGCAGAGATTAGCAAGGGCTGCTGCAGAGAAGGCACCACAGAGGTGAGACTTGAAACGGAAGGAATCAGGTAATACCATTTCATGACGCCACTTTACAGATTCCAAACAGTATCCACAGAGGAAAAGGGGAAGGCAGAAGGGGCTGAGGGTCTTTTCGCTTGGAGTCCCAGGCATAAGAGGAGAATGAACACTCCCTCCAGCAAGTACACAGCATTCTCTGACTTAACACCATTCCCCAGTGCTCTGAAGGCCCACAACAGCGGTCTGAAATTCTATCGAGGCACAAGTCCAGATACTGCACGATCCCAGAGCTGGTGTGCCAAGTAAGTCAAGGTGGTGTCTAGTTCACCCCATAGGATTTGACCCGTCATGCCTCTGCTCCTCGCTATGCATGATTTGCAGGGCTGTGTCATCACACAAAGAAGCACTTGGGATGTGTGGAAGGAAAAAGTCACTTCTCTGTGGACTATAGATACTATGTGAGAGAGAAAACCTAGTCAGAGTTTTTTTTTTTTTTTTAGTGGTTAATATGTGGTGGGAGGATATTGAGGATAGAAAGGTAGGGAAGACCCTACTCCAGCCTTCCAAGTAGCTGGAACTACAGGCACGTGCCATAGTGCCTGGCTAATTTTTTTGATTTATTGTAGAGACGAGGTCTCGCCAAGTTGGCCAGTCTGGGCTCGAACCCCTGGACTCAAACAGTTCTCTTGCCTCCACCTCCCAAAGTGCTGGGATTACAAGCATGAGCAACCGTGCCCAGCTTCGACCTATTTCTTTAGAGATGGAAGTATAAGTCCCCCCTGCTGTGGCTCACGCCTATAATCCCAGCACTTTGGGAGGCCAAGGAGAGAGGACTGCCTGAGCCCACAGGTTCGAGGCCAGCCTGGACAACTTAGCAAGCCCTCATTTCTACAATAAATCAAAAAAATTAGCTGGGTGTGGTGGCGCGTGCCTGTAGCTCCAGCTACCTGGAAGGCTGAGGCGGAAGGATCACCTGAACTCAGCAGGTCGAGGCTGCGGAGGCCGTGAGCTTGCCACTGCACTGCCGCCTAGGCGACAAGGTGAGACTCCAACTCCAAAAAAGAGAGAGAGAGAGAGATGGAAGTATGCGATCAAAACGTACATGACTCCACCAGTAATCGCTGTACTCATTTACGCCCACAAGAAGGCGTGTGTCTCCCGTCCGGAAGCCCCGAGGCCCGAGCTGCACCGCACAGGGCAGGTGCTCAATGAAGAGACCCCCTGCTCAGAGGGGGCGTGGCAGGGGCCCCTCTCCGAGCCCCGGCCGGTCCCCTAGTCTCTAGCAGCGACAGCCCTCGCCTCCCGGGACCGCCGGGCGGCGGGCAGAGGACTTACAGCTCCAGGCGGCCGTCGGGCGCCTGCGCGACCGGCTCCTCCCGGCACAGCGCCTCGAGGAAGCCTCCCCAGCCGAAGGGCTCCCCGCGCCTGCCCAGCGTCCGCAGCACCCCGAGCCCGCGCCGCGCGCCCTCGGGCCCCGCGCGCAGCGCCTGCAGCAGGAGCCGGGCGGGGGCGTCCAGCCGCGCCCAGGGCGCCCGCCCCGCGCCCTCGGCCCCAGGGGGCGCCGCCATGCCCGGGCACCGGGGCCTCAGCTCCGAGGCTGGGGGGACGGAGGATCGAGCGCTGTCCCCGACGCGGCGGTGACGGCGGCGGCCCCCTTCAGCGCCCGGCGAGCAGCCCGGGCCCCGCGGGGCCCAGCAGGAGCGGTGCGCGCGCGGTCAGAGACTGAGGGGCGGGCGGGGGCGGGGCCCGCGTAGGAGGCGGGGCGCGAGGGCAGGCCGGAAGGGGCGGGGCCGGATTTAAAAGGCGGCTTGTGGGCGGGGTCAGGTCTGAGAGACTGGAGCGGGGCGGGGCTTGTCGGAGAGGCGGATGCTCGGCTGCTGACCCTAAGCTGGAGTGGAATGGATGTCAAGGATCCTGTTGTGCTTAAGGACGGAGCTGGGTTTGATTTAGGCGGACGACGTTGCTTGTAGGTCATGGGCTTAGTCATAGGATTTGACCACAATGTACCACCTTCACTTGACTTCACCTCTTCCACAGGCCAAAAACTGCCATCATTTGGGTTTCAGTCCCTCCAGAAATACTATTCGATATAAAAATATTCCTGAGAATAAGGTCTCATTAACACCATCACGATGGCCGAAGACTTTCTTGTGAACTTCCCTCCAAAGACCAAGAAGCAGCCTTGCTCTGGTTGATTATAGGGGACAAGGAGTGGCTCTGCTTTCCTGGGTTTCAGTTTAAGGAAATCTGCTGAAGGAGCCAAATGTGGATGGCCGCAGAGGGTAGGAAGAAAGACGGAAGGGAAAAGAGCCCCACAGTGTCTCCTAAACCTTGCTTTGGGGCCCAGCTTGGACTTCCCGTTCTCCCAGCTTCTGCCACCACACACATCCGTGCATCTGATGTTTACTGAGTGCCTAGGGCATGGGGATACTGGAAATAAAACAAAGATCTTTGCCCTCGTTTGTCACACAAGTGAGAGACAGAAAGCGAAATAAGTAAACAGTAGAGTGTTTGTGATCAGTGCTTTCAAGAAGAATATAGCATTGAAAGGAGATTGAGTGAGGTCATTTTATTTTTTAATTTTTTTATTTTTTTGAGTTGGAGTCTCACTCTGTCCCCCAGACTGGAGTGCAGTGGCCGCTCCCGGCCACCGCAGCCTCGACCTGCTGGGCTCCGGCGATCCTTCCGCCTCAGCCTTCCGAGTAGCCGGAACTACAGGTGCGCTACCACGCCCGGCTGATTTTTTGATTTATTGTAGAGATGAGGTCTCGCTGCCCAGGCAGGTTTCGAATCTGCGGGCTCAGGCGATCCACTCACCTCAGCCTCCCAAGGCGCGGGATTACAGGCTGAGCCACCGAGCCCGGCTGAGGTCATTTTAAGTAGAGTGGTCAGGCAAGATGAATCTGAAGGAGATGAAGTTGGCAAACCAGGTAAAAGTCTATGAGTAGACCTATTTCAGTCCTTCCAAGGGAGCAGCAAGTGCAAAGGCCCTGGGGCAGAAGCATGACGGGGCAGAAGCATGACGGGAGCAGAGGGCACTTGTTGGAGTGTAATAGGAAATAAGAGCAGAGAGGGAACAGGCCAGATCTTGTAAGACCCTAGGTCATAGAGAAGACTTTAGCTTTCACTCTGAGTAGTATGGTAAGTAGTAGTAGTATTGGGAGTACTTTGAGCTTGATCTAATTTCCACTTGGGCCAAAATTTTAATTTTTTCCAAAAGGATTTCAAGGGAGCTACTGGGAAAGACTAGGAATATTTCTTAGATAGTGCTTACTTTGCAAAGGCCAAATAGCAAGAGAGAAGTTTCTTCCAGGCACCTTGTATTTCGGATAAGCAGTTCATTCTAACTTTATAGGGGATGTTTTTGGTCTTCAAATGACCAACCGTTGGAGGGGCAGGCCCTGACAAGTAGGAGGCAGGGCCAAGAATGCTAAACAGCCTGCCGTCCCCCACCGGTCATCAATTACAGCTGCACTCTGAGTGCCATGGCTCCAGCCCACCAAGGTCTGCGTTCTACCCATCTGGAAGGGAACAGGGAGGAGGAATTCTAAACATGGTTGAAGGACCCTGGTGGATTCCCGAGACCCTTTCACAGGATTTGTGAGGTCATTGCTATTTTCTTTTTTTTTTTTTTGAGTTCGAGTCTCACTCCATTGCCCAGACTGGAGTGCAGTGGCCGCTCTCGGCCACCGCAGCCTCGACCTGCTGGGCTCTGGCGATCCTTCCGCCTCCGCCTTCCAAGTAGCTGGAACTACAGGTGCGTGCTACCACGCCCGGCTAATTTTTGATTTATTGTAGAGATGAGGTCTCACCAAGTTGCCCGGGCAAGTCTCGAACCCGCAGGCTCAGGCAATCCACTCACCTCAGCCTCCCAAAGGCACAGGATTACAGGCTGAGCCACTGAGCCCGGCTATTGCTATTTTCATAATGCTACAATGTGACTTGCCCTTCCCACTCTTACTCTTTCAAGAGCATACTGTGAAGTTTTCCAGAAGCAAAGTGACAGGTGATATTGCAACAGACTGAATGCAGAAGCAACCTTATTGCCCTTGGCTATGGGGGCTAGGCTGTGAACAGACCACCCTTCAAACACCAGATAGCTTAGGTGCATTATATTGGTTTTCTTTCATAGTCCTTCTACAAAAAAGCAAAGTTAAAAAACCAAGGCCCTAAACCGGGCTTGGTGGCTCAGCCTGTAATCCCAGCACTTTGGGAGACTGAGGTGAGTGGATTGCCTGAGCCCTGGGGGTTCGAGACCCGCTCAGGCAACTTGGCGAGACCTCATCTCTACAATAAAATAAAAAATTAGCCGGGCTCGGTGGCTCAGCCTGTAATCCCAGCGCTTTGGGAGGCTGAGGTGAGTGGATTGCCTGAGCCCGCGGGTTCAAGACCCGCCTGGGCAACTTGGTGACACCTCATCAAAAATTAGCCAGGCGTGGTAGCGTGCGCCTGTAGTTCCAGCTACTGGGAAGGCGGAGGCAGAAGGATCCCCGGAGCCCAGCAGGTTGAGGCTGCGGTGGCTGGGAGCGGCCACTGCACTCCAGTCTGGGTGACAGAGTGAGACTCCAACTCAAAAAAAAAAAAAAAAAATTAGCTGGGTGTGGGAGCGCGCACCTGTAGTTCTGGCTACTTGGAAAGCTGAGGTGGAAAGATTGCCAAAGCCCAGCAGGTCGAGGCTGCGGTGGCCAGGAGTGTGCCACTGTACTCCAGTCTGGGCGACAGAGTGAGACTCCAACTCAAAAGAAAGAAAGAAAGAAAGAAAGAAAAAACCAAGACCCTGGCAAGAGGGTGTGAAGTGTGAATCCATACTCGTTCCAGGAGCCTTCACCCCTCCCCAAGCCCTCTGCTGCAGTTTGTGGGGGTAGAGGAGCTTGCTACTTTTGTCTTCCACCTCGAGCCCCAAAAGGGCAAGATCTACCACCTAGCAACCCCTTCCCATCACTCCTATTTCCCTCGAGTGCATCCAGGCTCCTGAAGACTGTGGTGAGAACTACTGGGATCCCACAGGAGTTCCGAACCTCAGAGGGCCATGGCCAGGGCGCAGTCTGTGAAGAATGCACATCTTCCGGCTTGACACCCCTTAGGGATGATACTGGGGCCCAGGACCTGGAAGTAGAGAGAAGAATCAGTGAAAACCCAGAAGCTTCAACCACAGTTGCCCCAAAACAGGGAACTTAAGACTCAGGCTGTAGCCAGCACACAAGTGGGCACTGCTAGCATCACAGACATCATATGTAGATCGCATTGACCTTTCTTCTCTTATCCAAACTCCTAAGCGGCTTGAGGAGTCACTGCTTGATAAGGACTCACTAGACAGGGTTTTATTACCCTATTGTTTTCCAATCTGACTCTGGCCTAACATCACATCACAAATAAAGAAGGAAATCACAGTATCCTATGACCCTGAAAAGCCATCTCTTGTGGATTCCTAGACTCCAGGGAGCCTTGTAAGACCCTAATCTATCCTCTGCCACATACACGACTTCATCTACATAGGAACAAACTTGGAGGATCTTATCAAAGCATCTTCTCTTCTGCTTTCCCAAATTCCTTGAATAGGAACTACAAATTATCAGTCAAGAGAACTTTACATCCACCTGTGACCTGCAAAGGCCCCTTGGAAAAGTCCCTCCTTCCTGGACCAAACCAATGAAAATCTCACATGTATTGATTCCTGGTTTCTTGTAATTTCTGCCTTCCTAAAATGTATATGACCAAGCCACCATTCAACCACGATGGGCACACGTTCTCAGGACCTTCTGAGGATGGGTGTTCCCAGGCTTAAGTCCTCAAGTTTGGCTCAAAAATAAACCATCTCAACATATTTAACAGAGTCTGACATCATTTCATCAACATTTATCACAGGCGTTTATTATGAGCTAAGACCAGGGGCCTCCACCATCCCATATCTCTGCTGTTACCACCTCCCTCCCAGATGCCTGCTGCAGGCTCTCGTGCCAGGGAAGACGAGAGGTTGGTGCAGGTAGATAAGCCAGATTTGGAGGGGAAGTGACATGAAGAGCAGGCATCCTATCTGGCTGTGAGAGGGCAGAAGAAGAGAAGATCATCACCTTCAAGTCCGTAACCCTAAGAACGGGGGCACCCAAGGCTGACACAAAGGTTGGATAGGTTGTACACAGGATCAGTGTGGATTGTACATTTATCCTATCTTCCAGCAGATGGCAGCAAAGCATCTTCAGTGGTGCCTTTCTCTAATTCTCACAGTCTATTTGGGCCAGCAGTGGCCCTGGGAACCTCTTTGCCTTCTTTCAACTAACACCAAAGTCTAACACCAAAGGAGGGGGAGGACAGTCGATTACCCTAAAGTGTGCCTCTCTAACCATGTCCTGTTCCGCGACGTGACCTTATGATTTTGATACAGAGACCCTCTAATGTCTGTCCATATTGTCACAGCCCCTAGAGAAGGGCACGGCCAGGAGGCAAGCGCTTCTGTACATTCCTGAACAATATTCCTGACAGCTAATAAAAGGTGTGCTTCCCTTATCTCCTATGCGTTCCCAGTGAGTAGCTTCAGGGGATCGTTGACTTCCCTGTAGTCTGTGCCCCATCAACTGAAAGATGCAAATCTCCTTTTACTCCCTTTTTCTGAGTGGTTATAAGTTTGAATAATATGGTATCACTGGAATCGTAAGCCTTGTGAATTATATAACTTTTGTATCAATGTAATCATAAACTTTGTGATTTGTGTAAATTTTGCACGATGCATGATGTCTTAGGTTCTTTACTCTGTGGCAAGCTTGATTGCCGCTTCTGCCAGGCCCAACTGATAAAAGCGATGAGATACCTCTGATACCTGGCACCAAGAAGTCTGGACAGAAAAATGTCACTATCGATAAATGTGGCTAAAACTCAAGTTCTATACAATGCTCTGCTGGTCGCATGGCTAATGTATAGGTACCCACAACTCTGGAGTACAAAAGTGAATGTAAAAGCCTAGAGGGTGAGCAGAACCATTTTGAAAGACCTCGAGTCCGGCTCTACTAGCTCCCTGCCCCTTTGATTTATTGGCATCAAGGGGAGCAGTGAGTCGGATCATAGCAATCTGGTGGTTGCTGGCTAATGAATTTGATTAAGAAGTTTCCCACTCCTGAGATTTCAAGTTTCACTCCATGTAAGGCCAGATAAAAGGAGTTTGTGGATAGCTTGTGATCCACTTAAGTCAGAGCAGCTTTCTTCCTGCAGAGAGAGGAAAAAGTAGAGCCCTGAGTATGGCCTTTTTCAGGCCTTATCTCCTGCTGTGAGCTTTCCCCGCTTCCTGTGGTCCCAGTGTGCACACAGGAAGAAAACCTGGTCTCTCTAAAGGGAGATTCCTTCCTCCTCCCACTGTTTCACAAAACCTAGAACCAAGACCCCATCTGGACAACCCACAAAACCCCCACTTCCCTGACCTGAGTCCTCTTCCCCCACCTGCCTCACCTGGTCCAAGCCTTGAAGTTCCCGATGAGTGACTCCTTCTCAGCACCTCTGTTCACCCAGAACTTGTAGGGGATGATGGAGCTGCAATGAACGCGGCACTGGGGACAGACCCTGCGTGGCGAGGTGGGGTGGAAGGCAGGAGACAGTCAAAGCCCACAGGCCGGCCCTCCATCCCTGACATGGCCTTGATGACAGCCCACAGGACGTCCCGCCGGTTCCTCCTCCAGGTGCCCAGGCAACCCAGGCAGTGGGTGTGGGTGCAGTTGGGCAGGATGCCGAAGACCCGCTCCGCCTTTGGCTTGTCCCACACTTGGTCTGTGCAGTTGCCACACCCCACATCCCCACTGTCCCGCATCCCCTGCAGTCACAGGCAGGGTCAGACACCCCACCCCGACCCACAAATACAGCCAGGGGGCCATAGAGCCATCCCCACCCCCACCCCCAGCGGGTCTTGGTGTCCCAGAGTCCAGAGAGCCATCCTCTGCCACCCCTCCTCCACCACCTCCTGTGCTTCAAGGTAGTGGCTCTGCACCAGGGCCACAAACTCCTGGGCCAGGTCTGAGTCAAGCGGAGACTCCGGGGATGGCTGTGGTCCCCGTCAGCAGATGTTGGGGAAACTGGATCCAGTCACTCATTCATGGTGTCTGCGAGCGTTTACTGCAGGCAAGGCTCTGTGGTAGCCCCAGGTCCTGCCCCCAAGTGGCTCAGAGTCCAGTCAGCATTATAAGTCTCTCACATAACCATTTAGAACTGCGCAGCCCAATATGGCAACCACCAGCCACAGGCAGTTCTTGAGCAACTGACAAGGGGCTAGTCCGACTTGACAAGTGCTACACATGTAAAATACGAATACACTTGGGGTTTTGAAACTTAGTACAAAATAGACTCAAATATATCATTAGTGACTTTTTATATTGATTACACGTTGCAATTATAATAATGGTAATATTGGGTACATAATTTTTTAATTGTGTGAATAAAAGATGTCATTGACATTAATTGACTACTAGAACATGTTAAGTTACATGTATAAATTATAAAATGGCACAGCTGCTTTGGAAAACAGTTGGGCAGTTCTTCAAAATAAAGCAGAGTTGCTCTATGCTCCAGCAATTCTACTCCTAGATATATAGATAAAAGAAAAAATGTATACATGAAGGTTCATATGTGCATTATTCATAATAGTGAAAAGGCAGAAACAATTTGGGAGGCTGAAGTATGAGGATCGCTTGAGCCCAGGAGTTCAATAACAGCCTAGGCAACATAGCAAGACCCTATCTCTATTTAAAAAAAAAAAAAAGAGGCTGGCACAGTGGCTTACAACTGTGATCCCAGCATTTGGGGAGGCAAAGGCAAGAGGATTGCCTGAGCCCACAGGTTCAAGACCAGCCTGGGCGACATGGCATATCGTCTCTACAATATGTCAAAAAATTAACTGAGTGTGATGGCGCATGCCTGTAGTTCCAGCTACTTAGAAGACTGAGGCAGGAGGATTGCCTGAGTCCAGCAGGTTGAAGCTGCGGTGGCTGTGAGCATACCACTGCACTCCAGCCTGGATGAAGGAGGGAGACTTCAACTAAAAATAATAGTAGTAATAATAATAATAATAATTTTTGAACAAGGAAGCTGGGCATCGTGACTTACACCTGTAATCCCAGCACTTTGGGAGGCCAAGGTGAGAGGATTGCTTGAACCCAAGACTTTGAGACCAGCCTAGGCAACATAATGAGACTTCATGTCTACAAAAATAAAAAAGTTAGTCCAGCATAGTGGTGCACACCTGGAGTCCCAGCTCCTCGGGAGGCTGAGACAGAAAGATGACTGAGCTCAGGAGGTCAAGGCGGTGGCAAGCCGTGTTTGCACCACTGAGCTACTGGACTCCAGAGATCGCCAGCTTGAAAAAAACAGTAATTTGTGATAACAGACCAGTATGTCCTTTCGGACACTCACCAGAAGAAATTCTAATCATTGTAATGTTTCTGTTTTTGTTTTTGAGTTGGAGTCTCACTCTGTCGCCCAGGCTGGAGTGCAGTGGCACACTCACGGCCACCCCAGCGTCGACCCGCCGGGCTCCGGCGATCCCTCTGCCTCAGCCTTCCGAGTAACCGGAACTACAGACGCACGCTACCACACCTGGCTGATTTTTGATTTATTGTAGAGATGAGGTCTCTCTAAGTTGCCCAGGGTGGTCTCAAACCCATGGGCTCAGGCAATTCACTCGCCTTGACCTCCCAAAGTGCTGGGATTACAGGCTGAGCCACCAAGCCCAGCTGGCTGTAATCTGACTTAAGCCTGCATGGCTTCAACTTGTCTCTTTAGTTGCTGTTGTTTGTTTAGGCCATCCACCCACATGCCTCTTCACATACCAATAAACTCAGTTTGTTTGGGGGAGATGTCAAATTAGCTCATCTGATCCTCAAAACAAGCCTTAAGAGTTAGGAATCATTTTTCCTGTTTTCTTTCTTTCTTTTGAGTAGGAGTCTCACTCTGCCACCCAGGCTGGAGTACAGTGGCATGCTCATGGCCACCACAACCTTGACCTGCTGGGCTCAGGAGATCCTTCCACCTCAGCTTTCCTAGTAGCTGGGACCACAGGAGCACCACCACACTCGGCTAATTTTTTTGATTTATTGTAGAAACGAGGTCTTGCCAAGTTGCCCAGGCTGGTCTCAAACCCCTGGACTCAGGCAATCCTCTCACCTCCGGCTCCCAAAGTGCTGGGATTACAGGCATGAGTCACCATGCCCATCTTTTCCTGCTTTCAAAAGTTGATGCTCTGATAAGTAAGGTAACCAGCATGAATCTTGGAATGCAAGCCAAGACCATAACTCAGGTGTCCTCACTCGGTCCAGCAGTTCTCTAGTTCCCTAGGACTGACTTGCCATGGGGGAGGGCTGCTGGATTTGGGGAACTTCCCAAGCCCAGTTCTGAGGCCAAGGGGCGGAGACAGAGCAGCCAGAGCTGACAGGTAGTGCAGGCCTCAGGAGAAAGCCAGCAGAGCTTGTGGCTGGGGAAGCCCATGCTAGGGCTGGAGCCAGGCCCCCCGAGCAGTGAGCCTGACAGTTGGGACTGGACTGTGAGGTGAAGGGGGTGGTGGGATGGGGCTGGGACTGAGAAGGGTGTGGCCGGAGAAGGAGGGACAAGGTGGAGGCTGCAGATGGGCCTGTGACCAGGGATTTTACAACTTGAGAGCCTAAATTTAGCCCAGCTGCGGCCTTCCTGACCCAGCACAGGAAAGAACAATTAGAAATCCTTAGTAAACAACCTCCTTTTCCCCCACCTCCCTCTTACTACCTGGCTACCCTTCTTCCCAGTCAAGGAAAACTCCTTCACAAGGAGACCTCAGGCTCCACAATTATCCCTTCTTCACCAAAACAGCAGTTCTCTTTGGAGAACGAATCCCAGCTGTTGGCAACGTGCATTTGCGCTAAGGTACGAACGTCTGTCTGATGGAAGGCCTTGCTAGCTAGCAGGCCTCGGTATACTCAAAGGAATAACTCTCTAATGATGGAATGTTTGACCTGAAATGTTTTTTATGCACATAATTATGAACATCTGGCACCATGCTGTAACGTGCTGACCGGAAGACCAATCCCACTCACATGGAGCTCATTGGTGTTTCTTTTCTTTTCTTTTTTGATCACTGTGTTGTCCAGGCTGGAGTGCAGTGGCATGACCTTGGTTCACTGCAGCCTCGACCTCCTGGGCTTGAGCAATTCTCCCACCTCAGCCCTCCCAGTGGCCGGGACTACAGGTGTGCACCACCATGCCTGGCTAATTTTTGTATTTTTTATAGAGACGAGGTCTCGCTCCATTGCCCAGGCTGGCCTCGAAATCTTGGGCTCAAGCAATCCTCCTGCCTCGGCCTCTTTAAGGGCTGGGATTAACGTCATGAGGCACCATGCCTGGCCTGTTTGGTGTTTCTGAGCAAGAGGAGAAACCCTTATTGGGTGGAAGAAGGAGGCAAGTGGGGCACCTCTGCGCTAAACAGTGGCCCTGAGCCAGCCCTGAGTCAGCCGGGCGGCCTTGGTGTGTCTGTCCCCCTCTCTGGTCACAGTCTCCTCCTCTAGTCCATGACGGGGAGGGCGATGATCACTAGACCCTTCCAACGTCGGGGCAGGGGGCAAGGAAGCCTCTCCTCCCCGATGAACCCCAAATTCTTAGAGATTGGGCTTTCAGTGGCCAGGCTGAACCCACAGAATGTGCTCCCACCCTCCCCGTGTTTGCCTGAGACCCAGATTCCTACCTGCAAGGCCTCAGGAGCAGGGGCTGCTCTCCCTGCTGGTCTGCAAAGCCCATCCCCGCTGCAGCCCCTAGCGAGAACTGAGCAGGGCTGTCCTGGTGCCTCTTTATCCCACCCTCTGGGGCAGAGCCAAAGTGAGGAGGGGCTCTGCAGCCAGGCATGGCCCTTTCCATGGCCCCAGGCCCACTGGTGGGAGGGGCGGAGGGCAGAGACAGGAAGGTTTGTGTGGGGGGCTCCCAGTCCGGACTCCCCGGGGTGTGGGTGGGTGTGAAGGCCACCAGGGATGCTTAGGTGATTGCTGGAGGAAATTGGGAATGGTTTAAGGACTTGAAGGGTCTGGAGAGGGAGGTTCCTGGGAGGGGGCCATGAGGACCCGCAACCCAGGACTGAGGGCCTGGGAGAAATGAGTTGTGTGGTCTGGGGGGATGTAGAATTGGGGAGGCCACATGAGAGCCTCCCCACACCCGCCAAGCCACAGGAATCCTGCTTGTGGAGCTGAGGTTGGGTGCAGAGGTCAGAGGGCAGGTGGGAGATGGTGTGAGCCAGGTGGGGGCACAGGGAGGCAGATCCAAGGCGGCCATATCCTGGACAGATCCAGGAGGCTCTGGGAACTGCCTCCAGGCCTAAGTGCAGTGACACAATCATGGCTCACCACAGCCTGGATCTGCTGGGCTCAGGCAATCCTTCCATCTCAGCCTCCCGAGCAGCTGGGTCTACAGGCGCATGCCACCACACCTGGCTAGTTTTTTTTGCTTGTTTGTTTTTAACTTTTTATTAGGGCAATTTGAAACGTATATAAAGTAATATACGTTTATATAAGAATAGCATAAAAACTCCTTTATTCAAAATTACCAGCATTCTGTCATTATTTATCATCTATAACTCGTTCCACTCCCCAGCCACCACTTATTATTTTTTATTTGTTAATTTACTTCTGACAAATAATTTTACATGTGTTTGGGGTACAATGTGATGTTTTGATGTATGAATATATTATAGAACGATTCAACCAAGCTAATTAACGTATTCATTACTTCATCAACTTGTCACACATTATTTTTTAAGATCCTTTTTGTTTGCTTGTTTTTTCGCTTTTTGAGTCAGAGTCTCACTCTTGCTCAGGCTGGAGTGCAGTGGCACGTTCACGGCCACTGCAGCCTCGACCCATTGGGCTTGGGTGATCCTTCAGTCTCAGCCTTCCAAGTAGCTGGAGCTACAGGCGTGTGCCATCATGTCTGGCTAATCTTTCTGGATTTATTGTAGAGATGAGGGCTCACCAAGTTGCCCAGGCTGGTCTTGAACCCATGGGCTCAGGCAATCCTCTCACCTCAGCCTCCCAAAGTGCTGGGATTGTAGGCGTGAGCCACCGCGCCTGGCCAAGATCCTTTTTCAAGAAAAGCACACATTTCAGCTGTAGAATTTGGGTAGAAGTATGCACATGTGTAACCTCCACCCTCATCATGATATGAAACGTTGCTATTGTTCCAGAAAGTTCCCTTGTGTCTATACCGAGTCAACGGCCCTGTTCCCTTCCTGGCAACTAATGTTCTACATTTTTTACTTTTACCTTACATAATATATGCTGATTCAATTAATTTCATAAGAATGGAATTGATGCAGGCACTTTCTGCATTTGGGCTGTTGTGAATCAGTCAGCTATGTACATTCTTGAACAAACATGCGCGTGGACGTATGTTTTCATTTCTCTTGGATAAATACCTATGAATGAAATTGCCAGTCATAGGGTTCATGTGTCTTAGAACTTTGGAGAATGTTAGGCAGCTTTTGTGAAGTAGTGATGCAGATTTTTCAGGTCAGCCTGGGCTTTGAGAGTGTCCGCTCAATGGGTCAGCCAGCCAAACCCCAGAGAGAGTCGTAGAGGGGTTGGTGAGCCTAGCCCCGGAAGTGTCAGCTCTAATGGGCTGGCAAGCCAAGCCCGAGAGCGTTGCTGGTTTGGTGGGCTGGCAAGCCTAGCCCCCGGAGTCTCGCCTTCTTCCGGCAGCTCTCCTGGTTCAGCCTGCTCCATTGGCTGGCAAGCCAGCCTCTGGGGTGCACGGCTCTTCGTCTCCGATGATCTTCTGTAGCTCTTTGGGTTGCAGCTCTTCAGGGTCGAGGTTCTTGTCTGATGCCCAGGAAGAATGAGGGACACAGACAGCCAGAAAGCGAAAAAGCAGGATTTATTGAGAGGACAGAAAAGCTCCCACAGTGGGAGGGGACCGAAGGGGTTGCCCTGGCTAATCTAAAAAAAATTTTTTTTGTAAGTCCATGCACGGTGGCTCAAGCCTATAATCCCAGCACTTCGGGAGACTGAGGTGAGAGGATTGCCTGAATCCGCAGGTTCGAGACCCACCTGGGCAACTTAGCGAGACCGCATCTCTACAATCAACCAAGACATTAGCCGTGTATGGTGGTGCGCGCCTGTATTCCAGCTGCTTGGAAGGCTGCAGCAGAAGGATGCTACTGAGTTGGAGTCCCACTCTGTCGCCCAGGCTGGAGGGCAGTGGCCGCTCCTGGCCACCGCAGCCTCGACCTACTGGGCTCCGGCGATCCTTCCGCCTCAGCCTTCCAAGTAGCTGGAACTACAGGTGTGCGCTACCAAGCCCGGCTAATTTTTTTTTTGATTTATTGTAGAGTTGCCCAGGCGGGTCTCGAACCCGCGGGCTCAGGCAATCCACTCACCTCAGCCTCCCAAAGCGTGGGATCACAGGCTGAGCCACAGAGCCCAGCACAACTTTTTTTTTTTTTGTAGGGACAAGGTTTTACTATGTTACCCCTGGCTGGTCGCAAACGCCTGGGCTCAAGCAATCCACCCACCTCAGCCTCCCAAAGTGCTGAGATTAGAGGCATGAGCCACCATGCCCGGCCCTGAGATCTTTCCACAAGAAGTCACTGTTGCCTGGTCTGTTTGTCAGTGAAGGTTGCTGTCCGAGGCTCTGTCCAATAAGGACGCTCCAAACTGGATGGTAGGAAATCAGCCAGTTACAGCCTCTTTTTTTGGGTGGCATAAATTCCTTGTGTATTCAGAGTAGGCAGGTCACTAGGACTAGGGCCAACCCTGAGTGACCCTCAGTTTGTGTACTTGCTGTGAAAATACCTGCCTGGCAGCACTGGTCTGGGAGTGACAGGGTCCTCAAATAGAGGCTGCATGCTTTGTCCCCCGACCTCCTGGGGTCTGGCCGGTGCAGGGGCAGGCAGACACTCCTGGACATCCACCAGCCCATGAGGCAAACTGGACAGGACACAAGGGAAAAGACTGACCCATGCCAGGACACCCCAGCCTCTCATGGCCTGCTTGGGCTGGCGGATGGAGATTGCTGTCTCCGTGAGTCTGCCCCCATGACTTGTCCAGCACGGCCACAAGGGTTGGGCCCTGAGAAGTGGTCGCCTTGAGTTTCTCCCCTCCTCCCTGGGATGGAGATGCGAAGCTGTCACTGGGCATGGGAACGTTGTTCCTGGCGGACAGGCACGCAGGCTTGGCACTCGAGCCGCCTGGAACGCCGTGAGAGGCAGTATGCTTCCATACTTCCTCTTCCAGGTGAACACACTGTCTCTTGAGTTGTCTGCAGCCAAGAAACCTCATGATCTGATAGAGTTGTCATGAGGATGAAATGAGGCCATGATGAAGCCGGCTCGGCACAGAGCTGGCCTGCAGCTCAATGAGTGCTCATGGCCAGGGAGGGACAGCGGGCTGGGAGCCAGGAGGCCTGGGGTGACCTTGGACAAGGCGCTCCTGGGCGTGGCTTCAGTCTCTTTTACACAGGATGTGTCTGAGGAGACAGGCGGGTAGGGAAGGGACCACGACCTCCAGGAGCCCGCCAGCTCTGACTACTTCTGAGACCCCTGCATTCCTTTTTTTTTCTTTTGAGTCAGAGTCTCACTCTGTCGCCTAGGCTAGAGTACTGTGGCATGATCACGGCTCATGACAGCCTTGACCTTCTGGACCCAGATGATTCTTCTGCCTCAGCCTTTCCAGTAGCTGGGACTACAGGCATGTGCCACCACCACGTCCAGCTAGTTTTAAATAAATTTTAATTTATTGTAGAGAAGAGGTCTCGCCATGTTGCCCAGGCTGGTCTTGAACTTCTGGGCTCGGTCAATCCTCTTGCCTCGGCCTCCCAAAGTGCTGGGATTACAGGTGTGAGCCACCGCATCCGGCCGGCATTCCCATCTTACTCCTCCAAAGCGCATACTCCCTCCACCAGACTTCACTGACCTGAGTGGGAGATAAGTTGGGAAACTTAAAAAAGACCAATCTAGTTGGGAGTGGTGGCTCACATCTGTAATTCCAGCACTTTGGGAGGTGGAGGTGAGAGGATTGCCTGAGTCTAGGGGTTTGAGATCAGCCTAGGCAACTTGATGAGACCGCATCTCTACCATAAATCAAAAAAATTAGCCGGCGTCTGTAGTTCCAGCTACTTGGAAGGCTGAGGCAGGAGGATTGCCTGAGCCAGCAGGTTGAGGCTGCAGTGGTTGTGAGCGTGCCATTGCACTCCAGCCTGGGCAACAGAATGAGAACCTGACTCAAAAAAAACCCACCAACCAAATAAGAGGAATTCACTTAAAAGTTCAAGGGAAGATTTTTTTTTTTTTTTTTGAGTCAGGTTCTCACTCTGTTGTCCAGGCTGGAGGGCAGTGGTGTGATCACGGTTCACCACAGCCTCGACCTTCTGGGTTCAGGTGATCCTCCTGCCTCAGCCTCCTGAGTAGCTGGGAACTATAGGCATGTACCACCACGCCTGGCTAATTTACTTTTTCTTGCTATATTGCCTAGGCTGGTCTTGAACCCTGGACTCAAGCAAATCTCCCGCTTTGGCCACCCAAAGAGCTGGAATTGCAAGTGTGAGCCACCATGCCCAGCTAGTATTTTACTTTTGCTGATCAAAATTATTTTTTAAAAGTTTACAGGTATTGTCAATATGTCCTCCATGGAGGCTGTGCCAGTTTACAATTCTACCAACATTATGAGGTGCCTGTTTCTGCACACCTTTGCCAACACACGTTATCAAACTCTTTTTTTAGAAAGCAGGATTTATTGAGAGGACAGAAGAGTTCCCACAGCAGAAGGGGACCCAAAGGAGTTGCCCTTCCGCCTCAGCCTTCCAAGTAGCTGGAACTACAGGCGCGCGCTACCACGCCCGGCTAATTTTTTACTTATTGTAGAGATGAGATCTTGCCAAGTTGCCCAGGCAAGTCTCGAACCCACGGGCTCTGGCAATCCACTCACCTCAGCTTCCCAAAGCGCGGGATTACAGGCTGAGCCACCAAGCCCGGCTTTATCAAACTTTTTAGTATTTAATTTGGTAAGTAAAACAACAGTATCTCATTTTAGTTTGAATTTACATTTCTCTTAATATGAGTGAGGTTAAGCATCTCTAAGAGGCATTTCCTTTTATTTTTTATTTTTTTAGAGATGAATTCTTGCTCTGTTGCCCAGGCTGGTCTTGAACTCCTGGGCTCAAGTGATCCTCCTGCCCTGGCCTCCCAAAATGCTGGGATTATAGGCATGAGCCCTGTTCCTAGCTCCTTTTATATTCATATTCTTTGCTCATTTTTCTGTTGGGTTGACCTTTTACTTATTTTATTAATTTTTCATAATACATTTTTATTGGGCAATATCTCATTTCATAAAATAAAGTAAGTGTTCCTGATCTTTTACTCATTGACTTATAAGTGCTCCTTATAATTATGGAAAGTAACCCATTGTCCGATTATGACACAAACATTTTTACACAGTTGTTTAAAAATTTTTTTTTCTTTTGGTGTTTTTATTCAGGCAGAAATTTTTTAAATGTGCTATGTAGCAAAATGTTTAATCTTACAGACTCTAATTTTTTTTTTTTTTTTTTTAGAGATGAAGTCTCACTGTGTCGTCCAGACTGGAGTGCAGTGGCCGCTCCCGGCCACTGCAGCCTCAACCTGCTGGACTCTGGCGATCCTTCCGCCTCAGCCTTCCGAGTAGCCAGAATTACAGGCGTGCGCTACTACACCCAGCTAATTTTTTGATTTATTGTAGAGATGAGGTCTCGCCTACCCAGGCGGGTCTCGAACCCGTGGGCTCAGGCAATCCACCCACCTCAGCCTCCCAAAGGCGCGGGATTACGGGCTGAGCCATCAAGCCGGCTAATTTTTTTTTTTTTTTTTTTTGAGCCGAAGTCTCACTCTGTCATCTAGGCTGGAGTGCAGTGGCACACTCATGGCCACCACAGTCTCCACCTGCTGGGCTCAGGAGATCCTTCTGCCTCAGCCTTCCAAGTAGCTGGAACCCCAGGTGCG
Organism: Cephalopachus bancanus; assembly: GCA_027257055.1. Classification (NCBI taxonomy): domain Eukaryota; kingdom Metazoa; phylum Chordata; class Mammalia; order Primates; family Tarsiidae; genus Cephalopachus; species Cephalopachus bancanus. Next base: position 1,700,110 of record JAPVLO010000254.1, read on the forward strand.
TGCCACCATGCTTGGCTAATTTTTTGATTTATTGGAAAGACGAGGTCTTGCCAAGTTGCCCAGGCTGGCCTTTTTTTTTTTTGAGTTGGAGTCTCACTCGGTTGCCCAGACTGGAGTGCAGTGGCCGCTCCTGGCCACCGCAGCCTTGCCTGCTGGGCTCCGGCGATCCTTCCACCTCAGCCTTCCGAGTAGCTGGAATTACAGGCATGCGCTACCACGCCCAGCTGATTTTTTGATTTATTGTAGAGATGAGATCTCGCTGCCCTGGCGGGTCTCGAACCCGCGGGCTCAGGCAATCCACTCACCTCCGCCTCCCAAAGGCGCGGGGTTACAGGCTGAGCCACCGAGCCTGGCTTCAGGCTGGCCTTTAACCTGTGGGATCAGGCAATCCTCTCACCTCGGCCTTCCAAAGTACTGGGATTACAGGTGTGAGCCACTGTGCCTAGCTGGGACTCTAAGTTTTGTAAATACTAGAAAGGTCTATCCACTCCAAACTTATATATATTTATTTATTTTATTTTATTTTTGAGTCAGAGTCTCACTCTGTAGCCCAGCATGGAGTGCAGTGGCATGCTCATGGCCACTGCAGCCTCGACCTGTTGGGCTCAGGTGATCCTCCCGTGCCATCGTGCCCAGCTAATTTTTAAAATTTATTGTAGAGATGAGGTCTTGCCAAGTTGCCCAGGCTGGTCTCGGACCCATGGACTTACGCAGTCCTCTCACATCGGCCTCCCAAAATGCTGGCATTATAGGCATGAGCCACCGCGCCCAGCCCCAAAATTATATTAAAACTTTTTTTGTGTGTTACTTCTAGTTTTTTTTATGGTATAGCTATATCAAGTTTATTTATCCATTTTCCTGTTGATGAGCATTTTTTGTTGCTTCCAAGTTTTTGCTGTGGCTGTGACGAACGTGTACACGAGTCTTGGTGTACTTTGGTGGATTTCACTCTATACTGTTGTCTCAGGTTGGCTTCCCTAGGGAACAGATTTGGAGGCTTACCGGCAGGATTTTTGCCGGGGCAACTCTCTGAAACACCTGAAAGGAGCTAAAGCAAGCAGGATTGGGTGGAGGGAGAAGTCGAACAGCCACATAATGGAAGAGAAGCCTCAGCTCTGCCGCTGGACGACCCTTCCAGTTGTCCCACATGAGTCAAGGAGCCTTGGCCTTCCACCTCCCACGGCAGAGAAGGCTGCCCCTGAGGAGGAGTGTGGATACCAGGGAGAGGCAGCTTCCTTGGGTTAGGGTAGTCACTGAGAGAAATGCACCTGAGCTCGGCGCCAATAGTCCAGGCAGCAGGCTCCTGAGGGTGGGGTCTGGGTGGTGCCCCCAGCATCTACCAGCACATTTTTTTTTTTTTGAGTTGGAGTCTCACTGTGTTGCCCAGACTGGAGTGCAGTGGTCGCTCCTGGCCACCGCAGCCTCGACCTGCTGGGCTCCGGCGATCCTTCCGCCTCAGCCTTCCAAGAAGCCGGAGCTACAGGCGCGCACTACCACACCCAGCTAATTTTTTGATTTATTGTACAGATGAGGTCTTGCCAAGTTGCCCAGGCGGGTCTCGAACCCGCGGGCTCAGGCAATCCACTCACCTCAGCCTCCCAAGTCGCGGGATTATAGGCTGAGCCACCGAGCCCAGCAACCAGCACATTTTAATACAACTGCAGGCGACAGAACATGGCATCTTCAGCTTCACCAGATTTTGCCAAATTGTTTTTCCAGTTGATTGTGCAGAACCAACTTTTCCCTTCTGCAGTACATAAGGATTTTTATTACTATCCTTCCTCTCCACGTTTTCTCTATCTTGGCTTCCCTGTGCTATTTTCTGGATAATTTCTACTGATCTTTCCAGTCTGGTTCTGGCCTCAAGTGATCTTATTGCTTCAGCCTCTCAAAGTGTGAGAGCCACTGCACCCAGACTGATTTTTTATATTTTTAATAATATAAAGTTTATTTCCCATAGTCAATGTGTTTTTTGAAGTTCCAGGGCTCTACTTTCACTGGTTGTTGCATCTCTTGACTTTCATGCAGCTGCTTCTTTCATATCTGTAATGGCGTGGGAATTCTGTCCTGCCTGTCCCATCCTCTACAAAGGGGATACTGCCTCTGCTTCTGCTGGGCTTTCTGGGGATACTACCAGCTCTGGATCATTTCTTTATTTCCTTCCTTTTAAAAAAAAAAAGAACTTTCAATTTCAGAATATTTGTAGGTTTATATAAATATTGCAAAAATAGTACCTTCTCATTTTCATAAGACGGCTTTCCTTCTTTTTTTCTTAAATGCTTGATCCTTTTGTCTTGAGCATCATTAAAAAGAGACCAGGTGACCAACTCTTGTCCCCAAGGTTTGCTCACGGGTGAAGAGCAGAGGCCCACAGGCTGTAATGGAACACTGGCCATGCCTCTTCCTGGCTGAGTGACCATGGGCACACTCCCTGATCTCTCACTGTGCTTCCTTGCCCGTGAAATGGCAGGAGATAATATTGTCCTTGTGGAGTTGTGCTGAGGATGAGAGGTGAGGTGTGAATGGTGGACAGCATGCAGTATCTGCTCAGTAAACAATGGTAATCTGACAGTAACAACAGGGGCTGGAGTGACAGGATGCTTTTTGCAGCACCAGAAGCCAGGCAGCAGTAGAAAACTGGTCCTGAGACTTTGCTTCAACTCTCTGAACAGTGAGCTCTAGTTACTTGGTATCCTGTATCTCACCTCTTTAGTGCTGGGAATTGAACTGGCCATTAGCAACGGAGACACTTTCACAATCCCCGCCCCCCACACCCCATTTGATGGTGTGAGAAAGGCTAGGGAGGAGAGAAAAATAAACCAGTAAACCAGAAGATCCCATCATAGGCAAAGCTATCAGGGCACTACTCCTGAGATGGGACTTAACAGAGTTCAGATTGCTCTGTCCAGCTGACCAGCAAAGAAAACAGAAAAGCCAGTGTCACACGTGACCATCACCTTAGCTGTGGGCCTATCTGGGATTCCTCACCTTGGGGCTGGCGTTTGTACGTCATGCTAGTTGTCTGCCTGTTGGTTCTTGGCTGATGCCACATGCTCCTCTCTACCGCAGGGGCTGGAAATCTGCAAACTACATTTTCCAGATTACCTTACATTTAGGCTTTTTTTTTCCCCCAGTGGAAGGTACAGGCAGCACACTGGAAGATAGGAAGAACGGCCACCTCCACCTCTGATGGCCTTCTGGCAGGAGCAGGTGAGTTCGGACTGCAGGCTTTTTGCTTAAGCAGCGAGAGTTCTGGGGCAGCAGTGGTGGTAGCTGCAGGCACTCTGGCAGCCCTGTGTGTGTGGTATGCATGAACTCTGGCTTGAGTCCAGCAGGTGACTTCAGGCTGGGTCTCTGCAGTGTTGGTGGGTGCTCTAGCAATGGTACCGGTTTCCCATGCAGGCCTGGAGGTGAGAGGCTTCCTGTAGTTATTCATCTCCAGATGACCTCAATAGGGAACCCCTATTGACTTTTCAGTACTTTTGCATTAATTCCCTACAGCAAATTCCCACTTGGAAATATTTAGCAACGGTTTTGTCTTCCTGCTTAGACACGTCTCCTGTTACATACCCTGACCTGGTCTCATGCTGCAAAGCCATGGCTGATGGGGGTCTGGCTCTTCTGGAGACCCTGGGAGATGGCACCACTGGGGTGTCGGCTCAGGAGAGGAAGGCCCTGATCTCTTGTGGGTGTGAAAACCTGGCTTGGGTTTATGGAGTCCCGCGTACCAGTCAAGGCAGGCCTGGGGAGAGTTGCTGCCTCCAGGGCTTTCCTGGTCCCTCCCAGCCCCTGCACACCCCACCCTGGTGAGTGCCAGGGCGCCACGCTGCCTCTTCTGCGTGTGTGCATCTGTGCCCCCTCATATCCCAAGTTCTCTTCTGTAGGGTAGGGATGGCATCCTTTCAGTCCTCACAGCCCCTGCTGACTGACGAGGAGAGCAGGGCATGAGGGGAGGGGTCGGCACCCAAAGCCTCCTGTGCCAGCCGCGTCTCCTCTGCGTGCACTGGATGTGAAGGCGGGAGGAGTCTGATGAGTCCCAGGAAAAACACGCCAAGAACTGAGTCAGTTTAAAATCAACTCTTAAATATTTAATTCCCATTTATTTAAAGTTTCGTCAGTCTGTGTACACTATTTATATTAAAAACACAGGAAGCTGGGGCTCCTAGCAAAAATATACATTTCAATTTTGGAGATTGTTCAGACACTGAGAAGAGCTACATCCTCAGCACCAGATGTGGGTGGGGTGAGGACAGGGCACGTGGTGGGGGAGGGGAGGTCAGTGCCAGCAGCTGTCCCCGCACAGCCTCCCCAAGAGGGAGCCCGCCTAGCCAGGCCCTGGTCAGCCAGGCGAGGGGGAGAGTCTCACTCATAGAGTGTGGTCCCGGGGCAGACGCAGGGCACTTCCCGCCAGAGCCACCGCCTGACACAAAGGACCAGACAGGATCCAGGTTGCCGGGCTCTAACCCCAGCTCTCCTACCACCCTGCTGAGACCCTGGGCAGCCCCCACCCCTGCGGGTTGGGAGGCTCTGCCCGGCACCGGCACAGCAGTCCCAGCTGAGCTTCGGCCTCCACCTAGGCAGGGGCACCTTCCCTGGAGTGGGGGAGAGGGGACCGAGGCTGTGCAAGGAGTCCAGGTGGCCAGCTGGGCTGAGTACAGGTAAGGGGAGGGCTGCAGCGCTGCTGGGACCAACGGACGTCGGGATGCATGGGATCAGTCCATCCCTGGCAGCGCCCGCTGTGAGCAGGTGCCACGCTGACTCAGGACACCCCCACCTACCCAGAGTCCTGGCCCAGCCTGGGCCCTCTCTGCCTCAGGGAGGCGAAGGCGGGGCAGACCCTGCAGGTAAAGTGATTTCAGTGCTTGCGTGTGAGCTGGAGTGGCAGCTCCAGGGAGTGCGGGAGGAGGGGGGCTCGACGAGCAGGCCAGGAGAGGGGCGGTCCTATCAGGCCGGCCCTGACACTGCGCGCAGACACAAGGGCAGCTGCTGCGGGATGGGGGAGAGAGGGGTGCTGATGGAGGGCCTGCCTGAGCTCTCCGTGGCCTCTGCCCCCAGCACTCAAGCCCCAGTCCTAGGGAAAGAACTAAGTGTGCTCTCCCTCCCTGCACCCAGCTCCACCTCCCTCCTGTGAGACTTGTTCCTCTTCAGTGGGGCCCCCCCAGGGGCACCCCACTCCTTCCAGGTCTGGGGTGTGGCCCCCCGGCGGCCTGCGCAGGGGGCCATCAGCAACATTGGCCTGAAAAACTGGTGTGAAGAAGCTGGAAGGATGCTGGGTGCCGCTGGGGCTGGGGCATGCTACAGGAGTGAGGCAGTGACAGTCTGGGGGAGGGGCTCAGGCCCCCTGCCCGCTGTCCTTCACAGCAGGGACCCCGTGACTACAGGTGGCTGCTGCAGTCAGGCCAGGCCACGCTCGGCTTCCCAGGGAAGCAGGGCCAGAGAGCTTAGTGTTTCTTTGGATGGCTCAAGTCTTTTGCTCTGAAGAAAGGAGGCAGAAGGGAGGCCCCAGAGCCCGCAGGTGCAGCGACTGGGCGAGTGCAGGCCCTGCTCCCTTCTGCTCCTGGGAAGGGGTGTGCAAAAGCAGAGGTCCAGTTCTATGCTGCTGGTGAAATAATACAGACGTCTCACCGAACGAGAAAGGAGGACAGACGTAAGGGCAGGGGCAAGAGAGGAAGAGGGAAACCTACAGAGAAATCAGGAAAGAAAGAGGAGCTGAGAACGAGGGAGATGACAAACACAGGCAGGAAGAGCTGTGGAAGGGAACACAGGAGCCAGAGGCCGGTGTGTCTGAGCACGAGGGTGATTCCGCAGCCCAGGCCACGTGCTCACAGGCGGGTCAACGGGAAGTCACGTGGGGGCCCCTCACGCCCTGGCCCCCTGGAGCCTGCAGGAGGCCTGGCACCAGCCCTCAGTACATGTCCTTGTAGATCTCTTGGAGCAGCGGGTGCAGCAAGGTCTCGGTCTCGGTCTTCTTGATCCTCTGCATCATCTGGGCGTGCTCGGTGACCAGCTGCCGCAGGTCGGCCATCTTCTGCAGCAGCTTGGGGAAGAGGTACTGGGCGTCGGGGTGGTTGGCCTGCAGATGGAACTCGAGGGCACGCAGGATGGTGTCCTGGATGGCCTCTACCTGAGGCACATTCATGAGGCCTGGCCGGTCTGTGGGGACACAGGGCACACAGGGGCTCAGAAAGGCAGAGGAGTCCTCTACCCACCCCGGGAGGTGACTTGGCCCAGGACAGCAGGCCTCCTTGGCCACGACAGCCAAGCCCTGTCCTGTTAGAGACAGCTCCACTGAGTGTCCTGGTACCCCATCCCTGGTCTTGGGCCACTTCTTTTGTTTTTGCTAATAGTTTGTTTTTGTTTTTCTGGATTTGGCAGTGGAGCATCATGGTTGAGACACTCAATGCCTGGATTCAAATCCCGTGTTTACCAGACTATCAATAAAACCATGGGCAGCAGGTCACTTAGCCTCTCTGGGCTTCATTTGCCTCATCTGTAAAATGGGGATCATGCACTGGGTTTGATGGCTCAGCCTGTAATCCGAGTACTTTGGGAGGCTGAGGTAAATGGATTGCCTGAGCCCGCAGGTTCAAGACTAGCCTGAGCAACTTGGCAAGAACTCGCCTCTACAATAAATAAAAAATTAGCTGGACATGGTAGTGCGTGCCTGTAGTTTTGGCTACTTGGAAGACTGAGGTGGAAGGATCACCAGAGCTGCAGGTCGACGCTGGGGTGGCCGTGAGCGTGTCACTGCACTTCAGCCTGGGTGACAGAGTGAGTACTTCCTGCACAGGGTTGTTGCAAGGATCAAATGAGTTATAATCTATCACAAAGAACCAGAACAGCGCCTGGCATGGAGGAAGCTCTATGCCACTGCTGGCTAGCATGGCCATTGTTGTATTAATTGTGTCAGAATTTGAAAAATGCAGGCACAATACAGAAAATGTCTCCACCAGCCAGAAATAACCCCCACTAACATGATGGCATCTTTCGTTTCAGTCTCTCTTCTCTCTTCTCTCCACTCTGTCTACATACACAATGAGATGAGCAGATCCTTCATGTCCACTGAGTGTCTTGCATGTGCCACTGCCATCATCACAGACACTCCCCAGGTGGTTCAGCCCAGGCGTGGTTCCCTGAGTGAGGCCCATCCCCAGGAAGACTGGCTTTTGGGGCCAGCCCACCTGCTCCACCTCCACTCACCTCCGCACAGAATGATGGCTGCAATGAACAGGGCCAGGTCACTGTCGTCAAGTTCCAGGGCGTTGAACTTGACAGCAAACTCAAACTTGGGCTCAATGATGTCACTGAAAGGCTTGCGGAGGCTGCGCAGGAACTCGCGGGTGACGAAGCCGCTGCCGTTGGCCACCAGCAGCCCGTCCTTGTTGACGATGGAGGCCAGCATGGCGAAGATGGCCTCATGCACACCATATTTGAGCAGGGTCACTTGGTCATTGAGGAAGAGGGTACTGAAGCTGGGGATGCTCTTGGCGAACTCGGTGAGCTCCCGCACAGTCTCCACCGTGGTGCACTGGCAGCGGTAGAAGACGTGCAGGCTGATCTCCTTGTAGGGGGGCAGGCCGCTCACCAGCTGCTTCCACACCAGACCCTTCTCTGCCTGCCACAGCGTCTCGATGTCGTGGATCACAAAGGGCTGAAGACCAGGCCCCATTAGCGGCCAGGCCTCGGGTACCCCACCCTGCGCTGCCCCCACCCCTGCCTACACCAGGAAGTCAGGGGAGTGAGGCAGGCCCGGCACTCCCCGGAGCTCAGCAGGTGGCAGTGGGGCCTGAGCCCGGGATGCGGCCAGGCCAGCGAACTCACCGCCGTGTGGCTGGCTTTGCCGGTGAGGATGCTGCGGGCCTTCTTTTTGGTCATGTTGAAGTTCTTCAGGTAGGCGTTGTAGATGTGCTTGGAGAAGGCCTTCAGGTCGGCCACCTGGGGGTTGTGCTGGCTCCCCTCGCTTGCTGTCAGACCTGCGACCAGCTTCCTCTTCTCAGCCTCTGGCATCCGGCCAAAGCGGATGGCTGCACGGGGAGCGGACAGTCACTGAGGTGACCGGGCAGGTCCCACACCTCTGAGTTCCCCATCCCTCTACAGATGCCCAGGGCCCAGAAACTCTAGTCAGCAAGGTGGGACTGCTGGGTTGGTCCCTCCAGAGCGCAAGCTCCACACGGGCAGGAACCCCGTCTTGATTGCAGTATGCCCGGCACACAGGGGTTCTCACTGAGTGACTGGGCTACTCTGGTTTGGGGCAGTGCACCAAAGCAGTTAAAGACAGTTTTGGTTGGCAGGCACAGTGGCTCATGCCTCTAATCTCAGCACTTTGGGAAGCTGAAGTGGGAGTTCGAGATCAGCCTGGGCAACATTACCAGATCTCTTCTCTACCAAAAAAAAAATTAGCTGTGCATGGTGGCACGTGCCTCGAGTCCTAGCTACTCAGGAGGCTGAGACAGAAGGATCACCTGAGCCTAGGAGGTCAAGGCTGTAGTGTGCTGTGAGCGTGCCACTGTACTCCAGCCTGAGAGACAGAGTGAGACCCTGACTCCAAACAAAACAAAACAGTTTCGGTGACAAAGGCCTGTGCCTGAATCCCAGCTCAACAGCGTACTAGCTATGTGCCTCAGGGTAGGCTGCTTCACCTTTCTTTCTTCATCACAAGGATGGGGCTGACATGCCTTAAGACTTACTGGGGGTCAGTTAAACAAAGGCACCCAGGTAGCAAGCACTCAAAACTGTCCTTAGTGACAGAACAGGATATAAATGTGCCTTCTCTCAGAGTGACAGTGAGAAAGATTCTGCCAGGCCTGGGAGCTCCTAGAAATCCCCTGACCCCATCCATAGAGACAGACTGAGGGGGAGGGACTAAACCCAGACCGCTAGACCCCCTCACCCAGGAAGAGCAGCAGACAGAAGGCTCAGTCCTGTCACCCTCTAAGATGCAAGGCAGTTAGGGCATCCTGGGTAAATGCTGGGCAAGCAGCTAACCTACCCATTATAGTTAAACAAGAGGCTTTCTCCTGTCCTCTGGGGTACCTAGAGGGGTATTGAAGGGGCAGGTGGGCTTCGCAATACCCTATCCTAAGGGTCTAAAGACAAGGCTGGTTCATGTGCCTGGAGCACGGAGCAGAGAAGGCTGTCACCCAGGCTGGCCTCCAAGAGACTTCACCTGGCTTCTGGCAACTGACACACGCAGTCACTCACTGGCCCCTGCCTACCTTCCTGAGGGGATCCCTGGCTGTTCATGCCATGTCAGGTCTTCTGAGCCAGGCTTGGAGTTCTGGGATTGGTTTGAATGATCCCAGCATCATTCAAACTGGGGTCAACTCTCAGCTCCCTTCTGGGCCTGGCGGGTGAGCCTCGGTCACAGAGGTGGTGACTGCCCCAGGGTGGGGAAAGCAGCAAGTCTTAGGCTCCAGACTCAAGGTCCAGACCAGCAAGGCTGACAAGCCAGCACCCAAGAGCTGCCAGGCGCTTCTCTAAACGTGTCCCTCCAGGCTGGACCGAGTGCTCCCTGGAACAGAGTCAGCAGCCCCTGTGCGGGCCCAGTCAGCACTCACCATTGTGCGACATGCCCAGCGCCAGGCATTTCTGGAAGCGGCAGTACTGGCACTTGTTGCGGTTCTTCTTCTGGATCTTGCAGCTCCGCTCACACTTCTCGTACTCCAGCTTCATGCGAATCGTCCGACGAAAGAAGCCCTGAGGGACCAAGGATGAGTAGGAGAGGCCGCCAGCCAGGGAGAGGCTGAGGGGCCGAGGACAGGGAGGAGAGGCTGCTGGCCGGGGAAAGGATGAGGTCCAACTCCTCCCAAAGGGCCCCATCATGCACACAGATTAAGAACACCTAATACTGACAGGTAATGGGGGGATGTTTTTGGAGGGCAGATGGAGAAGGTAAGTAACTCTAAAACTTCTGAAATAATTAAGATAACACACCTTATTTCAAATGCCTGGTGTCTTAAAGCTTCTTTGTCAGTTTGTTAACATAAAACTGTGTCGTGGCTAACCTGATTTATTCATAAATGTATCTGGGTCTGTGCATTTTCTAGGTGGTGGTTTAATAAAATGGTGAAATTTTGATGGCTATAAAGTTTTTTTTGTTTGTTTGTTTTGAGTTGGAGTCTCACTCTGTCGCCCAGACTGGAGTGCAGTGGCCGCACCCGGCCACCGCAGCCTCGACCTACTGGGCTCCGGCGATCCTTCCGCCTCAGCCTTCTGAGTAGCTGGAACTACAGGCATGCGCTACCACGCCCGGCTGATTTTTTGATTTATTGTAGAGATGAGGTCTCGCTGCCCAGGCGGGTTTTGAACCCGCGGGCTCAGGCAATCTACTCACCTCAGCCTCCCAAAGGCGCAGGATTACAGACTGAGCCACTGAGCCCGGCTGATGGCTATAAAGTTAGTAGGAAAGACTAGAGGCATCACTTGAAAAAGAAGTATCTTGTTCTTATTTTTCGCAAAATGCTCCCTTCAAGACTTGAGGTGCAGGAAACCCTGACCTCAGGTAGAAAGAGGGCTCAGTCCAAGCCCCTCACTCTGTCCTGCTTTTCTGGTCCCCAGAGAGGTGCCACAACCCACAGCACCCCAGTGAGTGGTTGGTCAGCATTCCAGGTGCCCAGTAGGGCAGGCCTGACAAGGGAACCTTCCACCAACAGGCTGGCTGCCTCCTGGGTAAGAACCCCAAAATGGGTAGTCAGGGCCCCACCCCAAGGCACTCACCATGTGACCGCAGGCTAGCAGCTGGTCACTAACCCCCATAGTCCATACCTTGCAGCCCTCACATGCGTGGACGCCGTAGTGGAAACCTGAAGCCTTGTCCCCGCACACCCGGCACTCCATGTTGAGGCTGCCGCACGAGGCCCCATCACAGCCCATCTGCAGCTGGTCCAGCAGCGATGGTGGCGAGGAGCTCTGGGAGAGGTCTGCGGACACACGGCGGAGGGCGTCAGACTCTGCCAGGCCGGGAGTTGGGCGTGGAAATAGCCCCACTGCCCTGCTCAGCTGCTGACCAGCTTTGCGGCCTCAGGGAGCTGACTTTTCTGAAGACCAGTTTCTTCACCTAGAATGTGGGGCTTATGACAGTTTCTCTGGGAGGATGGGAAAGTTTCCAAAGCCTTCCCCAGTCGAATGCTCAGTGGCTGTGCGGTACATGATGGGACCACTAACTGGTCTGAGCCAGAGTTTCCTGGGCTGAACTCACCATTGGGGAAGACAGCGGTGGGGGGGGCTATGTTCTGGGAGGAGAGACCCAGACGGAGGAAGCAGACCGAATCTTCAGCAATCCTCGGGAAGCAGCTCTCTTGGCTTAGAGGCTGCTACTGTGTCAGCCCATGTGGGGTTTTATGGAAACTGCAGCAGTGTGGACCTTTGCAGAGCCAGCCTCCACCCCTCAGAAGTTTTATTTTTGTATGAACTCCAAGGACGCTGTAAAGCAAGGGTACCCAACCCCTGGGCCTGTTGGGAACCAGGCTATATAGCAAAAGGTAAGCAGTGGGCAAGTGGAGCTCTGCTTCCTGTTCCATCAGCGACGGCATTAGATTCTCCCAGAAGCCTGAACCCTACTGCAAACTGCACATGCGAGGGATCTAGGTTGTGTGCTCCTTATGAGAATCTAATGCCTAATGATCCCCTCCCACCCCTCCCCCCAGCCTGTGGGAAAATTGTCTTTCACAAAATCGGTCCCTGATGCCAAAAAGGTTGGGGACTGCTGCTGTAAAGGATCTCTCAAGAAGCCCAAGTGCATTCCAATGAAGCTTCTTGCTTGAGTAGAAAGAGCTTGGGTCTCAGTCATGTTGACTGAGCAACACACTGAATTTCTCCAAGTTATTCTACCAGATGTACAGATGATGGAGTTTTGGTGTTGAGAGAACCAGCAAGGAAAGCTTGCTGTGAGAGCAGTGATGACAACTGCTCTCTTAGTGGGCAGTAAGCTTAGACAGCTTACTAAGTAAGCTGACTTAGTAAGAACTGCCAGAAGTCTCTTCTGAATCTCTCCTTTGGACACACAGAAATGAGTTCTTCCCCTCGGAAAGGGCCCTGAACTGAGCCTCAGATTCCTGACTCCCAGAGCTGGTGTGTGACCCCGCATACAGCCTATCCTGCATTTGCGGTAATGGCCTTCCAATATCTGTGCTCTTCTCTGATGATTGAGCGACCTCCTCAAAGGCAGGTGCTAAATCCCCAAGCCCCAGAATCAGCCACTCAGAGCAGAAGGGTACCTCGGGAGACCCAAGCCATGGTGATGACCCCAGAGGGGCCCTTCCTCGGCCTGCATGCTCCCTCTACAACACAGGCCAGGTGGCCTTGATTTCCCCAACACAGGAGTGACCCCTCCAACCAAGCAAAGCACACTCCATCCCTCCCACACTTTCCTCCCCACTCCCCCAGCTCCCTCTGAGGTCCTGAGGCAGGCAGCAGGAACGCCTCCCATCTCCCTCCTCCCTCCTGATCACAGGAAGAGGAGCACAAGAGGCGCCCCAGACCACGGCAGAGAGGTCCAGAGGCCTGCTCCCCTCCTGGCTGGTGAAGTTTGGGTGACACAAATCTCAGGCTCCTAAAAATGGCCTGACTTGTCCCAGCACCTCAGCTCCCAACTTCAGTCATCCTAGGGGGTAAACTGCCGCCTCAGGCCACAAACTGAGAAAGAGGACTCCCTCAACCCCTTGGGCTGGGCAGGGACACCTGTGCTCTGGAGGGGTAGAGCTACGTTGGTTTTCCCAGTGGCCTCTGTTACAACCTGACATATTCTGTGTGTTTGTTCATTGCTGGGCACCACCCCCTGGTTTTAAGGGCCAGAAGGGCAGGAACTTTGTTCATCAGGACACTGCTGTGGTCCAGCACCAAGAACTATAGGGTGCCAGGCACACAGCAGGCACTAGCTCCCTGGGAATCAGCAGGCCTCAAGCTGCCCGGCGACCCGGCCTCCTCACCCACCATAGCTGCAGCCATGATAAAAGGCACAGTAAGACTCACAGCACCAGTTGCTGGGAGAAAATGAGACAACGTGTAATAGAGACCCTTTGTGGGAACACGCAGATGCCGGGGCAGGGAGGGTTTCCGGCATTTCCTCCTTGAATCTGTGTGGTCTGTGCACATGTTTGCTTTCTGGTGCTTCTTGTCATCTTGTTTCTGTGGCTCGCATGTCTGCCTACCCTGCTAGACTCAGGGATCCCCTTTGGACCTCAGAGCCCACACTCCACTGAGTCTTGTCTACCTCAGATCAGTCACAACTACCGAGGTGCCTTCCTCATCCTCCCTTGTGGCTCTGGAAGGTCAGCAGGTGTCGAGGCATTTGGTTGCTGTTGGCACAGAGCACAGCAGTGCTACCCTCTCTGTTCATCCAACAGACATTTGATGAGCATCTGCTGTGTGCAGGGCAGGACCCAGACCCTGCCCTCAAATAGCAGAGCCAAGAACGAAACAAGAAAACGAGTATACAAGACAGAGAGCAGCAACACCAGATCAAGGGCAGGCGAGTGGTGCCGGATTTTAGAAGACATTGGCTGTGCGTGACTATCAGGGACTATGACTGCTCCCCTCTCTGTTCAAAGAAAGGTGAGAACTCTGGATGCCTTCCATGTCGGCTTCCAGGTGCTCAGAAACCTCAGGCATGCTGGGTGACCTGCTTCAGGAGCCATGCAGCCCAAGTTCAAATGCCAGCTCCACCACACCGTAGCTCATGGTCCTGAGGTAAGAGCCAAGTGTCCTGGGCTCAAATACCAGTTCTGGCCCCTAGGCCTCAGTTTCCTTCTCTGTAGAATAGTGTGATCACTCTATAAAATGGAGTATCTGTAAGAGTCACACTGAAGAGTAAAGAGTCAACATGGATTAAGCTTTCGGACCACTCCAGTGCTGCAGAGTATCTATCAGCTGTCAGGATGCTGCAATTCTGCTCACTCCTGGCGTATGCCCACTGGGGCAGGACCGTGCCTCTTCTTTCTTCTGGCTGTTCACCCCTCTTCCCTGACAGACTCACAGAGGCCCAGAGAGGTGGTGGGGCCACATGAGGCCAGGAAAGCTCTCCTCTTTCCTCTCCTGTCCTGCCTCTGGCCCGAAGCTCAGGTGTGCTGGGACCTCTGGCAACCTCACTGGCCACCAGTGAGGAGAGCTCTGGGTGTGAGGAGAGATCCCAGGCAGGTGTCCCAGAGGGGCTCCAGTCAGGAACCAGCTGCCAGTGGACTGAGGGGAATCAGGCCTGGGGCAGTGAGGGGTCCTGGGAAAGTCCTGCCCACAGGTGGTACACAGGGGTCGGCGGCCTAGCGTGGGAGCAGTCAGGGAGGCCTTGGGGATGACTGACGGCGGTGGGCACAAGGCAAGCACACCCTGCCTATTGAAGAGTCTCACACTCTACCAGCTGAGCTAGCCAGCGGGTGTTCGGCAACTATCTGAGTGGAGGAAGAGACCACAAATAACAGACACACGAGCAGGGAGAGGCAGGAGCGAAGAGGGGCTTCGCTGGGGAGGGGTCGCGTGTGGCCTACAGGGGAGGCTCTGCTGTGGGATGCATGTGCATTGGGGCCCTGAAGTGATGGCAGTTTGTGGGTGGGTCTTCCAAAGACACAGTCCTATGTCCTCCTGGCCAACCACCTGGCTTAAAGGTTTACTCCCAAATCACGACCACATCCCACCCAAAATGATGGCAGAACTCTCCCCACTCTGGGGCAGGCTCTGAAGGTCCCACCACCTCCCCTGCTATGACCTCCTGGTTAGAGGTAGGGGTAAGCGGGCACCTGATCAAGAAGGAGCTGGGGCTCCAAGGGGCCCTCCTCCACAGCAGGAGCCCCTGCCTCGGCGACCCTGGTGTGCTATAAAGAGAGGCCAGCTGCTGTCCCAGGGCCGTCTGCCTGCACAGCTCTCTCCCACAGCCCAGTGTAGGGGGCCTCTCACCAAGGCCAGCCCCCCACTCCCTTCGGCCTCCCTTCTACTCTCAGAAAGGCCTGTCATCCTGTCCCTGATCTCTGCCTCTGAACGTCCTCTAGAGGGACACCCTGCCTGGCCTACTCACCTGGCCTTCCAAACATCTACGAAGGGCCTGCCTCCACTGGGAGAGGAGAAGGAAAAGAGACAGTTTTGCTTGCTTGTTTTTGAATCGGGGTTTCACTCTGTCTCCCAGGCTACAGTGCAGTGGCACAATCAGGCCTCACCGTAGCTTTAATCTCCTGGGCTCAGGTGATCCTCCTGCCTTAGCCTCTTGAGTAGCTGGGACTATAGGTGTATGCCACCACACTTGGATAATTTTTTGAGTTTTTGTAGAGACAAGGTCTCTCTATGTTGCCCAGACGGAAGAGGCAAAATTTATCAAGCCCGTACTAAGTGCCAAGTATGTTAGTATCTTTATGTTTGTGTTATTCATTGTCACCTTGGAGGACAGTAATTACTATTATGTGAAGGAAACTGAGGCTTGTTGAGGTTAAGGAATCCACCAGGGTCACCTGCCTAATACATGATGGGACTGGGACCTGAAACTAAACCTGAACCTGACTTGCCTGCAAAGGCTGTGTGTTGTACCAATACTTTCTTTTTATTTATTGCATGCCTACTGTGTGCTAGGCATCAGCATCCTACTGGGCACTTTACACCCATTAATCTCATGTCAGCCTCAAAACAACCCTTCAGTTAGCTCTTCTTACCTCCACTTTATAGGTAAAAAAAGTGGAGCCTCAGTTCCTTAACTCAGAAGGTTAAGGAACCTGTTGACAGGTGGCTGTGATGGTCTATGTGTCAACTTGATCAGGCCATGGCGCCCAGGTTTTGGCCAAACCTCAATCTAGTTGTGGCTGAGAAGGTATTTTTTTAGATGTGAATAAAGCTGAAATCAGAGACTTTGAGTAAAGCAGATTACCTCCATAATGTGAGTAGGCCTTGTCCAACAGATGGAGGACTTAAGAAAAAAGACCGAACCCTCATCCAGCCCTCCGAGGGAGGGAATTCTACTTCCAGAATGACTTTGGACTTGAGCTGCAACGTCAACTTTCCCAGCCTGCTCATCTTGCAGATTGTGGACTTGCCACCCCCACAACAGTATAAGCCAGTTCCTTAAAACACAGCTCTCTCTTTCACACATACACACACACACCCTACTGGTTCTGTTTTTCTGGAGAACCCTGGCTCATACAGTGGCAGAGTGAGAATTACGGCCTAGAGCCATCCGACCCTGGAGCTGAGCCCTGAACTGCTGTACTCTACTGCTATCCTTATGTACGCATGTCCTTTACTACCAATCAATAACGGTATGATAAACAACAGGAGGACATGGTCACGGTTAAGGAGGACACAATGTCATTATCCACATGTTTGGACTCAGTGTAAACACTAGCTTCGTCACCCAGAGAGTCAAGTATTCGTTTTGCCATCTTTGATTACAAGTTCAGCAAATAGACACTCTTGACCTTATCCACATCACCAGTGTGTGGTGGAGTACTCTCTTGCATCTAGCCTTCATTGCTGGAGGGGTGATATTGTCATGGCTGAAGGACAGTCTGAGGGGCCAGGCTGACCAATTCACTTTGCAGGCAAAGCCCACGGGCAAATAGGTGCCCTGCGGCTTCTGAAGTCAGGGCAAATTCTGCAGAGATCTGGGGCTGGGTTACTGACCATCCTCCTTACTTCTGTTGTCTTGTTTGCCTGAACTGTGGGATCCTTGGGATAGGCACTGGACCTTGCTCACCACTGAGCGGCTAGCTCCTGGCCCAATGCCTGGCCTAGGAGGAAGGACACTTTATCCACCTCCTTCTCAGGTGTGACTGGGAAGAATGTCATGGAAGCAGGAGGGATAAGAATGGGAATGGGGTGTGAGCCCTGGCTCTCACTGCCCCTGCCCCTTCCCAGCTGGGGGACCCTGAACAAGCGAGTTCCTGGGAACCTCCATTTCCTTGTGGATGGTAAAGCCTATCCACCTGCTTGGAGGGGAGGGGGAGGAGCTCAATATCAAGATGCACGGTCAGTGCAGAGCTGCTGCAGGGTTAGAGGTGAAGCAAACGGTGGTATTCTCCTGCTGTCTCAGGGCTCACAGTTTATGTCCTTTTGGGTCCCTGGGATTCCAGAGGCCAAAGTCATAACCCCTGGGGGTGGTACCCTGTGGTGTGTTAGACACCACCATTAACTCTCACCTGACTGGCCCTTAGAGGACAGGACACAGCCTTTAAAGGTGAAGAGACAGATAAACTTGGAGAAGTGAAGGTTGTGGCAAGGGCCACAGCTCACAGCGCAGACCTGGGATTCCTACCCTGGCTTGTGTGACCTCAAAGCCCTTTTGCCCCTATTCACAGGATGAGGCTTTATCTCAAGGACCCCTTACCTGCCAGATCCTCAACCCCCTTATTAATTTTTTTTTTTTAAATTTAGAGAAAAGTCTCACTCTGTTGCCCAGGCTGTAATGCAATGACCCAATCTTAACTCACTATAACCTTAAGCTCCTAGGCTCACGCAATCCTCTCATCTCAGTCTCCCAAGTAGCTGGGACTATAGGCGTGTGCTTCCACACCCTATCCTATCCTATCCTATCCTATCCTATCCTATCCTATCCTATCCTATCCTATCCTATTTTTGAGTTGGAGTCTCACTCTGTCGCCCAGGCTGGAGTGCTATGGCACATTCATGGCTATCCCAGTGTCAACCTGCTGGGCTCTGGCGATCCTTCCACCTCAGTCATCCAAGTAGCAGAACTACAGGCGCATGCTACCACACCTGGCTTATTTTTTATTTATTGTAGAGACGAAGTCTCTCCAAGTTGCCCGGGCTGGTCTTGAATCCATGGGCTCAGGTAATCTACTTGCCTTGGCTTCCCAAACTGCTGGGATTACAGGCTGAGCCACCAAGTCCGGCCTATTTTATTTTTTGAGTTGGAGTCTCACTCTGTTGCCCAGGCTGGAGTTCAGTAGCATGCTCAAGGTCACCACAGCCTCAAACTGCTGGGCTCAGGTGATCCTTCCACCTCAGCCTTCCAAGTAGTTGGAACTACAGGCGTGCACCACCACACCCAACTAATTTTTTATTTACAGTAGAGGTGAGGTCTCCCCAAGTTGCCCAGGTTGGTCTTGAACCCGTGGGTTTAGGCAATCCTCTTACCTTGGCCTCCCAAAGTGCTGGGATTATAGGCATGAGTCACTGCCCCCAGCCCTATCCCTTTTTAAACAATTAATTCTTTTTTTTTTGACTCAGAGTCTTACTCTGTCACTCAGGCTGGAGTACAGTGGAGTACAGCTCATTGCAGTCTCAACTTGCTGGGCTCAGGCAATTCTTCGCCTCAGCTTTCCAAGTAGCTGGGACTACAAGCACGTGCTACCACTCCTAGCAAATTTTTTTGATTTGTTGTAGAGACAATGTCTTGCATAATGTTACCCAGGCTGGTCTCAAACTTAAGGGATCAGGCAATCCTCTTGCCTTGGCCTCCCAAAGTGCTGGGATTACGGGCATGAATCACTGCGCCTGGCCTTAAACAATTAACTTTAACCTTAAAAAAGAAAAAAGCAGGCTGGGCATGATGGCCTGTAATCCAAGCACTTTGGGAGGCTGAGATGGGTGGACTGCTTGAGCCCAGGAGGCCAAGACCAACTTGGGCAATATAGCGAAACCTCATCTCTACAAAAATTAGCCAGGCACAGTGGTGTAAGTCTGTAGTCCCAGCTACTCAGGAGGCTGAGGCAGGAGGATCACTTGAGCCAAGTGATCAGGAGGTTGAGACTGCCATGAGCCATGATTGTTGTAATCACGCCACTGTACTTCAGCCTGGGTGACAGAGTCAAGACTCCAATTCCAAAAAAACAAAAACAAAGCAGTTCAACTGCTTTTTAAATCATAAAAGCAGTACAGGCTTGTTGAGAAAAATTCACAAGGGTGTGCAGCATCTTACGACAGATCCTCCTTATCCATGATCCTGCTTCTCAGAGTCAGTCCCACTGGTCCTTCAGTACACACCCTTGTGGCGCTTTTTATGACACAAAGACTTTAAACCATGGGATCCCCAATTTGTCAAAAACTTATTTAATATATATAAACTAGCCTTGTCATTTGCAATGACTCCAGAGCATTTCACCATCCGGCTCACCACAGTTTACATAGCCAGTTCCCCATAGATGGGTGCTTTCCTATTTTTGGTTCTTATAAGCAGTGCTGCAGTAAATAAGCTGGTGTGGAAATCTCTGTGCATGCTGAGCAAGTATTTACACAGGACACATTCCTAGAAGTGGAACTGCAGGGTAAAAGAAATGTACATTTGCCGGGCTCGGTGGCTCAGCCTGTAATCCCACGCCTTGGGAGGCTGAGGTGAGTGGATTGCCTGAGCCCGTGGGTTCGAGACCTGCCTGGGCAACATAGTGAGACTGCATCTCTACAATAAATAAAAAAAAATTAACCGGGCGTGGTAGTGCATGCCTGTAATTCCAGCTACTTGAGGCGGAAGGATCGCCTGAGCCCAGCAGGTCGAGGCTGCGGTGGCCGGGAGCGGCCATTGCACTCCAGTCTGGGAGACAGAGTGAGACTCCAACTCAAAAAAAAAAAAAAAGAGATGTACACTCAAGTGTTGGTCTACACTGCCCTTACCATTGGCAGTGGAAGGGCCACGTCCTCGCCAGCAGGTCAACACTGACCACACAGTCCTCTTCACCAATCTGACAGGCGAAATGACATCACAACTTAAGATGCCCTGTAGGGGGCTGAGGCAGGCGGATCAGTAGAGTCCAGGAGGTCAAGGCTGTAGTGAGCTATGATTGTGCCAGTGCACTCCAGCCTGGGCAACAGAGTGAGACCTCATCTCAAAAACAACAACATCCAGATCACTGGTTAGACTGGAAAACCTGATGTGATTTCTGGTCACTTGTATTTGTATTATTTGAACTGTTTGGATTCTTATGTTAGGTGACTTGTGTTATAGAATCTGTGAGACCTTTTTTGGCTTTAACCCACTGTGATCATGTTACACGGTCCCCTCCTGTTTCAAGTACTGAACAAGGAAGTCTCTCTGCATCCACCTCATGTGCTGCTTTGGCAGTCGGAATCTATTAAGCACTACCTCATACAAGCACTGGTCAGGCAAATCTGCCCTGGATAATTTTCCATGCCCTGAATCCCAGTGAAGCTGCTGAGATGTCGGTGTCATGCCTGCCTCACCTTGCTCCTGCTCCCAGGCGCCTCGCCTTGGCCTGCATGTGAGCAGCAGTGCTACCTGGGATACAGCACTGGTCCCCACATGGGGTGTGTAGGAACTCCAGGGCAGGAAATTGCTCTGCAGGTCACTTCCATCCGCCTGGGCCCAGATGGGGGGTGAGGTAGGCCAGGGCAGGTGGTATGGCCGTCTCCCCTCCCTCATTCTACTGGATCCTCAAGACAGCTCATACTTGCTCTTAGCCCTCAGCATCTTCCCTCAGCATCTAACCCCTTCTAACCTTCCTCAAGTCCAGAACAGGATGTGATATTGATGCCAAGTGAATTATCACTCCTGGTTAGCCATTCCTCCCGTGTGAGACAGGCTAAATCTCCAAAGTCATCCCAGCCACCAGCCACTAGACAGGGAATGCGTTACTCTAGGGATGGGGGACAGCTTCACTTTGGCCCTGGAATCACACCAAACCTACTTTGGTCACTCCCTGTGACTGAGTCGGATCAGAAGGACCAGATGGATGGCTCTCCCCTCCCCCCACCCCATCCCGTGCCCTGAAGAGGAAAAACCTCTGCAAAATCCTAGAACTTGCTTTGCAGGTTCAAGGTGGCGTGGCTCAACGATTCGAGTCCCTCTTTGCTGTAGACCCAGGCAGGAGCCTGTGCTACCTCCACAGCCTCCACCTTGCATTAACTGGGACACAACTGCCTCCTTTACCCCATGCAGACACAGGGGTCCACAGCCCATCCCACTGGGGCAGGCCTGCTTCTCTGCCCTGAGCCACCGCCTGAGGCCAGGCTCTCCTTCGCTGAACCCAGGAAGTGCAGAGTGTCCACTTCCTCACAACCCAGGTTCCCTCTGGGGGAAGGGAGTGAGGATCAGTTGGATGTGCCGCCCTGTGGCACTCAGGTGAGGGGGTGGTAATCAGCAGCAGAGAAAGAAAGGGGCTGAGAGGTGGCGTCTGTGTGCCCTTGAAGGTCAACATAACATGACAACAATAACAGAACCGATGATGACAGAACAGTACATGGTACCGGAGAAAACTATCTACACTGCTGCTGACAGTGGATAAATAAAGGGGCGCCGACAAGTGAGACAGGAGAAGCTAAGATACAAATGGAATATTCACCCCAGTCATTCATACTAACTGTGGAGCATTTTTACCTGATTTCAACTGCGCTTTAACAGGGATGTGTAATAACTAGCACCAGATCAACTGAGTCGTGTGTTTCCACTGTTCACAACAATCCCAGGTACAGCTGATTTTTCGATGTGCCCTTTGTGCAGTTGGTCCCAGCTGCCTTATGGCAGCAGGGGTGGAATAATGATCCTGATGACAACATGCTTACAAATGTTCACTCAGTTAATTCTCACAAAAGCCCGTATCCATATCACCTGCCGTCCTCTTCTGTTTTACAGAAAAAAAAGTGGGGAAATGTGCCCGAGGCTCTGCAGCTGGCGAGGGGCAGAGGAGGGGCATGAGCCCAGGCTGACTGGCTCTAGTCCTTAACAACTCTGCTACTCTGCACCCCGCAAGGCACTGTTCACAGAGGACCAGAACCCTGCTCGCCCAGCTGTCTTCTCTGCCCGTGTCCCCTGCCAGTCCTCTCCTCACCTGTGTAGCTGCTGGAAGGAAGTGCATGCTCTGGTCCCCCATTGAGCTCTGGGGCCCTTCTGCCTCTGCCACTTCCTCTTTCTCCTCCTCTTCCCGGACCTCAGGGGCCTCCTCCTGTGGCTGCGCCATGGCTGATCTCCCCTCGGCACCACGCCTGCAGGCCCGGTCATAGCTCTGGCATCGTCAGGGTTTGATCGCAGATGGACCTCTGCAGGGCAGTTCCCGTCAGCCTGGGCAAAGGGGGAGACAGGGAGAGGTCAGGGAGGCAGTGACAAAGGAGACAGGATGGCAAGAGTGGGGCTTGCCTGGGGCTGCCCTCATGGAGGGCCTCTGCTCCCCGCCTCAGTCCCCACAGTGCGATCCCAAGGCCACTGCTCCCTGCATCGCAAGTCACTGGCCTCCTAACCTTGCCCACCGACTCTTGTGGCTGGTCTGTGGGTTCAGAGCAGGCTCCATTAACCAGATATGGAGACACACCACTGTGAGTGCCACCTTTCCCTGCCTCCTCGGCTGCATCCTGTCTTTGAGCTTCTAGGAGCCATGTCAGGATGACTTGAGGGGCTTTCCCCAACTCTCCAGTCCCCTTGGGGATCCAGATATTCATCCCACCACCCAACCCCCACCCTATCCCCACAGCACTCAGACTCAAGAATCCCTGTTCTCCTGAGCCACTGTTCCTGATGGGGCGGGTCCCATCCTTTCTGCATTTGGTGGGGAAGAAAGGTATGAGCCCCTGCTGTGCTTGGCTCACACTGACAGCAGATGTGCAACCAGACCCTCAACGGCAGAGCTCTCAGACAAGGGGAGCTGCGCTCTGTCCGGGATCTTTCCAAGGTGGGGTACTAGGTGGTGACCCCATGTCCACATCACCCAGGAGGAGGTAATTCCAACCCTCAGCAAGTAGAATATTGTCCACAGATGCCACAGTCAGAGATGGTAAGACATGAGGTGCTGTGGGAAAGTGTCCTCCCAGCAGGGAGCTGCTGTAGCAGTGCAGGCCATGGAAGAATTGGGAGAAGGAAAGATCTTTTAGGGAGTTGTAAGCATCTGTGGGATCCCTTCTTTTGGTTATCCCACAGGCAGCTCAAACTCCAACTATCCAAACAGAACACACCATCTACCTCCAAACCTGCTCTGTGTCTGATCATCTAGTGACCCACATGTCCATCTGACCTCCATCAAAGCCAGAACCATGGGTGATCCGAGACTCCTGCTCTCTCCCCCGGCTCTAGGCCTCCCAAGTTGGCTGTACACTGGAATCACTGGGGAGTTTGTAAGAACATGGATAGATGTCTAGGCCCAGGCCTGAACATTCACATCTGATTGGTTTGGAAAGCAGCCTGAGCACTAGTGTTTTTATTGTATAATTTTACTGGTGACTGTGATGTGCAGCCTAGCCTGAGAACCACTGCTCCACAGCAAAGCAACTTCCAACTGGTAGTAAATCGTTCCCTTTCAACACCTCTTAAGGCCACCCACTCCTTTCCATCAGGCTTGAACTTCACAATGACCTCTTAATTGGTTAAAAGCAGCTTGGACACTCAGCCCTAGAGTCTAAGAGGCAGAGAGTGGGGAGCTGGGAATCTGTACATCTAGGAGGCGTCCTTATTGATGTGACAGCCACAGGAAGGGATCCGGTTCACCAAGGGAGAAAGTAACATGTCAGGGAGGGAAAGGAAGAGGCACCAGAGCAGATGATGGGCAGAGACCAGAGGTGGGAGAGACCTGGGACACCGGGCATCTCAGAGCCAAGGGAAGGGCTGTCTCAAGGGAGAGGGTCAACCATCTCAAATGCTGCAGAGGGCTGTGGTGATAAACTTGACACACGGCCACTAGATTCCCTGAGGTCATCAAGGACCCTGTGAGACAAGTTTCAGTCAGTGGTTGAAAGGGAAACTTGGGCTCTCAAGAATAAGCAGCAGTAAGAAAATTGGGACAGTGAATAGAGACTAATTTGGGGGCAAATATGGCAGAGAAAGAAATGTACAAGAGGATGCTAGCTTAAGAAGTTAACAAAGCCAAGAAGAGGTTTTTCTGGAATAGAAAAGATTCAAGTAAGCTGTGGATAGAAGAGAGGTCAGTGGAGAAAGACAGTCTGAAAAGATTCAAGGGGAAAGCCAGGCAGGATGATTGATGGGAGGGGTATAATTCAAGGGCATAGGATGAAGAGCCTGGGCAACAGAGTGAGACTACAACTCAAATGTGTGTGTGTGTGTGTGTGTGTGTGTGTGTGTGTGTAAAACTTTTTACATGGTAAAAACCAATAAGAGGCCGTGTATGATGGCTCATGCCTGTAATCTCAATACTTTGGGAAGCTGAGGTGGGAGGACTGCTTGAGCCCAGGAGTTTGGGACCAGCCTGGCAAGATAACAAGACTCAGTCTCTACAAGTATCATAATGGGGGGGGCAATACTTTTGCTCTTGGTCATCTATTGAGAATAAAAGATGGGACTTGAAAAAAACAAAGGAGTTGTGTGCAGGCACTATGGTAAACAGGCTAGGGAATTAGCTGGAGAGGAATAAAATAATTATAGTAAAGCTATGCTAATTAAAACTGTGGTAGTGGCATATCAATGAGAGAATAAAGGGAGTCCACAAATAAATGCAAACACATGCAACTTTATTTTATTTTATTTTTGTTTGTTTGTTTGTTTGTTTTTGAATTGGAGTCTCATTCTGTCGCCCAGACTGGAGTGCAGTGGCATGCTCCCGGCCACTGCAGCCTCGACCTGCTGGACTCCGGCGATCCTTCTGCCTCAGCCTTCCAAGTAGCTGGAATTACAGGTGCACACTACCATGCCCGGCTAATTTTTTGATTTATTGTAGAGATGAGGTCTCGCCAAGTTGCCCAGGCGGGTCTCGAACCCATGGGCTCAGGCAATCCACTCACCTCAGTCTCCCAAAGTGCAGGATTACAGGCTAAGCCACCGAGCCCGGCTCACATGCAACTTTAATATGTTACAAGACAGCACTTCAAATAAAAGGGAAAAGATGTATTTCTCAATCAATGAAATTGGGATAACTGAGTAGCCATCTAGAAAAATTAAGCTGGATCCCTATCTCAAATCCTATACCAAGAAAAGGCCCAAATACATTAATATTTTAAAATTAAAACAAGAATACATAAGTTACAAGAAGCCATGTAATATAAATATATATAAAATAGTTGAGGTAGGAGAAGAGCTAAGCATGACACCAAACTAAAAAAGGAAACACACTTTATGGGTTAAAAGATTATGAGTAGAGCCGGGCTCGGTGGCTCAGCCTGTAATCCCGCGCCTTGGGAGGCTGAGGTGAGTGGATTGCCTGAGCCCGCAGGTTCGAGATCCGCCTGGGCAACTTGGCGAGACCTCATCTCTACGATAAGTAAAAAATTAGCCGGGCGTGGTAGTGCGTGCCTGTAGTTCCAGCTACTTGGAAGGCTGAGGCGGAAGGATCGCCGGAGCCCAGCAGGTCGAGGCTGCGGTGACCGGGAGCAGCCACTGCACTCCAGTCTGGGCGACAGAGTGAGACTCCAACTCAAAAAAAAAAAAAAGATTATGAGTAGTTGGGTATAGTGACACATGCTCATAGACCCATCTACTCGAAAGGCTGTGGTGGGAGGATCGCTTAAACCTAGGAGTTTGGGACCAGCCTGTGTCTTTAAAAAAATTGTGAGTAAAACATTATTAAGTTTGACTACATAAAAATATAAACTTTTGGCTGGGCACAATGGGTGGCACACACCTATAATCCCAGCACTTTGGGAGGCAGAGGCAAGAGGATTGGCTGAGCCCATGGGTTCGAGACCAGCCTGGGCAACTTGGTGAGACCTCATCTCTACAATAAATCAAAAAATTAGCTGGGCATGGTGGCATGTGACTAGTTTCAGCTACTTGGAGGGTTGAGGGGGAGGGATCGCCTGAGCCCAGCAGGTTGAGGCTGCGGTGGCTGTAAGCATGCCACTGCACTCCAGCCTGGGCAACAGAGTGAGACTCCAACTAAAAAAAAAAAATGTGTGTGTGTGTGTGTGTGTGTGTGTGCGCGCGTGTGTGTATGTGTGTGTGTAAAACTCTCTACATGGTAAAAACCATAAGAGGCTGTGTATGATGGCTCATGCCTGTAATCCCAATACTTTGGGAGGCTGAGATGGGAGGACTGCTTGAGCCCAGGAATTTGGGACCAGCCTGGCAAGATAACAAGACCCTGTCTCCACAGAAATTTTTTTAAAAAGCCAGGTTTGGTGGTGCATGCTTGTAGTCCCAGCTACTCGGTAGGCTGAAGTGGAAGGATCGTTTGAGCCCAGGAGTTTGAGGCTATGGTGAACCATAATTGTGCCACTGCACTCCAGTCTGGGCAACTGCACTCTAGTCTGGGTAATAGAGTGAGAACTTTGACTAAAAAAACAAGACAAAACAAAACAAGACAAACAAAAAGACTTATGAAAAAAAGACAATAAACTTAGAAAAATATTTTTCACTCTCATCAAAGGGCTAATTTCTCTAAAATCATTCCTACCAATTAGTAAGTAAAATACTAGCAATTCATTAGAAAAATGGGCCCCTAGGCCTGACGTGGTGGCTCACGCCTATAATCCCATCACTTGGGAGGCAGAGGCAAGAGGATTGCCTGAGCTCACAGGTTCAAGACCAGCCCGGGCAACTTGGTGAGAACTCATCTCCACAATAAATCAAAGAATTAGCTGGGTATGGTGGCACGCGTCTGTAGTTCCAGCTACTGAGGTAGAAGTATTGCCTGAGCCCAGCAGGTCGAGGCTGCAGTGGCTGTGTGCGTGCTACTGCACTCCAGCCTGGGCGACAGAGTAAGACTCCAACTCAGAAAAAAAAGAAAAATGGGCCCCTGATATAAAAAGACAGCTAACAGAATAGGTATACATTTGGCTCTTAAACATGAAAAGATGTTCAGCATCACTCATAAAAAATAAATGCAGGCAGAGTGTGGTGGCTCATGCCTGAAATCCCAATACTTTGGGAGACAGAGGTGGGAGGATGGTTTGAGGCCAGGAGTTCAAAACCAGCCCAGGCAACACAGTGAGACACTGTGACAATATCTTAATAATTAGCTGTGCATGCCGATGCACACCTGTAGTCCCAGCTACTTGGAAGGCTGAGACAAAAGGATCATTTGAGCCCAGGAGTTTGAGGTTGCAGTGAGTATGGAATGCAACATAGCTCTCCACCCTGGGCAAAAGAGTGAGACCCTGTATCTATTTAAAAAAAAAAAAAGTGGGGGAGGGAGGGTGGACAGAGGGGAAGAAAGAGAGAAATGCAAAGTAGAACAGTAGTGAGGTATCTTTTTTACAATCAGATTAAAACAGATGCTAACATGTTGTTGCTCAGCATGTAGGGAAACATATTCTCCCACATCTCTGGTAAAAAGGCAAACTGGTGCAACCTCTACAGAGAGTAATCTGGCCAACCCATGTAAATTATAAGTGCACATATTCTTTGACTCAGATATACCACTTCTAGGTTGCATCCTACAGCTATTAGCACTAGGTTATTATTATTAATATTTTTGAGTTG
Organism: Cephalopachus bancanus; assembly: GCA_027257055.1. NCBI lineage: Eukaryota > Metazoa > Chordata > Mammalia > Primates > Tarsiidae > Cephalopachus > Cephalopachus bancanus. The sequence goes on from JAPVLO010000254.1 coordinate 1,727,342, forward strand.
GAGTCTCACTCCTTCGCCCAGGCTGGAGTACAGTGACATGTATGCTCACGGCCACCCCAGTGTCAACCTTCTGGGGTCCAGCAATCCTGCTTCAGCATTCCAAGTAGCCGGGACTACAGACGTATGCTACCACGTCTGGCTATTTTTTATTTTATTGTAGAGACGAGGTCTCGCCAAGTTGCCCGGGCTGGTCTCAAACCCATGGGCTCAGGCAATCCACTTGCCTCAGCCTCCCAAAGTGGTGGGATTACAGGTTGAACCACCGAGCCTGGCCAGCACAAGATTATTAAATTATAGTAGTATTTAACTATAAGAGGTCAATAACAAGCTAAATGTCCACTCACAAGGGACTTGCTAAATACATTATAATATGGAAATATGTACCAAAAAAGATGTAGGTTTAATTTCCACAGTATTACAGTAGAGTGAGAAAACTTAGGAGAGGACGTGTAAAACTCTAGCTTTCTGAGAAAGTCTCACAGGGCAGATTACAGAGACAAACCTAAATGCAGTGTGGGATCCTGCACAGGATCCTGGAGCAGAAAGAGGACAGACGTAGGAAAATTGCTAAGTTCCAACAGTCTGTTTAGTTTAGTTACTGGTATGGTACCAGTGCTCATTGATGTTAGATGTTAATATTAGCTGCGTAGAGGGTATACGGGGACTCTGTACAATCTCTGCAACAGTAAACTTTTTTCAAAATAGAGCTTTAAAAAAAAGCTTTAAAAAATTGTCCTTCTAACTTCTTTGAAAATTGGGCAAGCCTGGCCACTGGGCGCCTGCATGCCCCTGGCATTCGCTCCTGGAGTTGAGTAGTAGCCACCCACCTTCCAGCCCTGTTACTGTATCCACTACTGGTGGTTTCTCCCACTAAGCGGCTTCGCTCATTTATACCACATTGCAAAGATTTGAGTTTGTCTTGTATAAACCAGTTCCTCAAGGACCAATCCCTGACTGCTCACCCCTGAGTGTTAAACTTAGAAACCGTCAGACCCAGAGCACAGGAAATGTTGGCAGGTGCTTCCCTGCCACGTGGCCGTCTCCACAAGTGGCAGCCAGGGCAGTCACTCTGTCACTCCGGCCCCACCCCCTTCTTTCTTACCCAGCCACAGTGTGCCTAGCTGGTCATCTAATCTCCCAAGCTCTCTTGCAGCAATAGCGTTCATGTGGCATAATTCAGACCAAGAAACAGAAATCTACAAGGAGGGGTTTCTGAACAAGCTATTCTTTCCTAACAGAAAGAGACAAACTTCTGCCCATCCTGTCCTCCTGCCTGGAATAGAAATAGCGTGTCTGAGGGTACAACAGCCACCTGTGGAACAGAAGACGGGTGAAGAGGGTGGGGCACAAAGTTAGAGGGAGCCTGGCCATTACAGCATCGTGGAGCCACTGACCAGCCCTGGAATGCCCACCTCCAGGCTTGCAAGGTGACAAAATTAAACTCCTGCTTTTCCAGGCAGTGTTTGGATTCCTGATGCGTGCAACTGAACACAATCCTAACTGAAAAGAGGAGATATAAAAATGCTTAGCTAGGCCAGGGCACGGTGGCCCACTCCTATAATCCCAGCACTTTGAGAGGTCAAGGTGAGTCCTGAGGCTAGAGATTCAGGACCACCCTGAGCAACTTGGTGACACCTCATCTCTATAATAAACCACAAAAAAAACTAGTTGGGCACAGTGGTGTGTATCTGTAGTTCCAATTACTTGGAAGGCTAAGGCGGAAGGATCACCCGAGTCCAGTAGATCGAGGCTGTGGTGACCATGAGCGTGCCACTGCACTCCAGCCTGGGTGACAGAGTGAGACTCCAACTCAAAAAAAATAAAATGCTTAGCTAAAGAGGAAAGCGGGGTTGTGGGGTGGAGCTGGAAACAATACTAATCAAAGAACCCTGGTGATCACTACAGGCAGTTTGTGACTATTGTGGCACTAGCAAGCATTTGAAAGACATAGTCATTATTCAAATAATGAGTCCCTGAGACACGTTCTGAGTCCCTGAGACAGAGTCCCTCATCTCTGACAGACTGCGGAGGCTAGAGGCGGGGAGGCAGGGGAAGGGGCAGGTAAGAGATCCTCAACCTGCCCATGGCTACAGGGGCCACAGGAGGCTTCTGAGGAGTGCCCGGAGAACCAGTAGCACTGGTGAGGAGGGTACACGATGCAGCTCCGGGGACCAAAGGCACACAGCGGCACTGGCCCCAAGAGAGTGGGACAAGGCCTATGATAGCAAGCTGGTTTTGGATCCACAAAGCCTCGCGTCAGTGAACACAGGGAAAGCATACCAGGCTGTGATGACAGCCAGGAAAAGGGGGCTATGAGGACTGGTACCCTCAGCAGGCTGCCACAGGAAGAAAGCCCACAACACTTCCTTATCCACAGAATCAACAGAGCATGTGCTTGCACATTCCTTCCCGCCCTCCGACCCTGAGGAGGAGGGGACAGAATTTACTGTCAGAACTGGAGCCTGTAGGGAAAGCAGGAGCTGGCTGAGCTCCCACTGCATGGCGGGCACCTGCTGGGCATGATAGCTGGGTTCCCACTCACTCCTCACAAGCTCCCGCAAGGCAGGGCTTGTAGGAAAGGGACAAGCCCTAGGATACCAACAGGGTCTCTCAGAGAACACCAAGAGGGTGAGGCAGGACATGGCGGGCTTGAGCCTGGTCAGGCCTCTGACAGCAGTGTGCCCTGGGCCAAGTCATTGGCCAGTTCCCACATACCAGCTGCTGGTAGGCTTTTCACCAGGACCAGAAATGTCCTCAGTTTCAGGAGTGCAAGTGGTTGCCTCTTAGAATCAGATGTAGTTGTAGATTCTGGCTAGACTTTTGAATTTGGGACCAGGGTCCCTGGTTCCCATGTTGACACCTGTGTGGAGCTGTTTCTTCTGATGGTAACCTCCTTTTTTTTTCTTTTTTTGAGTTGGAGTTTCATTCTGTCTCCCAGGCTGGAGTGCAGTGGCACACTCACGGCCACTGCAGTCTCGACCTGCTGGGCTTAGGGAATCCTTCTGCCTTAGCCTTGCGAGTAGCTGGAACTACAGGTGTGTGCCACCACACTCGGCGTAAAGACAAGGTCTCAGTCAATTGCCCACGCTGGTCTTGAACCCCCAGGCTCAGGCAATCCTCTTGCCTACCCCTCCCAAAGTGCTGGGATTGCAGGCGTGAGTCGCTGCGCCCAGCCATGATGGTGATCTCTTAAGGATACCAGCTGAAGGGGGTGGGGCGGCAATCTGGCTGCTCTAAAACCCCCATGTGACCCTCGGCTACTTCCTATTCAGAATGAACCCCTGTGCTGCTGCTCCTCCCTGTATTTTGCCAGAAGCCTGGTGGGCCCATCTGCTAAGATTGTTGTCTACACAACAGCCAGGACTGCCCCCACCCCACCACTGTTCACAGTTCACACACCCTGGAGCAATGTTGGCTCCCGCCCCTCCCATGCCCCATGGGGCCCAAGCCCACCATCTAGATTTCTGCCACCCACCCACCAATATCCCTGCAACGAGTCTTATTCTCCTCTTCTCTTCAACCCTGGCACTAAAAACAGCACAGTCTGGCACTAGACTGAATGCGTGCGCCAGCGAAGAACCCTGGCTTTTGCTGTTGTTTCCACCATTGATTATCTCCTCCTCCACATCCCAGCCCTATGCTGGAGCCAGAATCCTCTGAATCTTGCCATCACTTTGCCCTATTTGAGGCTGGAGTTCCAGACCCTCAGGCAAGACAGGGTCCTGCGGCCAGAATGAGGGGGCATGAATGCAGCTGAGTAGCCTCTTGTAAAACAAAACCCTAGACTCCTCGATTCCAGCATGCAGGCACATGTGCGCACACAAGCCTATAGTGCATACACAGCCTGTGCTTCCACTCCAATACCCCAGAAGAAACTCAGCCTTTGGGGAGCTCAGGTGCAGGGAGAGGCATGACTGTCCATTTCCCACCGGCAGATAAATTTCATGGGCAAAGGTAGTTAGAAGCTTAATGCAAATGACCCAGGGCTTTAGGGAGGCCTGGTCTGGGGCCAGAGCAACTGAGCCACCTGGGGCCCCAAGCTTCCCACCAAGTGGAGAATGGGTCTGGCTGCTTCTCTCCTGACCTCCCTTATCAATCATCAGCCCAGTGCTGATCCAGTGCCCTGGTTTTCCAGCCCAGCAACTCCACGGTGCTCTCTGCTTCTCATTTGCCAATCCAGGTCACCCCACCCCCAGGGCACAGGAGGAGCCTGTGTGGCCTTCTAGGCTGGAGTCATCCCAGAGGGTCATCTGTGGTCAAGTACCAGGAGTGGTCTAGGGCTGGTTATATTCAGTGAGGGCTGGAACCTGAGAAAAGACAGCCAAGAGGCCACCTCTACATCCCGCAACTCTTCCTACTGCCCCCAGAGGCCGCCCCTGAGGATGATATCTGCCCCCCAGGGCTGCAGAATGTCCTGAGAAAAGACCAGAGAGGGAAGGGTGCTCTTCACCCAGGAAGCGGAAAGCTGCCACAGCGAGGGCCTTGGAGGTGCCACCTACCCACCTGCAGTAGGAAGAGAGAGGCACCCAGCTCTCCGCTGCCAACCCTCTGCTGAGTGGGTGAATACACTGACCGCTTGGCTGCAGCCACTGAAGACTGCAAGGGTACTAAAAATCTATGGTTTTCACAACCAAGAGAAGTTCAATGATGACAAAAATACACACGCACATGGAAACAAAACTGTAACATGGCCCAAAATGTTAACGCTACTTTTCTCTGAGGGGTGAGGTTTTTTTTTTTTTTTTTTTTTTTAGTCAGAATCTCACTGTTGCCCAGGCTGGAGTACAGTGGCATACTCACAGCTACCACAGCCTAGACCAGCTGGGTTCAGGTGATCCTTCCATCTCTGCCTTCCAAGTAGCTGGAACCACAGGTGTACACCACCACTAATTTTTTGATTTACTGTAGAGACGCGGTCTCGCCAAGTTGTGCAGGCTGGTCTTGAACCCCGAGACTCAGGTGATCCTCTTGTCTCTGTCTCCCAAAGTGCAGGGTTATAAGCGTAAGCCACTGTGCCTGGCTGAGGAGTGAAGTTGTAGGTGATTTTTTTGTTTTTGAGTCAGGGTCTCGCTCTGTCACTCAGGCTGGAGTGCATTGGCACGATCACAGCTTACTGCAGCCTCAGCCTACTCTGATTAGGTGATCCTCCTGCCTCAGCCTCCTGGGTAGCTGAGATTACAGGCATGTGCCAACCATACTTGGCTAATTTTTTAAAGGTTTTGTAGAGACAAGGTCTTGCTATGTTGCCCAGGCTGGTCTCAAACTCACTTTTGGGCTCAAGCAATCCTCCCGTCTTGGCCTCCTAAAGTGCTGAGATTACAGGCATGAGCCACTATACCTGTCTGGTTCTTATTTTCCTAACTATATTTTCATGTGTTCTTCAAATTCTTTACAACAAGCATGGGATACTTTTATGACGGAGGGGAAGGGAAAGACATTTTAAAAAGTACTTTGAGGCTGGGCGCAGTGGCTCACGCCTATAATTCCAGCACTTTGGGAAGCCAAGGTGAGAAGATTGCCTGAGCCCACGGGTTCAAGACCAGCCTGGGCAACTTGGTGAGACCCCATCTCTACAATAAATCAAAAAATTAGCCGGGCATGGTGGTGTGTGCCTGTAGTTCCAGCTACTTGGAAAGCTGAGGCAGAAGGATTGCCTGGGCCACACAGGTCAAAGCTGCAGTGGCCGGGAGCATGCCACTGCCCTCCAGCCTGGGCACCAGAGACTCCTACTCAAAAAAAAAAAAAAAAGTACTTTGAACAAAGAAAACAAAATTAACATGCTGAGAGATGCCAGTGAGGAAAAGGAAAGGACTGCCCAGGTCCCAGAAGGGAGTCAGATCTCTCTAATGGAGCTGAGGCCTGACAGGGCTCACAGAGGGTTTCTGAGGTACAATGGTTCTACCAGCAGGCAGAGTGACAGGTTGGAATTCTTTCCAGAGCATCCTCATCTGTAACTGCAGGGGCTATGGATGTGGATGCCGTCACTGCCCCTACACCCCCGCCAGCTGCTTTCATTCAATAGTCGTTCAACAAACATTTGTTAAGTACCATCATGTCCCAGGCTACGTTAGTCAAGGACCCAACACAAATACATACCAAAAGATGACCAGGGCTCTGAAGGACAAGCACTGAGCACAGTGGGACGCACTCAGAGCACACGAGTCTAGTGTGGCTGGTCAGGAGAGGTTTCCCTAAGATGTTATGTGGCCTTTGACCGAGAGGCAGGCTAAGCGGGGTTCCAGAGCGATGAGGAATAGAGAGGTGGAAAGGCCCACAGGAGGAGGAGACAGACTGCCCAAGGGGTGGAGAGAAGGGCCGCGCGGCAGTGTGCCCAGAGTGCGGGGAGGCAGGGCCAGCTAAGGCTGGAGGTCACTCAGGGACTTGATGAGCAAGTTAAGGACATGGGTGTTTAGGAGCTGCAGAGAGCCTAGGAGGGGGATGGGGAGCTCAGAACTGCATTTTTAAAGATCCTTCAATGCTGCTGTGGAGGATGGGCTGGAGACATTTCAGCAGAAAGTCAGCAGAGGGAGAAGGCTGCCTCCCAGGGCCCTGGAAGGTTTGGGAAGCAGCTGCCTGTTCAGTTCCTGGGAGAGCCAGGCTGAGGAGTCATGGGAGGGGCCCTGACTCAGAGCCGAGTGCTCCTCCTGCGGCCCCACCTGTGTCCTCACTGAGTGAAACGTCAGGGTTAGATCATGTCCAAGGCCTCTTCCTGCTCTGCCCTCCTCTGGCTCCAGCCTCCCAGAGCTTCTAGTCAGTGATTCTCGGCTATGACACACACACCTATCTGGGGAGCAGACGTGGCCCTTGGCACTGCTTGGCATGGGGCCAACTGGCACCAACAGCCATAGCACTGGGCCTGACAACACCATCCAAGCCCTAACACTCTGACATGGCTCTTGTGACCAGCACTCAGCCTGTGGGTCAGCGGCCCTGCTCTAGGGGCTCTGTGGTTACAAGATATGGACCAGACATCACAACGCACACATCTTCTATTCAAACAGCTACTAAGGCTGGGACAGCCCTTCAGAGTTTCCCAAGTGCATCACCTCACCTGAACGACCCAGTAAGATGAGGGCAGGCAGACTACAACGGAGTATTCATTAGCACCACCCCACCCTCTGGGGGAAGTTCTACCTAACTCCTGCTAGCCCCGTGACCACACTCTGGGTGAGAGGACCGAGGCTAGTGCTACGGAGAAGGGCAGCCTCATGGAGCAGGTGGCCAGGCCCAATGAGAAGGAGTGAAAAGAAGACTGGCCCAGGAGAATGTGATGCACAGTTGCAGGGAGGAGGTGGGAATGGGGCCAGCAGGGGTGAGTGACTTCTGAACCTTACCAGGGAGAAAGGAGACATGGAAAAACCCTACAGCTAGGCCGTGATTGGTCAGTCTGTCTGGGAGAAACCATGGCTCCCAAGTTTCACATAAAAACGTTCATGTCCTTTGATCCTGTAATTCCCCTCATAGAAAAACATACTGAGCTGTTCACGGCAATGTTCTTCATGATACTGATAAGTCAGAAAGACCCAATGCCCAATAATAGAGAAATGGCTAAATAAATTAGGGCACATCCTGAAAATGGAGTACTATCCAGTCATTAAACTCCTCATGTTTCCACAGAATGTTTAATAACTTGTTAAGTAAAAAGAGAATACAAAACGACATAAAAAGCATGATTCCCACACAAATGACTAGAGAAAGAATGGCAGTTCCCCCATATGAATAGGGTGGTAGGCGATCTATGCTGCTGTACTTCTACAGTTTCAGTAATGACCCTCATTCAACTTGGCCCAAGGTGACAGCACAAGATGGGCTGCTGTATCCCCCCACCCCCAGCCTCCTCTTCTCTGGGCTCCCAGGTTTCCTCCCAACCCTCTGGCTACTCCTTACAAATCTCCTTTGTAGGTCCCAGTTGGCAATGCTCTTCCTAATCTCTAAAGGTCTCTTTTGTTTTCCATCTGTGCTCCCTCCCTTTATGATCTGATGCTGGTCGTGGTCTTCAGTGCCTTCTACATGCTGATGACTTCCAAATGTACTTCTCCAGCCTGGCTTCTCTGACATCTCCACGTGGATGTCTAATGGCGTCACAAGCCCAACACATTCCAAACCCAGCCCTTCACCTTCCTCCCATGATCTTTCCCATTGAGTAAATGAAAACTTTAATCTTCCAGTTGGTCAGGCCAAAATGTTAGAGTCAGCAAATCTTGTTGGTTGTGCCTTTAATAAACCCCCAGGATTTAATCACTTCTCACCACCTCCACTGCCATGACCTGGTCCAAGCTACCACCTCTTGCCTGGATTATTGTAATAGCTTCCTCACTGGCTTCTTGGCTTCCACCTCCCAACCTGCCGCCTACTCTCCACATAGCAGATCCTTTTAAAATACAAGTTATAAAACAGCAACTCAAAGTACCATTAAAAAATGTGTGTGCGTGTGTGTGTGTGTGTGAGATTCTATCCCACCTGAGATCAAACCTCACCTAGAGCATCCTCCCAGAGACAAGGTCCTTCTTTCCCCTGGCTTGCAAGGCCTTCGGGAGCTGGTGCCCCTGCACACTCCCTTCCTTCACGTATACTATGCACCAGGCTAGGGTCTCCTGCCAGTCTTGAACACAGCAGGTGTACCCTGCCTCAGGCCTTTGCAGCTACTGCTGCTCTCTCCAGCTGAAGTTCTCCCCATTTCCCCGACTCCATAGCTCACTGCTTCACCTCTCAGGTCTGCCCTCAAATGTGACATCCCAGTGAGGCCTTCCCTGACCACCCCACTAAAAACCAGCCCAGCCCACCCTTGGGTGCATCCCTCCCTGTTTCCTGCTCCCATGTCCTCCACTGCTCTTACCACTACCAAGCTTGCTCGCTTGCTTGCGTGTGCTCTCTCTCTCTCTAAAATATATATTTTCTCATTTGCTTAGTGCTAATCTTTCATAAGCCCTGCGAGGCAGAGATTTTAAACCGTTGGAGTCACACTAATCCTCAAATCTTAGAGGAATGACTGGCGGGTAGTCTTTGCTGAATAAATAAACTTTTCATAATTGGAAAAAAAGATGTCCATTCCCCACCAATCTGAAGCAGTCCTGTAGAAATCATTTCTCAGCCGGGCTCGGTGGCTCAGCCTGTAATCCCGTGCCTTTGGGAGGCTGAGGTGAGTGGATTGCCTGAGCCCGCGGGTTCGCGACCCGCCTGGGCAGTGAGACCTCATCTCTACAATAAATCAAAAAATCAGGCGGGCATGGTAGCGCGTGCCTGTAATTCCGGCTACTTGGAAGGCTGAGGCGGAAGGATCGCCAGAGCCCAGCAGGTCGAGGCTGTGGTGGCCGGGAGCGGCCACTGCACTCCAGTCTGGGCGACAGAGTGAGACTCCAACTCAAAAAAAAAAAAAGAAATCATTTCTCCACAGGCTTCAGTTTTCTGGGGACATCTGACCCTGTTCTCCAGAACATTCCAGACCCTTCAAAGGGGAAGCTTATTAGGATTAGGATAAACTGGTAGAAATGTGGTAGAGGGGAATACATGGAGGCCAACAGGCTGAAGGGGCCTTGCTGTGATCTGGATAGTTCTTTTGCTAAGCTGCCATGTGACCTTGAACGAGGTGTCTCATTTTGGGGGGGGGGTTCATTTTCCCCACAGGAAGAGAGAGCTGGTACTTCTTTCCCCCCTTTAACTCTTGCTGAGGAGACCCCAAGAATAGGGCTAGAGAGAGGCCTAGGTGACTCAAAGTCCTAGCTGGGACTCCAGGTAGGGGTGGGGATATAGTGACAAATTCTCAGGTGCCTTTAAAGTGTTTGTTCTCAGGGAGGAAGATAAGGTCAGTACCTGCACCTACTCTTGTGAAAGGCCATACAGTGAGAAGGGGGTGGGGCAGCTGAATCTGAAGTTGCCTCTGCTGGAGGTCTGAGGAAAGGTTCAAGGTCAAGGAGAGCTGGTAACCCAGATAATATTAAAAGTAGAATACACTTACTATAAAAAATACTTAAGAGTTCAGAGAAGAAAATAAAATCATAGAGAAGGCAGAGTTTTTTGTTTGTTTGTTTGTTTTGCTGCAGCAGGTTATCCAGAAGCTCCAGCTAAGATCACTGAAGAAGGCGGAGTTTTAAAGTAAAGACTGAGAGGCGGAGAGTGAAGAATTCTAGGTAGGGGAAACACAGGAGTCCAGGCCCAGGAGAGTAAGCTGGAAAGAGAAACTAGGAGACCAGGTGGCAGGAAACAAAAAAGGCTGGGGGAAGCAGGTCACAGCTAAAGGCACACAGATGACCCACAGCTCTTCTTACACAGAGCCTATCCAACTTCTGCTTGAAACAACGGTACACAGCATACTAAGCTCTTACACACAGTGACTCACTTAGGCTCACAAGTGGAGGAGAAGGGAGGTGCCATCATCATTCCCATTTACAGTGAGAAAATCTGAGACCACAGGAGCCAGTCTCCGGAGCGGGAACCACTCCACTGTGGCTTCTTGCTTCCATTCCTGCACTCCTCTAATGCTAAAAGATTCTTCTGTATATTGACTGACTAGACGCTCCATCCAAACAACTGCCATTCCTGGTCCTGTCCTGCCTGGTTCCTGGTGACTAAGCCTCAACCTGAACCCATCTTCTCTAGGTGAAACCTCTCAGTCGCCACAACTGATTTGACAGCTTCCCGACCCCTCTTCTTCCTTAGTTTGTTACACCCTCTCAATGTGCGGCTCCTAAAACTCTCAACAATCAAAACGAAGTTAAAGTGTTAAATGAGCCGGGCTCGGTGGCTCAGCCTGTAATCCCGCGCCTTTGGGAGGCTGAGGTGAGTGGATTGCCTGAGCCCGCGGGTTCGAGACCCGCCTGGGCAGTGAGACCTCATCTCTACAATAAATCAAAAAATCAACCAGGCGTGGTAGCACGCGCCTGTAATTCCGGCTACTAGGAAGGCTGAGGCGGAAGGATCGCCGGAGCCCAGCAGGTTGAGGCTGCGGTGACCGGGAGCGGCCACTGCACTCCAGTCTGGGCGACAGAGCGAGACTCCAACTCAAAAAAATAAATAAATAAATAAATAAATAAATAAATAAAGTGTTAAATGACGCATCCTGCCTGGGGTCCACTAGGACTCCCAGGCAGGCCAGCTGTCACTGCCGAAACATCAAGTCAGGCTTTCCTCTGCTTATGGAATAGAAGGTGCCCTTTCCACTAGCTCTTCCAAATACTATCCTGTAGCCGCTGACCTGTTGTTGGAGCCCTTCAAGGGTCTAAGCCTTTACATCTGAGGAGTATGTCTTCTTCCTCTTCTCCTAAGTCAGTGAGGAGCTTTCCTCTAAGAGCTAACCTTTGGATAAGGCAGTTCAATCTGAAAGCAGATGCCTGGCAACCCCCCCTCAAACTAGAGGGGAGAAGACAGCAGGACGCAGTGCAGAGAGCACTGGTGCCGAATTCTAGGAGAAGTTCACCCCCAGCTCTGTCTTCACCATGCCGTGTACCTGTGGGCAACCTACTAACCTCTCTGTGGCTGTTTTCCCATCTGTATGATAGGACTAATACCCATCTTAACAGAGGTGGGAAGGCTCAGATGAGATAGTAATTGAGAAAAACATTTGTACTTTATACCATTTACACACCAAATGTTCCCTTTTTAAAAAAAATTATTTATTTTTATTTTTTGAGTTGGAGTCTTACTCTGTCACTCAGACAGGAGTACAGTGGCCACTCCCGGCCATTGCAGCCTCAACCTGCTGGGCTCCAGCAATCCTTCTGCCTCAGCCTTCCAAGTAGCTGGAACTACAGGTGTGTGGTACCACGCCTGGCTAATTTTTGATTTATTGTAGAGATGAGGTCTCGTCAAGTTGCCCAGGCGGGTCTCGAACCCGCGGGCTCAGGCAATCCACTCACCTCAGCCTCCCAAAGTGCTGGGATTACAGGCTGAGCCACCGAGCCCAGCCAAATGTTCCCTTTTAGAGATAACCTTTATTTCTTCTTTTGTGGCCTATCTGATTTTTCTAATTTTTCTATAATGAACACGTGCTGTGTTCAGTAAGCAAAAAAACTTTTAAAGGGTTTTAAAAGCATGGTACAAATGATTTTAGAGGTCAAAAAGATGAAGTAGAAAAAAGGTGAAGTCTACCTCAAGACACAGCATTCTGGGCCATACATGTCATGAAATTCTCTGTAAGTGCCCAAGAGCAGCAGGCAGCACAGATGTACTGCCACGGCAGGGTGGATGTCAGATCCAGCTGCAAAAACAGCAAGTGGCAGACCTGCATATCTGGCACACGCCTATTCTGTTTAAGGCATCAACACAGAGCCACACACACTTGTTCAACAATCTAAACTGCCGTGAAGGGAACGCAGTCTTAAGAACAGGAAGGCCAGGCATGGTGGCTCATGCCTATAGTTCCAGCACTCTGGGAGGCAGAGGCAAGAGGACTGCCTGAGCCCACAGGTTTGAGATCAGCCTGGGCAACATGGCAAGACCTTGTCTCTAAAATAAATAAATAAAAAATTAGCTGGGTGTGGTGGCGTGTGCCTGTAGTTCCAGCTTCTTGGAAGGCTGAGGTGGAAGGATCACCTGAACCCAGCAGGTCAAGGTTGCAGTGGCCGTGAGCGTGCCACTGTACTCCAGCCTGGGTGACAGAGTGAGACTCCAAATCAGTAGTTCCAGCTTCTTGGAAGGCTGAGGTGGAAGGATCACCTGAACCCAGCAGGTCAAGGTTGCAGTGGCTGTGAGCGTGCCACTGTACTCCAGCCTGGGTGACAGAGTGAGACTCCAAATCAAAAAACAAAAAACAGCAACAACAAAAACCAAAAAGAACAGGAGGGAAAGGAGGAGGAGGGGAGCTGGTAGGGAGAGAAATTCTTTTACCTTTATACATGTTTGTAGTTTAAATTGTTTTTAAGTAAGGCCAATGTCTTTTGTAATAAGGCGAAGTAGGAGAAGAGCCAGGACTCTCATAAAACGTCTTGCTTTTTCCCTACCAGAAGCTTCTGGATCTCATGTGAGTGAAAGCAGCCCAGGAACTATGGAATATTGACACCAGGCAAAGAAGTAAAGCTTACCTGGTACCAAATCTCAGAGACTTTTAGTCTCGTTCTCTGGCCTTCCTTTCTTTTCCAGGTGCATGCCTAGCTGGCTGCTTTCTAAGGGCCTAGATAAGGGCCTACTTAATAAATATTTGAAAAGCATGAAGTCTCTAGGAGATGAAAGAGAGAACTAGAGTGAAAGGACAAATAAAGCAAGAGGACTTAAGTCTCAGGGTGCTCAGGAAGACTTCTGAAACATCAAAGCACCCTAGAGAGTCAGACAGTTGTTCCATGCTGTCACCTCCCAATTCTCAGATCGTTCTGATGGCAGCTTCTAGATTTTATGCCTGCATGACAGCCTGCAAGAGCTATAAGATAAGACCAGTAAGAAAGCTGGTCAGAAACTGCAATCTCACTACTCAGGACTCAGAGCCAGGAAGAGGCGTGTGCAGGATGAGATGAGGAAATGCCAGAACCGGAGTGACTTAGTGATGACACTGGGGGAATTCATTTAGGGTGGAAGGCCTCGCACGTCAGGTCATGTTAGACTCTGACCCAGCCGGATCTCAGCCCCATCCAGCAGCAGGGAGAAGGGCTCCCTTGAAGAAATCAAACAAAGCTCTGCCACTGTTCATGAGCACTGGGGCCGGTGAGGTCAGAGTCTGCCTGTAAACACTGCTTCCCCCTGGGTTCTCCCTTCCGAAGGACCCCTTGGCACCTGCCTATCTGGCTACCAGAGCCCTGGCAGGGAGGGGTCTCTCTGGCTCAGGGTCCACGGCCATGAGCCAGGGAAAAAGAACTCTCCAGAAGCCCCAGGGCCAGCACAGCCGGTACCTCGTCAGCCCCGAATTTGGCCCTTTCCCTGGGGCCTGCGAGGATGAGCAGTATAGGGGGAAGCAGCTGGGACCTAAGAGGGCTGACTCTCAGGGTCTCTCAGCTCCACAACAACAGGACAACATGACCTTGACAAAGAGCACCATTTCCTGATTCAGCAGGGCTACTGTTTTCCCAAAACAACTGTTCTGGGGAAGGACACCAGGGTGGCATGAGGAATAGACACTGGGTCTCTACTCACCAAGTGCTTGGAGCTATTTGCCTTGGCGGTTGCTGCTAACTGGGCAGATGACAGGCTGGTGGGCTGGTGGAGGGCACCCGAGCAGAAGACCAGCAGGAGCAGTCCTGGGTGATCCAGAGTCACTGTCCCAGCCCTCCTTTCTGGCTGCCTCCTCGAGAACCTCCACCCAAATCCTGGGGCGTCCCGAGCATGCAGGCGGTGTCTCCCCACCCACAGTGACCTGCTTGGCAAGGTTGGCACACCTTTCCCCCATTAATGCTTCCTGTCTCGCTCTCTCCCTACCAGGAACCCAGCAGGCAGAGGTAGTACCTTCCTTCATCTATCTGGACTGCCCTTGGGATTCACCGGTGAATGTGGGGATCCCGGCACTGGCCTTAACATAGTCCAGGGCCAGGTATGTGTAGCCTACACTTCCCTGTCTGGACAGGCAGAGGCTGGAATGGTGCCGGCTGCTCACCTTTGGAACACAAGCACGAAAGTATTTATTCCAAAGGTGGTTGGGAAGCGTCCAACAGCCCGCCTCCCAGTTGCCTGAGGTGCAGGCCTTCATACAGGAGAACCTGCATGTGCAGGAGAGGAACCCGGACACAGAGGCAACTCTCTCTTCCCTCTCAGCCTACAAGGGTTGGTGTTCTTTTTAAGTTAATTCATTAACTAATTAATTTTTAGAAATAGGGTCTTGCTATGTTACACAGGCTGGTCTCAAACTCCTGAGTTCAAGTGATCCTCCCACCTCAGCCTCCCAAGTAGCTGGGATTACAGGCATGAGCCACCATGCCTGGCTTGGTGTTCTTGGTATTCTTCTGCTTGGTTCTGAGCACTAGTACCTGGTACTTGGTGCCACCATAATGATGACCAGGTACCTCACAGGAGGCAGCCTGTCACAAGGTCAAGGGCAAGCCTTTGTCCCCACACTGAAATGGACCTGACTCCTAACTCTGCCATTTGCTAGCTGAGTAGCTCTGGACAAACTGCTTCCCTTCTCTGAGTGTCTATTTCCTTATATGTACAGTCTTGTGCAGCTCAGAGATGAGTAACTTGTCTATGGTCACAGGGAGAGACGGCCGTAGGGCTTGGCCCTAATCCTGGGATACTGGCTTCTAGACTTTGTCTGATCAAACTACTTTTTGTTTGTTTGTTTGTTTGTTGTTTGTTTAGTTGGAGTCTCACTCCATGGCCCAAACTGGAGTGCAGTGGCCGCTCCCAGCCACCGCAGCCTCGACCTGTTGGGCTCCGGTGATCCTTCCATCTCAGCCTTCCAAGTAGCCGGAACTACAGGCGCGTGCTACCGCACCCGGCTAATTTTTGAATTACTTTAGAGATGAGGTCTCGCTAAGTTGCCCAGGCGGGTCTCGAACCTGCGGGCTCAGGCAATCCACTCACCTCAGCCTCCCAAAGCATGGGATTACAGGCTGAGCCACCAAGCCCGGCCAAACTACTTCTTGATAGCAGCTACACCTGACAGAGAAGCAGCAGTCTCTTTTTCAAAATGGCCCCTAAAGCCAGTGAAAAGTTCCTTCTGAAGTTCACGGGCTTAAAACAAAAGTAGCCTTCTTGGCTGCCAACCCAACCAGGTGAGTAAGCTTAGTCCCACTGTGCTTCCCACCAAGAGTGTAAGCCTGAATCTCATCGCAAGGAAACAATCCAACAAATATGGAATGCAGTCTTCTACAACACAGTGTCAAGCAAATGTAGTGAACTATTAGTGATGGGTGAATCTTCCTGAAGGAAATACAGAAGTTTATGTACTGTTCTTTCAGTTTTTCTCTAGTTTTATCCTTTAAGAATAACATTTTTTTTGAGTTGGAGTCTCAGTCTGTCGCCCAGGCTGGAGTGCAGTGGCACACTCACGGCCACTGCAGCCTTGACTTGATTGGGTTCAGGTGATCCTTCAGCCTCAGTCTTCCAAGTAGCTGGAACTACAGGTGTGCACCACTACGCCCAGCTAATTTTTTGGATTTACTGTAGAGACAAGGTCTCACCATGTTGCCCAGGCTGGTCTCGAACTCATGGATTCAGACAATCCTCTCACTTCTGCCTCCCAAAGTGCTGAGATTATAGGCGTGAGCCACCATGCCTGGCCTAAGAATAACTTTTAAATATTAAATATTTGTGGTATTATCCTAAATTAATTAATTAAATGGTTTTTATTTGGCATTCATTTTGTGCTAATGCTCTCTTCCTTCAACAATTTCTATTATCCAATGTCTAGATCAGGTAGAGATCATTTCTACATGTTAATGAAATATATAATCTTGTCACAATATATTGGTCCATAATAATAAACTATCCATTTAATACTGTATGTTTTATACAACTCTGAAATTTTTTTTTTCTTCCAAATTTTATTTTATTTATTTATTTATTTTTTTTGAGTTGGAGTCTCACTCTGTCACCCAGACTGGAATGCAGTGGCCGCTCCCGGCCACCGCAGCCTCGACCTGCTGGGTTCCGGCGATTCTTCCGCCTCAGCCTTCCAAGTAGCTGGAACTACAGGCGCGCACTACCACACCCGGCTCATTTTGATTTATTGTAGAGATGAGGTCTCGCCAAGTTGCCCAGGCGGGTCTCGAACCCACGGGCTCAGGCAATCCACTCACCTCAGCCTCCCAAAGGCGCGGGATTACAGGCTGAGCCACCGAGCCCGGCTACAACTCTGAAATTTTATAGAAAAACAGTTCAGTTTATTATTATGATCACTCCTTATTTAAAACTCATAAATTAATAAAAGGTTACGAAAGATACAGAATAACATGATTTGGGGAATTCCTATTCCTTGTTCCTGAATCCTGACAGCCTGCCTTTGCTATGCCCTCCCTTGACAGCCCTCCACTCACCTCCAGCCAGGATGCCCCATTCAAACAAAAAGTTATTGATGGGACTGATGTGGGTACTGACTAGGTACAGAAGCACTAACCTAGAACCCTATGGGGGAGAGAAGCCACGGGAGTAAGACATCTACCCTGGAGGAGGGTAAGTGTGCAAAGGAGGCCACATGAGAGTAGACACTGCGAAGGAGTATTTTCACCTTAGGAGCAGCAAGGATGATTCTGTTGGGGTGATGCCCTCCCGCCGCCCCAGTTGGGCCAGAGGGCTGGGACAGGCACTCCCAGGGAAGGCCAAGACAAGTCCGGCAAAGGAGAACGGCACGCAGTCTGCTCTGGCTACAGCATCCAGTTCTCTGAAGGACAGATAAAGAGCCAGGAGATGGGTGACCTTGAATTCCTAGTTATGAAGGAGCATGGACTTCTAAGGCCAGGGGGTGGGCAGAGCCAAAGGGGTGCTTTGGTTACTGTGACTATGAGAGTGGAAACAGAGACTCACTGGGGGGCTTCAGAAACAACACAGTAAGAGAGGCTGATGGCCTGCAATCTCATTTCTAACCCCTTCAAAACTCTACACTCTGTTCACCCTCACCCTGAACTTTCTAGAACTTTTTACTAGGCTCTCTCTGCCTCTGGGCCTCAGCATAGGCTGTTCCTTCCACCTGGACACCTGCTTCTTTTAAATTTTTTTTTGAGTCAGGGTCTCACCTGTGGTCCAGGCTGTAGTGCAGTGGCACAGCTCACTGCAGGCTTGACCTCCCATGCTCAATTTCCCGAGCAGTTGGGACTACAGGTATGCACCACCATGTCCAGTTAATTTTTTGTAGGCAATATAACTAGGCTGTTTTCAAACTCTTGGGCTCAAGCAATCCTCACCTCAGCCTCCCAAAGTGCTAGGATTACAGGCAGAAGTCACTGCGCCTGCCCTTTACCCACTTCTTACCCTGACTCATTCTCGAAATTTCAGCTTAAAAATCACCTCAGGTAAGCCTCCTGGAATGTGCTCCTGAAGTCCCCATCATTCCCCAGTCAAAGTGCTGTACACACATTCTTGCTATTGCACTTTACATATGTATTTTGGGGATGTGCTATTTATTTATTGGCTTGCTTGCTTTATAGTTGGGGTATAACATATGGTTAGAGTGTGCAGCCTGCATTTCTTAAGCATATATAGCTCCAAGAATTCTTACATTTTTATATACTACCCTAAAACCACCACCCAGGCCAAGATAGCAAACATTTCCAGCACGCCAGCAGGTTCCATGTGCCTCTATCCGGTCAATTCCCCCAGTTAAGAGTTGACCACGCTTCCAACCTCTATCACCATAGATGGTTTCGCTGGTTGTTGTCCATCCAGTGTCTCCTGCTAGAGTGAGAGTTCATGAGGGCAGGCAATGAGTGTTTCCTGCTGCCCTTTGGTCCCCACAGCACCAGGCCCGGAACAGGCATCTAAACGTCTGCTACCTGAGGGATGAGATCAGGGTGGTGGTGGAAGGTGTGGACGGGTGCCTGGGATACCAGCCCTCTGCAGCATGTTTGTGCCTCTGTGCTCTACCCATGCTGCAGTCCTGCCTGAAGTGTCCTCCCTTTCCTTCGGCTCATTCCTACCTTCCCCTTTTCAGAAAAAGTTTTGGCTCAAGTTCCATCCCCTTTGGGGAAGCTCGCCCCTCCCAGCACTGGCAGCGCCTGCTGCCCACCATGTCCCCTCTGCAGATGCCACTTTCCATGTTCACACATTGAGAGCCCATTCCCCATTCTGTCAGAGTCTCTCAAAGGAGAGTCCCTTTTTTAGACTTTATTAACAAGCACCAGCCCCTCTCACTTCCTCATTGTTCGTAAAGTGTCCAGAGCTACAAGAAATTTCTTCCAGTCTGTCTTGTTCACAGGGTTATAAGGATCACCCCAGAAAACAGCTACAAAGAAGTTTTAAAAGCCAAGATCCACTTAACAAATCTAAGGCATTTTAATGTCTGGTTACAGCAGCATTTGCTTGAATATTATTAGTTAAGCTACACATGCATCAGATGCACAAAAAAAAGGGGTTTAAAAATTTTTTTTCTTTTCTTTTAGCTAATATCTTCTTCGCATAGAAGACTTAAAAAAAGATACAATGGGCTGGGTGTGGTATCTCATGCCTGTAATCCTAGCATTTTGGAAGGCAAAGGTGAGAGAATTGCCTGAACCTAGGGGTTCAAGACCAGCCTGGGCAACTTGGAGAGACCTTGTCTCTACAATAAATCAAAAAATTAGCCAGGCGTGGAGGCACACGCCTATAGTTCCAGCTACTTGGAAGGTTGAGGGGAAAGGATCGCCTGAGCCCAGCAGGTTGAGGATGCAGTGGCTGTGATCCTATCATTGCACTCCAGTCTGGGTGACAGAGTGAGACTCAGACTCAAAACAAAAAACACACACAAAAAACACAAAAAAACCCACAGTGGATCCATACATGCTGATGTGGAAAGATTCCCAAGATATATTTAAGTGAAAAATGCTAGGTGTCAAAACAATTGAGCGTGCTCCCCACCGCCACAGGGGCCAGAGAAGGAAGAGGATAATACACATGTTCATGAGCGTGTGCAGGAAAAACTGTGGAAGGAAGCCTTCACCTTCACCTTCACCCTGGGAGGACTGAAGTCCCTTTTGTCATATAACTTTCTGATCTGTGTCTGCCTTCTTTTATGTTAATAAACATTCTAACACAACAATAAGCTAAAATGAGGGGTTGAACTTGTCCTCCACAATCCTCCCCAGCTCCTAGAGTTTATCCTGAGGGTAAACTGTTGAAACCTGGGCTCAGGCTCCAGAAGCCAGGCGTGGAGGCAAAGAAAGCAGAGAGACGAAAATAGCCTGTGAGCTCTCCCAGGGCCACCCTTGGGTCCCTAGTAAGGAGCAGCAACTGATACAACACAGCCTTTTGTTCAGCAGACAAACCTGGGGGCCTAGGGCCTAAAGGAAAGCAAAGGGTCCAGGGCCCCCTGTGGGCCAACACTGCCCATTCTGTTGTGTGACCCAAACTGATCCAGGCCCAGGAGAGGCCTGATTTCCTCAGCTCCTGACAAACGTGCAAACCCAAGGTTAGGAGAAGCAGCCCCAGGGGAGAATAGGAGGACCAAGGACCGCCAGGGTGCTGCAAGTCTCCCCAAGAGCCCCACACAGCACAAGGCAGGGCTTCCTGGGGCAGAAACCACCCTGTGCTGGAGGCCGTGGGAAGACGACTGCAGCAACCCTTCTGCAAAGTCATGCCTGTCTCTGTCTCTCACATCTACAGAGCTGTCCATTCTGAAGCCTCACTCTTGACCTTGAGGAGCTAACCTTCAGGGTCAGCTGCTGGGTCAAGATTCTGTCAGTGATTGGCAGGGGTCTTGACCCTGAAGTCTGACTCCTTGAAGCTATAGCACACCCCTCATCCCCCACACCCCTCAACATCCAAATAACCCAAGTACCAAATGAATGGAGACCTGCTCACCCAAGTCCTAGGTGCTTCCCTGATTAACCTTCCTCGTTTCTCACCTAGTCTGGCAACAGTCCCTAAGAGGGGCCCTGCTTCCACTCTTTGCCCCTCCCCAGTCTGCAGCCAGACTGATCTTTCTAGATCACAAACCTGATCACATCTATTTCCCTGCTTAGAACTCTTTAAAAACTTCCTTACTGTCAGAAAAAACTCCAAACTCCTGATGGTGCAAGGCCCATCTTGATCCAGGTTCTGCCTGTCTGCAGTCTTTTCTCCCGCTGTGCCCCCAGGTCAAATGCCCCCTGCTCCCCACACACAACCCTGGCTGTGGCCGTGCCCATCCAGTCAGTCTGCTCCTCACCTGGCCAGGTCCTTTCTGCTCTTGAGGAGGAAAGCCTTCCCTGCCCAGTGTGGGTCAAGTGGGCTGGCCAGGATCTGCTTCAGCTTCTCAGCTGTACAGCGGGACCAATGCCCACTACACAGGCTGGTGAGAGGGCATTACAAAGAACATGAAGGGCCTTGAGAACGGCTAAGAATTGAATACATACAAAATATTACAACAACTGCCTGCAAAACGCCACCTTCCCCTCCCATCTGAAACAGCTCTCTCAGAGGTATCCTCTCCTTGCCCCATCCCAGAGGCCCTGTGCTGCTGCCCTGGCCCGGAATCCATCTCCCTCTGCAATAGCTCTGCCCACCGTCTCCTGCAGGCTCTCCTCTGGGGGCTCTGGGCTCTGCTGCCTGCTCTTCCTTCACTTACCCCCCCTCACCCCTGACACGGTGACCCTCCCTTCCCGCCCCCACTGTCTCTCCACCCCATTCTGTCCCTGGCTGGCTTCCCTGCTCACTGCACAATCCATGCACTGGCGATTTAACATCCTGCACCACTGTCCTGGGCCTCTTGGCTGCTGACTGTCTAAATACCACACAGAGGCCTCCCAGGGGCCTCATGATATGTCCAAAATGCAATCAATTATCTTCATGCCCAGGCCACAGCATCCCTGACTCTGGTGCCGGCAGAATGCCTGGCAGGTAGCACGTGCTCAGTCTGCATTTGCTGAACTGATCACCACATGAGTCTTTCCTCACCTGCCACCTGGACTCGCTCCACCTCCAATGCTCCTTGTACCAGTCCATGAGACACACCCCCGGTCACAGGGGGCTGAAACTCCAATGTCGGCAGGTTCTCCCTCACTACTCACTCATCCATGTTCCCCTCTCCCGGACTCTGCTGCTATCCCGGCTCAGGCTCTGCCCATTCCTCCCCTGGACCTGGACCTGGACCCTCCTTGCTCACTCCAGCCCCTCCCCCAATCTTGCTAGTGACCATGCACTCTCTAGCCCCAACCCATGGATATAACCACTAGCCAGTGAGTATGAATGCTGGTAACACATACTGAGTCCCTCCTGTTGACTCTATTTTTTTTTTCTGAGTAGGGGTCTCACTGTGTCACCCAGGCTGGAGTGCAATGGCATCATAATGGCTCTCTGCAGCCTTGACTTCCTGTGCTCAGGTAATCCTCCTGCCTCAGCCTCTCGAGTAGCTAGGAACACAGGTGTGCACCACCATACCTGGCTGATTTTTTGACTCGCTGTAGAAATGAGGTCTTGCTATGTTGCCCAGGCTGGTCTCAAACTCCTGGGCTCAAGCAATCTTCCAGCCTTGGTCTTCTAAAATGCTTGGATTACAGGCATGAGCCACTGCATTCAGCCCCTCATGCTCTTAATCCCAGTAACAATGCTGTCAGGGAGGGACTACTGGATCGAAATTTGACAGATGAGGAAACTGAAGACAGGAGGGTAATTTGCCACGGGTCACAGTCCAAGCTCATAAGTAGGGCACTATGCCAAAACTAACACCCTTTTAATCTTCTGCCTTCTCTGAAACAATCTAAATCCTTAGGTTGGGATACGTCTAAACAAATCTTTGCAGCCGGTTTCCCACTGCCTCTCGGACTTCCCAAAGGGAACAGCCACAGGTGCTCCTGGGATCAAAATGGAAGGTAATGTAGATCACCTAAATTGTTCCTAGAATTTGTTTTCCAGTTCCAAGGAGGAATATCAATGTTTAATGGCCAATACATTTTATAGTAAGTAGAGGCTATATTTTAAAAATATACGATTAACACTATAACATATCAAGAGTCCTGATTAAACAATGTGGATAAAATATTTATGCCCATGTTATGGGATCTGGAGAAGGATTTTACCGCTCTCAAGCTTTCATTTTATAAACAAGCACAGCACAGGTGATGCCAGGCGCCTAGTGAGGAACGCCCCTCCTGATAATGATCCCATTCCTGGAGCAGTCTCCTGGCAGTGCCACGGCATGTCCAGGAACAGGATGTTCTGCCACTGGCCTCGAACTGCCTTAGGGGTCTGGGACTCGGCCCTTCCTACACCTGGCTCCCATCCCAGAGCTTCCACTATGCCACCAACTGCTCCTGCTTCCTCAGGTCCTGGGGGTACTGCCAAGGTGGGGATGGAGGGGCCAAAACAAACCCCAACAACAAGGCCGATCATGACAAAAGGGAGACAGCAGAAGAGAGGACACAGGGCAGCACACCCACAAAGAGCGCCATGTGACAAGATGCAGCAGCGGCCCTGACACCCCCTCGGCGGGTGGACGAGGCACTCTTCTTCATCATGCCTCTCTTCACGCACTGCCTCTCCACCACCATCCCCATTCGGGACTGCACTTGTTTACTTATCTGCGTCTTCGCTCTGGAATGGGGCACCTTGACCATTCCTAAAAACTAGCATACTGTAGGTGCTAAATTAATGCTGAGCAAATGGGGGAAGACCTTGCTAACTGTCTCCCCTTCTTTCTTAGTGATAGACTCTCAATTCTATTTCAGGTGGCAATGGGTCCAGCTAAAAACTACTCATCCTCCCTGTCACTAAGGGCGACAAATGAGGGGAAGTTGAAGCTACTGGGTGGGCCTTGCAGGAAACCTCCGTAAGAGGAACCACACATTGCTTCTGCCTTTCCTCCTGTCTTCCCAATTTCTTCCCAGAAATCTGACATGATGACTGGAGCTCCTGCAGTCATCTTAGACCATAGCGCAACCTTGGAATTGGAAGTGCTGCACTAGCTGGGCATGGTGGCTCACACCTGTAATCTTAGCACTTTAGGAGGTGGAGGCTAGAGGATTGCCTCAGCCCACAGGTTCAAGACCAGCCTGGGCAACATAGCAAGACCTCATCTCTACAATAAATAAAAAAATTAGTTGGGCGTGGTGGCACATGTCTATAGTTCCAGCTACTTGGAAGGCTGAGGCGGAAGGATCACCTGAACCCAGGAGGTCAAGGCTGTGATGGCCATGAGCATGCCACTGCACTCCCACCTGGGTGACAGAGTGAGAATCTGACTCAAAAAAAAAATAGGAAGCACTGCACTACTGATGGCAGAGTAGGCAGCCTGGCCCTGGACTGCCCCCTCTAGAGTGCTTTTACATGACAGAAAGTAAACTATTGCTTTAAGCCACTGCTATTTCTAGTCTAGCTGCCAAATGTAATTCCTAATTTGTTCATGAATAAACCAATTAAACTTGGTTTTCTTAAATTACTCACTCGTGACCTTCAGTTCACAAGGTCAATCACCATGTTTAAGCTCTGGTCCTTGTCACGTAATGATAATCTACCATTAATTACTGTTCACTCACCGGGCTCGGTGGCTCAGCCTGTAATCCCGCGCTTTGGGAGGATGAGGTGAGTGAACTGCCTGAGCCCGCGAGTTCGAGACCCGCCTGGGCAACTTGGCAAGACCTCATCTCTACAATAAATCAAAGATCAGCCGGGCGTGGTAGCACGCACCTGTAGTCCCAGCTACTTGGAAGGCTGGGGCGGAAGGATTGCCGGAGCCCAGCAGGTCGAGGCTGCGGTGGCTGGGAGTGGCTACTGCACTCCAGTCTGGGTGACAGAGGGAGACTCCAACTCAGAAAAAAAAAAATTACTGTTCACTGGGAGGTCGGAGTCTGGAGGGACAGAAACAATAGAAGGAGGTGGAAAAGGAGAAGCTAAAGAGGAGAGAGAGGGAGAAAATGAGGGGCAAGGAGGAGAGGAGAGGAGGGGGGTCACGGGCTGGAGCCGAGGAAAGAGGAGGATGGAGGCAGTGCAGAGACCACGGGATGGAGCAGGGGAGAGAGGGAGAGGGAATGGCGTCAAGGTGTGCTGCAGCAGCAGGTACCAGCACTATTCAGAGAACACTGGCTGCAGATCCCTGATCCTCACCCTCCTGTGCTAAGAATACCACACTCATTTCACAAATGAGATTACTGGCTCTGATATAGTAACTTTCCTTCAGTCACAGAAAGTGGTAGAGGCAGAAGTCTTTCTTGAAGTCTCCTCAAAAGAGAGGTGAGACAGCATTCTTCTTTCTTTCTCTATCCTACTGCCTGGAATGTGCTGCCATAGCTGGAACCACAGCAACCATTTTGGACCATGAGAACAGCAGCCACACCCTAAGAATGGCAGAGCAGGGAATTGGAAGAAACTTGGGTTGCCCATGACCTAGTGGAGCTTCCTTCCTGACTACCTAACACAGTTGGAATCTACATCTATCAATCCATCCATAACTGCTTCAGACCATAATTTGCTACATTTTCCTCCAATCTTCAGTAACAGATTCCAAGACACACCCCCAGAGATTCTGATGCAGCAATCGCTTTGAGACACGCTCTCCCAGAAAAATGGAAACTCAGACTCATTGAAAAGGCAAAAAAACTAACTGTCCTCTGAGAGTCCAGAGGACAGACCTTGATACCTCAACAGCAGCAGCTGTTGGTGACTTGCCCCAGGAGACATTGGAGATCAGCAGATGACACTGTGAAGTTAATCTGTTCTTCTTAGGAAGTGGAAGAAAGGAGCCATTCATAAAGAGCAGGCGAGCACACCTGGGGCCCCTCCTAAGAGTCCGGTCAAAGGGCATCCTAGTAATTTCACACCAACCTGTAACAGTGCTGGCAAGCCATCCAAGAAAAAAACAAACCAGCAGTGCAATCCTCCGCAAGAGAACAGCTCCTTTCAAGCAAAAGCACCAGGTTGACAAAAGGACAGATTTGCACACAGTGGCACCACACAGAATGACTGTCTTACACCCAGTGTTGGTGGCAGCTTCCTGTGTGCCGGCAATTCTCTCCAACCGACTGCAAGCTCTTCTCTCTGAGAAGAGGGACTGGGTCACTGCTATTTCAGTATCTTCTGTAACAGCACCCAGCACAGTACTGAACACACAGGTGCTTAACACATGATCCTGTCAGGAAAGAACTCATGGGATTCACGTGTGGTGGCCAAAGCTGCCCACTAAGCCCTGGCCCGTGCCCTACTCCGAGTTCAAGCTGAGTCCTGAAACTCTAGCCAAGAGGATGGAGAGCTGGTGCCATCACTGTTTGCCACTCCCAGGAGACTGCTGTCTGACGGACACTCTCCGGGGATCTTTAAAGGTTCAGTTCCATTCCCTTCTGATAATATTTCTGTGATAGACTCCCAAGACAAAGAACTCAGGTGAAGCTGAAGAAGATGCCATAGCCATTTGGCTCTGCCTAGGCTTACCTAACCCACCCTTTTCAGTTGTTTAAATCTCAAAGGGCAGGAACCTTGATGGGCTGGAAGCGATGGGTGACACTCAGCCCTAAACACCAGGCATTGAGCTTTCACATTCTGGTCTCCCTGGAGGCCTAGCAGACAGAATCGTCTATTCCTTTTATTTATTTATTTATTTATTTGAGTTGGAGTCTCACTCTGCCGCCCAGACTGGAGTGCAGTGGCCACTCCCAGCCACCGCAGCCTCGACCTGCTGGGCTCCGGCGATCCTTCGCTTCAGCCTTCCAAGTAGCTGGAA
This sequence comes from Cephalopachus bancanus, assembly GCA_027257055.1. Taxonomy (NCBI): domain Eukaryota; kingdom Metazoa; phylum Chordata; class Mammalia; order Primates; family Tarsiidae; genus Cephalopachus; species Cephalopachus bancanus. The sequence continues at coordinate 1,753,515 of JAPVLO010000254.1, forward strand.
CTACAGGCACACGCTACCACGCCCGGCCAATTTTTTGATTTATTGTAGAGATGAGGTCTCGCCAAGTTGCCCAGGCAGGTCTCGAACCCACGTGCTCAAGCAATCCACTCGCCTTGGCCTCCCAAAGCGCTGGGATTACAGGCTGAGCCACCAAGCCCGGTCAGAATCATCTACTCCTAATGCAACTGTGCCTTTCGGAAGTACAGCCTTATTCTAAAACTAAGGCTTCTTCAGGCCCACCAGGGATTATAATTAGTTTGTATTCTCCACCTGGCACACAGAGACGCTGAATGTGAGGATGGAATGTGGGGCATGCATTCCAAAGGCTGGAAACCACTTTAACGTGCAAGGTTTAGTAGCTTTTTCTGGCCACCAGCTTGCTTTAAGCCTCTGGCACCCTCAATTAGACTAAGAACTGTTACCTTGTGTCCCAGCCACACACTTCTATCAACCTGGCACAAAACTTGCCGAAAAACCTGCCCCACCACTGCATCTGTGTCCCACACCACTCCCAGCCCTTATCTCTCTTCAACCAAGAGGAATTTCACGCACTTCAACTCAACTGACAGTGCTGAGTGGCCATCAGATAACAGAGAGCCAGGAGCTTCACGCATCAAGAAAAGCAAGACACTGCCCTTGAGGGACTCAGAGTCCGCTAAAGAAAGGAGTCCGGAAACAAGCAGTGACCTACAGAGTGACGGTCACTACAGACAGAGACTCCAAGCATGGACAGTAAAGGCCACTCTGTTGGGAGATGTTGAGGAAAGATGGGGAGACAGGTACTTCCAGGGAAGGAGCAAGCGGGAAAGAGGCGCAGAGCCCAGGGGGTAAGGCCTGCTGGAGGCAGCAAGGGGAGCAAGAGCCAGCAAGGATTAGGGTTACCACATGCCAGATGCTGCTATTTTACAGATGAGAAAGCTGAGTCAGAGGGGATAAGTAACTTGTCCAAAACCATACGTCACGAAAGGACAGATTCCAAGTCAAACAGCTGGACTCTAACCCTGAACTTTCACACGTTACAGTGTGTGGTGTGCAAACCATTCAATTTGCTGAAGCATAAAGTGTAAGAGCTAAGTTTACACAGCAGAGGTGGATGGACTGGATCATGAAGGGCTTCATATACCATGCTAAGGATTTGGACTTGAACTTGCAGCAGGATGCGGGACTCAACTGACGTGAAAGAGCTCCCCCTTCCCACCACAGTCACACAGAATTACTAGATAAAATAAAACAAGTGGTATCCTTAGACATGCAGCCAAATGTGAGGAAAGAGAAATGCTCTGTGTGCCAGAAACAATGAGTGAGTGGAACTGGCATGACCTGTGGACTTCTGCACCCACACATGAAGTGGTTTAGTGCCTGGCTATCTGATCTGAGCCCAGAATCAAGAGGAGAGCCTCGAAGGGCTGCCCAGTACAGGAAAGAAACGCAGAAACTGGCCATTTCTCCAAGGCTCTGTGAAGGACTGGGTAGGGCTTGGGGGTTGCCCTTTCTTAAACTAATAAGCTAGTTCTACCCGAGAACATGAACCCAAATTTATACCACCAGAGTGGCAAGGGGGTGCCAAACAGAAATAAATACAAAAGTGAGTCAGTACGATTGAAGCACTATGGCCCCACCAGGAGCCGACAACTGCCTTGAGGTGGGCTTTCACAACTCAGGAAGCCTTGCCCAGGAAACAGAATCCCTCCTGAACATCAATCCACAATCCAGTACAAACCACACAAGAAAATAAACCATGAAGAGGGACATGTACATATAAGTCACGAAAAGAGAAGCAAGATCCCAAGAATCAGAAATAACAGGACAATCTCAAAAAGACCATAGAATAAGAAAATTTAGAGGATTAAAGAGATAAAGCAAGTCTTATAACTGCTAAAGATCATAATACAGAGACTTGAGTGGTGGAATGGTCAACATATGTCTACGAAGAATTCCAGAGGCCAGAATATAAAAAATGAGAGAGGTGAAGAGATAATGGCTGAGAATTTACCAGAATATTAAAAAAAAAATTAAATGTAAGAGGTAGCCGGGCTCGGTGGCTCAGCCTGTAATCCCGCGCCTTTGGGAGGCTGAGGTGAGCTGATTGCCTGAGCCCGCGGGTTCGAGACCCGCCTGGGCAGCAAGACCTCATCTCTACAATAAATCAAAAAATCAGCTGGGCGTGGTCGCGCATGCCTGTAATTCCGGCTACTCGGAAGGCTGAGGCAGAAGGATCGCCGGAGCCCAGCAGGTCGAGGCTGCAGTGGTCGGGAGCGGCCACTGCACTCCAGTCTGGGCGACAGAGTGAGACTCCAACTCAAAAAAAAAAAAAAAAAGTAAGAGGTTAGCATTAGGGGAAGCTCAACGAAGGGATACAGAAACTCTCTGTAAGTCTAGATGTATCTAAAATCATTCTAGGTCAGGTTTCTGGAGTCCCCTTCAGGTTCCATGTAGAGTGGGAAAACTCTTTGGGAAGGGGAAATCCCTGTGTCTGTGCGGCCACAAGAGACACACACTCACCATCAGCAGAGGGTAAGAGCCAGAGGTTTGCTGCCAAAAGGTTGGCCACTCCCACTGGCTGAATCCCAAGGTTCAATTCAGGTAATCAGCTACCCAGTCCCCAATCTTGACCTCAGGAAATGTACAGTAGAGTGAAGAGTAATCATAACATGAGAAAGACGGTGACAAGCCCCACAAGAGAAATCCCAAGAGCTCTGGCATTCAAAGAATAGAAAGCTCCTCTGTGCAGTTTAGGGACAGAATCATAATGTCACAGGAAAGGCAACACTGGGAATGTTTTTCCTCCCTGTTTTTTGTCACTTAATTACCGGGGTACCATTACTCCTGCAGCTGTGTGCCCAGTGGCTCAGGGCATCGACACACCACTCTCCACAGTGGAAGAGGTCATTTATAGTAATGACGCCTAATATTTATTAAGTTTTTACAAAGAATCAGGCATGTGTTGAATGTTTTATAGGCATTCTTTCATTTAATTGCCGCAATTACCCCACAAGTTGTTGCTGTGGTTTGAATGTTGTATCCCTCTAACATTCATGTTGAAACTTAATCCCCAGTGAAACAGTACTAAGAGGAGGTGTGGCCTGTTGGAGGGGCCTAGTGAATGGATTGGTGCTCTTATAAAAGGGTTTGAGGGAGCTGGCTAGGCCCCTTTTGCCCTTTGCCCATATGAGGACAGTGTTTATCACTTCTGGAGGACACAGCCACTAGGCGCCATCTTGGAAGTGAAGAGCAGCCCTCACCAGATACTGAATCTGCCAGTACCTTGATCTTGAATTTCCCAGATTCCAGAACTATGAAAAATAAATTTCTGGCCGGGCGTGGTGGCTCATGCCTATAATCCCAGCACTTTGGGAGGCTGAGGTAAGAGGATTGCCTGAGCCCACGGGTTTGAGACCAGCCTGGACAACTTGTTGAGACCTCATCTCTACAATAAATCAAAAAATCAACCAGGCATGATGGTAGTTCCAGCTACTTGGAAGATTGAGGCAGAAGGATCACCTGAGTCCAGCAGGTCAAAGCTGCGGTGGCCGTGAGCATGCCACTGCACTCCAGCCTGGGCGACAGAGTGAGACTCCAACTCAAAAAAAAGAAAAGAAAAGAAAAATAAATTTCTGTTGTTCATAAATTACCCAGTGTCAGGTATTTTTTATAGCAGCACAAACAGACTAAGATAGGTATGTAACACTATTATTCCCAATTTACAGATAAGGCTCAGAGAGGTAAAGAAAATTTCCCAAGGTCACTGAGGTAGGGTCACAGAGCCTGACTGTGAACCCAGGCCTAACTCCAGAGCTCTTAACCACTCTGTCATACTATCTCATGTATGCACATATTCTATGTGTCCTCATAGACCACTAGTTCTGTAATCCATCATCTTAGCCCCTACCATACCCAGCTCCTGGATGGACAGATGAAGACAGCTCTGGCAGAAGGACCCACAGGTAGGCTAAATTTCAGTCACAGCTCCTAGACCTGTGTAAGCTTGGGATCCTCACAGGCTGAATGATTTGGCTGGTCACTGACTCTCTCCAATTATAAAGCTAACAGTTTCCCCCCAGAAGAGGAAACTACCCTATGTATGTTTCATATAATCAGAGGGGTTATAATCTATCAAAGGCCCTCAGCTAATGAGTGACAGAACTAGGATTCAAACCCAGACCCACCTCAAGGGTCAAATTTGTAGCTACTGTGCACACATCTGTGCATGCCCCCTTACCTGGGAGTTTGTGGGGATGGGTGGCAGTGAACCCTGCCTTTGGACTTGGGAAGATCAAACAGAGTTAATAAACATGTCATCACTGTGCAGACTAGAAACTGTCACTGAACCAACAAGTCCAGGCCCGGGGCGGAGGCCAACGAGCACAGGTTCGTCCACATCTGTAACACGGGGAAGAATCCCTGCGGAGTCTTTTTCCAAATAAGGTCTTGCTCACAGGTTCTGGGGATTAGGATTTGGAGACATCCTTTGCAGGGCCACCATCCCACCCACAACAGGCAGTAAAAACAGTGGTGACAATTGCTTGAGAGAATGGGAGGAACAACCTGCACATGGCAGAGGAGAGAGGGGGTTAAAGCTGTTGGGAAGGCTCCTGGGAACCGAGAGAACAACAGAGTACGAACAGAAAGATGTGCAGAGAGTGGAGACAAAGGCAAGGTGTGCCTTCAAGGCTGAGAGCACTCCAGCAGGCAGCTGGACAGTGGACCTAGCATCCAGGAGAAAAGAATTTGGAGCAAGAAGTTTAGCATTTGGTATCTCTAAGAAGAGATGGCCACTGCCAGGGAAAGGACGAGCATGTGCAAGGAGAGGGTGAAGGAAGTGGAGAGAGGGCAGAAGCCTGAAGAATGGTCACACCTGGGAGGTGGAAAGAGGAAGGGCTGGGTGCAGTGGCTCATGTCTATAATCCCAGCACTTTGGGTGGCTGAGGTGAGAGGACTGCCTGAGCCCACAGGTTCAAGACCAGCCTGGGCAACTTGGCGAGATCTCACCTCTACAATAAAAAAATAAATTAGCCGGGCGTGGTGGCACGTGCCCGTAGCTACTTGGAAGGGTAAGGCAGAAGGATCACCTGAGCCCAGCAGCAGGTCATGGCTGCGGAGGCCGAGAGCATGCCACTGCACTCCAGCTTGGGCAACAGAGTGAGACTCCTACTCAAAAAAAAAAAAGAAAAGAAAAGAAAGTGGAAGAGGAGCCAGGGCAGCAAAAGTGCCATGAGAGAAAGGGAAAAGGAAGCCTAGGGAGAGCACAGATGTAGGTTTAGTCTCCCAGAGGCAGAGGACGTCTCTTTCCTCTGCATCTTTTTGGAATCTAACAAGATACCAGGCATAGAGTAGGCACTTGGTAACTGCTGAAGAAATAATAAAACAAAGAACAATTGTGTGAGAGAGACCAACATACGAGAGAGGTCTGAGATGCAAAGAAAAGATGTTAAAGGCATCTGTAATGTTTGAGATCATCGCAGAGTTACAAGAGGCAGCATCTTCTAGAGGATTGAGGTGTGTGGGAAGGCATGGAGTAAACCCCAAGGGGAATGTCACTGGAAAACCAGAAGAGAGGAACAAAGGATGGCCAGCCAGTTGCTGTTGGAGAAGGCAAACTCTTAGGTCTCAAACGACCTGCCACAGGACACGGCTCTCTGCTCCACACAAGAGCTGCCTTGCCATTGGTCCTTCCTGCAATGCCAACTGCATACTCCACGCACTCATTTAAGAAACAGAATCCACAGTTCATCTTTGGAAAAAAGAAATGCCGTGAAACCCACGAGTGACAGGCTCTGAGTGTGACCTGGGGAGACCCGCCCCGCAACCCTTGGAAGTTCTCTGGTGGTTCTTTGTCATGGGCGGGTAGCAGGCTTTTCCAGACAGGAAGTATGTGGAGAGGAACAGAGACTGAGGCCAGTAGGTGACTCAGGCAGCAATTACCAATCACGTGTGTGCCCACCACCTTCAGAAGGGGCAGACTGGGCCAGTTGCATCAGACCTCCTGAAACTATTTCCTTATTTCTATTTTTGAAGACACACAACTTTCAGCGTGACACCTCTCCTGATGACTTCAAAAGGCATTTCCACCAGCAGCCAGAACCAACGTCACCTTACACACACTTTATAGCCCAACTCTGCTCACTCCCCAACATGCCCACACACCACAGGGGAAGTCCACCGAGAACAGATGCAGCCTCAGGGCACCAGGAAGTGATGCAATCCCATGGGGCCACAGTGAGGACCCAGGAGGCCAGAGTTCCCATACACTACCACCTTACCCAACAGCCAAGCATTGCAGAGCCCACGGACAGGGCAGAAACACCAATTCCCAAACCAACTGGCTAACAGGACAGAGAATGCTACAATCCAAACTTCCTGTAAATAGTAACTCAGCTTCAATGGAATAGCGAGTCCAGTACTCTTATACTGCAGTGAAAGGGTAAGTTAGTATAATTTTCTGAAACTTGGCAATATGGCAAAATTTATCAATCTCCTTCCATTTCATTCACTCAAAATTAACACATTCATGCACACTTTAAAAACGGAATACCTACCAATTGCCAAGAACCATGCCAGGTAGTGGGGAGACAGTGTTAGCAAGGCACACAAGACAGCTGCCCTCAAAGAGCTTCTGTTCTAATCAGGGCTTCAGATAATTAACCAACAAATCAAGACACATGGCTCATGAGTGCAGGCAGCATTAGTTGTAATAGCAAAAGATGAAAAATAGCCTAAACGTCCATCAGCGGGAGGGGCTAATAAGATCGGATGCTTTCCTAAGACTGAATACTGCTCTGCTATTAAAAGTGCGCTCTTGAAACTATCCTCAAATTGCTAGTGATAGAAATGTTTAAAGCAGGTTTCAAAACTATCACAATTATGTTCAGTGAAAGAAGCCAGTCACCAAAGATCACATATTGCTTGATCCCATTCACATGAAATGTCCAGAACAGGCAAATCTGTGGAAAGAGGAAGTGGATGAGAGGCTGCCTGGGGCTGAATGGGGAGTGAATCTAATGCATTACAAGATTTCTCTTTGGGACTAAGAAAATGTTCTTTAAAATTTTTTTAAATTAATATTTTATAGAGATGAGGTCTCACTGCGTTGCCCAGGCTGGTGTCAAACGTCTGGCCTCAAGAGATCCTCCCACCTCAGCCTCCCAAAGTGTTGAGATTATATGCATGAGCCACTGTGACAGGTCAAGAAAATGTTCTAAAACTAGACTATGATGATGGTTGCAAAACTCTGTAAATACTAAAAACCATCAAACTGTACATTGTAAACAGATGAACTTTATGAATTATATCTTCCTAAAGGTGCTAAAAAGCAGCATTACAATACAACTTCAATATGATTTTCAAAAAAAGGGTATAAGAGGGGTATTTTGGGGGCACACAAAGAATACCTATCAAAATATTAACCATGGTGATTCTCTGAGAGGAAGGTTCTTGGCAAGTTTTATGTTCTTCTTTATATTTCTCTGTATTTTTCAAATATTCTAAAATGTAGAAGTTTGTTTAACTGACAAAATAAATTACCCAGAGTTTTAAAATCTACCTCTGTAAGTATACCTTAAGCATGTCCAAGGCACAGGACTAGAAGGGTAGATACTTGGGTATCTCTAGGGTTGCCATCTTCACACCAAAGACACCAACCAGACAGCTAAGCAAAAGAACTTCATATTCGAGATAAATCAGGCCAAGTAGGTTCCAGCTGGGGAGGATTTGCTGACCACTAGAAGAGCTTACTTTCCTTTGCAAACACTTTAAAAGAAAAGACAACCAGCAAGCACTACAAAGCACAGATACTATCAAAGAATGCCAAGGAATGTCAAAGATTTGAGCAGATTCAGATAAAAACTTCCTGGACGGTCCAGGAGCCACTTCCTGGCTGTGAAGTATGAGACTTCTGGACGAATGTCTCCCTCCCACCCTCCCACATGGCCTCCTCTGATCAAAGACTTCAAAGGCCTCTTTCTGAGATGACTGGGCTGACTGGAAGTCAGGGGTTCTCCAACCAGGTGCACCCCCCAGATCAATGGGGAACTTTAAAATGCAGCTTTCTGGACTCCCTATCCCTGGAAATTCTAATTCAACAGTTCTGAGGGAATGCCAGGAATTTACATTTTTTCCAAAATTCCCTGGTGAATATGCCAGCTGAACAAAGTAGGGAACTCACTGGAATGGATACCACCCGGGATAACCGTAGACAGGGCCAGTCTGCACATCTGGCTACAAACCAGCAAGTATCCCATCCAGCCAGCCTTGGGGATAGAAAGGCCACTTAGTAGAGAAAGGGAAACTCCACAGGGAAATTCCATGTATGTCTGGCTATCAGTGCTGAAGCCTGCGGGGCACTCAGCAAATCCCTAGAGTAGAGCTTATTTTGGAAAGGTTCCTCAGGCTCAGTGATCTAGGATGCTAATCTGTGAAAAGGGAGACTATTGCAACTTCCACTTTGGGAGGCCAAAAGAGAAACCTGCTCCCTCCAACAACACACAAGAGCCAGGAAGCTGTGCAGCCTCCAAGGAGTCGGAAAGAATCCTGGGTCTGAGTCACACGTATCTGGGTTCAAATTTGGTTCTCCATTTAAGGAGGACTATAATCCCTTGACACTCTTCCCATCAGGAGATAGAGTCTATCTACTCCATCCTGGAATCTGGTGTGGCCCAGGAACAGCTTTCACCAGTAGAATGTGGCTGAGGTAGCCGGGCTCGGTGGCTCAGCCTGTAATCCCACGCCTTGGGAGGCTGAGGTGAGTGGATTGCCTGAGCCTGAGGGTTCGAGACCCGCCTGGGGAACTTGGCGAGACCTCATCTCTGCAATAAATCAAAAAATTAGCCAGGCGTGGTAGTGCACGCCTGTAGTTCCAGCTACTGGAAGGCTGAGGCGGAAGGATCGCCGGAGCCCAGCAGGTCGAGGCTGCAGTGGCCGGGAGCAGCCACTGCACTCCAGTCTGGATGACAGAGTAAGGCTCCAACTCAAAAAAAAAAAAAAAAAAAAAAATGCGGCTGAGGTGATGTCCTGGGGCTTGAGTGCAGGCCTCCAGACATCACAGCATAAGAAGTCCAGGACAGACTCCTAAAGGATTAGAGGCCGTGCAAAGAGAGGTCGTGGCAGATATTCTGGTCCAGCTAAACACAGCCGAGTGAGCAAGCTCAGCCAACATCATGCAGGGCAGAATTCCCTAGCTGGGTCCAGGCAACTCACAGAATCAGGAGGAAGGATAAATGGTGGTGGCTGTAAGCTACTGAGTTTGTGGTGATTTGCTGCACAGCAGTGGGTAACTGAGACACTGTTTCTCCTTGAGCAAATCAATTTTCCTGAACCTGGTTTCCTCATCAATCAGCTAGGGAATGATAACCTCAAGAGGCTTGTTGTGAGGATCAAAAGAAGCAAAAGGGCTTTGAAAGACCAAAGCACAGGCAAGTGCCAGTTACTGTTACTAACTGCACAAACCAATGCTGCACAAAAGTAGGACAAGAGACCGCCACATGGTGTACTGGCTGCTGGGGAAACCTGCAAACCCAGTGTTCACAATTACCACCCACTGTACCCTTTAGCCACATCCAGAGCCCTTTTGGCTGAGAGTACATCTTCGTATACAATGCGCAGAACTCCTGATGCTCCCTCTACAACTGGGAAGGACTCTGTCAACAAGTGCCCACATTCCCAGATGACTCACCTTCCCCCACCACACCAGCATTCCCTCCGGGTTGTCTTCTTCCTGCAACAGCGTCCTTTTTGTCCCAGCCACCCAGGTTCAAAGCCTTGGACTCCCGTTTCCCTTCAGCATCCAGGGAACGGCCAAAATCTCATCTTTCCACCATTCTACTCCCACTGCCACCAAAAAGCACAGTTGTCAAAGCCAGGCACACCTGGGTGCTGCTCTCCACTTACAAGCTGTATGAGCATACACACGTTTTTTTAACCTCTCTGGGCTCAGTTTCCTCGGCTGCAAACTGAATAGAAATCTTCTTTTTGTGGTCATTTGAAAGATGAGAGAAAATGCAGCTAAAGTACTGAGTACAGAGGAGGCGCTCAACATGTAGCAACTGTCACCATAGGCCAGAAACTTCTCACCTAGGTCACCACAGCCATCTCCTGATCCAGGCTTCTACCGGTATAGGTCTCCATTTTTATTCCTCTTGCACAGTGCTAGCAAATTAACTGTCCTAGATGACAGCTGTCACATTTTATTCTCCTGCTCAAAGACCATCCATGGCTCCCACTGTTCTCAGATTAATTGCAACCTCTCAGCCAAGCATGTAAGACTGCCTACAATAATGACTCTATTCCATCACACTAGCCTGTTCTGATCAATCCTGTCCTCACTGCAACTTGCTACTAGAGTCAACCTTCCTTTTTTTGCTTTGAGTTGGGGGTCTCACTCTATTGCCCAGGTTGGAGTGCAGTGGCACGATCACCCCTCACCACAACCTTGACCTCCTGGGCTCAGGCAACCCTTCTGCCTCAGCCTCCTGAGTAGCTGGGACTGCAAACAAGCGCCACCATGTCTGGCTAATTTTTTATTTTTGTAAACATGAGGTCTCGCTATGCTGTCCAGGCTGGTCTTGAACTCCTGGGCTCAAGCAATCCTCTCGCCTCGGATTCCCAAAGTGCAGGGATTATAGGCATGAGCCACCACACCCAGATAGAGTTGAAAACACTGGCAATCCTCCCCACCAACTGGTATTCATGTCCTTGTGCAAATCCCCCCTAACCCATAGAAACTGCAAGATAATGTTTTAAGTCACTAAGTTTTGGGGTCACTTGGTATGTGGCAATAGACAATCAGTACCCTTGACTTTCCCAGTCACGCCTGAGCTGTTGCTCCTTTCCTCCTGTTTGCCCTTCCCACAACACTTCTGCCTGCTGAAATTCTGCCAGGCCCCCAGGGCCCAGATGCAGTGCTCACCCTGAGCCTTTCTTAAGGCTCCAGAGCATCAACCAGCATCTCCCTCTCCCCAAGGCATAATTCCATCACTGCACCTATCACACTGCAGCACCGTCAATCTGTTTGTTAATCTGTGTGTGAAATGACAAGGTTATTTACTGCCAAAAAAGACTGGAAATCACCTGCATGTCTGTAGGGTGACACAGTGACAGCATGAGCACATACTGGACATGGCTCTACCAAGGAGGCTAGAGCCTGGGGAGGGGTTCAGGGGTTGCCAAGATGGGGTGCCTCTTCCATCAGGCTCCATGCCTGGGGATGCGGGTCATGCTGAGGTCATGGCCCACTGTTTTTTGTTTTTGTTTTTTTGAGTCAGAGTCTCTCTGTCACCCAAGCTGGAGGGCAGTGGCAAGCTCACAGCCACCACAGCCTTGGCCTACTGGGCTCAGGCAATCCTTGCGCTTCAGCCTTCTAAGTAACTAGAACTACAAGGATGTGCCACCATATCCAGTTAATTTTTTGATTTATTGTAGAGATGAGGTCTCGCCATGTTGCCCAGGCTGGTCTCAAGCCCTTGGGCTCAGACAATCCTCTCACCTCTGCCTCCCAAAGTGCTGGGATTACAGGCATGAGCCACCGTGCCCAGCTATGGCCCACTGTTAAAGAATAAAGTGTTCTCCACACCTGCTGGCCACATCTTGCAGCTCCACACAGTGAGTGTTCTTGCACACCCTTCCCTGAGGCAATCGGCCCCCAGGCAGTTAAGACCAGAGCAGGCCTGGATCAATGCCCATAACCTTTGGTTATCTTTTAGTTCATTATAATACTAAAAACTCAACCCACAGAAAGAAATTGCAGCTATTTTGTATACATGTGACACATGAAGAAGCATGTTTTCACATGACATTTACGTGCTAGAAAACCTTCCCTTTGCATGTTAACCCCACATTCCTCCCTGTGTAAAATGCTACATAACCTGTGTGCCTTTTACAAGTAAATGGGAGTGGTTTTTCCTGTCCAAGCTGCTCTTGGACCTCCCTATAAATGAGTTCCTGGATGAAGGCCCATGTCTCATCCATTGTCTCTGGGTTATTTCTTTGGCCTCCTGGACACAGCACCTTTCCTTCTGGGATCTTTGGGGTCTGGTACTATATACGGTGAGCCAGGCAGGAGGCCAAGGAAACCCCCATGAGCACTAAGGTGATGGGTTCAGGAAGGGAAATCCACAGGGCAAATCCCGGGCCGGTCATCCATTTCCATGTGGGGTTGATAGCCAATATCCTTGATGGATGGGGCCCATCGCATGAGCATGGGGACACACTGAACATGCTGAAAGTCTGGAGGAATTATTACAGGGAGTGGATCCAACAAAGCAAAAGTCAAATGCCTGGGCTGTGGCAGCTATAGTCAGCTGGCCACTCCTAACTGTGCTCTGAGTGGCCACCAAGGCTGAGCTCCCAGCACAGGCAAGGGTGTCGCAGTTCCAGGACAAACTGGACTGGAGAGAGGTGCTAGATTACCCCTAGCAGAAACAACGAGATGCTGAAATCCACCTACGGGAACAGAATAACAAAATAGAGACCCTGGCTTGCCAGGTGACCCATTTGAAGGACTGCTGGTTGCTGGATCAGAGGGACAGAGCCATCATGAATGATCACAGAACCCCATGGAAAGCTCTAGTGAGAAGGAGGAGGATCGGGATGAGTCCATGGAGGTCCCTGTCCTCTCCATTTAGCCGGTAGTCACAACTAAGATCAAAGCGGACCAGGGAAGACCTGCAGAACTTGCCTCCACCAGAGAGGTGACCACAGACCATCTTGCAGGATTATACCATGGCAGTCAGAGGAGCTGGGAAACAGGTTCCACCAGGAAGGAGAGAGTTGCCTGCAGGCTGGCCGCTCGGCCTATGCAACATGGGGACAGAGGGTGTTATACTTACTGGGACAGAAATGAGCAAGCTAGTCTCTATTACAAACCACCCCACCCTGAGGCAGTACCCCTAAGTCATCAAGAACTCCTTTTTTTGCTTGGGTGATTGAGGGCTGCAAGGGTGCCTGGCCCAATGAGAGAGATGTCCCTACATCACCTTTATGTTGCAGAACATCCTTTGCAAGCTAGGAATGAAGCATGCCATCCATGCTGGGCACTATCAGGCCCTGATAATGAGCTCTTTAATGCTGGCATGAAAGATGCCATCCTCCAATCGGCACCCAACCAATGGTATGGCGTGCTGGTATCCATCCTGAGCGCTGAGGGCAACTAACATCTTAGGAGGCCCAGGTGGCCACCGACTTGGGGAAACAGAGAAGCTGTGCAAGTGGGGAGTCCATGCCGCTGGTATAAAAGACAAGGGACCCAAAGGGAACGAGACAGCTAATGGGCCTGTCGGAGCAACCCAGCATCAGATGTGGTATGACCTGGTAGCAGTGGGGCTGCCCACTAAGAAACTAGACAAACAGCCCAATGCTGTTCTGGTTGGACCATGGCAGAAGCTCAAACCAGAGCAACGCTTCATCAAGGAACCTCAGGTCCAACCTACCACCCCTCCCTCAGAGGGGTGGCAGGCACCAACTCCCCTAGTCCAGGATGAGGGCCAAGATCCCAGGATCCTGGTAAGAGCAATACTGGGCAGGGACTGGAGGCCACATATGGAACGGACTATACATTCGTCATGTAAAAGAAACGATCCACACTCACCCTAGGTGACACCAATGCTGAGGTGACCAATAACACAGATGGCTACGGGAGAGGGGCAGTGAAAGTCAGACAGATTACGCTGGTGTTACAGGACGGGAGGCTACCCACCTAAGCCTTATGTGGTGTACATAGACCCCATCCCAGAATACATCCTGGGAATGGACATTTCATCTGGCTGGACTCTGCAAACAATTGCTGGGGAGTTCTGACTGAGGGTCAGAATGGTAGAGCAAGTGAGCAAGAGAAATGTAAAATGGACACCAGTACGTCTGCCTACCACACACTGGCTGGTGGCATTAAGGCAGTACCACCTGCTGGGAGGGCATGATGAGATACAGGAACCATGAAAGAACTCGAGGGGGCATCAAAAAGCCCACAGTCCATACAACAGTCTTATGTGGCTGATGTAGAAACCCAATGGGACATGGAAAATAACAGTAGATTATGGGGGACTGAATATGGTGGCTCCACCGATGCACGCAGGTTCCAACATTGCCTCCCTTCTGGCTAGAGCAGGAGAGGTGTTTGGCACATACCATTATGTTACTTATTCGGCTAACCCCTTCTTCGGCATCCCCACTGCCTCAGAGTCCAGACCAATTTGCATTCACCTGGGAAGGAGAACAGTGGACCTTTACCGTCTTGCCACAGGGATATTTACACAGCCCCACTCTTTGTCATGGCCTGGTGGCCACAGACCTCAGCTGATGCACCACCCCAGAGCGGGTGCATGTTTTCCATTATATTGATGACATCATGTTGACTTCTAGATCTTTTTCCAGCTTGCAAACTGCAACCCCCACCTTGTCGCACTTGGTGAACAGAAGATGGGCGACCAACACAGACAAAATCCAGGGTCCAGGCTTACTGGTCAAATACTTGGGTGTCATCTGGTTGGAAGACTAAAGTCGTTCTATTCACTGTCATGGATAAAGTACAGACTTACCCACATCCTACTACACTAAGGCAGTTATAAACCTTCTTAGGCCTTCTAGAATATTGGCAACCTTTTATTACCCACTTTGGCCCAACTCCTTAGGTCCCATACCACTTAGTCAAAAAGGGGGCCTACTGGGATTGGTCCGTGAAAGATGATGAGGCCTTTGAACAAGCTAAGGTGAAACAAACACAAGTTTTGGGAGTTCTAGTGCAGGGACAGCCTTGTGAATTGGACATAGCCAGTTACCCTGAGGGGTTTGGGTGGGGCCTGTGGCAAAGGCAAGGACATATAAACACATGCCTTTAGAACTCTGGTCCCAACTACGGAAGGGAGCTGAAGCTCTATATAGTGTCATGGAACAACAGCTCTGCATGCTGTATCATGCCTTACAACACGTAAAGGGCACTACAAAGGGATCCTGGTACCAGTGCATACCCAGTACCCTAGAGCAGGGTGGCTGAAGGACACCTTCAGAAAACAAAGCCTAGAAATGCCCAGCCTCAGGCTGTGGCTAAGTGGCATGCATATCTGCAAAAGAGGAACACACTAACTAATAGCCCCTTGAGTACAGAGCTCCATTCAGTGCTGGGCCCTGTCACTTACATAACTACTGAAGGACAGTCCTTGACAGAGGCAGCTGAGCCTCCACAAATCCCTCCTTCATACAGGAGGTACCCTATTCCTGACCAGGCCCGGTACACCAACAGCAATCCCTAAACCTAGACAGCCGTGGCCATCCAACCGTCTACTGATACCGTCTGTCTTGGTACTGGCAAGGGACATAGCAGCCAACAGGCTGAGCCATGAGCTGTCTGGATGGTCCTCCTCCATGAACCACACCCAATGTCCCTATGCACCTACAGGTGGGCTGTCTTCAAAGGACTTACAATGTGGCTACTACAATGGGAAACACAAAAGCAGACCACAGTAGGTTGTCCCCTTTGGGGGAAGTTCCTGTGGAGGATGTGGCTCACTGGCTACATAAGACAGGACACTGAGGGCAATGTAACTTCTGGGCTATCACAAAGAACTGGAGTCTGCTGCTCCAATCAAGGACATAGTAGTTGTCTGTCGGCAATGCCTACCCGTGTGCAGGATCACCCCACACTATTGCCGCATGACACTGGACAGACAGCCTGGAGCTGGAGCCCAGTGCAGTTGTGGCAGGAAGACTACACAGGACCTCTGTCCTTATCAGATAGTTGCTGCTATGCCTTGATGAGTCCATCACTTGCCCAGGGCTAATATAGGCATATCCCAGCAAACATGCCACCCAGAAGACCACCATAAAGGGACTAGAGCAGCTATGCTCTATGTGCAACCTATGGATCCTCATGGAAATCAACAGCAGCCTGGGCTCACATGTCACGGAACAGCAAGTGCAACAAAGGGCAGAGGCCCTGGATGTCCACTGGCATTCCATCTGCTGTCCAACCCTATGGCAGTGATGAATAGACTGCTAGAGCAACAACTCCTGCAGGAGACACTCTCTAGTTTTATGGATACGTCGCCTACCAGCAGCCATCTGCGCTTAATGAGCATGTGCGTTCTGAATAACCACCCCAGTGCATACATTCTTCTGACACAGGAAGTGGATTCCACCGCTGGAATCCAGATAGATAATATGGGTGCAGGCGGTGGCCTCTCTCCAGAATAAAACAAACTTTTGGATCCGTTTTACCCCCGGTGGCAACCATAGATATAGAGTTGCAAGTGGAAGCCCTAGCTAAGCATACAGCTGCCACTTTAACAACACCCACCATGCTACTGCCCCTCTCACTAAAGGGACGCCACAGATCAGGCAAGCAGCCTGCAAAACTGCATGGCCCTAGACATTGATTGCCGCCCAACACGGTACTTGTACACTGATTAAAACTGAGCACTAACTGGGTGCAGTGGCTATGCCTGTAATCCCAGCACTTTGGGAGGCAGGAGTAAGAGGACTGCTTGAGCTCAGGGGTT
Organism: Cephalopachus bancanus; assembly: GCA_027257055.1. NCBI lineage: Eukaryota > Metazoa > Chordata > Mammalia > Primates > Tarsiidae > Cephalopachus > Cephalopachus bancanus. Next base: position 1,769,993 of record JAPVLO010000254.1, read on the forward strand.
CAAGACCAGCCTGGGCAACTTGGCAAGACCTTGCCTCTACAATAAATCAAAAAGATTAGCCAAGCGTAGTGGCCCACGCCGGTGGTTCCAGCTACTTGGAAGGTTGAAGCGGAAGGATCACCTGAGTCCAGCAGGTTGAGGCTGCAGTAGCCGTTGAGTATGTCACTGCATTCCAGTCTGGGCAACAGATTCCAACTCAAAATAAAATAAAAGACTGAATGCTGTGAGTATATCCCAGATTACTTCCATAACTTAGGCTATGCAAGCATAAGACACCCATATTTTAGCTACATAAAGGACCCTTTAACGGCATGGTTGGATCAACTCCCTGGTACCCAGAGGACCTTCATATATGAGAGGAGACCCCTCCCAAAAAAAACCATGGATTTATACAAAATTGTGCATTTATTCTTACATGTTTACACTTCGGTCACATTCAAAGTACTCTCCGTTTGATGCAATATACCTATCGAGATACTTTTTTCACTGCTCAAAACCATTTTTAAACTTGTCTATTTTGATCTTTCAGTACTTCTGTCGTTTTTTTGTTTCATGTCTTCCATATCAGCAAAATGTTTCCCTTTGAGGACTTTTTTCATCTGGGGAAACCAAAAACAGTTGTTAGAGGCAAGATCTGATAAATAGGAAGGGTGGGGCACAGGAGTCATGCCGTTTTTTGGTCAAAAACTGCTGAACACTCAGCATAGTGTGGGCAGATGCATTGTCATGGTGGAAGAACCAGTTACCAGTTTGCCACAACTTGGGATGTTTCTTCTGCAAATCGTGATGTAATCTTCTCAAAACTTCCAGATAAAAACTTTGGTTGACTGTTTGATCCAGAAGAACAAATTCCAAGTGTACTACAAGGGGTCTGCCCTCTAAAAGATACTTCTGTTTTTTGGGGGGTCCCTCCTCATACAGTATGATTGCTGTTTTGTTTATTCTCCTTTTTTGCTGCTTCAGGTTATGTTCTTGTAGTGGCATTTGGTTGCAATGCTCCTCCCATACCTAGCTCCAGGGAATTTGCGGAAGAATGGTATGATGAGAATGTGAGGGTCATCCAAGAGCATGCTGGAGTGGAGTAGAGGGTGACACACAACATAACCACACCCTGATCATGGTCCTTGAAGGGGGTTGGAGCCTGGGGAGGGGTCTTGGGGGTGGGCAACCCAGGATGTCCCTTCCCCTCAGGCTCCAAGCCTGGGCATGCAGATCATGCTAAGGCCATGCCCCACTGTTAAAGGACAAAGTCTTCTCGGCGAGTGTATTTTGCAGCTACGTATCGTGAATGTTCTTGAGCACCCTTCCTTGAGGCAGTTGGTCCCACAGGCGGTTAAGACCAGATCGGGCATGCCCATAATCTCTGGTTACCTTAAGCCCGTTATAATACAAAAATTTCCAACCCTAGAGAGAAATCTCCATTTTGTGTGCATGCAACACATGAAGAAGCATGTTTTACACATGATGCTTACATGCTAGAAACCCCTCCCTTTGCATGTTAGCCCTGGACTCTTCTCTATGTAAAATACTATATAGCCTCTGTGCTTTTATGATTGGGAATGGCTTCTCCTGTCCAGCCAGTCGCTCCTGGATCTTCCCTCTATAAGTTCCTGAATAAAGCCTATGTCTTGTCCACTGCGTCTGGGTCATTTTTTCAGCCTCTTGGACCAATGGCTTCCCCTTTGGGGTCTTTGGGGGTCTGGCACTACAACTTTCACCAGTAAATAGCAGAATGGTACAACCATACAATAGATAAGGCAGCTGTGAAAAAGAATGCAGAAGCTCTATTTGCTTGGTATGCAAAAATGGCTACAATACAAATTGGGGGCAGTCACTGAGCACAGCAGACACCATCTTCCTGAAGAGCAGTAGCAGGGCATGCACAGGTCCACGCATGCAAACAGAAGTGAGCGAGAGGGCTGCCTCCAAGAAAAACTGGGCAGCTGAGAGATTGGGTAGGGAAAGAGAGAATACCTTCTGAATTCTGTAGAATATCAAGAATTATCTACTAAAAAGTAAACTGCTCTGAAAGACTGAAAATTTCCTCCCAAGATTAGGAACAAGGCAAGGATCTCCACTCTCACCATTTCTATTCAACACTATACTGGAGATTCCAACTAAGGATAATAGGCAAGAGAAAGAATAAAAGTTATCTGGATTGGAAAGGAAAGAGGAAACCTATTTCTGTTAGGAGATGACATGATCTTATATATAGAAAATCCAAAGGAATACACTAAAAACAAAACCTATTACAATTAATAAATAAGACTGCAGGATCAAGATCAATTGATATAAAAGTCAATTGTATTTCTACACACTATCAACAAACCCAAATGTTCAAAATCTGTCTAATAAGAGTCCTAAAAGTAGAGGACAGAGACATTAAAGGAAAATAAATAATACACTAGAAAATTTCCGAGACCAGGTGTAGTGACTCATGCCTGTAATCATAGCACTTTGGAAGGTCAAGGCAGGAGGACTGCTTGCGCTCAGGAGTTTGAGACCAGCCTGGGCCACACAGTGTGACCTCATCTCTACAAAAAAATTTTAAAAACTAGCCAGACATGGTGGTGTACACCTGCAGTCCCAGCTACTCGGGAGGCTAAGGAAGGATGGCCCCAGGCCAGGATGTTGTGGCTGCAGTGAGCCATGATTGTGTCACTGCACTCCAGCCTGGGTAACAGAATGAGACCCCGACTCAAAAAAAAAAAGAAAAGAAAAGAAAAGTGAAAAAAAAATTTTCTGGAGATCCCAAAAGACTTGTCTTCAGCAATTAAGAGCCCTGCAGGAGTTAAGGAAAGAAGACAAACAGCAGGAGTTAAGGAAGGAAGACTAACACCTGGATATATCTTGGTGATATGTCTGAACTCCAAGAATAAAGTAAATTTTTACATCTTTCAGAGAGGAAAAAACACTTACAAAGGGGCCCAACTAACGTCATTATTCTTATTGACACATGAAGCAGTGACCTCAAATTCTATGGATTCTATGCTTAACCATGAGCGAGGGCATGATAACTCTTCTGAACTGCTGGCGGGAATGTAAGATGGTACAGTCACTATGGAAAACAGTATGGTACATCCTCAAAAATTTAAAGGTAGAATTACCATGTGATCCAGTAATTCTACTCTGGGGAATATGTGCAAAATAGCTGAAAACAGAACTAGGAACAGATATAGTACACCCATGTTTATAGCAGCAATAGCTAAGCAACCCAAGTGTCCACTGACAGATAAATGGATAAACAGAACATGGTATAAACATACAATATTATTTTGCTCTAACAAGTAAGGAAATTCTAGCCGGGCATGGTGGCTCATGCCTATAATCCCGGCACTTTGGGAGGCTAAGGCAGGAGAATCATTTGAGGCCAGGAATTTGAGACCTGCCTGGACAACAAAGCAAGACCTTGTCTCTACAAAAAAATAGAAAAATTAGCCAGGCATGGTTACAGCCATGCCTGTATTTCCAGCTACTCGGGAGGCTAAGGCAGGAAGATCACTTGAGTCTAGGAGTCTGAGACTGTGGAGAGCCGTGAGTATGCCACTACACTCTAGTCTGGATGACAGAGTGAGACCGTATCTCAAAAAAGGGGGAAGGAAATTCTGACTCATGTTGCAATGTGGATGAACACTGAAGACATTATGTTAAGTGAAGTAAGTGTCACAAAAAGACAAACACTACATAACTCCATTCATATGAAGTACTTAGAGTGGTCAAATTCATAGACAGAAAGTAGTAGAACACTGGTTGCCAAAGGCTGGAAGGAGGGGAAAATGGGAGTTATTACTTAATGGGTACAGGGTTTCAGGTTTACAATTATGAAAAAAGTTCTGGAGATGGATGGTAGTGATAGTTGCACAATGTGAACGTACTGAACGCCACTGAACTCTACACTGAAAGATGGTTACAATGGTAAATTTTCTGTCACGTATATTTTACCACAATTAAAAATGCATAAGTAAAAAATAGCCAATAAACTTTAAAATAAATAAATGAGTGAATGGGTAAGGGCATGGCATGGCCTCAGTGTTATAGAAAACAGTTTAGAGGTTCCTTAAAATGTTAAATACAGAGTTACCCCATGACCCAGCAATTTCATAAAGTATATTCCCAAGAGAACTTAGAGCATATGTCCACACAAAAGACTGTGCATGAATGGTCATAGCAGCCAAAAAATGGAAACAATCCAAATGTCCACCAATTGATAAATGAACAAGCAAAATGTGATATATACATATAATGGAATACTCGGCCACAAAAAGGAATAAAGTACAGTCACATACTACAACATGGACGGACCTTGAAAATATGCTAAGTGAACTAATCCAGATACAGAGGCCATATATCATATGATTCCATTTATACACATGTCCACAAGAGGGAAATCCAAAAAGGGAAGTAGATTAGTGGTTCCCTGGGGATGGATGAGGGAATGAGGTATTGGGCCTATCTGCTAATTAGGTACAAGTTTGTTTCTTAGGTGGCAGAAATGTTCTGGAACTAGTGGTGAGGGCTGTACAACACAATGAATATACTAAAAACCACTCACGTGTATACTTTAAAGCAGTGAATTTTATGTGAAATACAAGAGGGACCCCAAAAAACCTGGAACTTGCTTATAAAAAATTGTGTATTTATTCTTACATGTTTAAGCTTCAGTCACCGTCAAAGTACTCTCCATTTGCTGCAATACACCTATTGAGATGCTTTCTCCACTGCTCAAAACTCTGATGCCTTCTAGTGCTTCTGCCGTTTCTTTGTTTTACCTGTACCACATTGGCAAAAGGTTTCCCTTTGAGGCCTCTGTTCATCCAGGAAAACAAAAAAATGTCACTCAGGGCAATATTGGGTGAATAGGGTGGGTGGGGCACGGGGGGGGTCATGCTGTTTTTGGTCAAAAACTGCTAAACACTCAGCACAGTGTGGGCAGGTGCATTGTCATGGTAGAAGAACCAGTCACCTATTTGCCATAACTTGGGATGTTCCTTTTCACAACACAGCCTCTCACAACAACACTAGCTGGTACACTGATAACAACGGGTTCCTAGAACACTCACTTAGTGGGAGAAGCCTGTACTACAAAGGGCTCACCCTCCAAAAGATAATTCTGGGTGCTTTTGGGTCCTCCCTTGTATATCTCAATTTTTAAATGCTATGAAATATATAGAATATAAAATAAACAGCTCACACTGTGCCCGTGGCTTAGTGATTTGGAAGCGTCTCCCTGTCCATGCCCTCCAGGCCTGCAGGGGTCCTCTCTGGCTCCCCACCTTTGTGTCCCCTGGCACTCTCTGGCTGCTCACCTACCCTCCGTCTCCCCCACGACTTCCCATTTTCTGACTTTAGGGCAAAGTCTGGCCCCTGCCTCACCAGACCCACCCTTTCCTGGCAGGTCTGCACCACCTACTCAGACCCACCCAAGACTGTCTGGAAGCTGAGGCTCCAGCCCCAGAAAGAAGTCACCCCACATGAGCCGCCCAATGACCAGGACTGCGGTTACAAGCGTGTGTCAGCTGAGGGATACAGTTTCACATGGGAACTTAATTATAGCTCAGGAGTGGTGAAGGGAGCGGGGTGGTGCAGGCTTTGAGGGGACGTACAGGAAGCCATCCTGCCCTGCAGCTGGGAGTGTACGTGCCGGGTCTCGCCAGGCCTGGATCAGAGCACAGGCGGCCCACAGGAACACACAGCTTATGGAAGTCAGCCTGCTCTTAAGCATGAATTCATGGCTCAACCTGCATGCAGGCCAAAGTGGCCCAGAAAAAACCTGAGAAGCAACTCTCGCTTAACCTCAGGGCTCAAAGAGGCCTTCCCCTAGTCTACTGCCAGAGACCTCATTTTATTCTCTAGGAAGTGAAGGGGAGGCATAGCTTCTTCCCCACATTATACCTTATGCCCAGCTCTCTCCTTGGCTCTGACCTGTTTTTCTGCAATAGAAGCTGAGCTATTGATGACCAGAACATGCCTGACTACTATGCTCAGATCTGCCTGCTGCCCGGGGTGCCAACAAGCTGTGCAGCTACTGCCACACAGGTGTCAGTGGGCTATGGTGGATGGATATGCAAGACGTGTCCAACTACCAGGCCTGGGTGCTACCAGGTGGGGAAAGGACGTCAGGTGGATGGAAAGAGACCCTCTCTGGAGGATCGTGGAAAGAGAAGGCCCCAAGTGGAGAAGCAGGTGCCATCGGGACATTTTTTCTTCTCTCCCACTTCTGGCCCATACCTGGGTCCCCATCCTCTGGCCCCTCCATGGCCAGCTTGCTTGCTGTCTCAGCAAAAAGTCCCCACAGTCATCGGCTGCCTGCCCCATCCCCACCGCTGCCGGCTGCTTCTCATGGACTCAAGACACAGCAAGAGGCCTAGGTCCTCCTCTCGCTCACTCTTCCTAGACGCCACCCCTGGCCCAGGCACCACCTTTTCCATCTCCTCCCATGCACCTTTTTATCTGCGCTCCTGAGACATTTCTCCCTGAAAGCCATGGAAAGAAACCTTCAGACTGGAGGTGGTATTTTTTTCTGGATTTGTATGCAAGGGAAAAAAGGCAGGAGTGGTGAGTGGGCAGAGCAGATGGCGGAGAACAGCAACAGGGAGAGACCTGGACAGGGAGAGGCAGCGTCAGACATCGTGCACATCTCTGTCCTCTGCCCGCCAGGCAGCAACAGCAAGGAATGGCCAGACGCTGCCCACTGCCTTTCTTTAGGCCAAATGCCTTTCCTAAAAAAGGGACAGGAGGTCAGAGGCAAACAGACATGATAAAACCACCTAAAAAAATGGGAAAAGCAAGTCACAAAACTAAATGCTAAGCAACATTCTATTTTTTAAAGAAAGAAAAAAATATCGTAATTAGGTATATACAATCTTAAAATAGCATAGACCAAAATGTACAGCATCACTAATGTGTGACTTTTACTTTCTTCTCAGTACTTACCTGAATTTTCTAGTGCTCGGTAATGAATGAGCATTATCTATATAATAAAATATTTTAAAATAAATTAAAAACCACACACAGAAACTTCTGCCCAAGTGCCAGCTCCAATCCTAAAAAAGACAGTTATCCAAATTCCTATAATCCTAGCCATTGGTGGCATCTGATTAATTTCTAAGCTCTCAAATACAGTTGTCTGATGGTGTTTCTCACTGTTTGTCACTAGCTAGATAAACAGCTTGCTGGTGGCAATTCCCTCCTCTACTGCCCTATATGAGCCCAATACCCAGAACCATCTGCCCCCACGGCCCCTACTATACCAGAGCTCCATCCAAAAGCCACAGTCTCTGTAAGGTGCAAAACCACAGGGCCTGCCTTATGGCTACACACATGCCCTGGCTGGAAGGTTCCTCATCACACCTCCCCGCCGCTTTCAGGGATCAGGGAGGGGCTGCCAGGGGACGCCCTAGGCAATCTCTGGACTTGGACCAATACTCATTCAAGCCAATGTTCAGATACAAAGAGGAAGACAGTCTCGAAGTGCTGCTCGGTCCAACACTGATCAGCATCCACCTATGGCGCAGGGTGCTAAGGGTCCAGAGACATGAGCAAAACAGTCAGTACCCACTGAGTGCCTCCTCACTAAGTGCCTGTATACGTCTGAGCTCATTTAATCCTCAGGGGAGTGGGGTCTACAGGTATCACCCCATGTGGGGGTCAAATGACTTGCCCCAGGTCACTCAGCTAGAGAGAGCAGAGCCAGGTATTAGTCCCAAATCATCTTTTTTTTTTTTTGAGTTGGAGTCTCACTCTGTCACCCAGACTGGAGTGCAGTGGCCGCTCCCAGTCAATGCAACCTTGACCTGCTGGGCTCCGGCGATCCTTCCACCTCAGCCTTCCAAGTAGCTGCAACTACAGGCACGCGCTACCACGCCTGGCTAATTTTTGACTTACTGTAGAGATGAAGTCTCGCCAAGTTGCCCAGGCAGGTCTCAAACCCGCGGGCTCAGGCAATCCACTCACCTCAGCCTCCCAAAGTGCTGGGATTACAGGCTGAGCCATCGAGCCCAGCTCCAAATCATCTTAATCACTACCCCATATTTTTGCAAAGCTCTTACCCTCAGAAACAGACAGCGAGTGGGGCTCGGTGGCTCAGCCTGTAATCCCAGCGCTTTGGGAGGCTGAGGTGAGCGGATTGCCTAAGTCCGCGGGTTCGAGACCTGCCTGGGCAGCGAGACCTCATCTTTACAATAAATCAAAAAATTAGCCAGGCGTGGTAGCGCGCGCCTGTAGTTCCAGCTACTCGGAAGGCTGAGGCGGAAGGATCGCCGGAGCCCAGCAGGTCGAGGCTGCGGTGGCCGGGAGCGGCCACTGCACTCCAGTCTGGGCGACACAGTGAGACTCCAACTTAAAAAAAAAAAAAAGAAAAAAGAAACAGACAGCGAGCTAAAGTTACAAAGAGTGCCATGTGCTACTTCCTGCTCTGCTCCAGGAGAAAGCTCATTCCCTTCTGAGAAGTCAGACAAATGCAGAGCATGGCTGTCTCTGTGACTCAGTTGCCCTCCTAGTCTCTGGCTACTGGAGCTCCAGGATGCCCTTGGCCTACAGCTGGCCTACAGAGGAGCCAGAAAGGGGGCAGATGGGCACAATCCCCAGAGACCAACCAAGGTCACTGCTGGGATGCCACCTATGCCTGTGTCTTCTGATTCCCAGTGCCATCCCTGCACCCCACCCCCTGCCTCCAAGCCAGGAAATGGGAACAGAAATAGAAAAGGCTCTCTAAAAATAAACCAGGGTGGCAAGGTACAAGAAAGGAGAAAACATAATGCCACTGCTGGATTGAACACAGTAAGCCCTGCTGGTCTGGGGAGGGCCCATGCTGGGAGGACAGATACCAAGGCCTTGATTCTCTCTTGTGGCCCCTGCTCACAAGCCTGTGGCTGCACCTTGCACACACTGTTCGCACACACCCAGAAAGCCCAGGCTGACATCAGCAGGAAGAACAGAGTTACTGAACTGAGAACAGGGACTTCGAAGGGCTCAAACATCAGTTCTGCTACTTGTTAGCTGTGTGACTTGAGCAAGTTGCTTAACCTCTCTGATCATGCACCTCATCTGTAAAATGGGAATACCAATACCTACACCTGCAGGCTGGTATGAGGCAGGGAAGCTCATCTATGCATCCATGGGGCAGTGCCAACCCAAGGAAAAATCTTAATAAAGGCAATTTCCCTCCCTCCTTCTCTCCCTATGTGTACATCTGTACCCACTTCTCTTTCTCCTTCCACTTCACCAGAATGAAAGTCACTGATTCATCACTTAGAGCAGAGATTGTTTTTTCCTCCTCCAAGTTCCTCTTACCTAAAAGCCTGGCCTACAGTTTGGCTGGTTAGTATCTTGTGGTTCTAGGGGCTACTCACCACCTTGGAGCAGATCCAGGGAGCCATGACACACAACCAAACTCAGGGCCTCCCCTGCCCGCTGACCTGAAATGTGACTCTGCAGGAGGCCCCGAGGCCTGCCAAAATTTAGTTTCTGCTCAGTGACCAACAAGAGACTCTGTTATTCCCTAACGCCAATACCAGGCTGAACAGTTAAGCAGGTACTTTTGAAACTGGAACAATCAGAGGCCCTGCTACGTGATGATCTTTACTCACTTTATAAGCTTTAATCACTTAGCTCCAAATCCCATCTCACCATTTATTTATTTAGAGTTGAAGGTCTCACCCTGTCACCCAGGCTGGAGTGCAGTGGCACAATCACGACAATCACAGCTCACTGCGGCCTCGATCTCCTGGGCGCAGGCGATCCTTTCACCTAGGCATCCCAAGCAGCTGGGACTATAGGCCCAGTCTTGCTCTATTGCCCAGGCTGGTCTCGAACTCCTGGGCTCGAGCAATCCTCTTGCCTCAGCCTCCCAAAGTGCTGGGATTACAGAGATAAGCCACTGTGCCCAGTCCAATTTGTTTATTACCAGATTGTTTTTTTATTTTTCAATAACAATCAATTTGGTCCTACTATTTAAAGCAGGTGCTAGGCAGAGTCACCTGGGAATAGCAAATCAGGGACACAGGGGTGGGAGATTTAATCTGTGGAGACAATAAGTTCCCTGGCCCCCAGTTCACCCCAGACTACTCACAGGCTAGTAGTCAGGAAGGCTGTTCAGAGGACCAGAACTGTTATGGGTCTCTGTCCGGGGAGAGAGTGATTCTTCCACCTGGACTCACTTGACCTTCTGAGATCTGATTCTTAGAAACCCAAGCAACACTCGGGGGACCAGAGGAGGGAGAAGGGCCACCCCAGGCACAGGTGAGGGTATCACTCATATTTAGAGATGAAGGGAGGAAGGATGAGCATGAAATACCTAGCAGGGATGCTCAGGGGTGGGGGTCTGTGAGTGTTGAGAGCCCAGGTGATGGCGGTCAAGGTGCGTGGCACAGCCCCCAGCCACTTCAGCTGAGTGACAGGGGAAGGCAGACTAGGTGCTGCCCCTGGGAGGGAAGGGCAAGGAGGTGAGGGGCTTGGAAAGCATCTCTGGGTGCAACTATGGGACCACACAGGAGAGCCGAGTGGAAAGAAGTGGCAGGCTCAGGGCCAAGACGTCCTCACGGGCGAGGAGAGTGGTGGGGGAGACTCCCAGAACCCACTAGCTGCCTGGGGAGAGCGGCCCACCGGCACGCCTAGGCACACAGGCTGCACCGACATTGACGGTGTGGCTACCTCCACTACTCAGAAAGGGGAGGCTGCTAGCTTTTCTAATATTTAAGTTGACCATGTTATCTGCCGCAATTCCCTAGGTATGACATGACAAATACTCTACAGAAAGGAACTAGGAAACCCAGGCATAAAAACAGAGGCAGTGTGAGGAGGAAGAAGGAGGGAGAAGGGGGCAAGGGCCAAGGGATGTGAAGACTCCATCGCACCTGAGGGCCCCAATCACGCATCTGAAATCTCCACTTGCCTCCTCCCTCACTCTGCTCCAGCTGCAGTGGCCTCCTGGCTGTGCCTCACGTGTCTCCGCCCATCCTACCACAGACCTTTGTACTTGCTTCCCCTTTGCCTGCAAGCTTCTTCCCCTACAGAGCTCACACTCTTTCGCTTAAACCTCACCTTCGCAGTGTGAGGCCCTTCCTAGGTCTCCGTCTGAAACTGCCACCATCGCCCTTCCCGTTTGACTTTTCTACAGCATTTATCACCCCAAGCTATTTCACAAGCTATTTACCTGGTTTCCCCTCAAGTACCATGAGGGCAGGAGATGTTTAAAGCTGCTCTGTTTATCCCTTCATCTCCAGTGCCTAAAAACTGTGCCTAGCACATAGGAAGCACCCCCAATAGGTAGCTGCCAAATGAATGCAAGAGGAGTGGTGAGGACAATGGAACTGGAATCCGATGGCAACTGATACCAGATCCTCAAGAGTCTGAAAGAAGCCCTTTGGTAATGATCTGATTGAAGGTGCAAGGAGAGCTCCAAAGCAGGGATCAGATACTGAAACCTTCTTCTTTGCTCCCAAGGACTCCCTAAAAGGTTCCCCCAAACTGCAGGTTGTCTCACATCCTACTTTGTAAAGAGGCTACGTTCTCCTAGTGCCATGAAAGCAATGCCTTAAAATAAGAATAGGGATCAACCAAGTCACCACCTGTACCTGGGAGCCCTGTATTGGTTTCCTTGTGTGTTATAACAAAATTATCACAAAACCAGATTAAAGAAAACATATGGATTCTATCACAATTCTGGAAATCAGAAATCCGAAATCAGTCTCATTGGGCCAAAATCAGCATGATGGCAGGGCTGCACTCCTCCAGAGATTCTAGGGAGAATAATTTCCTTGCCTTTCCCAGCTTCTAGAGCTACATTCGTTGTATTTTTTGGCCTCTTCCTCCACCTTCAAAGCCAACAGTGAGGCATCTTGCCACAGGAGTCACACTGCCTCCTTCTGTGACCAGTCTCTCTGGCTCCCCCTTATAAGGACACTTGGGATTGTGTTCAGGGCCCACCTGGATAATCCAGGATAATCTCCCATCTCAAGATCCTTAACTTAAAATCACATCTGCAAAGTCCATCTTGTCATATAAGAACATGCACAGGTTCTAGACCCATATATCTTTGTGGACCATTATTTAGCTTACCACCAAGGAAGCAAGCACCGAAAGTTTGGAAGAAAACAGTTCAGATCTCTGGTCAGGTAGAGAGCCTCAGCAGTATCCCCAGGCTACGGTCTTTCTCTTGCTGTAATTGCTTGCTATTTAAGTAGGCAGCAAATAATTAATTTTATGCTACTGAGCATTTTGGCCCTTGAAGGATCTCCTTTAAGGGGAATGGCAGTTTTCTCTTCTACAGCCAGAAGCCCCTGACAGACCACTGAGGGGTCCATTCCAGGATTTGCATGCGGAGGGTCAAGGGGAAGCCACGAGGATCTCTGGACTGTCCTGAGGCCTTTACAGGAGGGGATGATGCACAGAAACGGTCTGGACTAGTTGAGCATGCTCTACATCAGGATGCAGAGATGCCTTCTCTCATGAGTGCTGCCCGGAGTGGAAGGTTCTGAGAGCCTGTCTGGGTGTGGGAAGCAAGACTGCTGTGATCAGAATGCCATGACCACAGGTCGGGCAGGTTAATGGCAATCTGCATGTTGTGACCAACTGCTCTCCATGGCACTCCTAGGAGCCACAGGAGTGGCTCTGAATGACATGGAGAGGCACACTTGAGAAGCACACCCGCTCCAGAAGATAGCTGTACACCTGGACGTCGCTTCTGCTTGTGGACATCATCTGGCTTCTCACTTAGTTGGAATATGCTGCTGTGAGCCACTTCTCTCCTCCCCAAAGACCCGAGAGTCAGAAATACACGCATAGCTTACCAGGTTGACTGCTGTGATGTTCCCAGTGGACTCGGCTGACCAGCAATATTTCATGGGGAAACGACAGCACAGTGGTTCTCAACCAGGGGCGAGTTTGCCCCCTAGGGGACGTCTAGCAATGTCTGGAGGCATCTTGGTTTCCACAGTCGGGGAGGGGGGTGTGTTAATGGCATCTGGTGGGTAGAAGGCAGGGATGCTGCTAAACATCCCACACAACAGATGATCGTCTGGTTCAACATGTTTATAGTGCTAGGGCTGACACCTATGCTACAGGAAATGGAACTGGAGGCAAAAAGGTCAAGAGAGGAACATGGCAATATTTTGGACAATTAAGGGAAACAGGGAGCCAGGCTATAATCCCACGCCTTGGGAGACTGAGGTGAGTGGATTGCCTGAGCCCGTGGGTTCGAAACCCGCCTGGGCAACTTGGCGAGACCTCATCTCTACAATAAATCAAAAATTAGCCAGGCATGGTAGTACGCACCTGTAGTTCCAGCTACTCGGAAGGCTGAGGCGGAAGGATCGCCGGAGCCCAGCAGGTCGAGGCTGCGGTGACTGGGAGTGGCCACTGCACTCCAGTCTGGGCGACAGAGTGAGACTCCAACTCAGAAAAAAAAAAAAAGGGAAACAGGAAAGCACACCTTACCTGCTTGTGTGTAGAAGGGACAACGAGCAGAGACCTGGGTTCTGACAAACTCCAGAAAGGCACATTTGTGAGGAGAGTGGACCTGCAGACTGCTGTGCATGGGGGGCGGCCTGCTTAGCTAACGTGGCGGGGGGAGAGCAAGGTTGGTCTGACTTCCATGGGAGCAGCGGCGAGGAGCTGTGTGCCTCTGAGGTCACAATTCTTGGACAAGGGAAGCGCCAAAAGCAGTGACAAGAACCAAGCGGTCACAGTAGGTCACAAATGCAAGCAATAATTCGGTTTTGGCTGGGCACAGTGGCTTACGCCTATAATCCTAGCACTTTAGGAGGCCGAGGTGAGAGAACTGCCTGAGCCCATGGGTTCGAGACCAGCCTGGGCAACTTGGTGAGATCTATCTCTACAATAAATCAAAAAATTAGCCAGGGATGGTGGCACGTGCCAGTGGTTTCACCTGTTTGGAAGGCTGAGGCAGAAGGATCACCTGAGCCCAGCAGGTGGAGGCTGTGGTGGTCGTGAGCATGTCACTGCACTCCAGTCTGGGGGACAGAGTGAGACTCCGATTCAAAAAAAAAAAAGAAACTCAGTTTTTAGATGCCCATGAGTATAATGATACAGAAATGAACTCAAATATGAGGCGGTTTTCCCACACCTGGAGCCTCTCCCTCCAGTATCCTCCTCAGGAGGAAACTCTTCCAAATCTGTGTCGCTACTTGCTGTGGAGAGCTTGCTAATGGTCTCAGGAGAGTGGCTGAGGTGACGACGAGGCTGGGTAGAAATCAGGCATTGGAGATGGGATGTGAAAGAAAAGAGGAGTGCTGCCACACACCGCCCTGAATGCCGAGGGCTGTTTGCTAGAAGGTGAGGCTCCCAGGCCGAGGCTGGGCTGTCTGTGCCAGAGCCTCCAAATCAGGAAAAGCCACTGCTTCCTGAGCTCACCAGCCCAGCAGACAGGGGCCAAACCACTTCTGAGGTTCATCTAATACTTCCAGAGAAGAACATGAAGGCTTAGGATAGTAAGCCATGAACCCGCAGTTAGCACTAGAGCTCAGAGTCACACCCAGGTCTGCTCAGCACCAAAACCACTCAGGCCTCTTCACAGGCAACAAAAGGGTGACCGATGCTCCTCGACTCATGATGGGGTCATGGCTCAATAAACCCATCGTGTAGAATATCGCATTTATTTCACCTGGCCTACCTAACATCACAGCTGGGTCTCACCTACCTTAAATGTGCTCAGAACACTTACAGTAGCCTACAGTTCGGCAAAATCATCTGACAAAAAGTTGATTTATGATAAAGTATTGAATACCTTATGCAACTGATTGAACACTATTCTGAAAGCGACAAACAGAATGGCCAAGTGGGCACAGGACAGTTTCTACTGCAGGCTTGCTGCTTTCGCATCATCACAAAATCAAGCCATCCTAAGTCGGGACCGTCTCTGCAGAAAAGGGGTTTCTGCTAAGCCCCAAAGAAGCACAGAAGGAGTCAGCTCTTTGCTAACCTTAGCCCCATACAGACCTTCTCTCGGCCTCCTCAAGTAGTTGTTCCCAGCTCAACCTCCTTCAGATGGCTTTTGTCGTTTGCCCTCTTGACTTCCTCTGTCCCTCTCCGTACCATTTATGCCATTTGTACATTCGTACTAATTTGTTCTCTCCCTTCTTTCTTCTTCTTGCTCCTCTCCTCGCTTCTAAAATACTGAAACTGAAGTATATCTGAAATATGGTTAGTCATGTTAAATGAAGTTTCATCTTCCTTAGGCTGGGCATGGTGGCTCATGCCTGTAATCCCAGCACTTTGGGAGGCCGAGGTGGGAAGATTGCTTCAGCCCAGGAATTTGAGATCAGCCTGGGCAACATAGCAAGAACTTGTTTCTACAAAAAATTTTTTTAAAATTAGCCAGGCGTAGTGGCACACGCCTGTAGCCCCAGCTACTCAGAAGGCTGAGGCAGAAGGATCACCTGAGCCCAGGAGGTCGAGGCTGCAGTGAGTCGTGATCATGCCACTGCACTCCAGCCTGGGCAACACATTGACACCTTGACTCAGACAAAAATTTCATCTTTCTTGCTTTTTATTTTTGAATAAATTATGTTTAACTTGTTATGTGTCTTCATAATAAAATCTAGATTTAACTGCCTCTTAAGGTTTGTAAAGCCTTTAATTAATCTCTACAAAAAATTTAAAAATTAGCCAGGTGTGGGTGCACGCCTGTAGTGTTCATCTCACAAATCTGTGATCACAGTCGTGATCATGCCATCACACTCCAGCCTGATCCACAGAGTGAGATCCTGACTCAAAAAAATAAAATAAAAAAAGTAAGCTGGGTTCGGTGGCTCAGCCTGTAATCCCGCGCCTTTGGGAGGCGGAGGTGAGTGGATTGCCTGAGCCCACGGGTTCGAGACCCACCTGGGCAGCGAGACCTCATTTCTACAATAAATCAAAAAATCAGCCGGGTGTGGTAGCGCATGCCTGTAATTCCGGCTACTTGGAAGGCTGAGGCAGAAGGATCGCCGGAGCCCAGCAGGTTGAGGCCGCAGTGGCCGTGAGAGGCCACTGCACTCCAGTCTGGGCGACAGAGTGAGACTCCAACTCAAAAAAAAAAAAAAAAAAAGCCCTAAATGGATGTCAGGGTAGGGATGGGTTATTCCACCCATACTCTGGAAACTTTATCTGTGTGGCTGATAGATCAAAATCAATGCATTTAATTGTGATAAGAGGAACTCAGATTTAATGTGAGACAAAATTTCCTCACATTTAGACCACTGCAATGTTGCCTACCCATCCTCTACCTCTATTCTTTCCCCATTCAATCCACCTTTTTACAATATAACACTATCATTCCTTGCTCCAAAATCATTGACAGTTCCCCATTGCCCAAAGAATAGGGTGCAAATTCCTTCACCTGGCATTCAATGTCCTCTACTTCTACTATAAATTTCCTAACTAACAGTAGCTTCCAGGAATGAAAATTGTGAGAACATGCACTTTTCTTCTGGAAGTATTTATATACAGGCCAGATTACCCCACATAAGGGATTCCAAAAAATAGCAGCTGGTCTCCAACAAGCCCTCTCTCTCTCTTCAGGAAACCATGACTCTTAGTATTCATACCCCGTGTAGTTCTCACCTTGCATCTGAACTGGTCCTGTGACCAAGAGAACAGAGGAAATGACACCATGTGACTTTCAAGGCTAGGTCATGAGAAACCTTGCCACTTGTGTCTGGATCTCTCCATACACTTGCTTTTGGGACGCTTCCACTCAGAACCCTGTTGTGAGATGCCCAAGTCACACCAAAAGGCCACATACAGGCACTCCATTAACAGCCAGTATCAAGTGCCAGCCACATGAGTGAGCCAGTGTAGACATCCAGCCCAGCCAAGCCTTCAGATGATACCTGCCCCAGTCTCCAAGACTACAACAACATGAGTGACCCCAAGCAAGAATCGCCCAACTAGCTCAGTTAATCCACAGAACCATGAAAGACAATAGAAAGCCAATTTAAGAATGTCCGAGATGGGCCAGGCTCGATGGCTCAGCCTGTAATCCCACGCCTTGGGAGGCTGAGGTGAGTGGATTGCCTGAGCCCGCGGGTTCGAGACCCGCCTGGGCAACTTGGCGAGACCTCATCTCTACAACAAATAAAAAATCAACCGGGCGTGGTAGCGTGCGCCTGTAGTTCCAGCTACTTGGAAGGCTGAGGCGGAAGGATTGCCGGAGCCCAGCAGGTTGAGGCTGCGGTGGCCAGGAGCGGCCACTGCACTCCAGTCTGGGCGACAGAGTGAGACTCGAACTCAAAAAAAACAAAACAAGAATGTCCTAGATGAACAAATAAAAACTAAGTGGAATAAATCTTGACCTTTGATACATGTCTTTTAAATACCCCTGTAACAAAACAGGAGTTACACAATTGTTTCTCAAGAAAACGCAGTTGTGCAAAGAAATTGCAAGCTAAACTAGCCACTTTTTTTTCACGAAACACCATTTTTACCGAAAGATTAACATGCAAATTATGATTATCTAAACTTCAGTATTTGAGAAACTTTTTCTTGAAAATAAATGACGTGAGACTGTCACTTCAAAAAAAAAAAAAAAAAAGAACTGGCAATACATCACCAAGGCTGATAATCAAGCTCTCAAGAGAAAATTAAAATTAAGGAAAACTTGTATCCATCACCATGAGCTTGACAGTTTCCCAGTACTTGAAATTTTTTCTGATAGACCAGCAGTGATATTAATGAATATTTTTTGTTACCATAAAATGAAATGTGTCAACATTTGGAAGATTTAATGCAACTCAGTGAAACAGTATTTCCCAATGACCAAAGTAAAAGATCCATTCAAAGTGCAAGATAGGCCAGTTGCAGGGGATCACACCTACAATCCCAGTGCTTTAGGAGACTAAGGCAGGAGGATCACTTGACTCCATGAGTTTGAGACCAACCTGGGCAACATAGCAAGACCCTGTCTCAACCACAAAAAAAAAAAGTTAGCTGAGCATGGTGGCCTATAGTCCAAGCTACTTGGGGGCTGAGGTGGGAGGATCACTTGAGCTCAGGAGTTAGAGACTACAGTGAACTATGATTATGACACTACACTCCAGCCTTAGCGACGGAGCAAGATGCCAGTCTCTTGAGAAAAAAAAAAAAAAAAGCAAGATAAACCAATGGATTTGAATGTCACAAAGTATGAAAATTTTGCTGATAAAGTTTCAGATTCCACATTACAATGAATATTTAAGAAATACCACTCAGGCCGGGTGCAATGGCTCACGCCTATAATTCCAGCACTTTGGAAGGTGGAGGCGAGACGACTGCCTGAGTCCAGGGGGTTGAAGCCCGGGCAACTTGGCAAGACATCATCTCTACAATAAATCAAAAAAATTAGTCAGGCATGGTGGCACGTGCCTGTGTTTCCAGCTACTTGGAAGACTAAGACGGAAGGATCACCAGAGCCCAGCAGGTCGATGCTGGGGTGACAGTGAGCGTGTCACTGCACTCCAGGCAGGGTGACAGAGTGAGACTCCAACTCAAAAAAAAAACAAAAAAAACTTAGCTTTCTTTTATGAAAGCAGGCATAGAGAAGAGAGATGGGTAAAAATATAAAACAATGTCACTCCCTCAATAATTTTTTGTTTTGAAAAATAGCTATTTTTCATTAAAAATGTAATTTACAGCCGGGCTCGGCTCAGCCTGTAATCCCGTGCCTTTGGGAGGCTGAGGTGAGTGGACTGTCTGATCCCGTGGGTTCGAGACCCGCCTGGGCAGGCAAGACCTCATCTCCGCAATAAATCAAAAAATTAGCTGGGTGTGGTAGCACATGCCTGTAGTTCCAGCTACTTGGAAGGCTGAGGCGGAAGGATCGCCGGAGCCCAGCAGGTTAAGGCTGCAGTGGCTGAGAGCGGCTACTACACTCCAGTCTGGGCAACAGAGTGAGACTCCAACTCAAAAAAAAAAAAAAAATGTAATTTATGGTAACATGTAATGGGCTTATTATTATATTAAATAAATTTTTAAATTAGTAATCTTTTAAATCTCTCAGTTTTAATTTCTAATATGGTAAGCACAAGCACTTGGGGTTCTCAATTTTTAAGAATGTAAAGGAGTCCTGAAGCCAAAAAGTTTGAGAATCACTGTTTCATAATATTCTAAACTTGACTTCAAAATAAACCATCTTTCTTTCTTTTTTTTTTTTGAGTTGGAGTCTCACTCTGTCACCCAGACTGGAGTACAGGGGCCGCTCCCGGCCACTGCAGCCTTGACCTGCTGGGTTCTGGCAATCCTTCCACCTCAGCCTTCTGAGTAGCTGGAATTACAGGTGTGCGCTACCACGCCCAGCTGATTTTTTGATTTATTGTAGAGATGAGGTCTCGCCAAGTTGCCCTGGCGGGTCTCGAACCCGCGGGCTCAGGCAGTCCGCTCACCTCGGCCTCCCAAAGTACTGGGATTACAGGCTGAGCCACCGAGCCTGGCCCATCTTTCTTTCAAGACCCAATTTTTTTTTTTTTTTTTTTTTTTTTGAGTTGGAGTCTCACTCCTTTGCCCAGGCTGGAGTGCAGCGGCACGCACGCCCATGGCCACCCCAGCACTGACCTGCTGGGCTCTGGTGATCCTTTTGCCTCAGCCTTCCGAGTAGCCAGAACTACAGACGTGTGCTACCACACCTGGCTATTTTAAAATTTTATTTTATTGTAGAGATGAGGTCTTGCCAAGTTGCTGGTCTCGAACCCGTGGGATCAGGCAATCCACTTGCCTTGTCTTCCCAAAGTGCTGGGATTACAGGCTGAGCCACCAAGCCCAGCCAAGACCCAGTTTCTTTAGGGACAAACCCAGCCCTCATTGATGATGTGCTCCTGTAAACAGGTATCCTTGTGCGGTGCCATGTTTTTAGTACCCAACTGTTCTCTAATATTTAAGAAAATATTTTTCGCATATGTCTTCTCTCCACAGCAAAGTTCCCTACATCTGGAGCAGGGAGCAGCCAAGGACCACATCTGAATGTGTGAAACATCAGTCATAGCACCTGGCCCATGGAAGTGGACAGACTTAAGATGACAACTACCACAGATTTGTGAGATTAACAATGAAAAACATGATAAAGCCACAGTCTCACCTTTGCCAGAGGAAAGTAAGAAAGAAAACTTCAGCTGCTTGGGAGGCTGAGGAGGGAGGATCGCCTGGGGGATATAGCAAGACCCCATCTCAAAAAGAAATAATAAAGAGAGAACACAACTGGCTGGGACTGGCAGCTCAAAGCTCACGGATGAACTGGACATCTGACCCCTGGACACGTACAATAGCTGCCACTGTGGCTAGCTGCTGCTGAAGCAAATGACAAAGCAAACCCATTCAACTCAGCACTCTCCCGGCTCGCGGGGAACTTCCACCTTCATCCCCTCTCAGGGAGCCTCAGAAGCCTCCCGGCCCCCCTTCTTCCTCCCTCGTATTCCCTTCAGAGGAAAGCACTTGGTGTGGCTTTGAGGACAGGAGGGGCCCTTGCCCAGGACCTTCCTGAAGATCCACAAATAACCTGGCCCCCATGGACTGACAGACACAGGGGCTCACCACCCTGTGTGGCAACAGGAAAGCCCGTAGGGTGTTAAAGGCAGAGGAAGGGAAGTGAAGCCCACAAACAGCTTTGGAACCACCGAACTTCAGAGATGAAAACAAATCAGACAGAATGCTTGTGCTTCCCCTGGCCCCCAGCAGGGACCCTCCATAACCTAGCCTCCCAGATAGTCAGGACAATGAACATCAAATTCCCTGGAGCTCCCCTTCTGAGAGTTTCTAAAACCTGCCAGGCATCCTGAGAACAGAGCAGCAGCAATGGGAAACCCACAGCATTGTTCAGACTCTGGGGAGGACCCCCTGCTCCAGCAGAGAAGGAAGAAACAATACTGTGTCATACCTGGCTCTCATCTATGCCAGCAAACCACAGACCCATGAGGCAGGGACTAAATCTTTTTTTTCCTATCATCATTTCTTAAAAGCCTGGAACATTATTGGTGCTCGGAAATATCTGTTCCCTAAATAAGAGAGAATCGTGGACACCATCTTTGTAGCATGGCATCCTAGGCACCCATATGGGCAAAGAAGAAAGTCTATTCATGTGTTCAATCAGCAAATATTTAGTCAGCATTTCCTCTGGTGCCAGGCACTGTCCTAGACACATAGGAAGCAAAGTAAGCCCTGCCCTTGAGAAGTTTATGTTTTAGTGGGGATAAGAATGAGACTCTCCATGTGCCTGAAAAAACTGCTTAAGCCATAGACATTCAATAACGACTTAAGTGTCCATACTATACACAAATGATGGGTACCAGATGCTGTAACAGGTGCCTGGGATCTGGGACTCAACCCCGATGAAGTGATTTTCTCTTCCAGGCCAGGATCCTAAATCTGGATGCTATGTCAGTCGGCTGCCAGAGACCCCTGAGCAAAGGAAAGGGGATTACCTCTTTGGTGCATCTGTCTTCATCTGTTGGTGAGCAGGAGGCTCTGCGTGAGTACTGTGTGCATGCCCCAAACACCAAGCAACACTGCAGGACAGAAAGAAATCCAACATCTTCAGCTGAGAAGCGCCAGGGGTCCAGAAGCTACTCTAGTAGGTTATATATAATTCAACACCAGAGCTCAAAGACTACTCCCAAGACAATCTGGCTCCTCATCTGTCCCTCACACATCCACCCTGCGATGTTGTTATTCTGAGCTTGAGTCAGCAAATATTTCCCAATCCTGGAAGTAGTCTGCTCACTCCCAAGCAAGCAGACATGGGCTTTGCAAATTTTACCAGGGTGCGGCAGAAGGAGCTGGCAGGTAAGGAAGGCCCTGGCGCCCAACACCCTCCATGGGTGGCAGCTCATAAATGAAGACACCCTGAGTCATGCTTGATTCCTTGACCAAAGCTCTGTGGAGGCAGGACTAGAGTCACATCCCAATCACTAGCCTGCTGAGTTACGAAAGCTAGGAACCACCTGCCAAAGGAGACAACCCACACGTCTAAAATCTGATACAAGGTACCACTCTCTCTCTGCCAGGCTCAGGGCAAGTATCTAGCTCCCCTCTGACACCCTGGAATATAGCTGCTGCAAGCTGGCTCCAAAGGCAGAGAAAAATGCTCAGGGACATCAAACCATCTCCAAGAAGCATACTGGGCAATCTGAGACAACATGGCACAGACAAGGGCATCAGGCACAGGGCTTCTGACATGATAAATGCAAGGGCTTGTGCTGGCTGCAGTGGCTCACAATTATTATGTAATCCCAGCACTTTGGGAGGCCAAGGCGTGAGGACTCCTTGAGCCCAGGAATTTGAGACCAGCCTGGGCAATACAGCGTGATCTCATCTCTACAAAAAAAAAAAAAAATCCAAAAACTAGCTGGGTACAATGGTGCAGGCTTGTAGTCTCAGCTACTTGGGATGCTGAGGAAGGAGGACTGCTTGAGCCCAGGAGATTGAGGCTGCAGTAAGCCGTGATCATGCTACTATACTCCAGCCTGGGCAACAGAGTGAGACCCCAACTCAAAATTTAAAAATTTCAAATTTTAAAAAGGAAGGGCCCAGCAGGACAAACTAAGTCCAGACAGATACCAGGTAGGAAGGAAGACGAGAATATTTCTACTGTGGACACTCTGGGCTGTGGGGCTGGATCCTGGCACTGCAGGCCCTACAGAGGCACTGAAGGAAGGCAGCACTGTTCAGCTTCCCGGCCTGCAGGGAGCACCCAGGAAGGTGGGCCTCGGTGACAGAATGCAGCTGAAGTCTTTAGAAGTGACAGGTCCAACTCCCAAGAGACAGGAGTTGCACTGCCCCAGGACACACCAGGATCTTGAGACTCTGAGGACAGCTTGCACAAGAGCCAGGACAGCTGTCTCAGCTGACCAAAGCAGAGGCCTAAGGCTTCCCAGGCCAGTGTCCTCCACTGGCTGTCCTCTCCCCAGGCCCTCAGGTAAGGTATCCAAGGGACCACAGGTGGAGCCGCAAGGCCGAGTAGGGGCAATTCCTCATGAGTAGGTTGAGACACACAAGAAGAGGCAAGGAGAAAGGCAGCTGAACAAAACCTACTCTGCTAGCAGCGGGCCTAACCTGTTCTCAAGCCCCCAGCTGCCACCTTGTGAAGAGTAACTAAGGTAGGCATGGAGGGTAGCAGACTGTTCGGGAGAGTCAGCTAAAGACCCTCCCAGCAGCCAGAGACTGACTAAATTACTGCCCAACACTCGGCCTCAATCTCTTCAGAATGTCCCACAGATACCCTGGGGGGATGCTGTACATAGGAACAAGAGATTCTTCTGGTTCCTTCTGCCCAAATCCCCCAAGTGCTATGCAGAGGGGACTCGGGGTCATGGAGAGGGGACTGGCACAATGACAGGTCCTACTGCTTTCACAGAAAAGGGTCAGTGCACAAGAGGATTACAAAACGGTAAAGTCTGGTTTAGTTGGCACCCCACCACAGCTCCTGGAGGTTGCCAACTCTGGTCCAATGTGGCTCGAAGACAGAGTGCACGATCCTCAAAAGAGGAGACCTAGAAACCCGGACCAGATGAAACAAAAGGCCTTCATTCTAAACGTGAGGGTGGGTCACACTTTTGGAATCCTCTGAGATCAGATCAGGCAGAAACAGAGGATATGTTATTTCCTGAAAATCTCTCTAGAGGATCAGTGCCAAATAAAGGAGCTCAAGCTGAAGGATATGAAAAGAGCCTTCTGCCTAGCAAGAAGATGAAACACCCAGACTCACCATGACGATGGTGGGCTCTCTAGGCCCCAGAGAAGATGACCTGTGTGACTGGAGGCTGCAATTCCAGTTCCTGGCAAGGTCTGATGAATGCAGCCCCACAACCTGCGCAGGCAGACATCAACCTGACACCTCATACTGTGCCTGGGCAAAGGGAACAGAACTCTAGTGTCAGCCTCTCTCTTGGAGCCACAGGAAGTGGAGCTCCCAGGTTCCAAGAGAACCTGTTCAGAGACCAACATCAGAGGCACATTCAGTAGGTCAAAGACGTGTGAGAGAAAATCAGTAGCTGGCTCAAGCCACCAGTAATAAAAGGGACAGATGCTTGCCAGCCCCAGGACTATCAGGCCAGCAATCTATTTCAGAACTCAAACAGGAAAAAAAATGTTTTGGAGCCAGTACACAGGGTAGATGGTGGGAGTGGGGGCAGAGATAGGCTGGGGCATGGTGGTTTAAATGTGTTCCATCCATCCAGAGTGGGAAGGTGCAGAATCCTGCTTCCTGGAAGGGGAAAAGAGTTGGATGAGGCCTCCAGCTACCCCTGGCGCAAGCCCAACTCAGCGCGGTCCCTCCCCAAGGGTTCCTGGAAGTCAACAGACCCATAAGGGGGAAGCATTAAAGCTGAGATGAGAAGGATGGCCTACAAATTGGACATCATCTCTGATGCAACAGTCAAGCCAATTTCCCCCCAGGGACATACCTGTTATTTACCTTAGACTACCAGTCCCTTAACTCAATAAGGGTCTGAACACCCCCCACCCCACACCACAGGTACTTTAACTGCAGGTCAAGTGAAAGCAGAGTAGTGTGTGCAACTATCACTTCTCCCCGAACCCGGAGGAAAAGAGAGGTGGGTGACAGGAAGGCAGGGGACAGGGCTGATAGAAAGGAAATCAGAGAGGGGGCCAAAACAGGGGCTCTGGAGGGAGCCAGGGTAAGAGAGGCTCAGGCAGACAGGGATTGCAGACTCGGGGTTGGAAAAAGCCTAGAAACACCCTAAGGAGGAGGATGGGATCCGCAATATTAGGAGGGATCAGGCAACAGGCGAAGGAGACAGGGACGGGAAAAGAGCAAAGACAGAGGGTGAGGACGGGAGGGTGAAGGCAAGAGGCAAGGAGAATGGGGGCCAGAAAAGATCCCAAGGAGGCCCGAGACAGACAGGACAGTGGATGTGGGGACACCAGCAAGGGATGCAGAAGAGGTCAGAGCAGGAGAGGGGTGTGGGACCGGCTCTCAGAAGTGGAGCAGACGGAGCCACGAGGCCCAAGAGGGGGCACAGAGTCGGATGGAAGGAGGCCCGTGCCCAGGCTCCAACAGCAAGGGGGGTCCGAGGACGGGGGACGCAAGGGCAGCAGGGTTGGGTCGCCAACAGGGCAATGAACCGCCGCGGGTCGGCCCGGGCCGGATCGCCGGGAAGCCCAGCGGGGAAGCCCTTGGCGCTGCGCGCGGACCCCGCCGCACCCCCACCTGCTCCCCGCCGGGCCTTGCGCCCCAGCCCCGCCGGCCGCCTCGGCCCGAACCCGCCGCTGCCCTCCGCTGCCTGCCTACCCGCTTCCCCGCCCCGGACTGACCTGTCCCGGCTGCCTACCACGCCACCGCCGCCGTCCCGCAGGCTCCGCGGGCACCTCCGGCTCCTGCCAAAACTTTTCCCATTAATCCCCAGCTCCGCGGCGGCCGCGGCGTCACACGCTCCGAGGCCCGGCCCCGCCCCCGCCAGCGCGACGTCACCGCGCAGCTCGGCCCGCCTTGCCCACGCCCCCTTCCGCCAATCACCGCGGCTGCTGGAGATTCCCCTGATCCTGCCGCCCCGCCCACCGCACGCTGCCGGGGGCCCGCCTGCAGCGCCCTCTGGTGCGGCACGCGGGCGCGGCAACTGAGGGAGGAGCCAGGCGGGCGGGTAGCCCCGGAGCGCCAGTAAAACAAGTCCAGCGAGTATCACAAAAGGGAATTTAAAGCTGGAAGGGAATTTGGAGGTCATGTTGTACAACCTCCTCATCTTCCAGTAAAGAAACTTAGGCCCAGAGAGGGTGTGTGACTTGCAGCGAGAAGCAATGCTGAGGCTAGAGCATGGCCATCAGACTTAATCCAGTGCTTGATCCATTGGAGAAGACCATGCTGCCTGTTGTTTTCACAAAAGGGTTTTCCTTCCTCAAGGGCCTTCTGCAACTGAAAATGTATGTTCTTGAACTTCTTACCTTTCTTCTCATGTGCTTATCTAATATACTTGGCCACCCAACTGGAGAGCATTCTTCCTACTGTTGTGGAAAATTCTGTTCTGTTCTCACTTCTTAAGCCAGGTCTTTAGGTATCTTGTCATCCCAAACTGTTCCTTAAGCTATACCATAAAAAGGTACCTAGCAGCTGGGAGGCAGTCCGGTGGAAAGAATTAGCTTTCATCTGGTTATGAACAATACTTGACTCTCAGTAATTTGACCAATGGGTCACTCCCTCCTCACCACTATCATAGAAGATTACCTCTCCTTTCTCACCCGCACTCCTCAGGCAACACCCTCAGCTACCTGGATGGTGGAACTTCGGGTGATATTTTCTTCTTTTTGCTTCTCTTTTTTTCCTACTTTTAAAAATGAATGTGATTACTTGTGCAATTTAGATGTCAACCCCCTTGCCCTTTGAGATTGAAGTAAAATGGACTGTGAAAGTCAAATCCCCCCCAAGATTTCTGCAAATTTCTGGGGATTTACATTCTCCTACATATCTCTGCCTCTGGGTTTCTGCTCTCGCCAGGCTGCTGCTGTACCACAGTTCAGAAATCTGAAGATGAAACTTAGCCATTCCAGAGCACTGCCCACACCTCCTCCCACACAGAACATTCATGAGTCCGAAGGACATTAGGATGCTCCAGGCCCTGGGGCAGGGTCACATGATTCGTGGAAACTGGTTTCAACTGCTCATTAGAAGTTCTTCAAAGTCCTTTCTGCCGTTCCCACTGAGGTTTTCTATCTGACCCTTCATCCCTTGGGGCCTAGCCTCTTTCCAAATCACTAACTCTCCTCTCCTCTCCTTCCTCTGTTCTACCCTTGCTGGAGAAAACACAAATTCCTTTGGTTTTCCGGGGAGAAAGAGACATCTTAACCTTATCTCTTCATTGCTTGGGTTCCTGCCAACACTCGAGCTCTGAAGATCTCACTTTCTACCCGTAACAGGCTTATTTCCCCTAATAAAGACTGTTCCTTCCCTAAAAGAAATTTGGAGAGCACTGTTAAGGTATTACATTTTTCACCTCATTTCATTTCTTTTTTTTTTTTTTTTTTTTTGAGTCTCACTTTGTCGCCCAGACTGGAGTGCAGTGGCCGCTCCCAGTCACTGCAGCCTCGACCTGCTGGGCTCCGGCGATCCTTCCACCTCAGCCTTCCGAGTAGCCGGAATTACAGGCACGCGCTACCACGCCCGGCTGATTTTTGATTTATTGTAGAGATGAGGTCTCGCCAAGTTGCTCATGCGGGTCTCAAACCCGCGGGCTCAGGCAATTCACTCACCTCGGCCTCCCAAAGGCACGAGATTACAGGCTGAGCCACCGAGCCCGGCTTCATTTTTATATTCAAATACATACGTATTTTAAACAGGATCTTGCTCTATCACTCAGGCTGGATTGCAGTAGTGCATTCATAGCTCACTGCAGCCTCGAACTCCTGGACTCAAGTGATCTTTCCTCCTCAGGCTCCTGAGTAGCTGGGACTACAGGTGCACACCACCATGTCTTGCTACAATTGCTCAACCTAGTTTTGAACTACTGAGCTCAAGCATTGTCTCCTCCAGTGGACCAACTACTGGATTATGAAGTCTGAAAACCATGTTCTAGATTCAGTATTGCTTCTCATTGCAAGTCACACACCTTCTCTGGGCCTAAGTTTCTTTCTTCTTTTTTTTTTGTAAGTTGGAGTCCCACTTTGTCCCCCAGCCCGGAGTGCAGTGGCACACTCATGGCCACCATAGCCACACCTGCTGGGCTCTGGCAATCCTTCCGCCTCAGCCTTCCAAGTAGCTGGAACTACAGGTGCGTACTACCACGCCCGGCTAATTTTTTATTTATTGTAGATACAAGGCTAAGTTTCTTTACTGGAAGATGAGGAGGTTGTACAATATGACCTCCAAGTGCCCTTCCAGCTTTAAATTCCCTCTTGTGATATTCGCTGGACTTGTTTTACTGGCCCTCCTGGGCTCCCCACCCAGCTCCTCCCTCAGCTGCTGCCTGGGCAAAAGAACGAGACCCCTGACTCAAAAAAAAAAAAAAAAAAAAGAGCTCTTGTAATGTCTGATCCTATTCCCCCTATATATTTTCTTTTTCAAGCTATAGCATCCCTAGTTCTTCATATAAAATAATTATGGTTCTCTTTACCACAAAGATTGCTGACCTCAGGATGCATTGTTTTGTGTATATCCAACCTCTTCGGGGCTTTCCTCGTATCAATCTAAATAACAGAAAGAGGCTCTCTAAAAAAAAAAAGAGTCTGGGCACAGTAGCTCACGCCTGTAATCCCAGCACTTTGGAAGACCGAGGCGGGCAGATTGCTTGAGCCCTGGAGTCTGAGATCAGCCTGGGCAACATACGAGACCTCGTCTCTACAAAAAAACAATAAAAAGTTAGCCAAGTGTGATGGTGTGTGCCTGTAGTCCCAGCTACTTGGGATACTGAGGTGGAAGGACCTCCTGGGTACAGGAGGTTGAACTGCAGTGAGCTGTGATTGTGCCACTGTACTCCAGCAGAGAGGCAGAGTGAGATCTCAACTAAAAAGAATTATCTACAGAGTCCTGCAGTGGGAATTCATGTGCCATAGTAAACTATATGTGTATTCAGGGAGGTAGAGGAAGACAAAGGCATTTAAAGGACAAAATAAAGAGGATTACATCATTGTTTTGAAATAATTATCCTTAGCTACAAAGATCAATAACAAGGATGATCCAGCCCAAGATTGGATAGGCAGTTGCTGGGCAAATGTCCTTTCAGAAGTTTTGTGTGTGTGTGTGTGTGAGGTTGCGATGGCCTTTGTGTAAGGTTATGGTTTTAATAGAGCCACCCAATTTCTGAATCCTATTCCCATATTTGGGGAATTTCCCCTTTAGACTCTTCCTCCATTTTTTTTTTTTTAAAGAGACAAGGTCTTGCTCTGTTGTGCAGACTGGAGTGCAATAGCACAATCATAGCTCACTGCAGCCTCAAATTCCTGAACTCAAGAGATCCTCCTGCCTCAGCCACCAGAGTAACTGGGATAACAGGTACAAGCCATGACACTCAGTTCTTTTCCTCCACTGTAGAAGCTGAAAATGTTAGGCATTTTTTTTCCAGCCTCCTTTGCAGCTAGGCCCTAGCCATATGACCGAGGCTCCACCAGTCAGATGCACTGGAAGCTGGGAAGATGCAGAACTGGGGAGCACCAATAATCCATTCAAGTGAGAGAAGGCAGCAGCTCCACCTCATTCCAGAGACAGCCAGGGCAGCAGCTGGAGGAGCAGCAGCTAGCATTTGGTGATACTGGCCCAGGAAGCAGCAGCCTCTTTACCCAGATTTGGCAGCGGGGGTGTCTTCACAAGAACGGTCGTGTGGCCTTATTTGGGGTATTGCTTCTGACTATACAGCCTCCAAGCTGTCTCATTCGTCCTCCCATTTATTTAATGTGCTCTACTATAGTCTACTTATAAATTCCTTTTCTGCTTAAATCAGTTTCTGTAACTTGAATCACAAACCCAGACTAAAATAACTTCCCTGAATCTTCATTTTGACGAGATTTGCCCTCAGGGATAGCTCATAGTGAGGAAAGCTGGTCTCAGCTACCAAAACTTGCTTTGATGCCCAAGAATTGTGTAACTGAGTAATTTACAGTGCATAGTTTGAAGACTAGATCTGCTCTGAATTAGAATCCGACCTTCACCACTGCTGTTTCAGGCTCTAGCCAGCAGGTGGGGGCCTTCTTAGTCTTCTGAAGTCAGCCTGCCGTCATCACTTCTTCCTTCCCCTCTCACTGCCGCAGAAGCCAAGGGATGACTTTCAGGGGCACCTCTTGGGTCTAGGTAGACTCCTGGCAACAGTTGCTAACATGCCTCTTGTACTCCCTACCTTCCCACGCCTCCTCACATGCAAGCCACAGAGAGAGAAATGACCTGGGACCCCGAAGACTGGGCTTTCCATGTGGCCCCAGAGTTTGTTTTTTGTTTTTGTTTTTGTTTTTGTTTTTTTGAGTTGAGTCTCACTCAGTCGCTCAGACTGGAGTGCAGTGGCTGCTCCCAGCCACCGCAGCCTCGACCTGCTGGGCTCCAGCGATCCTTCCGCCTCAGCCTTCCAAGTAGCTGGAACTACAAGTGCATGCTACCATACCCGGTTAGTTTTTTT